>CM021103.1:362150449-362825021 GCA_007115665.2 Sequoiadendron giganteum
CCCTCTATAATCTTAATCCCTCAACCCTTAACCCTTCAACCCTAATCCCTCGACCCCTATACCCTTTTAATCCCTCAACCGCTCAACCCTCAACCCTTAAACCCTAATCCATCAACCCCCATACCCTCTTAATCCCTCAATCCCTCTACAATCTTAATCCCTCAACCCTTAACCCTTCAACCCTAATCCCTCGACCCCTATACCCTCTTAATCCCTCAACCCCTCAACCCTCAACTCTCAACCCTTAAACCCTAATCTATCAACCCCCATACCCTCTTAATCCCTCAACCCTCAAACCCTAAACCTTCAACCCCTCTACAATCTTAATCCCTCAACCCTTAACACTTCAACCCTAATCCCTCGACCCCTATACCCTCTTAAACCCTCAAACCCTCAACCCTCAACACTTAAACCCTAATCCATTAACCCCCATACCCTCTTAATCCCTCAACCCTCAAACCCTAATCCCTCAACCCCTCTGCAATCTTAATCCGTCAACCCTCAACCCTCAACCCTAATCCCTCAAACCCTAATCCCTTAACCCCTCTACAATCTTAATCTCTCAACCCTTAACCCTTCAACCCTAATCCCTTGACCCCTACACCCTTTTAATCTTTGAACCCCTCAACCCTCAACCCTTAATCCCTCAACCCTCAACCCTCAACCCCTAAACCCTCTACTTGAGAGAGAGAGAGGGAGAGGTTGTGGGAGGGACATGCTTGAGAAAGAGGGAGATAGGGTGAGAAGGAGAGACATTAGAGAGAGGGAGAGAGAAAAAGTGGGAGATAGATCGCGGGAGTGAGAGAGGGAGGGAGAGAGACAAAGTGGCAGAGAGAGAGGGAGTCACTGTGAGAGGGAGAAGGTGTAGGAGGGGGAGACTTGACAAAGAGAGAGAGGAAGATGGGGTAGGACGGAGATACTTTAGAGAGAGAAAGAGAGAGATAGGGTGAGAAGGAGAGATATTAGAGAGAGGGAGAGAGAAAAAGTGGGAGATAGATAGAGGGAGGGAGAGAGACAAAGTGGCAAAGAGAGAGGGAGTGGGAGAGAGAGAGAGAGGGAGAGACATAGAGACAGAGAGAGAGACTTGAGAGATGGAGAGGGGGTGGGAGGGAGAGGGAGTACTCGGGATAGAGGGATTCGAGAGAGATGGAGGGGGTGGGGGGAGATACATGAGATAGAGGGAGAGAGAGAGAGTGGGAGGGGGTGGGAGGGAGATATTTGAGAGAGAGGGAGAGAGATAGAGGGAGTGAGAGAGAGAGAGAGGATGTGGGAGAGATATAGAGGGAGTGAGTGAGAGAGACAAAGAGAGGCCTGAAAGAGGGAGAGGGGGTAGAAGGGAGAGACTTGAGAGACAAAGAGGGAGGGAGAGTGGGTGGGAGGAAGGACTTGAGAGAGAGAGAGAGAGGGAGAGAGACTGGGAGAGAGATAGAGGGCATGAGAGAGAGAGGGACAGATGGTGGGAGGGAGATACTTGAGAGAGATGGAGAGGTAGACGAAGATAGATAGAGGGAGTGAGACAAGGAGGGAGTGGAAGAGAGATAGAGGGAGTGACTGTGAGAGGGAGAGGGGGTAGGAGGGGGAGACTTGACAAAAGAGAGAGAGGGAGAGGGGGTAGGACAAAGATACTTGAGAGAGAGAGAGGGAGAGGGGGTGGTAGGGAGAGACCTGAGAGAGAGGGAGAGAGATAGAGTGGGAGAGAGTGAGTAGGAGAGAGATAGAGGGGGATGGAGATACCCAAGAGAGAGGGAGTGGGAGAGAGATAGAGGGAGTGAGTGATAGACCTAAGAGAGGGAGAGTGGGTAGGAGGGAGAGACGTGAGAGAGAGACAAAGAGAGAAAGATAACAACCTAAGAGAGGGAGATGGAGTGAGAGAGATAAAAAGGCCAAAGAGGGAGAGTGAGAAAAGGGGGTTGGAGTGAGATAGATTTATTTAGGTACCTATGTGGGAGGGAAAGAGACCTGACAAAGGGGATTGGACTGAGAGAGTAGTCTAGGTCGTGTGGGAGGGAGTGAGACCTGAGAGATAGAGACTTCAGAGGGATAAAAATTTATCCAGTTATGGTAACGAGTTAGAGAAGGTATGAAAGGTAAAACATTGACTATCCCTCTACGATCATAAATTGTGCACTCTAAGCATTATCAAAGTTGTTCACCAAAGAGGGGAAATTCCACTTCTGTCCAAAGTAGGCCATTTGGCGCTCGCCAAATGTCTTGCTTTGGACGTGTTAATTAATAGGATTTGCCAAATTTTATCATATTTTCATCCATGCTTCATGTCTCATTTGTACGTCTTTCAATGCAAGTTTATAAAAAAACCATGATAGCATTAACCTCTCTCTTAGCCATCTAAATATGTAATTCTTTTTTCATTTTGATTTAGTTAAGGTTTTGATCCATAGCTTCTATTGTAAATGCCTTCGTTTTTGGTCAAAAACCAACATGTGCTAGGTTTAGGATAGATTTTTACACGTTCATCGGAATGTGAAACAAATTACATTGTTTGAAACTAGATCCCATTCTACACATGATGAAAAAAAAATCAATTTTCGATTAGTTTTGCAAAAAATTTGGGGGGGAGCACGCTCAAATTTTAGCTTTTCAAGATGTGTCCACTTTGAAATTTCATAAAATATTATATTCATTAAAAAAAAAAATCCGAAAGAAGGAGGATAAACTACATGGTGTTAGCTAATTTCTCACTATTGGGATTTTTGAAATTCTAAAAAAAAGTTAAGCAAAAAGGGGGGAGCCCTCAGGCGCTATGCTATTTTTTTTTTAAAAAACAGGACCTATTTTGCTTAGAAACTAGACTCGGAGCACTTCAACTTTTATTTTTTCCGAATCTTGAAATTTTGAGCGTAACTATCTTCATTTTCTCGTGCAAATCAGATTTTGCTGATTTCAGGAAAAAAAAAGTGGCATCTTAAGAGCCAAAATTGTGTCACAGATTGGTGCACTTACCCCTAGAGATCCATATAAAGTTTGAGTACACACACACACACACACACACATATATATATCCAACCAATGTCCATGTACACATATATCCAAAAAACAACTTAAAGCTCCTGGTACATAAAATCTGGATCCTCTCTACCTTTAATTATCTCTAAAAAAAATTCATGATCTTCAATAGGAAACCTCCACTTTTGTTTGGCATGTCATTTTTTAGGTAAAGTTTCTAAATTTATTTTTGTTCTTATAACTAAGTGACTGTAATGCAAAATCTTTTGTCTTGGTATATAATCAACAAAATAATACCATTTTTATCTATCTTTATTTGTTGATAAAGTGTGCCTTCAATAATTATTGATCCAATTGGATACTCTTGTCCATCACCATTTGTCATCGATTCTGCCAATTTTCTTTTTGGTTGCATACATCTTAGTAGATAGTAATCTACACCTTCTACATTGTCAAGATCTACAACAATGAAAATGTCTCTTGTACACACACCACATGTAAAGTAAATACAAAAGTTGAAAATATATTTTTAATCAATTTTAACTAAATTAAACACATGCTTGAAACTTACTTAAACATAGAATATATTTAAATCAATTTTAACTAAATTAATCAATTTCCATACCTATAACAACTAAATTAGATACACATTCGTAATCAGCTGAATATAGAGGATTGTAGAAATCGACATTGTCATCTTCAATAAAAGGAGGCATTGATATTAATTGTTTCATTTCCCATTGTGAAACATACCCATCTCTAATATTCTCACATTGAACAATATTTGCATTGTTCCCAATGCATTCAACACAAAAACATGATTTTTCTCTCACATTAATTGCATAAGGCTTACTACTTCCCGTTGTCATGATTTGATGCAAACTTCTAATACCATGAATTGCTTGACAATTATAAGGATTTGATCGATCAATATCTGTAAATTCAAATTTGAAAATTCAAATAAAAATCATGTACACTTGAACTTTGAAATTCAAAATTTTAACAAATTTTGACTAGATGTACCTGTAACTTCCCAAAAATATTGTGTGTTGTATGTTGATTCGTGAGCGGAAAAATGACTTTTACACCATTTAACAATTTTATTTGCATTTTTTATGGAATTACCTACAAGTACACATGTTGGCACAATTTGTCACCTATTACTTTCAAGGAACTTAAAAAATAATTTTTAATTTAATTTAAATATATATCTAATCTTTTCAAAAATATATCTACATTCCATGTATATATATGGTGAAAGTTACCAGCAAGTTCATGTTGATGAAGTGCATGCTTGGCACATGCTCCTGCTCCATCATGCTCTCCTTTTCCATGTCCACTCTCATAAAAATTCCACAAAAAAATGTTGTTGCGTCTAGCATGTTGATGGCTTAACCAAACAAAAGTTGTTGAAGACTTAAATTGTCCTGCACAAAGTTACAAATAATTACACTAAAACTAAATTAGCTCTTCAAAAAAGTAATTATATATATAAGTGTAATTAGACAATTTAAGTCTCAAAATTAAAAGTAAATATAAATAAATAAAATTTAAAAAAATAATGTACTTACCAGCACATCCATCAGACCATATCCAGTGTTGTTCTTGATTTATGCCACGTCAACTTGAGTCTTTAAAAAATAATTGAATCAATGAGCTACATAGCATCTATCATGATTCATATCATCATAGATATAAAAGTGAACCTCTTTGATGATAATTCGATCATCTTTTCTACTTTGTATTCCATCGACCTCTAATTCGGCATGCCTATAGAAAACTTGCACAAAGATTGCAACTTGCTCTGAATGATAATATTGACTTTGAATCTCAATTTGAGGACTAAATCTATAGTTCTTAGAGAAATCTACAATAGAGAGAATACAACCTGGTGGAAAACAATTCTTTGAATCATGAAATTGCTTAGCTTTCCATCTTGCACCATGACAATGTTGGATATGTGGATATATGATATTGTGAAATTTACTCATGAATTCATTGTAAGGTAATCCACTCTCCTTAAGAACAAATTTTATGGCCTCAATTCCTGACTTCGTTAAGTATGTCTCATATTCAAATCTCTTCCAAACAACTTTCATTTCATTATTGTCAACATGTAAAAGATTCTTCAAATCTCCACAATCATTACATAGATTTTTTATACACTGAACATTGAATTCTTCCAAATCTTCTGATTTTTTGCATACAAGAGACTTCACAAATTGTGTTGTACTTCCAGGGATGGCTAAATTTTGATCAATTGTTGTCATAGCTTTTCTATATGATTGTAGGTGTAGATCAAATTCAACATAATTTTGACAAGTTTCACGTAATTTATTTATACGTACAAATGATGGTTGTAGTGTCTCAAACATCCATTGACAAATCTTCACATTTGAAAAATCTTGCTTGAATTCTTCAAAAATTTCACTTTGTGTTGTATCTATAAAATATTTTGGATGAGAAATTTTTGTACCATCTTCACCTATTATTTGTATGGTACCCATTCTATTGGATGAAACACGAGAGTGAGTAGTCCAATATTCAACCACCTGTTTCTTTACATCTTCTAAAATTCAATCTTTTTGGGGAACCCTACTAATATTTACCCAATTTTTCTCAATTTTTTCATCTATTTCATTTCTCTTTTCAATATACCTTTGAATAGTTCTCCTAGAAACATATAGTAATTCAGAAATTGCTTGAACTTGTCTTCTATGTGATAATTTCTTACTAGAAATTATAGTCATCAACGCTCTACGTGTAACACTTAGATCAATAGATCGACTCTTTTTTTTAATACATTCTAATGCTTCTGGCAAGTTTTCAACAATTGTTTGTTTTAAATCTGATAATTTTTTCCTATTATCAACCTCTAACAACTCCAAAATAGGGGTCATTTCTTTTCATCTAAATAACTTTGCAACTAACTATGCTCTTCCAATTAGAGATTTTTCTTCAAAAAAATCATCCCATATTTTTTTGTAGTGTAATTTTAATGTGCTTTCAGATAACATATCTTCAGATGAAATATTATTGAAAAGAGAATCCTCATCCATCTCCATCAGATTTTGCATACCATAGTCCAAAAAAATTCTATTATTAGGTTCAATTTGTTCCTGTACCTGTACGTTACCTTGGTCATTGATATTTTCCATGGGTTGTTCTTCATGAGATATTCCTTCACCTGCTCTTATCTTCCTCTATCTTATTCATGTTCAATCATACTTCCTTGATCTATTCCTTTTACATACCATCACAAATTGCACTCAAATTTGAATTCACCTGCATAAAAATCTATACACACATGAGCTTTCAATGAAACATGTATAGTTAATATTGCATAAATATCTAACACTTGAAAAAAAATGGAATAACATAGAATTGGTGATCAATAATAATGAAATCTAAGAATATAAATAGTGAAAACAAATTTCAAATGCATTCATGAAAATAAAAACATAATCAATTAAATAAGTTCAAGATCAATGTACCTTCAAATATAACTCTCCTATTTTTTAAATCCATTTTTTTGTCGAAATAAGTCTTCTAAATTGTCGAAATAAACCTTCTTTTGTCGAAATAAACCTTCTTTTATCAGAATAAATCTTCTAACTTGTTGAACTAAACCTTATTTTGTCAAAATAAGATTTCTTTAGTCATAATCAGTCTTCCTTGGTCAAAATATATTTTATTGAATTTACTTGAGTTGAAAAATCTAAACAAAAAAAAAATGATTTTATATCAACCATTTTCGGTCGAGTCACTTTAGGCCGAGCCTGTTTCGGCCGAGCATGTCTCGGCCGAGTAGGTTTCGGATGAAACCCATTCGGCCGAAACATGCTCGATCGAACATGTCTAGGTGGCATCCTACATGACAGCCAACTCACCCTTTTTTAGAATTTTCTGAAACATTCAACTTTGGCAGAGTGTTTCTCTTGTCAAAATTATTTTTCTGCAAAAAACAAAAATACCCTTTTGTAGAGCTCGGAGTGGTGAATCCAAATATATATATTTTTTAATATTTTGATTAGTAATATATGTTATTTTTAAAATAATGCAAGTAGATTGTTAAAATGAAAAAAGAGGTTGATTAGAAATTAAAAAATATATAGTAAAACATATGAAATTTTTTAAAACTTATATGGTGTAGTAGAGGAGAGAGTCTTTTTCAAAAGGGTATATTTCTTTTTTTTGAAAATGAGTAAAAAAATTTAAAATTGTTGATGACCCGTAAAAACTGTCAAATTCTGACATGTTTGATTTTAAAACGTTATTACGAGAGAAATATACATCAAAATTTCTTTTCTTTTTTTCCATGCAGTAGATATTGAAGTTACCTATTCGGAGAAAAAAAATTTAGAGAAAAATGAAGTTTTTTTCAATTTGTTTCTTGGAGGCTCGTGAAGTCACTCTTTTTTGAAATTTTCAACATTCCAAACTTTGTCCTTAAATTGAAAAAAATATAATAAAAACAATTTTTTTTTTAATTTAAAAAATTACAAGAATAATCTTCATCAAAATTTCTACATTTCATTAGTTTACACCATTTTTAAATTCAAAACATAAAGACCACTTTTATGTGGCCGAAGTTCAAAAAAAAATTTGTTGTTGGTCGATTCCTTTATAAAGTGTGACACAGGTTTGTGCTTTTACCCTTTTGTGATTTTTCCTTCCATAATGTACTCGGGCACACTGGAATGTGCAATATATACCACTACCTTGTTGCAATATATGAGATGTTGGAACTTCTTGATCCCCTTAACAATGGTGAATACTTACCTTTTGACGAAGATATAGTTCGTCTCATAGTCCTTTAAGCTCTGGAAGTGGAAGGATATCAGATGTTATCCCTTTCCTTCATCATCCTTTTGTGTTAAAACAGTAGTGATGCAAGATTTTCTACTAGACACATACATTATGAAGTCCTTTGATAGGTCTGGATTTACCAAAACAGGGGCTAAATAAATATCCTCCTTAACCTTTTCAAAGGCTTCCCTGGCTTCTTTGGTCCATTTGAATAATTTCTCCTTTTTTAGCATTGGGATGATAGGTCTAATTAATCCTACAAAATTAGAAATAAATTTTGTTACAAAATTTACCTTTCCTAGAAAGGACTGAACTCCCCTTTTTTCACTAGAAGGGGAAGTTCCTTGATGGCCTTCACTCAATCTGGATCGATAGAAACACCATCTTTGGACACTACATGTCCCAACAATTTACCTTGAGGTACTCCAAAGATACATTTTTTTGGGTTCAGGGAAATCTCGAACTCTAGGAATTTCTCAGAAACCATTTCAATATTATCAAAATGATCATCCTTTGACTTAGAGAACACAATAAGATCATCCAAGTAGATTAAAATGATCTTACTGATCAATTCTCTGAAGGCAATATACATTGCTCTCTGGAAGGTACGTCCTGCATTTGAGAGTCCGTAGGACATTTTTGCATAAGAAAATGTTCCCTACTTAGTAGTGAACATTTTTTTTGTGTCGGTTCTCCTCTTTGACCAAGATCTGGTTGTAATCAGAGAAGTTGTCCAACAAATAAAACATTTATGAGTTAGCCACCATTTGTAAGATAGACTCCATGGAAGGCAAGGGGTAGTGGTCCTTCAGGGATGCTTTGTTTAGATCCTAGAAGTCAACACATAGGCAAATGTATCCATTCTTTTTTCAGACAGGAACTAGATTGGACACCCATGTTTTGTGCTTAATTGAGAATACAATTCGAGAGTGAATCTACTTTTTCAATTCCCTCGCCATCAATACCTCAATTTTTGGATTCACTAGCCTTTGCTTTTAGCGGACAGGCTTTGCACCTTCCGTTAGCTGCTGGATGATTTTGGGATCACATCCCTTGAGGTCATCATATGACTAGGCTACTACACCTCCATATCTTTCACAAAAATGTATGAGCCATTATTTATCATGTTGTAGGACATCTTTCCCAACCTTAAGCTTCCTTCCATCTCCAACCTGAAGATCTGCATAATCGCTTTTGTCTGCTACAAACTTCCTCTTTTCATTCCTTGCATCATCACAATTAAATAGGTTTTCGAGAGTGACAAGCTCTTTTGGAAGCTGGTTGGACCTGAGTTGAATAATTTTCCTTTCATAGGCCTCTGCATTTTTTGGTTGGAGTTGGTCAGTGAACTCTCCTGAATGTTGAATGAATGAGGCGATGTGTTCATCACTTTCAAACACTTTCCAGATTTGGTCATTATCTAGGATTGCAGGTCAGATAATTACCCACATAGAGCATATGTTCTCAATCAACTCGAAAGTGGGGTCAAATTGGGATCCAATTGTTGCCATGCAATCTGCAGCTGCATTTTTCTCTCTAGGTACTGCCTGAATGTTGAAAGCTTCAAAACCTTCAATTAGGTCCCAAACCCTATGTTTCTAAGATCACATGCAGATATTCCTTTCTATGGAGACTCCCCAGACTTGATTTACTATTAACTTAGAGTCTCTGAATACCATTATTTTTTAATGCCCATTCACTCTGCAAGGCTTAGACCTTGCACTAGGCCTTCATATTTAGCTTCATTGTTCGAACATGCAAACTAAAAGTTAAAAGACCTAAGTGTCTTTTCATTGGATGGGGATGTCAAAAATATCTCGTCTCTTGTACCAACTTTACATCTCTCTCCATAAAAATAAAGCATCTATAGCTCTGAGGCTTGATCGCCCTCGAGTTTCTTCATGACCCTCAGAATCACTTGATCCTCAGCATAGATGGCATAGGTTCCCAACCTGGTGGCATGATAATCAACGAAAGGATCAGTGTCTATAAATTCACTCAAGAGGACTTCCTCCTGATTGGTTTAGTCTTTGGTGACCTTCTCATCTTCTAGTAACTCAGTACAATACATCTCATCCTTGGTGATAGAAGTATGAGTAGCCTCAAAGTTGATCATGGCTTCATCTACTACATGTTCTGAATGTAAAGGTTTGGATACTATCTTCATTTTAGCTCCATGCTTGGTCCTAAGGATTAAGTGTGACCAATCCAGGGAAAGATATCTTCCTATCTTGGCAGTGAACTCTCGAGATAAGCAAAGACCAAACATGAGAGGAACATCAATGATCACAGTATCTTGTGGAACAGTGATGCTAGCGTAGGAGAATGGAGTCAAGGGGAGGTTCTTGATGACACCTATAGTTTCAACCTTATTCCCATCAAGCTTCATAACCTCTTTATTTAAAGGTTCATATCTAATTCCTAAGGATTCAACTATTTCTTAGGCATGACTATGGTGCTAGCACCAGAGTCAATCATAGAATTGTGTAATAATTTCTTACCCATAATGAGGGTCAAGAAGAAGGGTTTTGGTTTACGCTTACCTTTACTTTTAGCAGAGACTTCTCCATTTTTTCTGAGGACTTTGGCTTGAGATGGAGAATCAATGGCCTTTCCTTTAGAGAGTTGTTTTGTTAGCTCTATGCTTCAATCTTCTAGTTGGGCCTTCTGTAGCAATGATTTTTACTCCGGAATAGCTAAGATATTCCAAAGAGATACATTAGTAGAGGATTTCTTCAATTGTTCCACTACATTGAATGGCGACAGATTCAAAGACTTTTGTTCCTTAGACTTTGTTATAACAATCTCCTTGTGGGGTGGAGATTACTATGTGATTGTGGAGGTACCAAAAGCTTGGTCGGGAACACTTTTGGGTTGTGGAGTGACTAGTTTGCCCATGAATATCCTCTTTAAGTGAGTTTTATAATATTATTGCACTTGTGGGGCCTTTGATATGGATGCCTCTTTTGGAAACACCACCTCTTCTTCTTCTTCCATCCATGAGAAGAGTGCATGTTCGGGAACTATATCTATTTCTTGCTCCAGGGACATCCCTTGCATTTGCATGGCGAGTACAACATTTTTCATTTGTGGAGAGGTGTATGCATAGCCTCTTGATCCTGATGAAACACCTTGACTACATTGTTCCACCACTCTTTGTTGTAGATTGCTACGTAGACAATTTCAGGGCATATGTGCTTCATTGCAAGAGAAGCATCAGGGATTGATATCATCAGCGAGATTATTTTGCTCTGGTACCAACTCTCTATTTGAACTCGGTGGGACATTAGGCAGTGGAGTAGGCACCAGAACCATCTGATTACTTTTTTGAGCCTACAGACTCGTGTGTGAGCCTCCTTGGAACTGGTTCTCCTGGTAGGAAGGTATTCCTCCTTGGTAATTTTGGTAAGCTAGCTTGTGGGGCATGGACTGATTATGCTTGATGGTAGTTATTTCATTTGAGATGTTATGTAGAAACTCCTTGACATCGCTCATCTCATCCCTTGAAGAGTTAGATGTAGAATAAGTGTTCTACGGTGTGCTCGAATATGCATACATAAATTGAGGAAGAGTAGGCGCATTGATTGAAGCTATCTTTGGGGTGAGAGCTAACAATTCTACAAATATAGGCATCACAGAATGATGTGGTAACTTTTTGACATCAATTAAATTATTCTCTGTTGTAACATTAATGTTATACGCATTCGGCAAGGTGTTCCCACCAAGAGACAAAATCATCATTGAGATGTTGACGTTGATAGATTTTAGGTAGAACATGAATGCAAAATCAAGAGGCCGATGGAACATGGTCTAGATCCTTTGCCAAGTCATATGGAACTTGGCATTAAATTCGTTCATGGCCTCTTGAGGGGCCCGCTTGATGGTCACCAGTTGTTGGAATAGTGAAGACTGATCTCCATTGTTCAAAAATCACTCATAAAAAGGATCTTTGAGTTGGTCCCAAGTACTGATGGTATTGGCTCCCAAAGTGTGGTACCAATCAAGGGCCTTGCCTTTGAAAGAGGCTGCAAGTAGCCTTAGTGCTACATTTTGATTAGTCACACCATGCACCAGACACACATCCATGTTCAAATGGTGTCTTTGAGCCTCCCCCAATGAAATTTGGTACAACTTTCAAAGAAGAGGTTGGGATAGGGGCCCAAAAAGCTGGTGCTAATGGTGTTATGAGAGGGCTTCCAATGTCCCATGCCACATAATTTTTTTTAGCGATTGATAACATGGCTGGTGGAGGGATCAGGACATTCACTGGATGGGTTCTTGTTCGTACTATTAACAATGGTGGCACTAGTAGGCCATGGTTATTCACGGTTTGGGATCTAGTAATAGGTATATGGCTCATACACCCACTTAAGATTTAGATACATTCAATAAGTCCCACCGGGTGTGCCAGAAAAAGAACTATTGATGCCTAAACTTGCTAGGCAAACAACCTTATGGGAAACTCAATTAATGGGGGACCAATTGCATTAAATTGAGTAACCTCCGGGTTTTTAAAGAAGTTGGCTCCTTCTATAATTGGGGTTTAGAATGAGAAAAGGAAGCAGATATAAAAAATAAAGTTTAATCCCTAAGGCAATGCGCCAAGGTTTAGTTATATAGGCATGGGAAACCTTCCTTTTCGATGAGGTTTGAGGGCCTGTTCAACAATCTGCATGTCCAAGAATAACAAAAAACAAAGATGAAAATCCTAAACAGTTAATCAAATGACATAAAATAACTTCCGCATACATCCACTGAACAAGAAGAGTCTGAGACATGATCCAAACAGTAAATTTCTATTGAAATTATAAAATTTGTAGATAAACTACTTAGTACAACAAGTAGCATAGTATAATGTCTTATATTAACTAAGAAACAAAGAGGTCGAACAATTGGCATAGTCTATAAGTCTTAATATAATAATAAAAAAATACAAAGGCATAGAGCTTTTTCAGTCTCTTTTCTGTGATTTTTTTGAACCCTTTCTCAAAGAGAAAGAGCAGTGTATATAGATCATCCACCGCCAAAGAGCCAGTAACTGAAAAAGATTCCTAGGTAGAGTAATTATATCCATCACCATGATTACCCAAAGCCATTGCAAATGAAAGATTCGATACATAGCATTCAGTCGCCTTTGAACAAGATGCACTCCCCAGCAAATAATGATTGTGGTCCCAAGGAAGAAGCGACAAAACTCTCCAGGCAACACGTTTCACTCACCCATAGAGTTGGTTAGGACACGTGGTGAAGATATGGATCTTCATACTCGTTTGTTCCTCTCCTTTGCTTAAAATCCCCATGGAGAAGTCTGCATTCAAACGCTGGCTGTGGGGACCACCAAAAGGTTTCTCGTGGAATGATGCAACATGGCATGCAAGTAGAGATTGGAGGAGGAACAAAGAAGAGAGGGTTCCCAAAGGCCCGTGCTTCTGAAACGTGGCGAAAGGGTGGGGCTCGATAGAGAAGCAAGGGGAGAAACCCCTTCAAGGAGAGTGTGGCAAACACATGGAGAAAGCGGGCGAGGGTGCTTTTAAAAGGGGGCTGGGGATGTTTAAACATACATGGAACAGGTCGAGGCTATGCAAAAATAATAATACCAAATCGAAGGGATCTCTACGGATTTTTAAATCTACAATTTTCTCGAGCCCTTTTGCTATTAAGTCTTTTTCAATGGTTAGTCCTTTCTCTATGACTTCATCGAATGTGTTAGTACATTGAAATTTTAGATGAAACCAGATTTCGATGTTAAAGCTTTCAATGATGATTTCAACCAATTTATTTTCAAGTTTGTGAGAAGGACATTTACTAGCAAGGCTTCTCCATCTTTGTAAGAATGAGGAAAAAGTCTCTCCATCATTTTTTAGCAACACATTAGTCTTTTATGGGTATTTCTCGTTCCAAGTCGTATGAGAAGTGTGATATGAATTTCTCAACTAAGATTGAAATTTTTGATTTCAATTGGTAATCATGAGAACCATTTCATATCCTTTCCCCCTAATATCCTATGGAAGAGGCACATTAGATAAGTGTCATTATGCATCACCTCTAGAAAAGAAAAATGAAATTATTTGATATGTTCGATGGGGTCTCCTTTTCCTTTATATTTATCAAACTTGGGTATTTAAAAATTGCTTGTAAAAGGAGGCATAGGTATCATCCTATCGAATGGGTATGGGCATATGTCTTCAAGCATATATATTTTCTTTGTTGACTACATACTTGGGTTTGAAATCTATTATTGTATAAATATTATTTGAAGAGCCAAGTAATATGTTTATGTGGGAACTTGCACAAATTTATTAGGATCATAAGTGGATGCAGGATGTGTGGATGGATAACCTACAGGAAAATTTGTTAGTGATGGATTGTATGGTGGAATTTGGGGGATTTAGTTTTGAGTGGTAGGGTTGGAATTAACATAAGGGTTGGATATGATTAACTATTTTTGGGCATTTATCATGGCATGGAAGAGTATTGGCTTGTGTTGGGATTGTGTTGTATGTATTGGTGTTGTGAAGTCATGTTTTTTAGGGATTTTTGGATCCATGGGATGTGCATTAGGGGTGATAGTATGTTGAGGTTGTGATGTGCAAGCATAGGTGTTAGATGTAAGTGGTTGGGAACTATGAGATGCATGTGTATTTCCCACCTGAGTGGAAATGTTAGGGTTATTATATGGAATGCAATGTTGGGATGATGGGTTGGTTGTCATGTTTGTAATGGGTGGTGGTTGAGATGGGTTGGAAATGATATAATTGTTAGGTGTGGTTTTATAAAGTGGACTAGTAATTTGTAGGGTATATGTTGGAGTTTAGGTGTGTGGGGGAGGCATCAACACTTGTGTCCAATTAGTTGGTATAAAGTTTTGTGGGATAGTGGATGTTATTTGTTGAGATGGATTTGAATGTTGATAGGTAGGGAAAAATGTTTTACGTCAAGTTGGATGTGTTGATTATTAATAGGTGGTATGGTAGTGTAGTTTTGCGATGCCATGGAAGATGGTATGATGTTAGGATTATCGATGAGGATTATGTTAGAGTTATTTTTGGATATCATGTTAAGGTCATTTGTGGGAAGGATAGTAGTGTTATTGTTTGTGGTATGATGCTATTAGAACTAGTTTCCCCTAAGGTTGATGGTGAATTATTATTAGGGATGTCTTTTATGAGGGTGATATAAAATGTTATGGGTAATTTGGTATCTTGTTGTGCAAGTTGCAAGAAATATCAATCTCAATCTGTGACAAGTAGGGAATCTAATAATATCATGGCGTTTGTATCCTTTTGTGCCTCAGATAATTCCTCAAGTGTTATTTTTTTTATTCTACTAAGGTTTAGACTATGATTAGGACTTAATGGATATGGGGTATCAAATCCAATTGAAACAAATGTGGGTATCTCTCCTTGTGGTCATCCAAACAATTTCTTATGCAAGGGTGTCTTGTTGGGGTCTTGGCACTCCATTCTATTCCTAGTCTGTGACCTTGTTTCAATGGGCATATAAGGTATGTCTAAGATTTGATCTATGTGGATGTTTGATGATTTGGGATGATGATTGGGAAAAGACCAAGAGCGTATCTAGATCTTAATGGTTGGATAATGATATTTGAATTATGAACTAGAATTTTGAGTTCAAATTCAAAGGATAAAAGGGGTAGAATAGTCTAACTTAGAAGTAGCCAAATCTTCTAAGCTAATCTACCCATAGATAGGCTAGTTTGATTCTTCAATTTGGAGAAGGAAAAACTCCAAGCTAAACACAAAACTAAGGATAATGGGGGATATCAAAGATATAGATCACTATAATGAATATAATTTGAATGTGTGGATGATTATATGGATCATGACAAAAAATTCCTAAGTCCAAGTCTATGCATGATCAAATATTATGAATGAAGGTTCAATAGGATATTTTTAAATCTTAGGTTCATGTCTATTATGCTAATCAGGTATGTGTTTATAGGTCTATTTGGTAAGACTAGAGGATTTGGTAGCAATAAAAATCCTAATGACAGAGTAATTGCACCACAGGAGGGAACAATTATGATAGTTAGAGATTTAATTACAAGATTTTAAGCAACAATGAATGATAGCTCAATTTTCAAGGTAGAATTGGGGATATGATTTTCTAAAGAAATTGTGCCTAAATAAGGCACAATTGTGCCACTCTAAGGCACAAACATTCCACTCTGTGGCACAATTGTGCTTAGTCAAGCAACAGATGTGCCTAAGCCTTGGAAATTGCACTAATGTAAAGAAAATGTGATATAAGGTTGGTGTAATGAAATAACTTGCATAATAGAAGAATATAATATGAAATGTGTTATAAATACTTGATAATAATTGAGAATAATAATCCACTTTGAAGAAGAAAACCTCCAAATATCTCCAATGAGAACACAATTCACAATATGATGATGAAATAAGACTCACAACCTCCTATATATACCTATTTATGCCTAGGATATCACCCAAGCCGACATAGATAACCCTATAAGCCCTAGGCCAACCTAATCAACTAAATAATAATATAATATTAATAATATCAATTAATTAGGAGTTAAGATAGCCACAAGCCGATTATTCATAACTCAATGTACTCTAATATTAAGGGCATAGCATGCCACCCTCTTCAAATAAGAATTATCCTCAATGCTAGGAAATTTTGGATGCTTTTGAATGAACTCCTAATCCTCCCATGTGCCATCTTCAATTGGTATATTCTTCCATTGGATGAGATACTGAGTGAGTGTTCTAGTCCTTAATTTATGTGTGTGTTTTTGAAGAAAGCATTCTAGGCCCAACATGATTCTTCCTTCTTCATCAAGCTCTAGTAATATTGTCTAAGTAGGGATATTATTCACAATTACCTTCTTCAAACAAGAAACATGAAAAACTAGATGTATCTTTTTTGTTGATGGCAATTCAAACTTGTAGGCAACACTATCTATCTTTTGCATGATTTGATATGGGCCATAAAATTGTGGAGACAGCTTGTTATTGTTTGATGTTGCTTCAGTGACATTTTCTTGTAAGGTTGCAATCTCAAGAAAACCAAATCCCCAACATCAAAACTTCTTTCACTATGATTCTAGTATGTTTGTTGCTTCATTCAATTTTGTGTCATGGATAGATTCTCTTTAAGTCTTGAAAATACTTATTTTTGATGAATCATGTGATCCTCCGCAACGTGAACTCTTGGTGACATATTTAATCATGATGTGATGGAAGGAGCATGATATCCATACAATTCCATAAATGGAGATATTTTTGATGAACTATGGAAGGAAGTGTTATACCACCATTCTGGTAGTGGTAGCCAATAAACCCATTGAGACCATTTATCTGAAGTGAAACAACGTAGATATCCTTCCAAACACTTATTAACAACCTCTATTTTCCCATCAAATTATAGATGGTATGAAGAACTATGAGCCAATTGAGTACCCACACATTTGAATAAATCTGTCCAAAAGTTACTAGTAAAGATAGCATCATGATCACTAACAATAACCTTAGGTATACCATGTAGTTTTTGAATATTCTCTAAAAATGCTCTGTGCATTGTACTTGTTGTAAAAGGATGTGATAATGCAATAAAATATGCATATTTAGTGAGGTGATCCACTACTGTCATATGAAATTCTTAGCATTAGATCTTGGAATCCCTATAATGAATTCCATGGGGAACTCTTCCCAGTGGTGTCTAGGAATAGCTAAGGGTTGCAAGAGACTAGGTGTCTTAATTATCTCCCCTTTGTTTCATTGGCAAACCAAACATTCTGTGAAAAAAATTGGACATCCCCTTTTAGCCCTTCCTAAAAGAAGCCTTTATTAACCTGATGATATGTCTTCAAAAATCTTGAATGACCACCCATTGGAGACTCATGTATCTCTATGAGAATATTTTATTTGAGAGAGGAATTCTTGAAAATAAGCAATCACTCTTCATACCACAAAGTATCTCCCTTCCAATAAAATTTATCTAAACTACTAGGACCACTCTGTAAATGTTGAATGGGATTAGTAGCAGCCACATCATTTTTCCACTCTTCTTTGGCTTCTTCTACCTAGTCTTCTTGTAATATTGAAAGGGCGCATAGTAAATATTCATCCTTCTCATCATTATTTGATAATGCATCTACCACAACATTTTCCTTCTCTTTCTTATATATAACCTCAAAATCATATCCCAACATCTTAGTAACCCATTTTTGTTGTTCTTTAGAAGATAATCTTTGTTCCAAAAAATATTTTAGGCTATCATGATTAGTATTAACCTTGAAGTGTCTACCCATTAGATAAGGCCTCCATTATTTTACTACATGAAGAATAGCTAGCATTTCCTTCTTATAAATAGGTTTGAGTCGATTCTTACCGTTTAATTGATGACTCTCAAAAGTAATGGGCCGACCCTCCTACATGAGAACTGCACCTATACCATTTCCTGAAGCATCACATTCCAAAATAAAAGCCTTTGTGAAATCGAGAGTGGCAAGCATTGGAGTTGTGCACATAGCCTCCTTTAACATTTCAAATGTTCAATTAGAAGATTCATTCCAATAAAAATAATCCTTTTTCAATAAATTTGTGAGGGGTGCTGCTATACAACCATAATTCTCCACAAATCTTCTATAGTATCCAATCAATCCCAAGAAACCCCTCAATTTCTTAATGGTTTTGGGAATAGACCATTCAATGATAGCCTTAATTTTGTTAAGATCCACCTTTATTCCTTCATGTGAAACTATGTGTCCCAAGTACTCCACCTCATTAAGACCAAAATTACACTTGGATGTTGTAAGGTAGGAGGACCAACCACACCAAGGCTCCAAGTCATGGAGAGTCGAGAGCGGATGGATACCCTATCTTACCTCAAGCTAAGTGGGTGTTTAGGTAAAAGATAGAGAATGAACAGCACTTTCAAGTTATTATGTCACTCTATTGATCTAAATTCTTGAACAGGACTAGACGAGTCAGTTTCTAGAATTTGAACTGCACCTCAAACAACTCTCTATCCGAGGATGAAAGTGCAGGTCAAGGATGACAACACGATACGTTGGAATCTCTCTGGTGCGATGGAATCCGTACAACCATAAGGTGAAAATTACAATACCAAATTCAAAGAAAAATACTAACGGCCTAGTAAATAATATTTGATGCACTAAAAAAATAATAAAGTATGATAAATGATTATAAAGATGATAAAGGAGATATAGAAAATGAAGGTGGAAAGGTTTAACTCACTGAAAGTCTAGCTTGCCAACAAGATCCATGCACACCTACACCTACACATAGCCAAGAGAGGAAAAATGTTGGTCTGTATAGGGGTTTGCCTCAATCAAACCCCTGCTTTAGTGTTTCCACCTCCACAGACAGCTAGGAAAGCCATGAGATAGAAAATTCGATAAAGGAAATATTGAACAATCACAATTCAACATTATGCTACATAAATTAAGAAGCAATATAACTTCTCAATCGAGGTGCTCTCAAGCACATAAATGAGGCTACAAGCTTGGTAAGGTCTACGTTGCTGCAACAACGAAGAAGCAGTCCCTCGGGACACCAAGTCACAACTCCAATGGTGGAAAAAGTGCAGCAAGATGGATGGAGTTTCTCAAATAAAATGTTGTGAAATATTAAGAGAAATGAATTCCAATGCTCAAGAGATTGTACAAGTATGAATGAATGTGAAATGGATGCATTTGAAGATCAAAATGGGAGGGAAGGAGACATTTTCAGGCCGGTTGGTTGATATAGAGGTGTTATGCTTCATGCACAATGGAGAACATAACGTCCTTATAGACTCCAAGGGCGGGAATCTGTTAGGGATGGAAGTGTGTCGCGCAGACATCTGTGCGTTGCACTCGCATCCCCAAAAAAAATTCTCCCACTAACACAAAAGACAAGTGCCAAGTGGATGTGAGGCAGATGGGTGATATGGAATCTCACATTTGGGTTTGATTTTCTAAGGTGGAGGGATGCAAAAGGGGAATTTACACAAGGGGTGAAAATTCTCTCTTTTACATTTTCCCCCACTTTAGTGAGCATGAGTGTCATCGAATGTTCAATAAAGTAGATTGAAGAGTTTAGAAATGTATATGTAAACTATCGAGGAAGTAGACTGTAATCTGGCGAGCTCGAAAGTGTAGGGCGGACAAATAAATCCAAAAGTACTCTCTCTTGAGCAGGTTCAAACAAAGAACTTTGTAGCTCCTCAAAACTATAGAGTTGAACAAAGTACACTAAAGGCGTGCAGACCAATGATGAACAAATCTCATAGTATGTAAGCACTTCATAGGCCCTCAAACCTACAAAGAAGGTGCCCCCCAGGTACTCTCTCCTAAAGGAAGCCCAATGTAAGGGGAATCCATAGTCGGACTAGAAAGCAGCTTCACAGGTGCACCTATAAAGCAACATGTTAATCTATCCATAAAACATTTTAGAAAACAAAGAGCAGCCACACAGGCAAACAAGTGGACAATCACACAAAGAGTTGAAAAAAAATGAAAGAAGATATTTCAAAGAGGTCATTCAGGAACCCTTCAAAATAAAAGGGGTCCACTCAAGGGATGTGATGTTTGAAAGTGTAAGAAATTTTTTCATAAATCAATTCTTCATCAAGGAATCCTTTCGAAAGATTTTCACTTCATCAAGGAATTCAAAAGGAAGAAAATTCACCCTCGTGAGGGGAAGGTCAAGGCTTCTCTCATAGAAAAATTTTCTCCCTTGGTGGAAAGTTCTCCAAGTTCTTTCTTTAGGAACCCATGATGAAGGAAACACATTCCACTAAGGGTCCTTGTTGAGAATACAATTTTTGAAAAATGTTTTCAAAATATTTTCAAGAAAATATTCGTTGGCCACTGAATGCATTTTTTGAAAATTGAAATTTATATGATAGCCCCTCCTTAAGATGGTGTGTGTTGAATGCAGAGGCACATGGAATCCTAAGGAGGGAAAAGAAACTATGAAAAGAGTGATGTTGTGGCCTGCAGGACAGTTAGATGTCATCGTGGTAATGTTGTTGCACACGTGAGGGACAACACATAAGCACCACAATAAAACAAAGAAAGCATGAAAGATAAGAGAGAAAAAATATAAAGAAAAAAATAGAAACATCATGAACAAGGGACACAGGGGTGATCTAATATTTTGGGGTCAGAGCTACTCATAAATATATATAAGTATAATAGTAGTTTATAAGTGAACTGTCATCAACCCCCTACTATATCAAACCATATGAAGAACATGCGAGAAGAAAAAAATTTAAAAAAAAAATTGAATCAACATGGAAGGGAATCCTAAATTCCCCGCAACACTTTGCATTGTCCTCAATTATCAAAAATAAATACACATAACAGAGGAAGAACGATTCCACAAATAGAATTTTTACAACACATAATAATTCTTGTATCCAAACACCTACAAGGGTGACAAGGTTCATCCAAGAACACATAACGCAAGCATGGGGGAACTAAAACACACACAAAATCTATACTACAGATAAAGAAGAGGAACCCCCTAACACTCATTAACCAAGAGGTCATCGGCCTCCCAATTTAGATCATTATATGGGGAAGTCAGACAAGCATGCAAGGGTGTAATGTCAAGGGGGCAACCCTCTGATCCCACCGCAACAAGAGCCAAGGAAGAAGGCCCCACAAAGTCTTCTCCACTCAGGTCTTGTGGGGAAAAGGTTAGCGACTTTTAAAAGATCGCTAAAAGGGTCGAGACCTCGTCCAAAGAGTTAAACATGCACTTCAAAGGAGTGCCATGTGTTGCCTCAACAAATGAGGGAGGCGGTGCTTGAGATTCATAGCTAGGCTCACCAAGTGACTTGGGAGCAATGACGAACTCTAGGGATTTCAAAACTTCTTCCATCACTATGATGGTACACGTTAACACAGAATCACCCTTTGAAGAAGGTGGACTCCTCTTTCACCCCCCATTACTAGTGAGGCCATCCTCCATCTTTCACTTTGTTGGAGGATGCGAGATCCCCACAAATGAGGCAAAAGGCATGGAGGAGGAAGATAAAACCACAACAGACACCATTGAGGTGTTCGACATGTCCATGGTCTTAGAGAATGGTGGGATTTCCGATAGGGACGTCAAGAGAGGAGGCTCGACCGAAGGAGCAATAAACACCTACACCTTTTTAGGGTTAGGGACATTTATGCTCGCAACAAGAGTTGGAAGCAACACTAAGGCTGACTAAACTAAAGCAGAGGGGATGGGAGAGGAGGACACAATAGAAAGCCCTAAAACATGGGCGGTCAACTCCCCTTCATTTCTCTATAGAGCAACCTATTTGGTGGCTAGAGCCTTTTGTTGACATTTGTACTCATGCACAAGACACTTTTCTATGACTCTGAGAGCTAGAGGTCGAGAGCTGGGATGGAACAAAAGATCCTACTTGACCATTGGAGTGTCCATCATGGTTGTTTCTGACGAAGGGAGAGACTCCTAGATGAGAGCAAGAGGGAGATTCTAAGAAGAGGTTGGAGCAATAGCGGGGGAGTCGGCTCTAATGCCTCAATGGAAGGAGTCTTCCATTCACTACCTTGGAAATAGGAATAGTAGGAGGCCATGGAGGCCGATACAATGAAGGACTCCCCATGGGGACCCTTCCTCTTACCATACAAGTAGGGGCAAGGTCCTGGAGGCAAGGTAGAAAGGTCAGATATTCGAATCTTGGCCTTACACCAAGTAGGTACCATTAGACTCCTTATGCGAAAACCAAGACTAGTCATCCAAAACTCCTCTTCAAGAAGGGAGGCAGAAGTAGTGCCCTGAGGATGGAAAGGCCTCTTCTTTCCCTTCTGAGAGGAGGTGGTAGCTTGTTGTTGTACTATCAGAGGAGTCAATTTTGGCTATCCTTTTTCCCCAATTTTATACTTTACATAATTGATAAAGTAGGTCCATTCTAGGAGGGAGCAGACCGACCAAGGTGGGTCAAAAATGATCGAATGAACCCCTATGGGATACTAATGGTTGATATTCAGTGTCATACACGACATGCACAGTGCCTTCATGAGATAACTTTAAACATTTGTGAATAATAGAATCAATTCCGTTCATGGAAGCTATCCATGGGATGCCCAACTTCACCTTAAACAAATCGGATTTTGGGATGACATCAAACCTTGTATCCATAGCCCTAGGTCCAACTAGGATGGAAAGAGTTATAGAGCCCTATGACTTAAGAGAGAGACCATCACGTGTATGTATGATGGATTTTTTTTCCTCATATTCCTCCCTTTGTAGTGAATTTAGCCATGTCTCCTCCATAATATTTACTCAGCTTTGGGGTCAACTAGGACTCATATCACAATATTTCCATTGAGGCAATCAGGAATATATAGAGGAGAGGGCTTATTGTTCAAGGGAAAGTCCTACAAGGTGAAATTCACATCTGGAAAACCCGTTACAGACTACAGGGGAGGAGTAATTGAAACCATCTTAACATACGCCAAGGGTTGAGGAGAAGCGTCAGAGGGGTTGATAATCAAATTCACATAATGGGGCAAAAATGGGTTCGTATAGATTTGCAACTCAATATTAGACTTAACTATCAAATTATTCATGTTTTGTTTCTTTCCATCGAGATGTATAGTATCATTGTTGATGTGATTTTGTATCTCATGATACAGGTGCATGTAATGCTCGGTATCATGCATGTTAACATGATAGTACTGACAAAAATAATTCACATCATACCAATCAAAATAAGGTTCCTTTAGAGGTCGAGGGTTTTCCAAAGTTATGATCTTAAACTTCAACAACTTTTGTAACATGGAAGAATAAGATTCTGCTAACTTTGAAAACTTCATGTTGCATGTGAGACTGTGTTCGTTAGTCATGGTAACTACATTCAAAATAGTTTTTCCTTTTCCTAAGATGGACACAATAGACTTTCCCTCTGAATGGGAGCACAAGGAAGATCCCCTAAATTGAACTACCATTTGTTGATACTCCTACAACGTGGTACACAGATGCGCAAAGGAGGGGTATTTCATTAGGGAAAACTTCTCCTGCCAGAGATCTATGAAAAGAGCGATTGGTATCATGCTATGGATTCATTTATCTTCTTTTTATCTTCCTACTTACATCAAGAAGGTCATCTTTGGACCGATGTTAACATGGAATTGTTGAAGAAACTGATTGACGAGCTGATCAAATGAGAATATAGAATTATCGAGCAAGGAATCGTACCGTACCACTCAAGTGTTGTATCCTTGAGAGATTGAGGGAATATTTTTTCCATTAAAGCATCGTGATGAAATAAATCCATACACATGGCGTTGAAGGCTAATAAATGTGTCTGGGAATCCCCTTTACCATCATACTTTTCAAAATTAGGAATCTCCATTCCCTCTAGGAAGGGATTACTCAAGATTTCCACTAATAATGGGCTATATCAGAAGAAAGGTTGAAAAATAAATTAGGTGGAGGCTTCGAAAAGGCTCACCAACTGGTTTTACATCTGAACCATGTTCTGAAGAAGAGAATTCAGAACAGGGTCAGAGGATGACAAGGCCCAGTGGAACCTCTAAAACCACCACCACCATAACCACCTTCGGATCCACCTCTGGAACCACCGCCATGACAACCTTCGGAGCCACCACCACCGATAGGACCTCCATTGGAGCCACCTCCACTACCAAAACAACCACCATGGCCTCCACCAGAGCCACCTCTGCCAACACCACCTCCTCTACCAAAGTTGCCACTACTCATTCCATCAGAGCCCCCATCGCCAGGGGCATTAGGAGGGGTCAAGCTGAAACCAAGGGATATTCTACTCACCTCGACAATGTTAGGATTTTAAGAAGTAGAGGAAACACTAATCGAAGGGCCTATTTCATCCATGCATATAGATGTGGTAGTAATTGGGACTCCTATTTGTCTTTCATAGGTATCAAGAACCTCTCCTTGGGTAGTACCCGATCTAGTCTTATACGAGGGGATATAGGCTTCAGTTAGGTCGGTAAGGCCATGTAAGAACTCAATGCCTATTCAATTGTTAACTAACAAATACCTCACCTTGCTAGCAAGTAGAGCGGCTCTCGCCATGTTCGGTGGTTACTCCAAATGATTCACAAAGCCTCTAATAATTTCTTATCCAATGCCAAAAGGTTTTTCCCAGGGATATGCATGGCATCATCCTCATCCACGGATGAAGACATAGGGGATGCTAGAGGGTTAGGAGAATGAGTGGTGTCATCTATGAAACCCATCTCGTTAGTAAAACCTATAGGAAAACCAGTAATAAAGTTAGTAGCCAGACCAGTGGAAAAACTGGTGGTAAAAATGGAAGTGACCTTCAACTTTTCCATTGGTAGGTGTCACACACTTCTCCTAACAACGTACCCAAAATTCATGGAATGGGTTTTCATTCTCATAAACCTTCACAAAACTTAGGTTTACAAAATTCACCAGGCATGAGGGATAAAGTCAACAAAAAAAAATGGATAGACGTTGTTCACATCAGATTCACTAAAATGTAAGGTAGGGGGACCAACCAGACCAAGGCTCCAGGTCATGGAGAGCCAAGAGTGGAGGGCTGCCCTATCTTACCTCAATATAAGTGGGTGTTTAGATTAATGATAGAGAATGAAGAGCACTCTCAAGTTATTTTGTCATTCTACTGATCTAAATTCTTGAATGGGACTAGATGAGCTAGTTTTAGAAATTTGAGTTGCACCTCAGACAACTCTTTGTCTAAGGACAGAAGCACGGGTCAAGGATGACAACGCAGTGCATTGGTGTCCATACAGTCGTCCATGTGTTGCACTTACATCCCCAAAAAAATTTCACCCACTGACACAAAATATAAGTGCCAAGTGGATGCGAGATAGATGGGTGATGTGGAATTTTGCATTCACGTTTGATTTTCTAAGGTGGAGGGATGTAAAAGGGGAATTTACACAAGGGGTGCAAATTATCTCTTATACATATGGCTTAGCATAGATTTGATGCTCTTTGAGAACTTGTAATACTTTATCTACATGTTGCAAGTGTTCTTCCCATGTATTGCTATAAATCAATATGTCATCAAAAAACACTAATACAAACTTCCTCAAGAACTTTTTAAAGATGGAATTCATCAAAATTTGAAATGTAGATGGAGCATTAGTAAGACCAAATGGCATCACCAAAAACTCATAATGACCCTCATGAGTCCTAAATGTTGTCTTACAAATATCTTCTTCCTTAACTCAAATTTGGTGATAATCGGATCTAAGGTCTAACTTTGTAAAATATATAGCTCCATTCAATTCATCTATCAAATAATCAATGACTGGAATAGGAAACTTATCTTTGATGGTGTACATGTTGAGCACTCTATAGTACAGAAACATGCACCAAGTTTCATCCTTCTTCCACACCATCACCACAAGCGAGGAGTAAGCACATTGGCTATGTCTGATAATTCCTACCTCTAACATCTCCTCGACAATATTTTCTATCTCACCTTTTTGTATATGTGGGTACCGGTAATGCCTAATGTTGGGTGGTTGGCTCCCTAGAACTAGTTGTATGGCATGATCATGATCCCTCTTAGGAGGAATTCCTTTAGGAATATCTCCAAAAACCATTGAGTGATGCTCAATTATTGCTTGTAAATTTGAATGGGTAGGAGCATTAGATTGAGAGCCTTCTAATGAACATAACTGGGCCACAAATCCATCAACTCCCTTCTTAAGCAACTTTTGCATTTGATGAGAGCTAACCATTTGTGGGAACTTTACCTTAAACCATATTAGCTCTATTTTCTTTTCTTTTGATTAGAATCTCATGAATAATTCTTGAAAGTTTATCTTAATTGTTCCCAAAGTAATAAGCCATTATGCGAGCCCAAAAAAATATCAGGTACACCCATGGAGATAATTTACATTGGGATATCAAAGTGATATCTCTCATGGATAATTTAATGTTATGGCACTTTCTAGAACAATTGATAGTACCCCCATCTGTAATCAAGACCTAAAACTTTGGATTTGGATATAAAACCATTTAGATGAGTAGCCAACTTTTTGTTGATGAAATTATGAGTACTACCCGAGATGATCAACACAATTACTTTTTGCTTCTTTAAGAACCTCGCTACCTTGATATTTTATGGGGAACAAACACCAGAGAGTGCATGACAACAAATGATTTGTTTGGAATCATATGATTCATCATCTAAATCCCTATCACCCTCTAATATTGGTTCCTCCTCTTATTCCTCACTCGGTCCTTCAATATAAAATAATTTATTTTCACTACATCTATGCCCTCGACTATAATTGTTGTCAAAATTGAAACATAACCCTTTTTCTCTCTTCTCCTTAATTTATTGTGGAGTCAACCTAGTAGGTTATGGTAGTGAATGTGTAGGAGATCTCCTTTCGTTGAAAATTATATTCCCTTGTCTCATACTAGCCAACTACTTCTCCTCCACTTATCTCACCATTTCTATTGCTTGTGATAAGGATTATGGTTGGAAAAATCGTACTTCATATTTTATGTGATCCTTTAAAACTCCTATAAATAGTTCCTTCATATTTTATTCTACCATATTCTCTACTCTTAGGGAAATGGTTTGAGATTATTGAATATAATCCTTGACCATGCTTGTTTTCTTTAATTTAGTGAGTTGGCAGAAGTAGCTATCCATAAATTTATCTCCATTATGGGTAGCAAGTTCCTCTTGAAAAATTAACCATGTGACCACACAACCCTTTTTTCTCTTCTCATCACATAACCAATGATACAAAACAAATTGATATGGTTTTAGGTATAATGATGTCATAGCCACCTTTTGTTGACTAGAAACGTGATGAATATCAAAGAACTACTCCATTTGGCATATCCCATTGGTTGGATCCTTGCTATCAAACTTTCTCATATCCAACTTAGGTATGAATTTCCTTGGCATATGATTGTTAAAGGAAGGATCCTTCTTGAAACCAAAGTCAAGTCCAAGGAATTCATGTCCAACAAAAGCATTATCTTCCACTTTCCTAGGTGAATCTTCACCCTTACACCACATACCTTGAATAAATTATTTCAATTCACCCATTTCTTCCATAATATTCTTCTCTAATGATGAAATATCACCCTTGACTTTGTTTATTTTATCCTTAAGGTTAAAATCCTAATTTTCTACTCCCTCATTCTCTGAAGATTTCCCTAGTGTGGTAGCATTATTTTTGCCTCTTGTTGCAAGCCCTATCATGAAGGTAGAAAATAATTTTGCAATAAATCACAAAAATAATTCAAAATAATTTGAAATTTTCACTATGACTTACCAGGGCCTAGGTTGCACTCCAATACATAAATCTCCCAAAAATTAGGTGATTTGCAACCATGGGAGCAATTTTTTTGAAAAACCTAATTTCCTAATAAATCGAATATGTGTTTTTCAAATAAATTGGCCACAAACCCTAATTCTACAATAAATATCTCAATTACGCTCCAATTATTTTGAAATATGGACTTTAGCTTCTTGAAAATATCCTTCAAAACCCCGTTAAAAACTAGACAAAAATTCACCAATATCTTAATGATATGCTCTTCTCAAAATAGCCTCCAATATTAAGAAAATGCCTTGCCTCTACGGTGTAAGATACCACTTGTAATGAAATAACTTGCACAATAGAAGAATATGATAAGAAAAAATCTGAAAATTCTTGATAATAACTAAGAATAATAAGCCACTTCAAGGGGGAAACCTCCAAATATCTCCAATTAAACCATAATTCACAATATGATGATGAAATAAGACTCACAACCTCCTATATATACCTATTTATGCCTAGGATATCACCCAAGTCGACTTAGATAATCCTATATAAGCCCTAGGATGACCTAATCAACTAAATAATAATATAATATTGATAATATGACTTAATTAGGAATTAAGACAACCACAAGATGACTATTCCTAACCTAATGTACTCTAATTTTAGTGGTGTAGCAGTTGGAAAATGAAAAAAATTGACCTAGGATTGAGTTTTTTTACTTTTTCTTGAGAAAAAGTTGTGTGGGTTGATAGTAAATTACATGCTAAGTTAGTCAAATGCATGATTTTTAGTGTTATGAACCTAATATAATTTGATCGTTTTGAGAAATTTTCAGTAAGAAAACACTTCAAACAATAAACAACATGTAGGACTGACTTTAAGGTAATAAGGATGATTTCACGAGCCTTCTTCCACAAGATATTGTTATTAGGTGTCATGGGTATTTCACAATTGAAAATACACCAAAAACTCATAACCTAGTTAGTGGTATAAGGTGTGTCAAATTAAAGTGGGCCCATTGTCGAAGCATAATACCTTCCAATGAATGGATAACTAGGATGTGCCAAGGTCATGTACCACCTTGACACCCCTCACCTTGAAAGGACAAGGTCCTATCAAGGAAGAATGGTCACCTCAACAAGGGAAAGTACATGGTGAGTAACTTCACGCATGATATTGTACATTGCAACATAATAAGCTAATGGTTGAATGCCCTTAGGCTTCTAGAAATAAAGGTTTTAGTGGGGGACTATCGTGAATAGTGATCTCATCTATAATAGCCTAACATTGGGAGGGTCTCTCCTGCTCTCATCACCAAATCAAGACTTGGTGTATCGAGGGTCTCGTGGCTCAGCTTTGAATGACTCTAACCACTCTTTGGGGTACAAAATTTTGTTCTCCCCGTTTTGTATACCTTTTTGGGAAATGTGGTCAAACCTTGGGGTGTTGAAATCCCTAGGCAAGCTCCTATTGTAAATAAAAAGAGGCTATTATGTGTTTCTCTTGCACCCAAGATCATACAAGTGCACAAGGGGAGAGGATACACAATAAATTAAGTTGACATGAGAACGTGCTAGCACACAAGACACACCAAGCAATTATTCATTAACCTTAGGAAATCAAAATGTTTTCTATTCTATGAAAATTTCAAACACACAAATTCCTATACTAGATAGTGTTACTTATGTGGTGTTTCTAATCTTCAGTCCAACAAACACCACAAGCTTCAAAAAAATTATTAGTAACACAAAACCCTAACAAACAAATGCATGAATATGATAAAAAACTAAAAACATAAAATGGGTTATACATTATATCAATTGTGAGCTTCTACACAGTAGATGCGCCACTCTGTGAAGAAAATGTGCTAGTTTGTGAAGAAATTGTGCACTTCTGCACAAAGGTCAAAAAATAGAGAAATAAAAGGCAAAAACCTAGTTTTGGGGGTCAAATAATCATTTTTTTATCAGAAAACAACACAAATAGGTTAATTTATTAGATGCATAGTACTTAGAAAAAAATTAAGAAAACCATGCAGAGGCAATTATACCATTCTAGGGCACAATTGTGCCACTATGTGCAACAATTGTGCCACTTTATAATAATTGTGCACTTCCTTGCAGTAGTTGCATTCAGATCCCTGACAGTAGTGTCATTCTATAAACAGTTGTAAAAAATGGCCTTGTAACTACAAAAACACCTTAAAAACTCAGAAAAACAAGGTTTAATCAAGGAAAAATGGTGTCCCACCGAGCGTGCCTGAATGTAAGACCTTAAAATATAATTGCAAATCCAAATTATCATCAAACAATAACAAGATTCACAATCAAATTCAATCACACCAATGAAGAAAATTGAAAGAATATCAAACAAACAAATGTATACCTTAAACATGTGAGAGCTTCAAGTTGAGCTCCATTGTTATCCTCTATTTCACCCCTGGAGAAATGGTGATGAAATATTTGCTCTTAGTTTTATGATAAGCACAATAGAAATAAACCACTGTCATGACTTGAGCATAAGTTCATTGCATGATCTGAGATGATCAATGAATAATAGGATGGTTTGATTTATATATTTTTGTGACACTGATCAATGTTTAAGATCTGAGGAGAGACTTAAAAAGATCAATGATGGAGAATTGATGAGAAGATTTGATTGGTTGTTAACTAACTACATGATTTTAGATAACTGAATGCATGATTCAATCAAGGGAATTGATTAGGAAGATAACTCAGACTGATAGGTTGTTAACAAGATTGATTGATCAGTTAACTAATTTGATAGATCAGTGGACTTAAAGTGAGTGGGAGCGAGACAAGATTGATGGATTAGTGAACTCTCTAGATTGATTAGTAGACTGAGGGTAATTCTTAGTCAGGAGGTGAGGTGGAAATGCATGTGAATTAATAATTAATGGCTATGCAAAATAGATTAAATGAATTAAATAAATATTTTTTATTTATTTTGGATAATGGATAAATTAAATAATTGAATAATTATTTAATTTTTAGAATTAGGGAAATCAATTAAATAATAAAAAATTATTTAATTAATGAAAGAAAAATTATTAAATTAATTAAATAATAAAAATTATTTAATTAATAGAAGAAAAATGATGAAATAAGACAATTTAATTAAATAGTAAAATTATTTAATTAAATACAAAATATATATTGATGATACATAATGATGGAAAATGATGATGTTTTGGAATAAATATGTGAGTTAGATTTAGGTTACATATATATATACTTAGCACCAATACTTCACACACACATATATATGTAGATATAATCAATATTAAAACCATATTGTATATATACCTATATACATATGATATACATTTTAACTCATATATATATGCAAGAGTTAAAGATTAGCTCAATAACCAAGACCACCTACAAAAACAATGAAACCTTCTACAAGAGAGTATGAAAGAATATGAGCTTGCTTGATATTAAGACCTGTCAAAATGATGATGAGGTATGAATAATGTTACAAAGTGTACAATGACCTTCCTTGTATAGGAAAGGTGGAGAATAGGATTGAACATTATTGTGACATGTGTCTTAATCCTATGACATGAGATGACTAACAAACTAACTACCTAGGAAATGATGTATAAAGCTAGATAAGATAAGTTCTAGAAAAGACAACTAAGACTTCTAGAAAGAATATTATATCCTAAGTAAACTTAATCATGTGAATAAGTCCCCTAATTATCTAGTGAGATAAATTAATAGGTATAAGTCTTTAATTCACATCAAAAAAAACCCTTAAGTGCAACTTAGGGAGAATATTATTAAGCAAGTGATGAAAAAATATGCAAGATGGGTCCTAGCTATGAGGCCATTTTAGGTACCCATGTACAAATGCAAAATAAATATCCCACAAACGAAGAAAAAGAGAAAACCCAATGGGACAAAAATCCTCCCCAAAAGAGAGAAAAGAAACAATCAATTGAGGAAGGATGGAGGACTCCATGATACCCCCAAAGTACACCATATATATATATATATATAAATATATATATATATATATATATATATATATATATATATATATATAATAATCAATGTCGCCTCCCCCTCTCCCCACAATGTATAATCACCTTCAAAATTGGTAAGTGCCCAAAGACAACATGATCCAATGTCGACAAACAACTTGTCTCCCTTTCGAAAGAAACAAAACCAAGTACAAATATATTAATTCTTCCCATTCCAAATATGAATTGAAACAAAGAAGCATGAAGATGCATGATGATGATGTCTCTAAAATTTTCTCAAGTGTCTCCTTGTCCACTAAAGATGAAGATGTCATAATCAAATTAGGTACATGCCCAATCAAAGAAGAAGGTGACAAATCAGGACTATGTGGAAACTAATGTTGAACAATATCTAAAGACAAATATGGTTTGACAATAATTGTGCAATGACTATCATCAAAGAGAAGAGATAACCCCTCAAATGTGTCCTCCAAATCTGAAATATGAGACTCCACAAACAAGAAAGCAATGTTTGATAAATAGGAATCCCAACCAGGAAGACAATGAGATAATTTTTAGAGTGAGTCACTGGAAGTTCTCAATGAATCACCAACAAGATATGAATAGTCCCATTGAACAAGAATGATAGGAGCCTCAATCAATGACTCTGCACAAGGAATCAATGAAGGTGAAGGTACAACAATTATCTCTAATAGAAAAGAAGGAGCATCTAAAGAACCCTTGTCATCCTCGTATAAAGATTCAAAGCATTCAAACCCCTGTGTAGTCATATAATTGTAGGGTATCTTATCTGAAGAATGAAGAGGCACAAGACATTCTAAAACAAGATCATTTGGGAATGGTGGATTATCAAGATCTCCATATATCTCCCAAATTATCATCCAAAGAGTATGAGGACAATCAAAAAGGTCGATAGTTTTCAAAATGTCATCATCAACATGCATTGCAATAACCTCTAAGGAATCATACCTTCTAAAACTCCAAGAAATGTTTTGTATACCTTTATCTAGGGGGAACAATACCATACAAATGTGGCAACAACTAAAGTGATTGGAGATGGTTTATGATGCCATCTCTCCATCGTTTATAGTTTCTCCTTTCCAACATAATCAGAGAAGGATGAAATGAAAACCCAACAATGTACTATGATAAATCTCCAAGATTATAAAGACATTGACCTTCAATAACAATTAGAAACTCCCAAAATTTAAAATACAATTGAAAATGAAGCCCACCCACAAATAGAACTTCTCCAAAAAACAAGATGTCCAAGTTATGAACTAGAAAGCAAATATGAAAAAATATGAATAACTCACACTTTGGGATGAATCTTTAAAAATTACATGAACCAAATGAAAGAGCTCTTGAATACCTTTCAAATTCAACTTGATTCACCAAAATCGGAGAAACTGGTAGAAAGTTATGAACTCAGAGGTCCAAAGGAGAGATCTGACTTCAAACATAAATAACCTTCACCAAAATTTAGATCTAATAATGAAACATGCACCATTAGAAATTACATAGAACCAACTTTCCAATGATATCTTGTTTGCAAAAATCTGACTTTTGGATCAAAAGTTATGATTTTTTTTTTAAATGGCTGAATTTAGCCTATAGTGACGACCCAATGACAAAATAAAAATTTACAAAAAATAAAATTCATCTAAAATGGAAGAATTCAATATGAAAATTGGGGTTTTTGGACCATCTAAATGCAATGGTAGAATCCATTTGGGCTAAAAGGTCTCCAATTAAAATTTGTTTACCAAATCTAAGCTTTAAACCCTAGTTTGCAACTATATCATACAATGAACAAATTGAGTGAAATAAAAGTTAGAACCGAATTTCTTGGATATTTAAACTCAATAGTGAGCTTATATTTGCACCAACCTACTCCAAAATAAACCTGCAATACAAATCCACAAAGAAAAAACCCCAAATCTAGTATTTCTTCCAAGATTTTTTGATTCTCCAAGTCATCATATGATGCAAGAGAAGTGCATCCAAGATCTCTCACTAGAAATAGCTCAACCCTCAGATATAAGAAGGGTTATTCAAGGCTTGGTTGGCTTTGATACCATGTAAGAGCTGAAGATGATCTCAATACCCAAGACCACCTACAAAAACAATGAAAACCTTCTACAAGAGAGTATGCAAGAATATGAGCTTTCTTGATATTAAGACCTATCAAAATGATGATGAGGTATGAATTATGTTACAAAGTGTACAATGACCTTACTTGTATAGACAAGGTGAGGAATAGGATTGAACATGATTGTGACATGTGTCTTAATCCTATGACATGAGATGACTAACAAACTAACTACCTAGGAAATGATGCATAAAGCTAGATAAGATAAGTTCTAGAAAAACCAACTAAGACTTCTAGAAAGAATCTTATATCCTAAGTAAACTTAATCATATGAATAAGTCCCCTAATTACTTAGTGAGATAAATTACTAGGTATAAGATTTTAATTCACATCAACAATATATATATACCTATAAATTATATATAAATAGTGTTTAGCACAATTTCATAATAATTGATTTATCTTGTTTTAAATTCAAGATTAGCTAATCAATTAATGAATTGTTTCAAAACATAAACAACTTTATTTTCCTCAATGAAAGAGAATAAGCCAAGACTTGACTAGGTTAGACTTAACCTCTTGACTCAATTTGACACAAAACACAACAAAATTGACTCAATTATAAGATTAGGGTAGACCTACATGACTGTGTGTGAAACTCAATTGGCATAACTTATCTTATTTCAAAGTTTGTATTCCTCTCTCTGGTGATACTCTCCCTCTCCCTTTGGAGGGAAAGAAAATAAGTCTTGTATTTCACTTAGAATTCATTCAAATAGTTAGGTGTTATTAATCACGACCTCGTGATAATATTGATTCAATAACATAAGAATAATCATCAAAATTAAAATACATTGCATTACATATAATCTCATCCATGCTAACTAACATATAATCATCATCAGATATCAAAATGTAGTTTAACGTAAATAGTTATAAGTAACTAGGTAAAAAAATTGAGGTGTAATAGTTAGGTTTAGAGTCACGATTATGGTTGGGATTAGAAATGAGATTATGATTAGGGTTTAAGCTTACAGTTAGGGATTTAGGTAGAGGTAGGGTTAGGATTATGGTTTATGGATAGGGTTAGGGTAATGTTAGGGTTATGATTATGGTTAATGGTTTAGGTTTTAAGGTTAGGGTTATGATTATGGTAAATGGTTGGCTTAGGGTTAACATTAGGGTTAATTTTTAGGGTTAACATTAAGTTTAGGTTTAGGGTTTTGTAAGGCCCTGCCTTGTATGCAACTAATACAACCCTAATGCATTACGTGTATTCTATTGATTACTAGTGAATCACATCAAAAATGATTAATGAAGTGTATTATTATTAATGCATTATATTAACAAACCTATTTAGGCTCTCTAATACATCAAAACGAGAACATGTTTATATAACAAAATAGAATTGTTGGATTTTGAATTGTTTCAAGAAGGGAATAATTAACCCTTATATCATATATTGTGTTTTATAAGTAAGGATTGCTATCTAGGTTAAATGATTATACTTTGAATTTCTAGCTTCTTGAATTTTCATTTTATAGAATTATGAAGATTTATTTAGCGATACGTAAATTGAAAAATGAACATCTAGTCTAACTAGAGTTAATGTGTTATGGTGGGGATGATTATGATTTACAAATCACATTACAATGAACTAGTCAATTTAATATGAAGCTAGGAGGGATATTGGAGTTAGATCTTACTTGACAAATACTAATGATTTTTATGTCTCCTAAGGTGGATACTGGTAATGAGTGTGACTAGAAGATTTATAACTCGAGTATGATGGAACACAAAGGTTGGTTGACTACAACCCGATATGCATGGATGAAACATCGATCAAGTATGGTAAGACCACACGCATGTGGTAGAGGTGAGTAAAACATATTCTATATTTAATTAAGTTGTAATCAACAATTATGATTAAATTAGATAAAAGTAAATTAAGTGGATAGATGAATGACTCTTTCTAATTATAGCATTTAACCAATTTAAGACAGATTTTAGTTGGATATAAATGGTGTGAACTAATGTGCAGTATAATAATTATGCCAACAATAAAGGGATGACCATATAGACCTAAGCAAATATTTTTTTTTGTAAAATCAAATGTTGCGAACCCTTGTAACCAAAAAGGCAAGAGGCATTAGTATTTAATGTTGGAGTGTTTGTGTCTTAGGGCTTAAGGTTGGGGTTATGTGTTAAGATATTTTGTGAGGGTAGTGAAGAGTCTGAGTAAGAAACTAGGGGTTTGTCAACCCTTAATTGGAATTGAAATCCGAATGCATTCCTTATGATAGTTTTAAAAGGGGTTAAAATGTCTATTTTTAAGTGGTCACATGTTTTTTTAAGGTCACAAGATAGGTACATAGGGGTTGGGGGCTTAATTATGGCTATATCTTGGACCATATCCAAGATATGACCCTCATTTTTTTGTCTTTTTTGAAAAGTGATGAATTTAGGAGATTTGGGGGAAAATGAAATGTCTTGGCTTTCAAACCCGATTTTGAGATGTGACATGAGAGAGAAAAAGTGACCAAGTACTCCATCCCCCTTTTAATGAAGATGGAGACTTTTGAGATGGAGTGGAGTACACTCCTCCTCTTCCCATCTCCCCAAATTTTCTCACATGTGTGAGCACTTGTGGGAGATTGTGCTTGAGGATTGAATGAAAGAGTGACAAGTGTCACTCTCTCATTCAAAAAAATTGAGGTTGAATTTCTTTTATATCTTCTTTGTGAAGAGATAAAGAGGTGTTACCCACTTCCCCTTTTGGAGAACCCTTGTGTTTATGGAGTAGAGAATGAAGGAGAAATAAAAATGGTGAGAAGAAAGGAGCTCTAACATATGTTGAAGGTGTTCAAAGAGAGACTTGTAAAGATAAGTCATTTTCCTTATTGTTATCAAGCTAAATTTAGTTAGAAGATTTGTTGTGTCATTTGGTTAATGTTTAGAAAAGTGAGTTCAATGTTGTGAGTATGTGGATTGAAAGTTTATTTGGTAAAATGGGTAGATAGAAAATTGTGGGTAAACTATTCATTTCAATTTTTCATACCAAAATCATTGGTATATTTTTGTTCTTGCTTGGGGGAATGGATAGAGCCCTATGAGGCTTCAGGATGCCATTTATGGTAGGGTGGAGAGCAAGCCTTAATCATTTGTGTATTACTCATTGTGTTATTAAATATTATTGTAGTATTGAATGACAGTATATGGTTGAAAAATGGAAGTATGAAAAAAGCAAGCTCTTATTTACTGACATGTATTATTTATATATTTTGAAGCAAAAATATTGTTCAATTTATACTTGAGTTTTTTTTGATAAAATGAAAGAAATATTGTATTCATTTGTAATGAAAATGAAAGGCTCTTGGGTTTCAAATTTAAAAAAAAATTATGTGGTGTGTGTTCATAGTAGAAAATCTGATGGGGCTTTAAAAATGGGTTCTTACAAGAAAAAAAAGAGTTATTCATTTAAGTTTCAAAGAAGAATAAGTTGGTTGGAGATATAAATTCATTTGTTGAGAAGAACGAGAAAAATATAAAAAAGAAAAGTAAGCAAGGTAGTTGTAATAAGCTTTCACAAACACTCTATTGACTTTATATTGAAATATCTCAGGTAGCTCTTATGTGTATAAACTTATCTTCTCTTATATTCGGATATACAATTAATTATGTTTCCTTAAGTTGCACAAATAAAATTAGAAGTTTTACATTGACTATTCCCAATATTTAGAATGAAGTTATTTTTTTTTCTTATCTACAAAATAGTGACGAAAATAATTAAGGGAAGAAAATATATTCAAGTGAATCTTTTTTTTATTAACTTTAAATATATCAGAAAAAGCATATATACTTACCTTACTTAACTCCATCTCCTTAAAAAGAAACGTCAGGTAATCAGGTAGATATCAACAATTCATTAACTCAAATTTAAAGTAGATTTTGTAATATTATATATATATGAGAGAAAGAAATTTAAATATATGATTTATTAAAATGTGATATTTTTTTATATTTTAATATTTAAATATATATATATATAAATATTGTGCATAATATTTAATAGGACATGCATATAAGAACAAACTCAAATCTGTGTATTATGAACAGATTTAAAATTAAAGAAAAATGTATACATTCATATAAATAATCAAATTTTTGAGAAAACTATTTGCTATGAACAACAACTTCATTCTTTCGTAAATAAGCTTTTGTGACGTAACAAACCTCTGTTTCTGCAAAATAAATATGTAAAGAGGTTAGAAGTTTTTAAATTCAAGAACTTAAAATGAAAAGGAAAAAAAAAAGTAATAGATAATAAAATGGAAAACTTCCCTTAGCAGGTAAAGCCCAACATTGACAATAAAATCAGATACCTTAGTTCTGTAAATCTACAGCTATGACCAAAATGTTGGTGAGTGAAAGTTGTGAAAAAAATATATGATTTCCGGTAAAAAAAAATTGGAGAAACAATAATAGAGATGAAATCTGTTAGCAACTCATTAAGAACAATTACAAGGAAACCTGCTCTTATAATCTTGCACAAAATCATTCCTCTTATTACGAAGAAACAACAATCTCCGTAATAAGAATTTTAGGGTTTCGATTGTGATTATAAAAGAAATTAAAACTCATTAAATATGTGCTGAGTGACACCTTTTCAAAATGGAACTCAAATTTTATTGAAATCAATTTATGAGTGATTTACTTATTTATCTACTTTCTTTATTTATTTTCTTGCTCAACCATTAATTCTTTGGTGCCTCGAGAATGGGGAAGTGAAATAATAGCATCTCTTTTTAATAATTTAGGTAGCATTAACAATTTAGAAGGAAGATTGGATGGCAGTTATCATCATAAGAGTAATAACATTAACAAATGTTATTATAAAAAAAAAATGTAATGGTAATGATAATGAATGTAGTAGTAAATATTATTAAGCAATATCTATTGATATGAATAAAAGTAAATCATGCGAGTAATGATTAATAAGAGGCATAATATTAATACTAATATTTAATTTAAAAGACAAACATATTAATGTTGTGAATATAATATTAAACAAATTTATCAATAATAAATTTTTAATGTAATGTTTGGTATTTTCAAAGAAATTATATATAGAGAGAGAGAGAGAGTCTTTGATTTAATTAAAACTATATGTTGTAATTTTCTTCCAAAATTTGGTGGGAATCTATCAATTTTTACTTCAAAAAAATGCATTTGATAAATGGAGTAATTGTTTTTGTAAGGTCTAACGAAACGGCTTATTTAAACATAAATCTCATTTACTTATATTAGCATAAAATTTAAAGTGAATATTCTATAATTAACTAAATTGCAAGGTCTTATCACTTTATCAAAGGGTATAACATATAGTAAATCATTAGTTTTTTAAAAAAAATCCATACACATTGTGGGTAGTCAATGTGTCATTTCTCTTTGGGATTGGGAATGGTTAAGTCCTGTTTAAATCGGGATAAATACATCAACTAAGAGCAAGGATGAATTTGAGGAATTAAAATTTAGTGAATTTAATGGATGTCAACTCTCATCATGTTTAGTGTCACACCTCAAAACACTTAGTGAGTTAATTAGTCTTATTAACAAGTTTAAAAAATATATATATTGGATTTTTCTCGTGAAATTTTTTGGGCATGACAGGTTTATTTACTATTTAATTAGGCCTATAACTCAACTAGGGTTAGGGTTTAATTAGGGTTACACTTATGGTTAAGGTTTTGATAAATCTTGGGATAAGGGTTGTGGATAGGGTTCAATTAGGGATAGAGCTAGTATTAGAGTTCAATTAGGGTTATGGTTACTATTAGGGTTTGGAAAGGGTTAGGTTTAAGTTTAGGTTTAGGGTTAGGGTTACTAGTATAGTTATGGTTAGGTTAGGATTACGTTTCAATTAGGGTTAGGATTCTATTGTAGTTATTCTTATAATTACAATTCAATTAAGGTTAGGGTTCAATTGAGGTTTAATAAGGGTTAAAGTTAGGGTTATTATTTAATTATGGTAAAGGTTGGGGTTCTACAATTAAGAATTGGGTTAGAGTAGGGTTTAGGGTTCTATGATAAAGCTTGAGGTTAAGATTAGGGTTATAATAAATCTTGGGGTTAAGATTGTATAAATAATTAGGGTTGGCAAACTTGTTAAGGTTCATTAAAAACTCTTCATTATATGGTTTTTAAATTAGGTTTAGGGTTCAATTAGGGTTAAGGGCATTATTATGGTTAGGTTTCACTTGTGGTTTAAGTTAAGCCTTCTATTAAACTTACAATTAGGGTTCTAAGAAGCACAATACTTATAGGAGGTCAACACAATCCTTACAAAAAATACAAAAACAAATACATTTTAGAAAAAAATAGAAAACAATAAAAATTATTTTAATAATAGCTACAAATCAAAAAACAATAAACATTGTAGAAATTTTTTTTAAAAATAGCTTCAATTCAAAAATCAACATAGTATTGATAATAGAAAACTAAAAACTAAAAAACTAAAAATTGGGATGAAAAAGATCTCACCATTCGATGAACCCAATATAACATAAATAAAAATAATATTAAAAAATAAAAACTTTATACAAAGAAAGAAAGCAAAGAATAATATGCTTTTTAAATTTCCACCAGAAAATATGTTTTACCTTCATATTATAAAGGTCAAAAATAAAAAAACAAAGAAAGAAAGCAAATAATTAGATATTATTTCTAGTTTTCCACTAATATTTAAAGTGTATAAATTATATTATTATTTTATATGATGCAATTTGTTATAATTTATATTTTCTATTGTTTTTCAAAAACTATTTATATTTTTATAGTACTTTTTGTTTATATATATAGGTAAGTGTTGTCAAGGGGACAACTCCCATAAATACTAATCCAGAAAGATCATAAATGCATGTCCTGGTAATAGGGTGCAACACAAAAGAGCCAAAAAATGCCAGATCAAACCCAAAGCATGATAAACCTTAAAGCTATTTCTTTGCAGACCTTAATGCCATTTGAATAGAGGGATGAGATCTCTTTCGCCTAACTTCAGTCCAATCCTGTTCTGTCCCGAAGGCTGAATAAGAATCAGTAAACTCGCGTCCATCCTTCACTAGAGTAGGCGGGAGAGTGAAAACCTCGTCCCTATCAAGGAGGCCTGACTGTGAGCTCTGTGGAGAAGACATGTCTACATTGGCAGTGCAAGCATCAAAGCATTTATCTTGTGAAACGATGACAGGAGGGGAAGAAGAAGTGTTGTCATCTACCAATGGAAGGGAGGGATCTATTGAGCTAGCAACCACCAAGTTGTGGGACAGGATAGGAACCGAGCTCTGAGAAGTGGGATTGGAAGGTGTTGCAATCTTTGAAGGAGGAGAAATTGCATAATGGCAGGATTTAGCCCCTTCCCACCAAGAGGATTTGCGAGTAGGAGCATCATTAGTGTGCACCCCAACATGTTTTCGCCTGCACTGAGCGGTACCATAGTCTGTGGCAAAGCAAAATCTACATCTGAATGCTATCTTTTCGTAATCTATTGGTTGGCACCAACGTCTCTTTCCAACTTTGAGATAAATATCAGCTGGAAGTCCTTTTGAAACATCCATCTCCACACATAATAGAGTAAATTTCAAATTTTCATTATTGATTGTCTCCTTTGAGAGGGATATTTCCCCAATGCTTTGCCAATCGCCTTTAGGCAACCAATTTCCCAGAACTGCAAAGGGAGGTAGGGAAAACGGATCCAGAGAGAAACGTTGTTGAAAAAGACTTTGTACGTGGATCAAATGAGGGGAACTAGGGCTTCATGCATAAAAAATTGTCATGGAAAAACCATGGGCTAGAGTTGAGCACCATTTCTTTGTCATCCATAGATTCAAATTCTAAAATAAAGAACCCCCTCGCACATCAATATATACTAATTTCCTCTTCGAGATACTCTTTCCAATTTGCATCAATCCAAGAATGAAGGTCACAGAGTTTAGGCCAAACCTTCATAAATCGACAAATAAGAGCATGTTCCACCAAAAATTATTCTCTGTCGCAGGCCAAATCGTCAAGGCATATCTCTGGAATAGAGGTTGAGTGTCGAACAACAAAGGGAGGGCTTATAGGAGCGCCACTAGAAGATAAAGAGGAATCGGATTTATGCATGGGAGGAGATGTTTCAGAAGCCCTCAATCCAAGGTTACCCGCCACCATTGGAGAATGCTTCACTGAGGAGGGCGCCCAGCCAAGGCAGCCGCAAAACTCATCTTTGAGCCACCCCCAAACACACATCCAGAACCTCTATTCAGAGAGTCATTCGCCATTAAGGGGGAAGGGCAGATCATCGTTTTCTTACCGCCAACCTCCAAATGTGGACCAATATCCACCAAGCATTGTGAGGCTAACAAAGAACCATATTTCTCATCCAGCGAGGGTACATGTATGACAGGTGGAGCCCCAAGATCTACCTTAGGGCAAGCAAGAGCGAGTGAGACCCCCATAGAACCCACCAGGCCTTGGCCCGACTCAAAAAATAGTTTGCAATGTTCCAATTTGGCACACACAGAAGTCGTAGGAGTTGTAAAGATTTTCGGAGCAGAGCACGCCATTTTTGCCACAAGTTATTATTATACTTTGAAATTAAAAAAATTATGGTACTTTTTTAATTTAGATTATAAAATATAAATTTTTAGAATATTCTTAATTTAATATTGTGAAATAAAATTATATTTTATATATTTAAATATTTTGAGTATAATATTATAATATTTAGTTATTATATATTTAATATTTATATACATTATATATTTTTAAATATACATATAATTTACCTCTTTACATATATTACTAATTAATATAGTATAAGTTATTTATTTATATTTATTTTTTAATTAATAATTTCTATTACTTTTTAAAATATTTGTAACTAGCAATCACACATTTTGCATGTAATGGGTACGTTGAATAATTTTATGAGAATTTTAAAGTTGAGTAGATTGTTTTGTAGAAATTTGAAAATGTGTCAAATAATTTATGAGAATTTGAAAGTTGAGTAGATTGTTTTGTAGAAATTTGAAAATGTGTTGAATGATTTTATGATAATTTTAAAGTTGAGTAGATTGTTTTGTAGAAATTTGAAAATGTGTCATAAGTAGAAAAAAATGCATTTTTATAATTAAGGTTTTTCCATAAGTTAGTTTATGTGCGGAAGGTTAAATTTGTAAAAAATGTATAACTTCATAAAATACAAATCAATTATTGTGTAGGCAAATTGGTTAAAATTGGGCAATGTGTCATAGATTAGATTATAGTTAGATGCTTGATGTTGGAAAAAACTCATGGTATTAATGAAGAACATATGATTAAATAAATGATAGTGTACTTCAATTCATTTGATATAAAAAATGTAAATATCTATAGACATACATTTTGGATATATATACAATGCAAATATAGTTTATTGTTAAACACAATACTATAGTTATAAATTAATTTTTTTTGTAACATTGTCATATAATCACTTCAAACTCTATTGTATTTGTATCAAACAATAGACTTGTTTATTATTTGAAAAACAACAAATTAAAATCAATATGTTGAAGTTGTAAAGTACATTAAACTCATTCTCTCATTTGGTAGAGTTGATTTGTAGATGTTCAACAATGGGAAACATAGTTTAAGTGAGTCATGAGTGGAACTATAATAAAGAAAATATGAGATATAATTTACATGGGAAAATAGTTTTAACTTTGTGTTGATTTGTTTCTTATCAAGCTTAGTTGATAATGTAGATATGAGATAAATAAAGGGGCATACATGTTAGTGTAACCTCCTTTAGATTTGTGAATTGTTGTTTTGTGATATTGCATTCAAACGTTCCTCTTCCCTTTTTCATTAAGCCACAAATGGGCTATGTTGCATGCATGCATATCTTTGGAATGTGAAGGAAGGTTGTATGTGAATGTATGACAGTTCATGAACTCTAGAAATAGTTGTAAATGTCAACCCTTGTCGATCAGTGTTGCCAATATCGATTGTTGTATGTTGTAGTGTAAGTCTTTGTGACTTGTGAATTGTCAAAGCCCATGCCATTTTCAGTGGAATTTAACAACAATGGCCATGACTCACTAGGGTTATAGGTACATTTTTTAGGTTGTTATGATCCCAAGCCAGTACAATATAATTTTTGAAATGAACAACAAATAAAATATAATAACTTAATTAACAAATAATAGTCATTGTTTTTTACATCTAATGAAACTTATTAAAACAAAACAATTAAAAATAAATAAAACTGAATAAAACAAAGAAACATATTGCAGAGAGGTGAAATAGAGATTAGAATAAAGTGCCAACTAGTCGATAAAAAATCTAAATATAAAATATAATAGTAAATATAACAATAATATAAATTTTCTATAAAATACATATATAATCAAATAATAAATATTTTTAAAATCAATTATGTTTTAATATTTTTAAAATCAATTTTATTTTAACATTTTTTATATATTTACTATTTGATTATATATGTACTTTATATAAAATTTATATTATGAATATGTTTTACTATTATACTTTATCCTTAATTTTATTATTTTATATTTATAATATTAATTATAATCATATTACAAATAAATAATATTATATATAATATATATAACTTATTATATAAAATAATAAATATCATTATATTATGTATAATTTAATTTATATTATATTATGTATAATTTAATTTATATTATATTATGTATAATTTAATTTATATTATATTATGTATAATTTAATTTATATTATATTATATAAATTATATATTAAATATTAATTATATATTATATTATATTTGTATTTAATATTTTTTATTATATATTATATGATATTGTATTTAATAATTTTTAAAATAAAATATAATATGTAATAAGTATAATCATAATAAAATTTTAAATATAAATTTACATTATATAAAATATAACATATAATAAATTTTAAAAAATAATGTTGTACCAAATAAAAGTAAAATTAAAAAAAAAAACATACAAAATAGTAAAAAAAGAATAATAATAAGGTAATTTGTATATATAAAATATTATATACAATAATAATCATTATATTATCGACTATTAGTAATTTTGTTCATAGAAAGTAAATTTTTCTCCAATATATAGCTTTGCTCACGAATTTATTTTGAATAATGAATTTTATATGCGAAAGATTTTTCAAGCAAAGCAAATGGGAATTGCGAACATGAACTAAGACTAGCGATCATGAAAGGCGAAAGAAAATTTCACAAACTCAGGGAGGAAAACCAACGAATTAACAACAATCAATCTCCCCAAAAAATGGAGAAGCAAACCCATAAAGCAACAAGCTAGATCAAGGCAAAAAGAGTAGGCCCTGAAGAAATGCTCAAACGAAAGCTTAAGACCCCGATTTATCAATTGGCCGAATGATATCCCTTTAGGGTGGAGAAGTAGGAATCCCACAACAAGCAATAAATCAGAGAGAAAAAATACAATGAAAGCATGGAAAGAGAACAAGAAAGCCCAAGAAAACATGCCAAGAAATAACAATAAAGCCAGATCACTAAAGCTGGAAGAAAGAAAGGTAGAAAGGCAAACCTCGATGGAAAGCTACACAACCTTAAATCAAAATAAATTTAGTAAGGAAGAGGAAGCTCCCTAGGAAATAGATGTATAGGAGGAAACGGCGGAAGACATAGACCTGCTAAATGAAGTTACAATAATCTACAAATTCATAGGTTGCAAAAGGTCAAGGTCAGAAATTGAAGGATGTGCTAGAGATAACTAGAACTATGATCATGCCATCAAGTTCCTCCCAAATGGATTTTTCTTGGTAGATTTCCTTTCTGTAGAAGATAAAGTGAGGATCCCGAACAAAGGAATCTAGAAATGGGAGGAATGCCTCCTCTACATACATAGCTGGGAACTGAATTTTGATGCCAAAAGGCATGAAGCCTATTTGATGCCTATGTGGATAAGGTTATATAACCTGCCCATGGAATTCTGGACAGAAGAGTGCCTGGAAAAAGTAGGCAGAACATTGGGTACCCTTATGGATATAGATACAAGACTGATAGAGAAAAAATCTTACCATTACGCAAGGATTCAAGTTGCAGCAATAAAAAAGATCCCAGAAATAATTATCCTAAGAACTAAGGCAGGTAGTTGGAAACAAAAAGTTGAAATAGAAGAGACCAAATACTTCTACCTCAGATGCAGAAAGAGAAACCATCCAACAGAATCTTGGTCAAATCCCCCAAAAGTTAAGGAAATTTGGAGAAAGAAGGAGGGTGTAAATCATAATATGAACCCTATTATAGAAGCGCCCCAGGAAGCAATCCTCATTAGAACAATAGAGTCAAGAAAAAAAGAAATGAAGTTGGACCAAATTCATCCAGCAGAAGAGGCAAGCAAAGTAGACCTAAAAGATCATGTTGGTCCACTCATTCCCAGGCCAGAAAACTACTTGGAGTCGGTGAACCAAGTGTCAAATTCTGAAAATGAGGATTTTTTGGATGAATTGGACATAATTGAAACAAGAAGTATCACTCAAACAGTGGTTTGAATGGTGGAACCAACAAAAATAAATAAGAAAAAGCGAGGCAAGAAATCAAAAAACCAGAAAAGGGAAGAGTTGGCACAGGAAAAAGGCATCAAGAGCATTAAATTTTTTTTGAAACCCAACAAGGGAGGAGAGCACTCCCATCCAAGAACACCATGAAGATAGTTACATGGAACGTTAGGGACCTAAATGCCCCTAACAAGTGGCACTTAATCAAGTGCTAGCTAGGAAAACTAGAAGCAGACATAGTTTTGTTACAAGAATCAAAACTGGAAGATGAGGGTACCAAAGTTTTCCAATGTAAAGGATGGGAAGAAGCATATGCTAAATATTTTGGTACGATTGGAGGATTGGGAATACTATGGAAATCTAGCAGTGCCAGAGTAGAAGTGAAGGAAAAACATCCCTTCTGGATGAAATGTGAGGTCTCAAGCCTAGATATCAACCTAAAATTCACTTTGTTCAATATCTATGGCCCTGCCAGAACACAGGAAAAAAGTAAACTCTGGGATAACCTCACCCTACAATTAGCCTCCATCAAACTTGAGAAAGTGATTATGGGGGGAGATTTTAATGTAGTTTTAAAAACAGAAGAGAAGCAAGGAGGCTCAAAAAAAGTCCCTGCCTCTATGTAGGATTTTGGAAGTTTTTTGACAGAAAATGACTTAATGGATGCTCCCACTAAAAACGGCCTATTTACATGGTCAAACAAAAGAGAAGGTGGGGGGTGTATCAAAGAAAAATTAGACAGATTCATTTTCACCCAAGAATGGGTGGAGACTCATTTTAATCTGGATGTTGTCATCACCCTCTTAGTTGGGTCTGATCACCTACCTATCAAGCTAACCATCACAAATGGAAGAAGCCAAAAAAAGAGTGCCTTTAAATGTGAGAAGATGTGGTTCAAAAAACTAGACCTCATCACCCTCTTAGAAGTCTGGTGGAAAGAGGCCTCGAGATGTGTGGGCACCAAAAGCTTTATATTTCAAAACAAGCTAAAACATATCAAAAACAAGCTTTTGGTGTGGAACAAGGCAGAATTTAAAAATATTTTCTCAGAGAAGGAGAGGTTGGGACAAGCATTAACTGCAATCAATGAAAAGGTAATGAAACAAGGAATGTTCCAAGATGACTACATCAAAGAGAAAGAGCTAAATATGGAATACGAAGAGATTCTGGCAAGAGAAGAGGAATTTTGGAGGGCCAAATCTAGGGAAACTTGGCTTTGCAAGGGAGATGCTAATACAAAATTCTTTCATAATACTTCTAAGATAAAGAAATCCTTTAAGAGGATCTTAGGTATACAAGATCAAGATGGAAGAATAATAGAAAACATAGAGGAAATACAAGAGGTATCATTCAAGCATTTCAAAGAGTTGCTTTCCCTAGAAGGAGGGTATGACTACAACAATGTGTCAAAAATGATAAGGAACATAACGAAGAAGATATCAGAAGAAGACAATCAAATACTAATAGCTCCATTTACAAGGGAGGAAGTAAGAAAGGCCATATTTCAAATGCATCCAGATAAAGCAGTGGGGCCTGATGGTTTCCCTGCCTTCTTTTACCAAAAGTGTTGGCACATTTTGGAAGATGAGGTCTGGGAAATCATAGAAGAATTCAGGACAAAGAAATTTTTTATAAGAGATTTCAATAATACAGTACTAATGTTGATACCAAACAAAGAGGAATGCTTAAACTTGGGGGATTACCGACCAATCTCTCTATGCAACACAATATACAAAATCATATCCAAAGTTTTAGCCAATAGGCTAAAGCCTCTACTACACAAACTAATCTCATCAAATCAAAGCGTCTTCATCCTAGGTAGAGACATTATTGATAGCATAATCATTGCAAATGCAGCCCTCCACTCAATCAATAAAGAGAGATTGCAAGGTATTATCATCAAGTTCGATGTTACCAAAGCCTATGACAGATTTAAGTGGAGATTCCTTATCAAAATCATGGAACAAATGGGTTTATGCAAGGAATGGTTAAACATGATCTTCTACTGTCTATCAACAGTAAGATATTCGGTCTTAGTGAACAACATCTCTTATGGCTTCTTTGAGCGTACAAATGGACTTAGGCAAGGTGACCCAATATCACCTTTTCTTTTTGTCATCATGGCAGAAGCACTCAGCAATAACATAGCCAATTTCCAAGAGGACGATAGTTGGAAAGGGTTGCATATAGCCCCAAATATAGAGGCCATCACACACCAGCAATTCATGGACGATACCCTCCTCTATGGAGTAGCCACGATAAGTGAAGCAGCCAAAATCAAAGAATGTTTGGAAGAATATGTTTTGATCTCAGGACAACAAATCAATAAAGAAAAGTCAAAGACCTATTTCTTCCATACAAAAAAGGAGATTCAAACCAAAATAGCTAATCTCCTAGGGTACACAGTGGATGTAACACCTTGAAAATACCTAGGAGTACCGATCTTCAAAGGACAAATTAGAACAAATCTATGGGATCAAGTCAAGGAGAAGTGTAGAGATAAAGCCAATAGTTGGAGGGGTAAATGGCTTACCCTGGTAGGCAGAATCACAATGATTAAGGCAGTACTTGCAGCAACACCTATCTACGCAGTGTCTAGCATGCAACTAAATACAAAGGCAACAAAAAGCATAGAAATAATCCTTAAGAATTTCCTATGGGAAGGTTCAAACGAGGACCATAGAATCCCACTCATCCATTGGGATAAAGTATGCCTTCCACAAGATGAAGAAGGAGCAGATATTAGAAATTTAAAAGTGCACAACCTAGCACGGGGGGCTAAGCTAATTTGGAAAATGTACTATAACCCCCATTTGTTGTGGTGCAAGATCCTTCAACAGAAGTACCTAGACTCACAAGAATCTGAAAGGATTCTAACAATCACAAATCCCAAGGGAAGCTCCCACATCTGGAACTTTATGCTTAACAGTAGACACCTAATCACTGATCACATCACATGGCAAATAAATAATGGACTGAAAGCAAATTTCTGGTTAGACTCCTAGGGGGCCACAAGCCACTTGTTGAGTACCAGGAACTGGAAGAACACATCCCCGCCCTCAAGAACACCTATGATAACAAGGTTAGGGACTTTATAAAATGTAAAGCGAGCAACAAGTGGGTGGACTTCCAAAGCCTACAGTTAGAAGAGAAAGATAAGCTAAAGCTATTAGAACTAATGGAAAAAAGGAAGGTGTGCATAAATAGCCAAGAGGATAGGCTAATCTGGTGTGGGGCCAAATTAGGTGCATTCTTAGTTAAGTTGGGTTATAAGATCCAAATGATAGAAAAGGAAAAATATTGGCCCCAAAAAGCATGATGGGGTAGATGGATACTTCATAAGGTAGACGCCTTTTTGTGGACTGCCCTACACAAAATAATTCTCACAGGTGACAGACTCAAGGATATTGGCCTGGAGGGTCCCCAGTGGTGCATAATGTGCAAAAACAATGAAGAAATTATGGATCATTTATTGCTGAACTGCCCCTACGCAAATCAATGCTGGGATTGGTTGCAAAACAACCTAAGTTGGGCATCACCTTGAGCAAACAATATTTGGGATCAAATCCAATGCTAGTCGAAACATAAAAAGGAATCTTTTTGGGGTTTAAGCTGGAAAGCTACCCCATCCATTCTAGTTTGGAACCTGTGGAAAGAATGTAGTAGGAGCATATTCTAGGGAAAGGAAAAGGAACCAGAAAGACTCATGGAAGATATAGAAAGGAATGTCACGGAATGGCTAAACTCCCATATAAAATTCAAAGGAAAGCAAAATTCACTTTATGGGATGGAGATTTAATGAAAATTTGGAAGCAGCTAAGAGTTCCTCCTTTCTTTCAGTTTATCCCAGATCCCAAATTGAAAAGACAGAATACCAAATGGTGCTCACCCCCTCAAGGAAGTCTAAAACTTAACATAGATGGAGCCTCAAGGGGCAATCTAGGTAAATCAAGCTCGAGATGTATTATCAAAGATCTGGAAGGTAAAGTAATAAAATCTATGTCAGTGAAACTACCGGTATCCACCAACAATGGGGATAAACTTGAAGGGATCCTTAGGGGGCTATTACTTTGTAAAGAAATGAAACTCACAAACATAGAACTAGAGTGTGACTCAGTAGTGTGCATTAACGCCATTACAAGGGGATAGGTGGGAGTCTAGATTCTTCAAACCAAAGTCAACAAGATCAAGGAACTAATGACTGAATTAAAGGTGGTCTCAATAAGGCATATCTTCAGAGAGGTAAATAGAGTGGTAGACTACCTGGCTAACCAAGGAATAGAACAAGAGGAACTAGAGAAGTTTGGATCCCAATCAGACTTCGAGACAACTCTAATAAAGATCATTAAGGAGGAACAAAACCAATGTGTTGCGGTGTGAAGTGACCTTAGACAGGCCCCCAGGTAAGTAGACCAGAGGTAACTACCTAAACTCAAAATTTTACTCACTTTATAAATACAACTATTTTCCACAAGAAAAGGTTATTAAAGTGCTTATGTAATCAAAGGATAACCAGCCTGCAACTTGAAGATACCCCCAATCTTAATAGCATCAAGGATCAAACAAAGTGAACAAAACATAATCCTAGGCTGTGGAAAAAAGGGTTCCATGAAACTTAGTCAGTAGCTACTGGGAAAACAAATCATATACCTATTCAAGTTTGCATATTTGAGGAAACTGGGGAAACAAAACCTTATTTCCCCGAGTGTCAGTAACCTAATTCATGTTTGATCTGCACCCTAATGGCTGCAAACAACTTAATTGGAGCAAAATGCTCCTTCGGGGGTCGCGGCAAGGCTCACAGTGCAGACCCTTTAAGCCTCGAGGTACCTCGAATAGAATGCTTGGGGTTGTAGTCCTTTAAATCATACTTCTAAATAAATCTTAACTAACTCTGCCAATGGTAGGGGCCATAAATTCTTAGACTTCTTCTGGAAGATTTAGGAAGCTTAACCGATAAACAGTGTTCTTTACCAAAGCAAAGGGGTTGTTTTCCAACTTCCTTAAATAGGACAACCTATCTACGCTTGGTTTCGTTTAAACAAAACAAGCCTTGATCTAAGTTTGAACTATCGGCTTGCAACACTTTTGGATAGAAAATTAATAAAGGAAATCACGGTGTGGCCTTTATATGTTTAGTTCCATGTAGATAGGAAATCCCCTTTCTCTGAAACGGAAACAACAAGTTGTTTTTAGAACAAAGAAAGCATTGCCCAAGGACAACATGTTTATTATGAGCTAAACTGAATAACATTATTTGAGCTTATTAAAAGATCTTTTGGTCACAACAACCTTATGTCGAATGAAGACAATTCATATTGACACTTGTCTTGGAACACTAAATTCGCCCTATTTTGGCATTTCCAAAACACTACACATGGAAAATCACCCCTATGAATAGATGTATTTAGTCTAAAGAAAGCAACAACACCTTTGTAATGCTTCTTCTTTACGAGTTAATCTGAACATTGACACTTGCTTGTTACACACACTTATCTGCCAATAGGGCCAAAAACCCTAACACTGCCCCAAACCTCATGCTTTCAAACAATCTTTATGGCACTACCATATACATTTAGAAATTTATTCATTGCTAAACAACACTTCAAAATTGGGCAACCATTTATAAAGTTTAATTACATCTTATGGGCTTAAACTACCTTACCCTAAATTTCAAAGTTGCAAATTGAAGGAGTCACTTGGTTTCTTTCACTGGCACATGACGGCATAGCCTCTCGAGGAAATCGAAGGCAGTCTTTATGTGAAATTGGTGCAGCCAACTCCATGCCGCGTGGATATCTAGAATAAAGTGGTGAAGCTTAGCGCCTGGAAGGAAAAATCTCGAGGAAGAGGTATCCCTTCTCCAAGCTGGGCAACTATTAGGGCAATGCCCAACCCAATCAAGGAAGCTAACTCAAAATAAGACGCACCATCTAGAAATTACAGCCTTGTCAAATTGCCCACAAACCGTGAGGTAATAGCGGAATTTACCGGGTAACGCTCACCAGTTGTCATAAACTGACGACCCAAAATCATCTAATGGCCTTAAAATCAATGGGGCAGGGCTCTACAACAACCCTTACAAGCGGTGGTCTGTAATGGGGCTAGAAAAACCATTAGTGCCCTTGAACAGGTTTGGAACACGAGAGTCTCCTTCTCAATCTTGGACAAACCTCGGCCTTCAAAGAAGAGAATGCAAACAACTGACAAAATCTACATAACACTTTAAAACGATAAATGGAAGCAACGCCATTCTAAATCTACATGTGCCCATGGCAACGCCATTCCAAAACTTGGGATCTCATCATAAGCTGGCTTGGCCTAGTGGCCTCCGATAATGCACTTGAAAATGATGGCTTCAAATGGAAATCTACGACGGCTTGAAACCCTTGCCTTGGCCCTCCTGTGACATGAGTAAAAAACCTCTTTTGCATTGGATTACATCTAAGTCAGGAAAAGGTATGATGTAAAGCTCAAAGCTTCCTTAGCGTAGCACTGCACCATAAGGTACATTCTTAGTAATGGTTCAATAACGTCTTGGCTAGCTAAGGTTAACCTTGGGTCATTACCCCCGATGTGATTAGCATAGGGATTAGCATAGGGAAAGCTAGAAGACTGATTCATGGGCTCCACCCCCAAAAAAAGACTAAACTTCAGGGGCTCCACCCCCAACAATGGTGGATTTTACCCAAAAACAAATAAAAAAATAATAATCATTATATTATCTATAATTTAATTTATATTATATAAATTATATATTGAATATTAATTATATATTATATTATATTTGTATTTAATATATTTTATTATATTTGAATTTAATAATTTTTAATATAAAATATAATGTGTAATAAGTATAATCATAATAACATTTTAAATATAAATTTACATTATATAAAATATAACATATAATAAATTAAAAAAAAATTGTATCAAGTAAAAGTTATTTAAAAAAAAAACATGTAAAATGGTAAAAAGGGGGGAAAAGCAAGTAATATATGCAACAAATTAGCTTGTGCATTTCATCTAAGGAAGGCACTCGACATAATTATTTTATTTTTATTTTAGATTATAAAATATAATTTTCTAGAATATTCTTAATTTAATATTATGAAATAAAACTATATTTTATATATTTAACTATTTTTAACATAATATTATAATATTTAGATATTATATATTTAATATATATTATTAAATATAAATATAATTTACCTCTTTACATATATTACTAATTAAATATATTATATAAGTTAATATTTATCTATATTTCTTTTGTAAATATACATTATATATATTAAAAATAATTAAAATATTAAATATATTAGAAGTTTAATATTTATCTATATTTATTTTTAAAATATGTATTATATTTATTGAAAATATATTCAATTTATATTTATTATTATATATTATATGAAATATGATACATATTATTAAATATAAATATTATATACATACACTCCCTTTTCCTCCCATCCTATCTCTAACTCTCTACCTCTACCCCTTCTCTACTACTTTTCTTTATCATGTCCTAATCTCTCACTATTACCCCCTCTATATATTCCTTTCTCTACCTCTCTCTCTATATCACTTTCTATATCTTTATCTGTCTATATCTCCATCTCCCCCTCTCTCATCGTCTCCCTTTTTCTATCTCTATTTCTCTCTATCCCTCTTTCTCTCTCCTTCCATCGCTCCCTCTCTATATGTTTATCTATCTTTCTCACACCGCCTCTATATTTTTCAAGTTATATCTATCTCTATCCATATCTCTCCCTCCCTCCTTATCACCCCCTCTTTCTATTTATTTCTAATATTCTCTCCTCTCTATTTCTCTCCCCCTCTCCCTCACTCTCTATCTATTTATAAATATATATCTCCCTCTCTCTATCTCTCCATATCTCTCTCACTCATATAAACACACTCCCTCTTTCTCCTTGCCTACATCTATCTCTATCTCTCTTTATCTTCATCTCTCTATACCTCTCACTATTACTTATCTCTATCAGCTTCTTTCTATCTCTCTTGCCCCCTCTATCTCTATCTCCCTCTCTCTCCCTCCTCCTCTCTATCTATATCTCATTATGTCTACCTCTATCATTTTTATCTATATTTCTCTAAATCTCTCTCCCTATCTCTCTCCCTATACATCTATATCCTTTCCCTCTCCCCATTCTTTGCTCTCTATCTTATTCACTCCATCTCTTCTACCCTATATCTTTATCTTTATTTCTCACTTGATCTTTCTCTCACTCATCTCTCTATCTCTTTCTATCCATATCATTCTCTATGTATATCTCCCTATCTATCTATCTATCTCCCTATCTCTTTATCTCTTTTCCTATCCCTCTCTATCTATATATCTCCCTCTCCCTCTCCCTCTCTCCCCTCTCCCCTCTCTTCTTCTCTCTCCATCTCTACATATATCTCCCTCTTTCCATATTCTCTCTCCCTCCTCTAGCTATATCTCTCCCTTGAACTCTCCCTCCCTCTCTATATCTCTCCCTCTCTTTCTCCCTCCCTATCCCCCTATCTATCTGTATATCTGAACCTATTTCCCCTTTATCTTCCTATATATCTCTACATCTATTTCTTTCTCTTTTCATTTATCTATCTCTCCCTCTTTCTCTCCCTCTATCTCCCCCTATTTGTATCTCCCTCTCTATCTCTATTTGTCTTTCTCTACTTCTCTCTATTTTTATCTCTTTATCTCTCTCCCTCCCCCTCTCTCTATATCTCTATCTCTCCCTCTTTCTCTTCCTCTTTATCTCTCCCTCTATCTATCCCTCTCCATATCTCCCCCCTCTATCTCACTATCTCTATCTATTTGTCCCCCTCTTCCTCTCCTTTCATATATTCATCTCTACCTCTATCTATTTGTCTCACTCTTCCTCTCTCACTCTATATTAATAATCTCTACCTCTATATTCCTCCCCCCCCTCTCCATCTCTAGAAATATCTCCCTCTCTCTACCCATCCATCACTCTCCCTATCTCTCCCCATCCCTCTTCATAGACCTTCATTGTCTTATTGATTCAGAGGTTTTCTTTCACTCATTTTTAGAGACCTTTGTTGCACAAACAATATCATTTTTTGAATGGTCAACCAACTGAACTCATATAATACATAAATTTATGCAAAAAAAGGCTTAAAATTTCCCTAATTGACATTCCACACCTGTTTGGCGTACCCATTATACACCAAGGTGGGATTGCTAGTATATTATTAATAATATAAATATACAAAAAGTCATATATAAAATATTACTAATATTATTTTTTATAATAATATAATATAATATCAAATAAATAAGGCTTAGTCTAATAGATTTAATATATATTTGAATTGGTTATATTAAATGATAACAGTATATTATTAATATAACTATTATATTATCAATATGTTATTATTAATATATAATATTACTACTATATTATTTATTATTATTAAATTGTTATTGTTATTATATTATTTTATTAATATTATATTATTATTAATATTAGCATTGTTTTATTATTACTATGTTGTTATTAATATATAATATTACTATTATATTATTAATATGTTATTACTAATATATATAATATTACTATTATATTATTATTTAATTATTTAATTATTTACTTATATTAATTTATTCATATTATATTATTATATTTTCATATTGTTATATTGTTATTAATATTAGCATTATTTTATTATTACTATGTTATTATTAATATATAATATTACTATTATATTATTATTGTATATTTGGTATCATTATATTATATTATTTGGATAAAAAATCTACAACGTATATCAATTATTTTAATATTCTTGTATAGAAATAAAACTAATTTATTTACTCAAAATAGAAAAGGGTTAGGGTTATGAGAAATAGGGTTAGGTTAGGGTTATAATTATGGCATTTGGTTAGGGTTAGGGTTAGTTTTGGATTATAATTAGGGTTTATGGTTTAGGGTTAGGTTTAGAGTTACAATTAGTGTTACGATTATGATTGGGACTAGAGTTGGGTTAGGTTACGATTTAGGGTTATGATTAGGAATTTGGTTAGGGTTGGGGTTAGGTTAGAGTTTAGTGTTTGAGTTAGGGTTAAATTTAGATTTAGGGTTAGGGTTATGAGAAATAAGGCTGGGATTAGGGTTAGATTATAGTTTATGGTTTATTATTTAGGGCTAGGTTTAGATTTATGATCATAGTTAGGATTAGATATGAGATTAGGGTTAGGGTTTAAGCTTATAGTTAGGGATTTAGTTAGAGTTAGATTTAGCATTATGGTTTATGGCTAGGGTTAGGGCAAGGTGAGGGTTAGGATTATGGTTAATGGTTTAGGGTTTAAGGTTAGGGTTATGATTATGGTTAATGGTTGGGTTAGGGTTAACATTAGGGTTAGTTTTTTAGGGTTAAGGTTAGGTTTAGGGTTAGGATTCATTTATTGTATAATTAGGCATACAAGCCAATTAGGGTTAGGGTTTAATTAAGGTTTCACTTATATGGTTAAGGTTTTGATAAAGCTTGGGATTAGGGTTATGGATAGGATTTAAGTTGGGATAGAGTTAGTATTAGAGTTGAATTAGGGTTATGGTTACGATTAGGGTTTGGCAAGGGTTAGGTTTAGGGTTATGGTTATGGTTACTATTATAGTTATGGTTAGGTTAGGATTAGGTTTCAATTGTGGTTAAGATTCCATTATGGTTGGGCTTACAATTATTATTCAATTAGGGTTAGGGTTCAATAAGGGTTAAAGAGAATTACTATTTAAATATGGTTAGGGTTAGGGTTCTATGATTAATCATTAGGTTAGAGTTATGTTTAGGTTTACAATTTAATACATGTTAGGGTTATGGTTGGGTATATGCAAAAAGATGTGACACAAAAAAGATGCCACTTTATTTTTTATGCATGAAATAAGCATTTGGTGAGCACCAAATTTGGTGCTTGTATTGTCCCTATTTTTTAGCTCGCCTAAATGATATTAATATATTTAATTATTTAATGTTGCCTGGAAAAAGTACAAATATAAAGGTAATATTAAATGATTAAATATTATGAGGTTATAAAGTGACAATGAGAAATATTAAAAGGTATAATTAATAAAGTCACTTTACAATATTATGTTATGTGATTTAGGTGGGAAAACCCTAAAAGTGTAAAAATGTATTATAAAAAGGATTTGAGAGCTCATTCTCTCATATTTTTTATTATTATTTATTTGGGGTTTCAAGTTTGGAGGATCTCTTTGTAGTTTGAAACCCGAGGTGTTTTTCCTACAAGTTCTAGTTTCGGTGGTGAAAGATTCCTCCCTAGCTGGCGTTGGTGGCAGATTCATCCAGGATTCACACCTACATGATAAGGAAAATTTATATGTCTCTTTTAGAGATAAATTTAAGGATTAGCGATTGTATTCAACTTATCTGAGAAACAAAGTTTTTGAAGATTCAGTTTGAGAGTTTTTGAATAACATTCATATTCATGTCAAGTTTACTATTGAAGATTTCATAGATTAGAAATAAATATTAAAATACCAATGACCTAGTTGGATGCCTACTTAGTTCGGTATTTTTGAGGGTCAATGATATTAAACTTTTGGTGGAAGTTATTGGTAAATAATGAAGTTTTAGACAAAGCATCCAGCATATAAGACAATTTGCAGAAAAGAGAAGAAGAGGGTGACGTGGTCTTGAAGCTCCAAAATAAGACAACGCCAACTCTCTCAAATAGAATCGAACCCTTAAAAGGATCGGGTCCTGCTTAGGGTCATCATTGACCTCTAAGGGATTTGCAGTCTATTGTGTTTGCAAGAATATTATTTATTAGGCTGATATTATTTTGGCAAGCTCGTATATTCAAGGGAAATTGTGACATGGAAATAGTGTATGAGTTGTCTCAGATATTTATCAACCTAGACATGGGAATGAGAAAAGAAATACATTTGATTAGAACTGTACATTATAAATCTTCTTTTGAGGCAGTGAGTGTTTGGTATTGAGACGTATTGAGATCTTCCATCCTTGGAATGAGCTAGAGACTTCATTCTGGGCGTTCCTCTACTCATTCCTGACCATCACATGTTGTCCCGGGTTGAGATCGATGCATATATTTGTATTTAGTTGTTGCTCATTTCTATGTAGGTTTCTCAGTCATTTTTGATATTATAATCCGAATTGTAAAGAGAAGCCAGTTAATACTGAATGAGCCCCAGTCTATGTAATGTCTCCATGAGAATCAATCCATTCGAACATTCATTTTCAGACTTCATATGTTATTATATGGTCTGATATACATTCATTAAGTTTTCTAAACTATCATTAAATTTGGGTTGAATTGGTACATCTAATTTTGCATCGATTTACAATATCATTGAGATGAAATTACATGCTGAAACTGTATACTTAGACCTGCTCACTATTATACCAAATTCTAAGCATTTAATGGTGTTGTTATAGTCTTTTCTGAGTAATGAAAGTCTTCTTAATATCTACATTTAGTCTCTAAACATTTCTGTTCAAGTTTGATTGTGTCAAGGATGCAAAGTTTGCTATAATCGATCAAGAGAAGATTCAAAAATAGACATCAAAAAATTATCACTATCAACTTATTAAATGCTTAGTTTGATTAAATGGAACATCAATCAAACTAGTTTTATTGTAAAAAAATTATCACATACGAGAGGGTATTTTACAATGCTCACCAAATGTGAATGATTTTATAAAAAAATTATTAAAAAAACAAACTTTCATGTCATTTTTTGCTCTTCAACTCGTGACCTACATATTTTTTTCTCCTCAACCTGTGCTTTCCAAAACACATTGCCATTTTCACCTAAAGGTTGTGAAATATTCATCAAGATTCTGCCAAGATGCCAAGGAGGTCAAAGAGGCAAGTATCTCTGCTTTTTAGTTTTAAGTTTTGATTAAATTGTATTGAATTAAGTTTTTTAATTAAAATTTGTTTTAATTTACAAGAAATGATATTCCACCACCAAATGTTGAAAATCCTCTATCACCTCCTTATGAATACCCTCTTGAAAAAGAACCACAATAAACACCTCCATAAATTCCTGGATATCCCCTGTGAACATAAGAAAACATACTAGGTCAAATAAAATACAATAAAAAATAGCTTGAGGAATCGATTACAAGGTTGAAAGATCATGTTGCAACAAACCCTCATAGGACAAGCCTTGTTGAATCCTTGTCTATCGTGTCTCATGAAGGATTAGTGAGTACATAAATTATTTTTTTCTCAAGGGAATAAAAAAAATAGTTTTATGCAAACAAACTATCATATGAGCAAGTAAAGAAAAGGAAAATTAACAAATCTTACTTGTGTGCCCTCTTTATCAGCCCATGAACCAATCAACCCTTAGCAACTAGATGTAGGAGGCTCCCTATCCATTGGTGCCACCACAAAGGGATAAAGAATGATTTTTGGGCTAGGTGTGTATGGTTTTGACTAGCCTCCATACAATAATTACAAGGTGCCACAATACTTTTTGAGGAAACTCTATTGTGAGTTTGTCCTCAATGTGATTCAAAACTATTTTTAATTTCTAGATTTCCAAGGTAGAGTAGGGGATCCTCACATGATAGATCATATAAACAAAAAAAGTAACATTTCATCATTCTTATTGTCTGCAAGTTCCTTCAAACCCATGTCCTACAAACCCTCAAGAGCACACTCGTATTATTGGAGACTAGTTTCTTCATCAAATCATTGCCAAATCTTTTCCAAAATGCTGCCACGACATCGAGGAGGTCAAAGGAGTAAGCTTTGTTTGATTTTTTGTGTGAATATGTTTCTAAATTGGTAGATTTAATAGGTTTGTTGATGTAAATTTATTTAATTTATAGGAAATGATAATCAACCTCCTAATCCTCAAAATCCTCCTTCACCTCAACCTGAAATACCTGCTGAAGAAAAACCCCAACAACAAACACCTCCAGTAATTCCTTAATATGCCCTTGGAACACAAGAAAATTTGATGGGCAAATTGAAAATAACAAAAAGCAAATTGAGGACACAATTGCAAGGTTGAAAGATCCTGCAAGTTCAACCTTGCATAGAGCCACACTTGCTCAATCTCTTTAATCTGTGTTATCAAATGTAGATTCAATTAGCAAGAAAATAACTACTTGGTCGGATAAGAGGAGAGAGTTTAGAAAATTCTATGCAGATAAGTTATCTTATAAACAAGTCAAAAATGAAAAAATTACAAATTTTTACTTGTGTTCCTTTTTTCATAAACCCATGAACAAATTAACCTCTACACCCTTCAAGCAAGAGGCTACCCATCCATTGGTGTAACCACTAAGGGATAAATAACCATTTTTGGTAAAGGTGGTGGATGGTTTTTTACCATCCTCCATGCAACAATAATGAGGTCCTGTAATATTTTTTGAGGAAACTCTATTGTGAGTTTGTCCTCAATAAATTCCCAAACTATTTTAATATATGGGACTTACAGGGTGGAAGTGGGGACTCTGCATAGGATAGACTAGGGGCATGTCTTGACCCACAACAGCTAGTGAGATGAGCACTTGCTAGAGTAGCCTATGAGCACGTGGCTATTCCTTTTGTTGTGAAGGAGACTGCTAAGGTTGATACACTGCAATCCATTAGTTCCTTGAACTAGAGCATCATAGATCATACGAGTCCTGCAACACAGTGTGAGTTGGGGAGTCTTCAAGGAGTAGGGTTCCACCCCATATTTTTTAGGCTTGCAAGTCACCCTATGGTTATGATCCCATAGATAGTCAAGACGCAAGTGTGTAGCCTACATTTTCAACTAAGTAGTTGGTGATGATAGATGCCCTCCTTAATGAGGCTTTCAACCTTGATAATCAGGTAAATGTTAGAAAGTTCATTGAATTTAATTTATTAAATTTCATTTTTGAAATACAAGATTAACTAATTTAGTTTAATGATTATAATGAAATTTCAAGGTCATAGCATTCATTCAGTTTTCAACAGTCCTACACCTCCCTATTATGCTGTGACATGTATTGCGGAGGTATGTAACTAGTAAACAATTATAAATATTACATGTGAATAGCATTGTTATATGAATGATACTCGAATATATAATTTTGGATGTTGAATAAGTTAATCTTGGAGATTTCACAGCAACACCTCCCAGTGGAGAAGGACTTCGAAGCTTCACTCAGGCAATAAAATAAAGAGTTTAACTAAATAATTGTACTTAATAGAATTTTTTTAGTTTATATTCATATCGTTGATTACATTGTATTGCACATCTTTCAAACTCAAAGAATTACTTCACATTGCATAACTAATAACTAGATGTTATAGATGACAAAATTTCAATTACAATATAGTTTTTTAGAAAGTCAAAAAGAAATTACTTCACATTGCATAGCTAATAACTAGGATCAACTAGAAATTTCATTTTCTTGTTATGGCATTCCATGAGACCATATTTTATTGAGGCGTTTTTTCAACTAGCTCCCTACCTTGTCTATACTATGGATGCTTGGAAAAAATCTATCAAAGCATACTAGTAAGCTATAGCATAAACACGGCAGTCAACTGTTTGAAAAAATGCCTCAAAGAAATGTGGTCTCATATCATCCAAGAAAATATATGTTTCAAGAACTTGCTCAAAAACATTCCCATATGTTACCATGCCATGATACCAACATTCCCATAAGGTTTAGATACAAACCATTATCTACCAAATCCAATAAATCCACCATCCAAATTAGAATATCTAGCAAAAACCTATATCCAAAATCTATATCATTGCATTAATCATCTTAATCCATATTCATATTCATGCTCCACTCCTACTTTGATGAGTTCCCCAGTAAAAAAAGGAAACCCTTCTCTAATGACGATAATTACACTATCCTTTTTTATCAACAAGATAATGAACCCTATGAAGAAAATATTTATACAACTAGCTATAAATATCATACCCAAGGTCAAATATCAAGAAACCAAATGTATAATGAGACTATCAAGGAGAAAGAAGATCATGCAGTCATACTATTTCTTTGAGGAATTTTTTCAAATAGCTCATTGCCTTGTCTATGTTACCACATTTTCCATACATGTCTACTAAATCATTTTATCAAATATTTCACTTCCTTACTCCTATGGCTAAAAGCCTAAAGTAGGTGCTTTTGAACAAACTATGGATGCTTGCAAAAAATCTATCAAAGCATAATAATAAGCAATAGCATTGACAAGATAGTGAGCTGAAATGTGGTCTCATGGTGATTTCCATCACCATGAGACCACATTTCTTTGAGGTATTGTTTCAAACAAATCAGTGCCTATTCTATACTACTACATTTTCCATACATGGCTCCCAAAGAATTTTATCAAATAGTTCACTTCCTTGTTGCTATGGCTAAAAGCATAAAACAGGTTCTTTCAAAAAAACTATAGATGCTTGGAAAAAATGTATCAAAACATGATAGTAAGCAATAGCATAGACAAGGAAGTGATTTGTTTGAAAAAATGCCTCGAAGAAATTTGGAAATCACCATGAGACCACATTTCTTTGAGGCATTTTTTCAAACAGCCCAGTACCCTGTCTATGCTACCAGATTTTCCATACATGTCTACCAAAGAATTTTATTAAATAGTTCACTTCCTTGCTGCTATGGCTAAAAGCCTAAAATAGGTGCTTTTGAACAAACTATGGATGCTAGGATCGAGAAAAAATGGCGTGCAAGCGGGAGGATGTGCGAGTGAGTGGGCGGGAAAATCAGAATTTCGAATCTTTGAACAATGGTGCAGGTCGTGGAAGTGCAGAATCAGAGGAATCGTAAGGGGAATTGAAGCAAGATTCAACCGGAAAGCAAGGTAAGGAAGATAAGACTGTTCCTGATCCCGGTGGAAACATTCTGGTGGACCTAGGAGGGAAAGCTTCTCCTTCTGAGTTTCCTTCTCGAAGTAGTAAAGGACTTCAGTTTGATAATACTAAAAATCTAGCGGGGGAAGCTAGAGGGGAAGGAGCCAAACCTAAACATTGATCATCTCTTTTTGGGGTCAAACCAAATGGAAAATCAGCTTTCCCTCCTATGTGCAATATCTCTGAACCAGCAAAGGGTAAGTTTACTATTTCTATACTGGATCTAGTCATTCATCATATTATCTCACTAATGGATAGAGTGCTAGTTGGTAAATATATGGGGACTAGACCTAATATTGAGGTTGTCAGGATGTTTGTTAAGAAAAAATGGAGAACTAATGGCCAAGTTCTCGTCTAGGCCCTGCCTAAGGATTATTTTGCTTTTAAGTTCTCTTGTAAGGAGGACATTCAAGCTATGAGGAGTGGAGGTCCTTGGATCATTGGTAAGTCCTATTTAGCCCTAAAGAAGTGGTCCACTAATCTGGATCTTTCAGACTCTATTTTTGAAATTGTTCCTATATGGGTGAGACTTCCTGGGCTTCCTATGGAATACTAGAATGTGGATGTTTTTAGTGGTCTAGCTAGCTCTTTTGGTGAGCTCTTGTCCATTGACCCAATGACGGCATCCAGGATACGATTGGTGTTTGCTAGAATATGTGTGGGTGTTTCCCAGAGTGTGGGTCTATCATTGACTATTGAATTCCAATCTAAGTTGGGTACATGGGTTCAAGCTATCGAGTTTGAAACGATCCCTTTTTCATGTTTCAAGTGTAGGAAATCGGGTCATTGGGCAAAGAATTGCCCGCTTAATGCCGGCAAGACAAAGGATAAGCCCCAACCTAAATCGAAGCTAGTATGGCAAAAGAAGAGTGAAGGGGAAGAGAAATAAAATAAAGAAAAGAAGTTTGAAGAGAATGAAATTAGTAAGAGGGTGGTGGTCAAGGTAATCTCCAATAACAAAGAGGTGGAAGGGACTCATGTTGATCTGGAATGTAATATGGCGGAAACCCATAGTGAGAAGCGGAAGATGAAGAGAAGAAAAATATTGATGGATTCCTGTAGAATGTAGAGGGAGACCTGGAATGTCTGATGCCTCAAGACAGTAATCATGAGAAAATTGGCCTGGGGAAGGACTTTTCTGAGTTTGGTCTTGATGAAATCCCTTCACAGGGTTTTAATAAGCCGATCGTTGATGGAAATTTAAGGCTGGAAATTGGGATCCCTGTTTTATCTCTGTCCACTGGTGGAATGGAAGAGTTTGCCCTGATTCCTGAGTCTGTTGATTCATTGGAGAAGGTGTATGAATCTTTTGTGGATTTGAGCCAGAATGTAGAGTGTAGAAATGTGAACCTATCTGAAAATAGTAATTGTATGATGGATACTCTTCCCTTGGACCAAAGAGGGTATTATGTGAAAGAGTGGGAGTCTGGGAAGGAGGAGGAGAGTTAGGAAGATATTGACAGAGAGTATTTCACCTCTAATAATAAGATGAGGAACAAGAAAAATCCTCAACTGAGTACTCTGAAAGGGATCTCAACGAGAACCAGAGAAAAGGTAGATTGTGGAGCCACAAAGAATAGTCAAGGGAGAATGATAGTATGCAGGACATTGCAGATGGTTATCAGAAGACCATTCCCGAAATTTGTAATCTCACTCCATGTAAGAAATGAAGATCATGTCATGGAATATTCGGGGGATGAATAGCCTCCATAAGATGGATGTGGTGTATAATTTTGTTAGAGATCATAAACCTGATATTTTATTGGTTTAGGAATCTAAAATGCCTAAAGAAAAAGTGGAAAATATTAAGTTATTTAAATTTTGTGGGGTTCAGGGGAACAGTTCAGAAGGAGCCTCTGGTGGTATTGTCACCTTTTGGAATCTTAATTTTATCAAAGGTGAACCATTGTTTGAAAATTCTAACCATGTGGCCACCATATTTACTCATATCAGAGACAATTTGAGTTGGATCATGTCTAACATCTATGCCCCTAATGGAAGGGGGGGCTAGAAATATTTTTTAGTGAAACTTGGCTGCCTTTCACTATAAATACATTAATGAGATCTGGGTGGTTATGGGAGATTGCAATACTCCACTGCAGGATAATGAAAAGTTAGGAGGATCCCAGATCAATATGGAAAGAAAAATGGACCTTTTGGATTTCATCAACAATCAAGCACTGATAGATTCAGAGCTGCAAGGAGCTTCCTTTACTTGGTCTAATAATAGAGTGGGTAAGGAGTTGATTCAAGTTAGATTAGACATAACCTTAATTTTTGATCAATGGTTTCTTAAGTATTTTTGCTCTTTGAAATCCCTTTCGAGGGTGGGCTCTGATCATTTTCCTATTAGCTTTGTGGTGGATCCTATTGTGGCTAAAATAAATATCCCTTTACATTTGAACATATGTGGTTGCACCATCCTAAGCTCTGTGATGAGGTCAAGAAGTGGTGGAATATTTATGTTTCGGGGATTGTTATGTTTAGGGTGGCTAAAAAGCTAAGAGAAGTCAAAATCAGGATTAGAGAGTGGAATAAAGATTCTTTTGGAAATATCTTCAGAAGAAAAGATGAGCTAAAGTCGGATCTAAAGGAGATCCAGGAGAAGATCCAGCAAGATGGATGCAATATGGAGACTAGAAAGAAAGAAAATGGGCTTCTTGTGGAGATGTGTGGCATCATAGCTAAAGAGGAAGAATTTTGGAGACAAATATCCAGGGTTCAATGGCTCATAGCTGGGGATAAAAATACTAGATATTTCCATATGTCTGCCCTAAAACACCACGTTGCGAATAGGATAGCTTATATTGAGGAAAATGGTGTTCGTTTTGAGAAGGAAGAGGACATCAGGAGACAAGCTATTGAGTATTTTAGTAATCTCCATTCAGCTAATGATGGGGTTAATCAAAATTTGCAGGACTCTCTTTCAATGGCTATCCCCAGTCTAGTTAAGGAGGAGGACAACAAAATGCTCTTTGCCATCCCGTCAAAGGAAGAAATTAAGAAAGATACCTTTTATTTTGAAGGTAATAAAGCCCCTAGACCTGATGGCTTTTCGATGTTCTTTTTTCAATGGTTCTGGGAGATTTTTGAAGAGGATGTGGTGAATGTGTTTAAGGAATTCTTTGGATCAAGAAGCATTCTAAAGGAACTCAATGCTACCTTCCTGGTTTTGATTCCTAAATGTCCTAGGGCTGCATATTTTGAGGCTTTTAGGCCCATAAGCCTTTGTAATTATTTTATAAAATTATTTCTATGGTCTTGACTTCTAAACTTTTAACTATCCTGCCTTCCTTAATTTCTCCTCAGCAAAATGGCTTTGTTCCTCGAAGGCAAATTTTGGATTCGATTATAACAGTGTAGGAAAATATTCATTCGCTCTCCATTTCTAAGACTGAAGGCTTTCTCTTAAAGCTTGATATTTCCAAAGCCTATGACCGGGTGGATTGGGAGTTTTTATTCAAGATAATGGAGGTGTTTGGCTTCAACAAAAGAGTTATTCAATTGGTTTTCCAACTCATCTCTTCCACTACTATCGCCATTTTGGTCAATGGGCCCCCTTCAAATTTTTTTAAGAATTCCAGAGGTTTAAGACAAGGCAACCCCATTTCCCCTATTTTTTTTACTTTAATGGATGAGTGCCTCGGGAGGAACCTGAATAGATTGGTTGTTCAAGGAGCCCTGATGGGTTTATGCCCTTCGTCTAGCAACCTTATTTGCTCTCATCAATAGTTTGTTGATGACACCATTTTGATGGGTAGATCAATAGTGGGTGTAGCTAGAAATTTAAAGAAATTTTTGGACAACTATGAAGGGGCTTCTAGTCAAAAGATTAATATTCAAAAAAATTCTCTTTTTTTCTTCAATACTCCAGTTAGAAGACAAAACAGGATAGAAAGTATTTTTGGCTACAGAGTGGATGTTCTTCCTTCAATATATTTGGGCTTGCCCTTGGGCCTTAATCCCTCTGACTCTTTCTGGAATTCCTTGGTGGACAGATTCAACAAGAAGTTGGCAGGATGGAAAGGAGATGTTCTCAATCAAGCTGGTAAGATTCAACTCCTCAAGGCCACTCTTCAGAACCTTCTAATCTATGCTCTTAGTCTTTTTAATATTCCTCTTAAATTTGTGGAAACTATTGAAAAAATCCAAAAACATTTTCTTTGGTCTGGAGTTGAAGAAAGGTGGCGTATGCCCTCATTGAATGGGACATGGTTTGTAGACTGAAGAAGTTAGGGAGATTGGGCCTTAGAAAAATAAGAACTGTGAATAAAGCTCTCCTTGCTAAATAGATTTGGAGAATATTCTCCTCAATTGGAGAATGGAAGAAAATATCTGGCTAACATTGGCTCTCTAAATTCTTTGTTAGAATCTCAGAGTCTACCCCGTGGATTGGCTCTTTGGAATGATATCTTGAAAGGGAGTAAAACCCTTCACTTGGGAATGGAATGGAGCATAAGAAATGGGAATCTTGTGAGTTTTTGGAAGGATATATGGATTTTGAAGGAACCTTTGGTTTCTTTTGACAGTTTCAAACAATGGGCGGACATTTGCAAGGCTAATTTTGGAATCCTAGTTAAATACTACAGGAGGAATGGGTGTTGGGTGAATCTTTGCCAGATCAGTACGGATCTTGCCCCTATACAATCTTCCCTTATGGATTTTATAATGGACTTAAACAATCAGGAGGGAATCATGGTTTGGATGGCTAGTTCGTCGAGCAACTACTCTGTTTCATTTGTTGTCTCTTTGCTGTCTTTATTTCTTGGCCCTCCCCCCTTTTGGGCCAAATCTTGTTTAAGCTTCTTGAACCCTAAGGTTAATATTTTCTTCTAGATCCTTCTTCAGAACAAGGTTCTTACGATGGACAACCTTTGTAAGAGGGGTTTTCAGATCCCCAACCGCTACTACCTTTGTAAGTGTGCAGCGGAAATGACTATTCATTTGTTTATTCATTGTCCTTTTGTGAACTTTATCTGGGAACGGTTCTATTCTTTGTGGAGTATCTCCTAGGTGTCACCTGGTACTATTAAGGATCAATTTACTTAGTGGGTGGTGTCATCCTCTAACCCGCATATTCGTAAGATGTGGTCTTTAACTTTCCCCTACATTGCCTGGGGAATTTTGAAGGAGATAAATAACAGAGTTTTCAGGGATAAGGAAACTACTGAGAAACTTGTGTTTGAAAAAAAAATTAGACTCATTGGGCAAAATTTTAATTTGGCTCCTTATCATGAGGTGCTAACAGAACCTGTGGTTTGCTCGGCTTATGACTCTGAAATGGCCAAAGTTTGGGAGATTAAGGAGATGTGTCCTTGGCTTCTAAACCTGCTAAAAATAATCGTGATAGTGTCTTTTGGTATCACCCTCCTAGGGGTTGGATTAAAGCCAATTTTGATGGGGCGGCGAAAGGGAATCCAAGAATGGCTGGGAGTGGAGGTGTATTATTTGATGATAAAGGTATGTTCATAGCTATGATTGGTGTCTCTCTGGGGAAACAAACCAATCATTTAGCTAAACCTATAGGAGCCTACAAGATCATTAATTTGGCTAATAGTTTGAACTTTAAAAATATTTGGATTGAGGGCGACTACAAGAATATCATTGATTGCCTCCTTGGATTTTCCCCCCATCTTGGACTATTAAGTACTGGATTGATGAGGCTAGGGACACTTTATCTAAGTTTGAGAAATTCAAAATTTCCCATATCTATAGGGAAGGGAATGGTGTGGCGGACTTCTTTGCCAATGAAGGAATAAGACAGAATAGAAAGGTGATGTGGTAGAATTATAAAGATTTTCTTGCTAACATCAGAGCCCTAATCAACTATGATTGCACTCATGGGAGAGAAGCCGCATTTAAAGATTATTAAAGAGAAAGGTGCTAAGTACCGATATATTATAATATTTTGTGGCAGAGTCGTAATGAATATGACAGATGGGTTGAGCTTGCACGTTTTGTGGGTGATTTGGTTTTGCTGCAACCTCATAAGTCTGTATTTTCTTGGTGAGGGCTTTCAGATCAAAAGATTGACGACAATGGGAGGAAGTAGGAAAAGAGTTGAGCCTACAACGTGTACAAATAATAAAGACAATTCAAAGGTGTGGAATAAAATTGAGAAGGGTGGGCTACAACCGCTCATTGAAAGACTTCATGGGCCTAACCTCAGAGCTACTCATTATCTTGCGAAACACTAGAATAAAGGAGAGATCATTATCTTTGGAAGGAAGGTGTGGGTGGATGAGGTGCTTATTGGTGAAGTTACTGGTCTCTCGGTTGATGGTGTGAAATTTTACCGTGACAGAAAATATTCAGATGAAGTTGTTATCAGTTTTTTGAAGATGGGGGAGGAGAAAAAGACACTTGTTAAAGTCTCTAATAGATATTTTGAGTTCAGGAGGATCAAGAAAATTTGGAGGGAGGTGCTCAGAGTCCTTATGGAATACATTACACTGGATGGGAGATTTACCAGAGTATACGGGTATCATTTTGTTTTACTCAACCACTTCAGATATAAGGTTAGGGTTTCTTTCCCCTATTACCTGTTGTGCTCTTTGAACAATAGCATTGAGGAGAATAGGAAAAATCTTGACAAGAATCTGGTCCTGCATGTTGGCCTTATTCGGCTCATTTATGAGCACTTCAAAAATATGTCGGTTGTCTCTAACCCCATCTCTGCCTCAGCCTCGGAGGGTTACGACACTGAGTCTAGCTCGCCTTAGGATATCAAGCGTTCGAACCCGGACTGGGTGGAAGAGATTACTTCTCCTAGTAAAAAAAGGAAGAACACTCCTACTAAGCCCTCAAACAAAAATATTGTCCTCGAAAGTCCGTGTCGAAGGACAAGATAAGGGATGAACCCCCTATGGATAAGCTAGTGGCCTACTCTGAGGATTCTCTAGGTGATGACATTGTGGAACCTTCTAGGAAGGAAATATCCTCTGCCTCTTTCCACTCTGTTGACAGAGAGGATAGGCCCAACCCTAATGTGGACCTGAATCTGGATGATCCTGCTTTTGAACCTGATAGGGACTTCTATGGTGATATTCTTTCTTGGCCAGAAATGGAGCAATTGATAATTTCAAAATTCTGAAGTGGGCCTTTCATGAAATTAAGGACCTAAATCTTAAAAATAGAGCTATCACCAGTAAAGTGGAAATTCTGGAAGCCAAAGTGGAAGAGCAGAACTTGGCTGAGGCTTTGTGGATGGTGGATGAGAATATGGCCATGGAAAACTACCTCCATAAAGAAGTTGATTTCACTAAAAACCTTAAGAAGGATGGGGAGAACCCTGGAAAAGAGATTGAGAAAATCAAGGAAGCTCTAAAAGCCACGATAGAACACAACCACAAAATTGTTAAAAATAACTCTACTGTCTTGAGGGCTTTGGTGGAAAAAATGGACAACACTCAGTAGGGAATTTTGATTGTGGATTTGGATGCTGAGAAGAATAGAAACAAAGCAGAGGATTTAGGCCCTTCAAAGAGAACCAGGGCCAACATGAAGAAAAAATAGGATACAAACCCTCTAGAGACCCAGGATCTGAAGATGGTGGCCCAGGATTTGGACATCCTGGAAACGAAAGTGGCAAAGACCTTAAAGTCTTTGGGTTAGGTTTGGTTGTGTTTCTGTTGTCGCTGGTTTTTTGGTTTCCTTTTGTTGCATTTTGCTTGTCGCTGTTGCTCTTTTATGTTTATCTTTGGTGTGTAACTTGTCTTTTCTTAGACTTACTTATGATCTATCTTTTATTGGTTTGTAAACTTTGTGGTTTCGAGTCCCTGTAAAACCCATTTTTTCCTCAATCAAAAACAAACTATGGATGCTTGGAAAAAATATATCAAAGCATATTAGTAAGCAATAGCATAAACAAGGTAATGAGTTGTTTGAAAAAATTCCTCAAAGAAATGTGGTCTCATGGTGATGGACTGCCTTGTCTATGCTACCACATTTTCCATACATGTCTACCAAATCATTTTATCAAACAATTCACTTCCTTTTTGCTATGGCTAAAAGCCTAAAATAGGTTCTTTTGAAAAATCTATGGATGCTTGGAAAAAATCTATCAAAGCATAATAGTAAGCAATAGCATAGACAAGGCAGTGAGTTGTTTGCAAAAATGCTTCAAAGAAATATGGTCTTATGGTGATGCCCATCACCATGAGACCAGGACATCACCATAAGACCACATTTCTTTGAGGAATTTTTGCAAACAACTCACTACCTTATCTATGCTACCACATTTTCCATACATGTCTACCAAAGCATTATATCAAACAGTTCACTTCCTTGTTGATATGGCTAAAAGTATAAAATAGGTGATTTTAAATAGACTTTGGATGCTTGGAAAAAATTTATCGAAGCATAATAGTAAGCAATAGCACAAACAAGGAAATGAGTTTTTTGAAAAAATGCCTCAAATAAATGTGTTCTCATGGTGATGTCCATCACCACGAGACCACATTTCTTTGAGGCATTTTTCCAAACAGATCACTACCTTGTCTATGCTACCACATTTTCCATACATTTCTACCAAAGCATTTTATCAAACAATACACTTCCTTACTACTATGGCAAATCCTAAAATAGGTGCTTTAAAACAAACTGTGGGTGCTTGGAAAAAATCTATCAAAGCATAATAGTAAGCAAAATCATAGACAAGGCAATGAGTTGTTTGAAAAAATATCTCACCATGAGCATTGTCTATGCTAATAATAGTAAACAACTCAGAGCATTGTCTATGCTAACACATTTTCCATTCATGTCTAGCAAAGCATTTTATCAAAGTACACTCAATTTTTTTTAAGTAGATCACTACCTTTTCTATACTACCGCATTTTTCATACATGTCTACCAAAGTACTCAAAATTTTGTTGACTATCTCATACATTATAAGCCATGACCTGCATCACTGTTCTATTTTTCATAATTGAAAAATATTGTTTTGTTTTTAGATTATGCAAGTGGAGACACCTCATAATGTTCATATGGAAATGGAGCATGGTGTGTCTTCTTCAATTGATAGCTCCATGCCATTAACGGTGGTATGAGGTAGATTAGTAAATTTCAAATTACATTCATTGTTATAGTTGTTGATTATTGAAAAATCAAATGATTATTGATTTGTAGTTTAATTTCTATCTAGATGGTTCTATAGGACATTAGAATGCCACAACCTAATCTTATTGCTATGGAAAATGAGGATACATATCATCTAGTGACGGTAAGTGATTATTTTGCTAAATATTTCATTTTTTTATAATGTAATTTCTATATATTAATGTCTATTCTTTTTATTGTAACAACTAAGGCTCCATGATGAACTAAATAGGAAGAGAAGACCTTGGGTTCAAAGTAGACCACTCTCATATGCATCTCCATCCCCTCAAAGATCAAAGGCCTCCCGTGATCTATTTTCTTCACCCAAAGGGGAATGACTTTTTATTGGGTTCCTTTGTTGTATGTCTATATGGCATTTGTGGACATATAGTTGAAATTGTTTGCCTATATGGCATTCTTGTAAACCTATATGGCTATTTTTTATATATTTTATACTTATATTGACATATATTGATGTATGATTATATGGCTATTTGTTTAATATACATCTTTTTTATTGATGGTGTCCATATTTGCATTATAAATCCATGCTTCAATGGATATTTGTAGATGGTTTAATACTTCAAATATTTAAATTCCAATTATGTTACATGCACTCTTCCTTTATATAATTATAAATATATAAAGTTTGAACATTATTCTCCTGAAAGATTATTAAACATTAAATCACTCATATGAATATAATAATGCATGATGCAATCTAACACCTAGGTCTCTCTACCACTACGCATCTAAGCCCATACTCTCTAGGATCATTGTAGCATGGCAAGGAAATTCATGTAATTATACAATTCACTTTAAAGTATACAACTAAAAATGAGAAAGACATTATTACATATGACCTATACCTCTAGAAGTTTGTCATATAATTCTTGGAATACATCTAACATTCCATGTGTATACTTCATGCTACCATTCCACGTGTATGGTTCATGATACCATTCACATGTATGCTTCATGATTCTTGTGTATGCTTCATGTGTACATGTGTATGATTCATGCTTCATGTGTACATACATAATTTTTTCACGTGTATGCTTCATGCTTCCTGTATAGACTCCATGTATTACATGTATTCACATGTATGCTTCATGCTTTGTGTGTATAATTCACGTATTACATGTATTCATGTGTATGCCTCATACTTCATCTATTACGTATATCTATTTGTTTGCTTCATGACCAAATGTATCTTCAACAAGGTTACTTTGTGTGTATTACAAATGTTGTTTGTCAAAATGTTTTCTAGGTTGATAAGCACTAAAATAAAAGGGAGAGAAATTTATCGTTGAGAAACACATCCATAACATCCTTGAAGAATTCAATTAAGAATACAATCTTAGGCAATATTGCAAATAAGTTATTTTATGTTCTCACGAATAGTGATGATATGATTTAGGTTGTGAAATTTCAAAGGTGAAAAGTTGTGACCCTTCAAATAGGAAAGAATATGACCCTTAAAAATTATAATGAAGGGTAGTGACCATGCCTAGAATAGATGTTCCCAAATGGATGTGTTGGTGCTAAAATTTTGGCCCCACGTAGAACAAAGCAAAAATTAGCCTACCTTGCAACTTTACACTACATGCATGTGACAAATTTTGGAGCATCAAAAAAATTTCACCATGGACAAACACCTCAAGGATATCAAAAATAAAGAGAGTTTATTTTAGAGGGCCCTATGTGATCTCTTAGCCTTAGACAAAATGTTTCTAAGTCAGACAGTCTTTGATTAATAACTACTCAAATATTGCTACCTTTTTGCACTTTGGTCTCTTAAGAGACTTCGCTAGTACAATGTAGCTCAAATTGTTTTGCCATGTTTAGGTGTGAAACAAGAACTTTCCTAGCATAAACCCACCAATTTAGACATATTGGAACTATTGGTTTGGTCATATGATGAACACAACAAAAGTTACACCACCTTGCAATGTTACATTACATGCATTTGACACTTTTTCCATCAACTGAAAACTTGACACCATGGAAAAATGCCATAGATGTATCAAAAACTAAGAGAGGCTATTGTAAAGGGCCCCACGTGATCTTGTAGCCTCAGATGAAATGTTTCTAAGTGACACGGTTTTTGAATAATAGCTCCTCAAATATTGCAACCTTTTTGCATTTTGTTCTCTTAAGAGACTTCGTCAATACAATGTAGCTCAGACTGTTTCAACATGTTTAGGTGCAAAAATGAAATTTCCTAGAATAAACCCACCAATACAAATGTGTTGGAACTATCAGTTTCGTTTCATGATGAATATAATGAAAGTTACACCACCTTGCAACTTTACATTGCATGCATTTGACCCATTTTCCATCGACTGAAAACTCGACACCATGGGAACACATATCAGAGATATCAAAAATTGAGAGATGTTATTGTAGAGGGGACCTACATAATATTGTACCCTCAAATGAAATGTTTTTAAGTGACATGGTTTTTGAGTAATAGCTCATCAAAGCTTGATGCCTTTTTGAATTTTGGTCTCTAAAGAGACTTTTCCAATACAATGTAACTCAAACTGTTTCGAAGTGTTTGGGTGCAAAAAAATACTTTGCCTAGCATAAAACCACCAACCTAAACATGTTGGAGCTGTCAGCTTGGTTGCGTGACAAACAAAATTAAAGTTACACCACCTTTCAATTTTACATTGCATGCATTTAACCTATTTTCCATCAACTAAAAACTTGACACCATGGGAAAACGCCTCAGAGATATCAAAAACTGAGAGAGGTTATTATAGAGGGGCCCTACATGATCGCATAGCCTCAGACATAACATTTTTAAGATGAAATATTTTTAAGTGACACAGTTTCCAAGTAATAATTCCTCAAATATTGTTGCCCTTTTACATTTTGGTCTCTTAAGAGACTTCACTGGTATAATGTAGCTCAGACTATTTCAGCATGTTTCAGTGTGAAACAAGACCTTTCCTAACATAAAACCACCAATTCATACATGTTGGAACTATTTTTTTGGTCACACAATGAACAAAACAAAAAAGAACACCACCTTGCAAATTTACACTGCATGCATACAATGCTTTTTCCATCAACTAAAAACTTGACACCATGGGAAAATGCTTGAGAGATATCAAAAAACAAGAGAGGTTATTGTAGAGGGGACCTATGTGATCATGTCCCCTTAGACAAAAAAATTCTAAGTTACAAAGTTTCTGAGTAATAGCTTGTCAAAGATTGTTTCCTTTTTTCCTTTGGTCTCTTAAGAGACTTCATCAGTACAATGTAGCTCAGACTATTTTGGTATGTTTGGGTGTAAAACAAGGCCTTTCCTAGTGTAAACCTACCCATCTAGATGTGTTGGAACCATCAATTTGGTTGCATGACAAATATAATGAAAGTTACACCACCTTGCAACTTTACACTGCATGCATTTGACACTTTTCCATCAACTGAAAACTTGACACCATCGGCAAACACCTTAGAGATATAAAAAACCAAGAGAGGTTATTGTACAGGGCCCTAAGTGATCTTGTACCCTTAGATTTAATGTTTTTAAGTGACATGGTTTTTGAGTAATAGCTCATCAAAGATTACTACCTTAAGAGACTTTTACAGTATAATGTAGCTCAGAATGTTTCGGCGTGTTTGAATGTGAATAGGGCCTTTCCTAGCATAAACCTACCCATCCAAACATGTTGGAATTGTTGGTTTGGTCGCACAACAAACATAAAGAAATTTACACCACCTTGCAACTTTACACTACATGCATCTGACGTTTTTTCAATCAACTGACAACTCGACAACATGGGAAAATGCCTTAGAGATATCAAAAAATGAGAGAGATTATTTTAGAGGGGCCCTACGTGATCCAGTACCCTAAAAAAAATGTTCTAAGTGACATGTTATTTGAGTGATAGCTCATCAAAGATTGCTAACTTTTTACACTTTGGTCTTTTAAGAGACTTTGTCGGTACAATGTAGCTCTGATTGTTTTGATGTGTTTGGGTGTGAAACAAGACCTTGATTAGTGTAAACCTACCCATCTAGATGCGTTGGAATTGTCGGTTTGGTCACATGATGAATAGAGAAGAATATACATACTCACCTTTCTTAACTTCTCAAGAGTAGGAAGAATCTCTTCATTGAATACATTATCTATCTCATTCATTTTGGTCTTCTTATTTTTCAAGTGTTTTTAGAGAAGACTAACCTCATTTTCATTGATGATAAATTTTTCTTCTCATCTTTTAATTCCTTTTCTAAGTGGTTAATTTTAGTCTTTAGTTGTTTTGCTTCAATTTCAATACTTCCAACTATTGCTTTTGCATCTACAACTTGACCATCCACACATTTTTCCTCATCTCTATTTCTCTTACCTGTTAACACCCCCTGGTATTCATTTTCATCATCTTCTAACTTCTTTTTCATATCTTTTACTTTGATCTTTAGATCATCTACTCTATCATCAACGCTTAAGACAACAAAATCCCTTTGTTTGATAGAGTTTTCAATGTCTTGAATACTTTTGTGTGTCCACTACACCGATTCTCTTTTTTTGCACTTACATTTGATATTGCTTCTTCATTATCATCTATTTCTAGTTGTATGTGCACCATGGAAGTCTCAAGTTTGAGAATCTATGAATTTATTTTTTCAAATCTACCTATAAAATCATCTCACTTTCTTTGCCTACAAAAATTCTTACCAAATACAAAACCTCTTGAGTTTTTTCACTTCTCCATTGTCATTTTCCCATTCCACATACTGTACAGGAACCTTCCTTGAAACTTCTTGAGAGTAGGAAGAATCTCTTCATTCAATACATTATCTATCTCATTCACTTTGGTCTACTTCTTTTCAAGTATTTTTAGAGAAAATTTCCTTTTTATTTCATACATTCTAGTACTTGCTACCTCCAGTTTTACATTGTCATTTTCCCATTGCACATATTGCACACACACCTTCCTCAACTTCTCAAAAGTAGATTCCTTTTTTTTATTTAATGCATTCTACTACTTTTTTTTATTAGGGGTAAAATAGGTTTTGATGGGACTCGAAACCCATTATAGATTGATTTTGAAGTGACCTGTAACCCTCTCATGAAAAGAATGTTGCATACAAGATAATACACATACCAATAGCAACAAAAACTAAAAATACATGACTACACAAGTTGCATTAGATACGAAAATAGGTGACCAAGATCCCTTTACAACCAGTAATTGATCGGGACCTATAACCCTTAGGTAAACAAAGACACGACCTGCATCAAGCAAGCATCAACAAACCACCCACTCAAGGAAGAAACAACTGAGTCAAGAGAGACAATCATCTTAATGGTGTAGAACATCATCAAACCCCTAAACAAAAACACCAGCAAATACAATAACCCCACCTCAATAGGGGAGTTAGAGAGCACAACAGAAAATTGAAGCACAATAGCCTTCTGGTAGTAGCACCCCACATGAATCGCCAACCCCAACTCCACCTTAAAAGGAGGGAGCACCCCTCTATAGGTGAGGAAGATATGAGAGCCCAAACCTCCAAAGCCTTCACTCTTCTACCCCCACAAAATCCACCTCTATAGGAACAAGTAGAAGAGTAAAGAACTCCCCACCAAATCTACAACAACCACCTCCACCTCAATACAAGAGGGCTTTTTCTCAATGGGAGAAGTCTACACATCCATAGAAGACCCCAACTATAGACCCAAAGAGAAAAATTCAGAAGGAAGGGCAGTCACAACCACCTTTGGAAAAGAAAGATACTGGAACAAGAAGGAACTACAAAGCACTTCAGCCACCAGAATAAAAAACCAAAGATTCTTAGCCTTTAGAAAAATAATTTCTAATAGCTCAATGCTTGAGAGACCCTTGATCACCAACACAAAACAAGGATCCTTCATCCAATACAAAAAATCAGCCTTCAAAAGATAATAAAATCCCTTCTTAAGAATAAACTTCACCATCTTAGGGAGGGTCATGACCCAAAGGTCACACAACAACAAAATCACAGCTAAGATTGTAGCAGCAAAATCACCCTTAAACATGATCACATCCATAACAGCAATGACAACAAAAAGTAAGCATCAATACCCTTTGGCCTTAAAACCACATGGGTTGTCATAAAAAAAGTATTTTCAATATGGATCTTAAGACAACCCCCAACCAACCTTTCTAGAATAATCCAACAGTAGACCGATGCCTAGCCAGCCCCAAACCTCCAGCAAAAAACCATCTCCCCTCCATAAAATAGAGTTTCAATGAAATATTGTTGCCAAGATTCTCCAAATGAGAAGAAAAGATGTTCACTCTCACCCTTTCCATTAAACATTCCACAGACCCGATGAAAGCCAAAATAAAACTACCCTTGAAGAAGTAGCCCAAAACTCCACACAAACCTATAATACCAAGGCTGAGAGAGACACGGTAACACAACAACAAAAAATATTTCCAAAAAGATATCCCTCAACAAAAAACCTTCCAAAAAGAAGGGTACAAAGATAAAGCACCCACATCAATAAGCTAGCAAAGAGCACCACCAGTGAACCATCAACAAACACGACCCACCAAGCTCAACCAAGAACTAGGAAGAAATTTTTTGGATAGGGACGCCAAATTATACCAGATAAAATTCCAAGCCACAACCTAAATCAACATCCACCATCAGTAACCCAAACCCAACCAAAAAGACAACCCTCAAGCAAAAACCTCCCAAAAAAAAGGGTACAAAGACACCCAAAAAGCATCAACAGAGAACCACTACCAAACACAACCCACCAAGAAACCAAGATATGGGAAGAAAAATGTTGGAAAGGGCTGCCAATATATACCAAAGAAAACACCAAACCACAACCCAAAGCAACAACCACCATCAACAACCTAGACCTAGGTAAAACAACAAGAGCCATCAAAGCAGGAAGGTCATCCTTAGCATCAAAAACAAGATCCTCACCATCTCCATTCAAAATGGAGCTCTTGATCCTATTCCCATCCATCCACTCCAACACACCAAGCAACACCTTGCAACCAACCACAGGCCAGTAGCACGAAGATCCCAACACAACATTCGTGAAGTAGACAAGATGCAATAGCCTTCCATCACCACTTAGCAAAAAAGCATCAACATCATCTGGTTTAGATTCTCCATCTCCATCTCCCTCAAAAAATTTCAAATACCCACTCCCACCTCTCTTCCCGCTCTTCATATTGGAAAAGATACTGCATTCTACTACTTGTTGCTCTAGTTATGCATTGTCACTTTCCCATTGCCCAGTTATGAAAGGTGGTTATTGATATTTGGATATGGCAGGTTGTGACGATGATATGTGTTTGTATTGATAAGGGAGAAATGGGGATTTTGATAACAAGGATTAGGATCTATATAGACTCTTGAAAATATTTATTTTGATAAGATATGATATGGATTATGATTGGGTGATGAGATAGGAATAAATAGGATAAGATTGGATATGATATGATAGGTTAGAGATTTGATAGGAAGATAAGGATGATCAATGATGAAAGAAATGATGATGACAATGATAAATGATAAGTGTAGGCTAATGGGTGAAAGTACCAAGGTCTAAGGATGATGGTTGTGATGACTAGCTTATGATAATGGATGAAAATGATAAGATGAGGGAAATATGATATATAATTTTGGATGGATATGATGGAATGGTTGATTTTTCAGGTGAAATCATGGTTGAGGAAGGTCTCCCAAGTCTAATCTAGGGCTGCAAAGGTCAAGTTTTCAAATTGAGGTATCCATATGGTCAAATGGTGAAACCATAAATATGCATATAGTTTTCCCAATATTCATTGTATATGTGTAAAAATGCAACAACAAAAAAAAAGAATAACATATGTAAACTTGGAACCAAAAAATATATAAATGAAAGGTCTAACTATCAATTGTAATACATTAATATATCAATAACATGACTTTACAAAATCAAAGTGCATACTTACAAATTAATCCAACGAACCATCTGGGTTTACTCTACTCTTTATTGTGTCAAGTATTGCCTCATTGTCAGACTCACGCACCTTCCACAAGGTATTTTTCAAAGGTCTGCCTCAATATTGTATCAAATGAAGATTGGATGCCACGACAAGTTTTGAGTAATGAAGAATCTCTTGATGTGTGTCAAAGTCCTAAAATAGCCAAACATTAGCACTCTTATGTGGGTACCTTCTAAGCAATGTTGCAATAACAACCATCGATCTTGTAGGGTATTTGGTGTTTTCTCCATTTGTAATTGGGGACTCCAATTTATTTTTGGCCTCAACACAATGAAACAAGTAATAATCTATTCCCTCTTCATTGTCTTCATCTGTAATAATTGCATAAAAATTCTTATATTGATATGTGTTGCAAATTAGATAAAATTAGTCAATATTACAAAAACACTACAAAGTAAGATAACATTAGGAATTTCAAAATCTATGCAAGTATATATATTACCTAGTTGAACTAGATCTTATATGTGGTCAAATTCAATCGATGATTCTATCTGTGTCAGTTATAGTGTTGTCAGGGATTAATATGTGTCAAGTGGGCTAAGATAACTTAACCACCATTCATCAACCTACTCCTTTGGCTTGCACTCATTCCAAGCTTGAATTGTACATGAAGAACAAAAGCATGCCATCTTTCGTGTATCGATACTCCATGAACCTGAATTTGAACTTCTAAAAGAGTGTAGCTCACATGATCCTATCAGTGTACAATAATTCTCATATGGTGCAATGTTAGTATCATCTATCAACCAAAAAAATATATGAACTAAAGACTTACCTTAATTACCTAGACCCATCAAAGAACTACACGACTCAATGATTGATTTTGTATTTGTCAACTTTGCATTGTCTTTATATTTTAACTCTTCTTGCGCTATGTCTCTTTTTATACATGATCCTACACAATCATGCTCCCCCTTTCCATGCTCGGCCTCACAAAGGTTCCCCATATTTTGAACACCTATAATATTATGCATTCTTCTAAACCAATAGAACATCCACAAATTCTTGAATTGTGATGCACAATTATTCGACCATATGATATGTTGACTAAATGATATGCTCCTTCTAGCCAAATCATTGTAGAACACCTAAAAGAAACCTTGCACGAGCTCTATAGAATGTGTGTGATCATCACTAGTATAAAAATGATACTCCCTTATGATCTTTTTGTCATCCTTTGTACTATCATTCACATGAATGAATGCAATGTGCACAAATATAGAAACCTATGTGGAGTAGTAATATTGTTATTGCACCTCACGTTGTGGTTGTAGACTGTAGTTCTCCACAAATTTGACAACTGAAAAAATGCTACCAAGTGGAAATGTGTCCATGCATAACTTGAATTACAAGTCCAACCATCGAGCTCTATGGGTATTCCTTGCATACTCATAACTATATTGTCACAAAATGTAGACATAAACTGATACACTAGACTCTTTTGATTAACCAAATCACACATTTTTGCTTCTTTACCATCTTTGGTATTGTAGGTCACTATTTTATACTTGTTGAACTCTACTAGTCTGTTTCAAACTGCATGTGTGCTTTCCATACATTGCAAGCCACCACAATGTTGACATGTGTCATCCAAGCATAATTTCCTTTAGAATATTTGACTTTCCTCTCTTTCACATAAATCTTTTGATATGAAGTCTCTTGAAGATGTAGGTGGGTCATGTATGCCATAATCCTACAAAACATTGTTAGTATGCAAATCTAAAGATATAGACCGATAAACATCAAAATGGTTAGAAAATTCAATATGTAATCTACAACAACACGTCATGTGTTTGTGATTTATTTTGACATAGAAATGTTTTAGCATTTCAAAATATCTTTGACAGATTTTAATTTGAGGACATATCTCTAGAAATTTACCAAAAAACTGTTTTGAGTTGTATCCAAAAATTGTTTTCGATGTGGCTCACAATTTCGACTATTAATTCTCCTTCTTATCACATCCATTTGATTTGGAGATACCCTTGTGTAATTCTTCCAAAAGTATTCAATTAGTGATCTCAATGCTTCAACGATTGGTTTATCTTTTTGTGGTATCCTTCCCAAGAATGCTCATAATTCATTGGTATCAATGTTTGATGAGGTAAAAATAACCTCATCATGTTAACATAATAAATCCTTATCTCACATATGAAAAATTCTTATTCTCTGCCAATTAATTAAACTTTAGGCAAAATAGTTGCTTGTCTTTTAAGAAAAATAGTACTAACTTTATTTCTTGTGATTTATTAAAGTATCTTGCCAATGCAGATTTAATGGGTTGTTTTAAGTATTTTTTAGGATAATAATCGGTCATCATACAATAATTAAAAGCATTCAACCAACACGAGCTCTAGAACAAATTGAAGATATGCACTGGAAACATGCTCCAAAACTTTAGGATGATGGACCAAAATGATAATTTATTTTGGTAAAATTTTTGTTATGTTTTAAACTTTAAAGACTTCATGGCTCGACTCGAGCCTCTTTAATATCTATGTAATGGGAATTTAAAGACATAAAGTTGTTTACAATCTGTTATAGACTTTTTCAATGGTAATCTAAGCCATCTGAAATATAGGAATTAGTTAGGAGTTTTCTATAAATATGTAATCTCCAAAAGAAAAAGATAATGCAGAATAGTAATGTTATGTTGTCAACATGTTTTATGAATATATATGAATAAAGAGACTATCGCATATCAATCTCTGAGTTGTTGAAATTATGGATGGAAATTATTTTTAATGAGAGAACTTTCAAAAATGCTGCGTATGTGACCTGAGGACAAATGTAGAAACCCGTGAGCTGGCCACTTGAGGGAGAATAGATTAAATAGATGAGTACTTTCCTTTTTGTTGTCTTTATTGCATGAATAAAAATTACGAGTATAGTCATTTGTCATGTTAATCTTGTAGAAGTCATTAACACTATTTTTATAGAGTCTAAAGTTTCGGAGCACTCGTTGTCTGTCATTTCTGTAGTGTGCTAATTGTTATGAACCGTTATTTGTTGTATTCAATTATATTTTTCATAGTTTGTTTACAAGTTGTAGACATCCAAATTTGACCACTTCCATATGGCCGAATCCGTCTCCTTACGCCTCTATGACACCAATATTAATTAATGTATTTATTTAATTAATATTCCACCTTCTTCCTAAGCTTCCTAAAGTATTTAATTTAACAATTAAATACTTTATCCTTTATCCTTTCTTCTCTAAATTAAATAAACATATCAATTATTTAATTTATTCATTTGCCCCTTTTGAATTTAAATCAATTTTAAATTCATTATTTTTCTCTCTCCTTGTCACATCCTCCATAATCTTCTAATCTGGATTAAGATGTGCACCACTTAATCAAGATTAATGTCACATCCTCCTACATTTCCCACTTGCTTATAATCCCTCATTAACTTGCTTAATCATGTATTTGCACAATCCTAATCTAACCCCCTTGCTACATTTAGCATGCCTTTTTTGGTCAACCTTCACATCTTCCATATTTGGCATGGGTTCTCTTCCCCATGTGAATTTAAAATTCACTCTTTATTCCTCCAAGAATCTCCCTCTTCCCCATGTGAATTTAAGATTCACTTTTGATTCTTGCAAGGAATCTCCTCTTCCCCATGTGATCATTGAAAGGTCACATCAAGTCACATGGACGCCAAGAACCTTCCATTATAAGGGTCTCGTTTTATCCACAAGGCACTTTTCAGCCTCCTCCATAAGAACCTTGTCTCATCCACAAGGTACTTATCATATGAATTTATATTCATATTTATTCTCCCAACCACCTTATCCTTTTCTCTCTTCTCCATGAGAATTTTTTGAGGAATACTAAAATTCTTCATATGTCACTTTCACCTTCATATGGGGACAAGAGGTTCCTTTTTGAGAAAATCCTCTCATCCCCCAAGGTACTTGCAAAGTAATTTTTCTTCCTCCACATCATTTTTACTTTGTCCATCTCACCTTGCCCCTTGGACAATCACCCTCCACATGTCAAGATGTGAGGGCTTGTGAGTCCTCAACTCACCACAACCCTCCATCTTGGTCATGGTGGCTCAATCCTGACCGTTGAATTCTCTAGAGAATTCAAATTCCTCTATAAATACCCCTCTCTTACATGCTTTAAGGGACCTCATGCATTTTGTAGCAAACTTATGATCTTAAGCCATTTGAGCCTCCATACTTGCATTCCATAAGCTTTTATGACATCCTTTTGCATTCACTCCCCATTCATCTTAGCCATTGGTATCTTCTATTGCATTTCAACCACTTTGCACTAGATCTATCATTTAATGAGCACATATTTTCATCTACATCAAGGGCCAACCAAAGGATCGATTCAAGACAAGGTATAATCAATTTTTATTTTCATCTTTCTTTATTTTGAATCCAACTAGGCTAATCGTTGAGGTGTTAGTGTTCTTTTTCTCTTGTTTTGCATATTGTTTTGTATGATTTAGGGGAGTTAAAATTTGTTGGTCACATTTATGGCACGCTCGGTGGGACCCACAAATAGGTCAGTTTCTTTTGAAGTTTGTTGTTTGCATTTTTTCAGGTTCAGGTGACTCAGAGGGGAAACCACGCCCTAGCAGAGGTGACCATTCCCTAGTAGGGGTGGCCATGCCCTAGTATGGGTGACCACACATGGGCACACATGCCCCTCTATAGTAAAATCAACATTTTTAGCTTTTTGTTTGCATTTTTGCAAGTTCAGGTGACTCAGAGGGGTGACCACGCCCTAGCAGAGGCGACCACACCCTAGTAGAGGTGACCACACCCTAGAAGGGGTGGCCACTCTTGAGAACATGTGCCTCACTATAGTAACATCATCATTTCTAGCTCTTTGTCTGACCTGAGGGGTGACCAGGTCCTACAAGGACACTTGTCTGCAGAAAACCAGTACTGAAAGTTCTCAGTTTTCATTAGAGGGGCAACCACGCCCTAGCAGAGGTGACCACACCCTATCATGGGTGTCCACACCCGGGCACACATGCCTCTCTACAACAGAACAAGTGTTTCAACTCTTTGTTTTCAGCAGAAAGGTGGCCAGGTCCAGACAGAAGGTAAAAACAATGTTTTAGTGCATTTTTCAAACTCTATTTTCTATCATTTTGTTAACATTGACCCCCTAACAGGTGTTGTTGGTGATTGTGAAGGGTTTTATACTAAAATTTGTGCAGGAATTTTACGATTGACGAAGAACGGTGGAAAAACTAGTAACTTGTTTCCTGCAGGACAAGAAGACCAAGACCCTTAGTTAGTTGTTTATTTTCATTTTTCTTACACTAATTAGGCACATAGACTAAGTAGGGTCAAAGAATTTTCTTGCCTTGTATGAAAATTAATCTATCGACATATCCAACCCCTTGCACCATTTGGCGATCCTGGGTGAAGAGAAATCGTAGCTTACTTAGTTCTTTGTGTTACCCAAGGGGATGGAAATCATTCAAGTTTTCCCCTTGCACTTTGTGTGAGCCTGGGGAGTAGCTGAAAATGGTTAACATCTTATTTTTAGTGGGACCTACTTGGGGATGTCATCACCCCAAGGGACGATCCTGACCACGTGTATCGGTGGGGTATATAAAGGGGGGAGACAAAAGCTATACCCCAATCCATTCACGTCGTAATTGGTAGAGCATCAAAGCTAGGGTGATACCTAGATAGACGTGAAGAGTTGGTTTGAGCATTTTAGTATCTTGTTGGGTTCTCGACTCATGCTTGTGATGGACTAGTGTTCACGGTTTGGGCCTCACGTACCGAGTGTATATCGAGGACTCCCTAGATCACCTTGTTTAGCCTAGTTAGAGAACCGTGTTGGCCATACCCTTCTTAATAATCTTAGGATTGTGCTCCTTGAACTATCTTTTCTATGTAAAACCAGTGCATATCTTACAAATCATGACAGTCTTGCTATTTTTCTTGTTGTTTTAAGTGTTTTCAATCCTTTTCCATAGTCATTTTTCACCTAATTCAAGTTTAAGTTTGTCAGCAGGGGCGACCTTTCCCTAGCAGGGGTGACCATGGCAGCCACACCCTAGCAGGGGTGGCCACACCCAACAACTATGCCCCTCTGCACCAAAATCAGCCATTTCTGATCCTTGTTTTCACCCGAGGGGCGACCTTGCCCTAGCAGGGGTGGCCACACCCAAAATAGGTCATTTCTCAACATCCCCTCTATCATTCCATCAGTCTATTCCCCTATTTTGAGCATCCATTCCACCATTCCATCAACCCATTCCTCCATTTAGAGGATTCACTCTCACATTTTGTCGACCCACTCATCGTTCTGGGAACTCGTTTTGTCATTTGGGGAACCCGTTCATCATTCAGGGAATCCATTTTTCTGTTCAGGGAACCTATTTTGTAAACCAGCAGGGGTGACCTTGCCCTAGCAGGGGCAGCCACGCCCAAGCACATGCGCCCCTCTATAGTAAAATCAACATCTTTGGCCCTCTATTTTGTATAGTCAACCTTGCCAAAGCCCAAACAGTTGGGGACCTAAAACCTTCTCCTTTGTTGTGATCTAAAGACTTTCATCCTTGTTCATTCACTCGTAATTCATCCTTTAGTCCATTCACATTTTCCAAAGGTCATTTAGTCATCACCCGCATCATATAGGTACTCTTAGAGCATCTCTAGGTGGGAACATCCATCATCACTTTATCAATAAAAATGCTCTAAAATTTGGTGGTCACTATCTGAATTGACCTAGGTGCCTGAACCTGATTTTCATCCTTGAACATCTACTTAGGATCGCTATCCTTCCTAATTCGATCATCATCCTCAGCCCTATCAATCCCCTTCCATCTCAAGGTGGATTTGGTGCCATGATCATCAATTCATCCTTCAATCTGATCAGTCAGCACCTTACGTCACCTAGGGTGATCTCTAAACCTAGTTTAGAAACCCTTCCAATCATCCAATCATTTCATCTTTAATTCGATTTCATCCAATCTCATCAATCATTTGATTAATTGATACATCATCAATTGATCCATCATATATCCTATCAATGAATCAATCCAAATCATCATCTAGATCATCATTTAGTAGCTTAGTTGCATCTTAGATCACTTATTTGTTTTGCACATTCATGCCCGTTCAGACCTGTTCATAATCAAAAAAGCAAATGGCAAACCAACAGACCCAAGGTTCACAACCAAACATCCCACAAGATCCCAATAAAATTCCAAGAAATCCACAAGATCCCCATAACTGTGCCTCATCCCAATCCAATACAAACATCCAAAACACCACACCACCCGGTGACGAGAACATGGTTAACCAACCCGAAGTCACCATTGATGAATACTTCAATGATCTTGTTAATGTCCAGATGACGGATCATCTCCTAAATGAACGTGGAGATAAGATTCTTGCCACCTTTCTTATGAGAGGATTCAAGCCACCATTCAACTTGGATGCATCACAATATGATGTTGCTCACATCCTTTGAGCACATACCGATCCGCAAAATTCTCAAAATGTCCTTGGAAACTCATATATCCCCAAAGGTGCACCCACAGAAAACTGGTATAACCCTGAGTTTGGCAATTGTACTACACCAAGTTGTTAGTTACCCTCATCTTCCAATCACAGCTTCAGCAACACAACCTAAGCATCATGATCCCTACGCCTATGACATGCCATCCTACATCCCATCCACTTCACCACTTCCATTTCAACATCCTAGTCAACCACCTATCAATATTGGGGGCATACCTACCCTTGCATCAATGTCGCCTCTGGGATTTTCACCCACTAACAACTTACCGCCACCCACATTTTAGTAGCCTCCTACCAATCACCATCAATCCACCCCATTACAAACACCACCTCAACAGACTATAATAGCTATTGCTTCATCCCTACCACCTCATCAGTAGCCGCCACAACACAACATTCCCATCCCACAACAAAATGTCTCGGTTCCCATGCAACTGCCACATCAGGTAACACAAGCAGCATCCCAGTAGCCACAACCGCCGCATGGCACTTCAATAGCAGTCCCCCAACAACAAAATATTCCATCTCACCCATCTCACCACAACAGCCACAACAGTTACCTCCACAGCAACACATACATATCCCTACGCAAAAACAAAATAATCCACTTACAAAATACCTTATCATCCATCCAGCACATACACTACTCCATCCCATCTCAATTTAAATCCTCATCAGACTAATAAAAACCAAACGCGGATGCAAATGCCACCTTACACCAATCCTCCATGGTCACAGAATCATCCCTACTAGCAACCATCAAATCCATCCCCATACATCACACAGTAGCCCACCATGGCACAACAATACCAATCTTATCCACCGTATCTTCAACAACAACAATCCTACCAGTAGGGTGCACCTTCCATCCCCTATTACCAATAACCATCGTCACATCAACAAGGGGGTCCTACCTCTTTGTATTATCAAAATCCTACACAACAGCAGGGCACTTCACCTGCTTCTTACTATCAGCAGCAGCCACCCTACCAACAATTGGCTTCCACTCATCACAATATGTCATCCTCCTATCTACCATACATTAATCTACAATCCACTTATACCAATCAGAATCAGCAAACACATTCATATACAGCTCAACCCACCTATGATCCAACCGTAGTGGGGCCATCCTCATCACACCCACAATATTATCCATACAATCAGCCTACTCTGACTCCTGCAACAACCATCAACAAGGACTTGGAAGAAGTCAAAGTTGCATTGAAGGATTTACAGGTTGGGATAGGCAAGTAGTCGTTCAAGTTTGAGCACATTTGTCCCTATCCTTTTGACCCCTCCATCTCCTTGGTTCCCTTTCCCAAACACTTTGAGATACCAAAATTCGACAAATATAAGGGAACCAAGGACCCCAAATCTCATCTGCAAGAGTTTTATGCCCATTGCCAGCAGGTCATGCACAATGACAACTATCTTATCTGACTATTCCCTAAGTGCCTACAGGGGGTTTCCCTTAACAATTTCATGGGCCTTGATAAAGGATCCATCAAATCCTTTGCAAAACTATCTGAACAATTAATCTCCCACTTCTCTTTTAATCTGGAGAAGGACATTGACACACTTGATCTCTTGAAAGAAAAACAGTGTGACAGATAGACCTTTGCAAGCTATCTGCAAAGATGGCATGCCTTAGCCAACTGGATGAAATCCCCACTGTCATAAAAGGACATGGTTACATTGTTCATCAAAAAATTCCCATCCGGACATGTCTCACAACTTCTGACTCCACTACATCACCACCTTTGTGGCACTTGTGAAGAAGGGTCCCATCTTGGAACGAGCCCTTGTTGCTAAAGGGAAAGTCAAACTTTTCAATTCTAATAAAGAGAAATCCTTTGGTGATAAGCCTCGATATTGGAATAAAAATAAAAATGTTGTTAATGATGGTGTCACTGACACCAAACATGTTCAGGATGCCACTACCTCACAAAAATACCCTCCTCAACAACAGTAGCCAATCCCGAAAGCCATATAAGTGCCTCAAGGAGCACCCCGGCAACAGTCAAACCAAAACAACCAAGGGGAGAATAAATGACAGTTCACTCAGTTGGGAGAACCCCTTAGCATTGTGTTTAACAAACTCCTCCAAGAAAACTACCCCATTACTTATCCTATGACCAAGCCCCTCGATGATTCCAAGCCCAAGCCGACTTGGTTCAAAGAGAACGAGTATTGTGATTTTCACAAGATTAAGGGACACACATTGGATAAGTGTCAAGGACTAAAAACTTGCGTTCAAGGTCTCATAGATCAGGGTGAAATTCATGTGGATGTTAACACAACATCTTCATCCAATTCTCAACTCCAAATATATCAAAATGATTTTCCCAAGCATAATCAAGGTCCCAGTACATCCAATTCCAATCCTGGCCCTAGCAACAACAATAATAACAACACAAATAATATCAGTTATAAAAATGTGCCATACAATTACCAAGGTGTGGTCACATATATAGAACAAGTGGAGCCACATGTATCCATGGTACACATCAAATTAAAATACCCACAATGTGTTGTTACCACCCGTTGGACCTGCATCATGGTCCCAGCCGCTCCTGCATCCACCCAGCTGCCATCCGTCAGTTCACAATACAACATCCTTGACCACTTGGGCAAGACTTCAACTCATATTTCTATCCTATATTTTCTTAGGTCTTCCCCCATGCATCAAGACATCTTGAATAAAGCCTTAAAAAACACCCAAGTCCCTGACAATACCAATCCCACATAATTCCAAGTGTTGGTAGGAAACCTGTCCACAACCTACCAATTAGGTTTCAGTTAGAAGGACATGCCACACCTTGACTCAAGCCATAACCATCCCCTTCACCTTGAGGTTGGGGTGAATTTTTATAAAGTGAAAAGGGTACTGGTAGATAATGGTTCAGCCCTAAACCTTTGTACATTAAAGTTTATACAATAGGTGGGATACACCCAGGCTAACCTAAATAATCAAGTTATCACCATTAAAACATATGACAACGTAGAAAGACATTCTAAGGGCACTATTTTTCTTCCTATTTAGGTGGGTCCCACTATACAATATACAATGTGTCATGTTCTAGATCTGGAACTTCCATATAACATCCTCCTTGGCCGACCATGGATTCACTCTATGCAAGCCATCCCATCAACCTACCATCAATGTTTGAAGTTCCCATTTCAAGGAATGGAAGTAACCATATAAGTTGACCCTCAGCCATTTGAATATTTTCATGCCCTAGAAGTTTCATTCCACATTCACTTTAGTTCCTTGGAGTAGAAATGGGAGCATCTCAAACATCTGATTCTCATACATACACCAACACACTAAACACCACATCATCCACACCTGGTTCCGCCATCACCAAGGTCCGAATCATTGACAAGGGATGTGGTGAGTACGAAATTCGTACAACATTGAACGTGGCAACCATGCCACCCTCACCACGTACATATGGTCAACCCTCTCCATATGTCTCCAATGCAGAAGAGAAGACACTCACACTCACTTCCAAGAACATGGGCTCAACAACATTTAGAGATCTGGGTTCCCTTCAGGATCAAATGGAAGAAGATATTAATCAATGGGTTTACAGAGAAGAACCTAAGCCATCATGCCCCCTCATAGAATACTTCCAGGAGGTCTATCCGCGTGCATCTGAGTTCATTGAAAAGTGCAACTACCAAGGCGAAGGTCTCGGTATAGAAGAGAAAGGAAAATGACAACCCGTAGAAGCATCCATGCGTTTGAAGAGGATAGGATTGGGTTATGACCAAAAACAAAAGGGCCCCCTAGCATCCTCTAGCACTTCTAACAATGTTGTTGTCGACGACAGTTCCCTCGAAGACATACCAAAGTAGGAGACCATCATACATGTGTACAATGGCGTTGATCACATTAACCTCCCTGCCATGTTTGAATGCCTATCCATTTGCACCATTACCTTATCCCTCAAACATCCTAAACTCATAGATTATGACCTACATGGTACCACACCTCCCAACACCTTTCCCTTAGTGGACCAATATGTGCATCTCATGGGATTGGGGGAAGATGAATGCCCCAGCTGCAAAAACAAAAAGAAACAAAATAAAAAAGGGTCACCTAGTGAAAACCTCCCTGAGGCACTTTGTGACTATGAAATAGTAAAAAAAAAGGTGTATATACTAGTGAAAACCTCAAAGAGGCACTAGAAGATAGGGACATTCATCTTCCCCTTGTGGGAACTCATTTATTCGGTCGATCGTCCATTTTGATCAAAGAAACACAAGCAGTAAACTTGGGAACCGAAGAGACCCCCAAGATCACTTATATGGCTAAGGCACTATCAGAAGAAGAACATTATATCATCATCAACCTTTTGCAAGAAGGAATCATCAACTTTGCCTGAACATACTCTGACATGCCCGATGTTGATCCAGCTTTGGAGGTACATCACCTAGATGTCTGTCCCGACGCAAAACCTATTAAACATAAGCTTAGAAAAATGCACCCTCAAGTGGCCCTTTTGGTTAAGAAAGAATTAGAAAAGTTGCTGGAAGCAGGGTTCATTCGATCGATTGACTACTCCAACATAATCTCCAATATAGTCCCAGTTGCTAAACCTAGTAGAGACATCAAAATTTGTACAAACTTCTGAGATCTTAATAAAGCTTGTCCTAAAGATGACTTCCCTCTACCAAATATTGATATGTTGGTTGACCTCATCATAGGACATGAGATGTTGTCCCTCATGGACGGTTTCTCCAACTACAACTAGATCAAAATTTCCCCTGAGGACCAACACAAGACCACCTTCATAACACCCTGGGGTACATTCTACTATAATGTCATGCCTTTTGGCCTCAAAAATGTGGGGGCAACATACCAACGGGCTATGATGGTTATCTTCCATGACCTTATCCACATAATAATTAAAGATTATGTTGAAGATCTATTAGGAAAGTCAAGAACAAGGGAAGAGCACCCCGCCATCCTTAAAAAGATCTTTGAACGTCTGAAACAATACAAGCTACACCTCAATCCAAAGAAATGTGTGTTCGGTGTCACAGCCAGCAAACTCCTAGGGTTCATCATCTCTCATAGAGGAATTGAGGTTGATCCTGCTAAGGTCAAGGCAATCATGGAAATTCCTCCACCCCATACTCTCAAATATCTCAGAAGCCTCCAAGGTAACTTCCAATCCATCCATAGATTCATTGCTCAACTTGTCGATAAATGTCAATCGTTCGCACATCTCCTGAAGAAAGACACTGCATTTAAGTGGAGCCCACAATGCCAACTTGGTTTTGATCATATTAAGGAATACTTGGCTCACCTGCCTATTCGCATGCCACCTATTCCAATAAAGCCCCTCCTCCTTTGCATTTCAGCTACTTTTGTCGCATTGGGGGCATTATTGGCACAACATGATGAATACTCCAAAGAACGAGTAGTTTACTACATCAGCAAGACTTTGGTCGGTTATGAGCTCAATTATTCTCCAATGGAAAAGGCATGCCTAGCTATCATCTTCAGCTCTCAAAAACTTAGACACTACATGCTTAGCCACCTGGATAAGCTAATCTCAAAAGTTGATCCACTTAAATATCTCTTATCCAGAACAACATTGACAAGTCGCATGGCTAAATGGGTCATGCTACTAAGTTAATTTGACATAGAGTACGTGGATTGCAAAGCAATCAAAGGAAAAGTCATTGTGGATCAATTAGTGGATGCTCCACTAGTTGAAGCCTATCCTTTAGAAACAGAGTTTCTAGATGAAGGAGTCTTTTCAATTTTGAAATCCACCACACGGACATTATATTTTGATGGGTCCCACACTAACAATGGATCAGGAGCAGGAGTATTGCTCGTCACCCCCCAAGGTGACTACATACCCAAATCATTCAGGTTGGCTTTTCCTTGCACCAACAATTCAGGTTGGCTTTTCCTTGCACCAACAATATTGTTGAGTATGAAGCTTTCCTCATAGGCCTTAAGATTGTCGTCCAATGGTGTATCGCACACTTGCATGTCTTTGGTGACTCCCAACTAGTGATCAAGAAAGTTAATGATGAATTCCTCACAAAAGATGACAAGTTGTTACCCTACAAAAGCATGGTGGACGACTTCAAGAAATATTTCTCCTCCATCCAGCTCGACCAAATCCCTAGGGTATAGAATAAAGCAGTTGATGCCATGGCCACTATTGGTTCTCTCTTGGACATGCCCAGAGATCGTACTGAATGCAAGTTCCTTGTAGAACAACTGTTAATCCCTGCATATGAAATCCCTGAGAGCAAAATGGTATGTGATATTGTAGGTCCTGAATCCCCCTGGTACCAAGACATTTACACTTATCTTCATGACAACACCCCGCCATCTGACCTCATAAGAAACCAACGAAAAATCATTTATCCTATGCGCCGCCCACTATACCATCATCGGTGATACACTTTATCAACGTGGGTATGATGGAATCCTCCTCTGGTGTTTAAACGAGGCCGAATCCCACACTGCATTAGCAAAAGTGCATAGTGGTATTTATGGGGCCCATTCTAATGGTATGGCCTTAGCCAAAAATATTCTAAGAGTAGGGTATTACTGGCCTACCATGGAACAGTATGCTTGCAAGTTCGTCAAAATGTGTCTTCCCTGTCAGCAGCATGCAGATTTGATTAATGCCCTGACATAAGAGTTACAGCCTATCATGACACCTTGACCATTTTCACAATGGGGTTTCGACTTGGTTGGAAAGATCTACCCTCTATCTTCGGACGGTCACACTTTCATCATCATAGCCACTGAATACTTTACCAAGTGGGTGGAAGCCATACCACTCACTCAAATCACCGGTGTTTAGATATCTAAATTCATCCTCTACCATATCCTCTATAGGTATGGAATCCCCTCCACTATCATCACTGACAATGGGAAGCCATTAAAAAATAAGTGCATGAAATTACTCTGCAAGACATATCACATCCAACATCATTGGTATACCCCCTATTACCCCTAGGGTAATGGTCAAGCAGAGGCAACCAATAAAACATTGATTAAAAACATTAAGAAGATGGTAAATACCACTGGTCAAGATTGGCACCTCCACCTCCATCCTACCCTTTGGTCCTACCACATGTCCATCTGCACCCCCATCGGTGCTACTCCATACTCCCTTGTCTATGGCGTTGAAGCCATCTTGCCAATCCAAGTTGAAATCCCCTCACTTTGAATATCTCTGAAGAATCTGATCACTAATGAAGACACCCGAGTAGCACAACTTGCACAGTTAGAATTATTGGATGAAAAACGGGTCAAGGCCTACAACCATCTACAAGCCTACTAACATCGGCTCAAAAGAAGCTACAATAAGAAGTTTTTCCCTCGTCAATTCAATGTTGGTGACTTATTTCTCAAAGAAAATCAACGGAATTAGCAAGATCGACATAAGAAGGGTAATTTTGAAGCCAATTGGTTAGGCCCTTATGTCATCACCACCAAATATGGTTCTGGAGCATACAAGTTGTCTACACCTGAAGGAGATCCCATGGAAGAACCCATCAACATCATCTGAAGAAATTATATACTTAGGTCAAAAGGGGTATCCTGCCTGGTAAAATCTCAAAAATACAAAAAAAATAAAAAATTATCAAAATCAAAAAATAGTAAAAAGAAAAAAAAATTCCTATGGTGAAAACCACCCCTGCGTGGCACCTTGGATACGTACGATTGGTGAAAATCTGGCAATAGATGCCTTTCGTATAGGGCTTAATCATTATCTACCTCGTGTCCTAGTTACTTTATGCTTTATCCATCCAAATCTCAATATCCTTATCATCCTATCAATCATATCCTCCCATCCGCTTGCATCCCCTGGTCACTTGGTATATTTTTGGTTGAGCATTGGATGAACATCATCCGCTATCCAATATCTTGAGCGTCTATCATAATCTAAGCTTGTGTGTCACCTTGACACTTTGGTCGTTTCCATCTAGGATCACTCATTGTGTTTGTCTCCATCTAGATCCCATTTTGTCCTTGGAAAACTACGTTGCCCTTGTGATTTCACGTAGGCAAGGCCGATCATTTGATCTGCCCCCAGGGCTATTTTTGTTGTCCTTTTCTTGTCTGTCCCTCTTTGGCGAGCTACATTGCCCCTGCGCTTGTATGTAGGCAAGGTCGATCACTTAATCCACCCTCGAGGCACTTTTTCCTTCATCATCCTTCACCATTATCCACTTTTTGATCTTATTCATCATTGGACTTTCATCCTTTTTGAACTACGCTGCCCACGCACTTGCACATAGGCAAGGTTGATCATTTGATCCGCCCCTGAGGCTTTTCTTTGTTTTTCTTTTGTGGTCAGTTTGTCTGATCATTGTCTTCCATCATCTATCTTCATCATCCTCTTTCCGCTTTTATCATGTTCTTTTCTTGAACTACGAGGGCTTTACACTTTCACATAAGCAAGGTTGATCTTGGATCAACCCCCGAGCCCCTAGGTCTTTAGGCTGAATTAGTCTTGTGTCTTGTTGTCAAGGTATGTCCTTATCTCACTGGTACCTCACAAAAAAATCCATTTGTGTCAGAAGGTTTAATCGGTTTTCGAATATCCTACATCATTATCAATCTTTTAGTTTAGCATCCATATTTGGTCTCAACAGGATGTATCCTTCCTAACAAACCGCATCAACTCCATCCACCATCTTGATCTTATGGCAAAGGATGTTTTGAAATTGATTTCAATCTTTTGATGTTTTTGGTTTTTTTTTATCGTTTAAGCTCATCACTCATCAAGGTCATCATAATCTCTCATATTATGATGTGTTTTGACTAGTTTACATAGGGGCATATCTTGATTTTTCTTTTGTTTGTTTTTTTTCTGGTTGTCTCATGTAATACCCACCAAGACCCCTGGGGTCTTGCGTTACGCTGATATATCCTTATGTGCTGGTGGTTATTCCAATATCTGGCCTAACCGAAGTCATCATGACTTTGGGGTATTGGGATGACCTTCATGTTTGCTATGTTTGTTTATGAATTAGACACTAATCCACCTTGGTCCATATACCATGGTAACTGGTGTCTTATGCTATAGAAAAAAATTAGTGGTCTGAAGATGGCAACCTGCATTAGGATTGCATTTCATTTCCTCCTCCATTGCATTCATATATCCTTCATCCCTTCTTTTCCCCTAACTTAATATTTTGGATTGTGCAAATGGTGCTTCCCTCCACCCTCCCCTTTCTTCTCAGGAGTCTTATGGTTCTTGATAGGTGCGGTCACACACCCATCGTCTTCTTCACTTCCATCATTATGCAGGCCCTTATTCACATCTAAGATCACATTGTAGCATTATCATTCTAGGTTCATTAAATTGCATAATCATATTAAGTTGTGTACGCTAATTTTTATTAATTATTCTATGCATCTTAAAATTCATTTATTAGCATTAGTTCATATCATTAGGTTCATTACCATGTCCATCATAAACAATAACTCATCATGCATATCATAATAAATCATCCACATATAAATAAGCACAAAACATCCATCACATCCTACATCATCAGTGTTAGACATCATGCATATCACAAAAGAAATAATCATAATTCATCCATACATCCTGCATCATACACGTTAGTCATCAACATAATCATTATGCATCATAATCATACATCCATATATGCATAAACATCAATCCATATAGGCATATTCATACATCACATCATCCATCATAAAACCATAAACATACACATATGCATAAATAAATCATCCATCACATAGTATCAATAAGGGCTCTCACATATCATATCAAAAATCACAAAAAGTACAATATCCATCATGAAGCCCATAACAATGTCCATTGTATACATCACAAAACATATCCATCATCTACCCTAAAAAATAAAGTATGAGTATAGGGCTCGGCTCTGATATCTACTACTCTGTACTATCTCCCATCTTGCACCTATCCATAGCCAGGATCCTGTCCCTCTTATCCAAAAAACCATGTGTTGCCCACATCTGACCTCTGTGTAGACTCGAACACCGGCCCTCTATGAGGGATGGTCGCTTGAGAGCCACTATATCCTCACGTCCGTGCCCCCAGTGACTAGGATGGCGTGGGCATCTGAGGAGCCCATCTTTCAAAGTGAAACATGCACTGGAAAAATTTGGAACCGCCTACTGATAAGAAACCATCCAGAAGGATACCTCTCTCATTTACTCATCTCTCTCTACAGCCTAACACAAGAGAATGTTCCACTCCTATCTATATATGTCTCGATCTTGGGTAATGACTCTCCTCTCCTCTGCCCACGCCCCCTGTGCCATCCTCAGCTGATCGATCTCTACTTCTATTCGATCTCTCACCTCCTCCACTGCTTGTACATCTGAGACATCCCCCTCTCCCTGTAGTCTCTATACCCCTATCCCTGATCCATCACTACCACTCTATAGTATCACTATTTGTGCTTGTATAACATCCCTCTCCACTTGCATAGCCTGAGCCTCTGACCGTGTCATATCCCTTTCCCCCTACATCGCCTGAACTTGTGCCTGTAATGCCTATACCTCTACATGCACCATGTCCCTCTCTCTCTCTGCAATCTCTAACTGGGCCTATGTTGCCTCTGCCCTCGACCTCACCTCCAAAAGTGTTGTCTCTATCACATACGCCCTGTCTTGGAGCTTAGTCCTCTCCCTCATCAACCTTGTCACTTGTGCCCTCAACTCCTCCATCTCCCTCTTGGCTTGCTATCCATCCCCTCCTGACTCCTGTTGTCCCCTACCTTGCAATATAGTCATCACTTCCAATTATCTATCTCGATCACAAGTCACCCTATCTAGCTCACTACGCAGCTCATCTCTCTCCCTCTCTGCATCCTGTACCTATGAATTCAGGAGGTCAACAATGAAGCCATAGTCCCTCTATCCTGTGGCCACTAATTTGACTACCTCTGCTTGAAGCCTCCTCCCCTTGGCCCCGAGTCTGACAACCTCTACCTCTATAATCCTCAGCCTCTGCTCTGTCATTTGGAGCCTTGCCTGGGCCCCTCTAAATAATACGACAGGGTCCTCGAGTTGTACATAGGGTATCATCACCAGTGGCTCCACCACAAGTCCACATCCATCACATCCTCCTGTGCATCTCTCTCCTCATGCATCTCCATCTCTGGTCTCTCAGGCTCCCGCTGAGCCCTGATTGCCACCCGAACTCTCCTCGGTTGTCCCCTCTACTCCACCCTCATCTACCATCTCACCTCACGCTTTATGGAAAAATTTAAGAAACCGGGTGAAGGTGTAAAATCCTGTATACTTCCCAATAAAAAATATTAATTTTATTGGCGAATTTTTTCATTTTTCGGGAAAAAAAATAATACCAATTTGCGAATCTTTTATAATCCCTGGAAGTCTCTGGAAAATCTTGAAAAATTGCAATTTTTTTTAATCAAATAAAATATTTTTCATTGGCAATTAAAATCATTTTTCAAACCAGAATTTTTTCCATTGGCGAACTAATCTTGTTTTCAAAACAGAAAAAAAAAATTGTTGGCGATTAAAACCCTTTTTCAAAGAAAAATATATATTTTCATTGGAAAATTAAAAAGAATCTCAAAATAATAATAAAATTCAGTGGAAAAATAAACGGATATGCCAACGAAAAATCATAGGGACTATTCAATGAATGTTTGATGGATGACTGTATTTGCTTTCCGGAAGTAAATCTCTAAAGCACTAGACTTGTGATTCGAAACCTCCAGAATAAAACTATAACCGTTAGATTTCATGAAATCAATGGTTGAGATTTTATTACCATACAAATGGTTATAAAGTTTTGTTTCTCAGCGATTGGGCGACCTCAAAGGGATGCACAACTTTCGAAGTGTCGACTCATTTAATGAATTGTAAGGTGCCATTAAGGGATGTCTTCTCAAATGCTTTCAAACACCAACTTTAGGTTTAACGTAATATTTTAATTCCTTCGAAAGGATAGCTCTTAAATAAGGAGGTTGGAGAAATGGATTTAGCAGTAGATTGGCACTCTTCTTGGCAAATAAATGGTCACTTCCTGTCGGTTAAGTTAAGTGAGCCTGCATACAAGGAAAGGTCGCAGCATTTTGAACTCCAGACTCAGAGTTTGCTCAAAATGGTACTTCATGTCAATATTAGGGAATGGGAAGATGAACTTGTGGCCGTCATGCAACCAAATTTGAATTGGCCTAAAGAAGAGCAACTCAACATCATTTCCCAACTGCATTCAATGGCGTGGAAAGAGAAAACCAGCTATGTCGAGTACAATAGGGTGATTTTAGTTTTAGAAGAAGAAGAAGAACGAGCTGAATTTCACAATTTAGTTATGGAAATGCCGTTGGAACTATATAGAGTCTTGGCACCTCCAATAGTTTAACAACATGCATGAATCCTTTTGTGAATTGTGAATTTGTGACATGTAATGATAAGGGGGTAGTTTCAGCTTTTGAGTGCTTTTTGAATTTTGATTGTACAGGGTGTGGGGTGACATGTATGTGAATCCACATTTTTGGTATTAGAGAGATAAAAGAATATATTTCTAAATATGTGTATTTATTAATGCTTCTTTTTAATTATGAATGAATTATGTTTCTTCGTGATAATTGTTTAATGTTTATCTATTAGGTCAGAATGTGTATTTTTTCATCTCTGAGACTTTGTGTTCGGATTAATTCATTTGTTAAAAGAGAAACTATCGCTTTTCTTTACTGATTGTGAGACAAATGGACTTTGTTTCATTTGTTTTAAAATATTTTCCATCTACTTTCATGGTTAAAGTGACAAATATGTACACCAACAACCAAAAAGAGTTGCATTATGGAAGTAAATCTCTGAAGCATTAGACTTGTGAATTCAAACCTCTGGAATAACACTAGAACCATTAGATGCGGACATGTGGAAAGATAAAGGCCCATTGCTCATCACTCATTTTGTCTTTTCAATGCCTTGACATTGTACATTTTATTTAATTGAAATTATTTTGCAGGATGTCTTAAGTCTTCAATAAGTGTTAATCTGCATTTATAAAAGTGTACGTATGGGAAATATGGTGTGGGCCCCATCTGACCAGAAAGTAGGCCCATCTCTCCTTTCCGCATGGCCATGTGTCAAGCAATCAGAGCCCAAAAAAAGGAAAGAGAAGTGTCTCGAAGGGAAGCTCTGATAGGATGCCACGTGGAGATGGTCGGAGAGTTGCGAGTGGTAACCCATATTGAGCTAGGTCCCACAGAATGAGCTGGGTGTGCATTGACCCAGTCAACTCGGAAGAGAGATCCGATGGCACAATTGGAGTTGCGTGATCCAATTTCCTTGTTGGTTGCGTCTTTTGAGGAGAGATGGTGTGGGCCCCATCTAAGAAGAAAGCAGGCCCATCTCTCATTTCCACGTGGCCACGTGTCAAGCAATCGGAGCTCGATAGAAGGAAAGAGAAGCATCTCAAAGGGGAGCTCTGATAGGATGCCACATGGAGGCAGCCAAAGAGTTGTGAGTAGTAACCCAACGAGAGTAAATTCCATTGGCAGAATCTAAGATCTTGTTCCCCTAATGCAACAATGAGAAGGCAACATTCTATAGTGGGACCCAGTTATAATGATGTGGGTGACATTGACGATGAGGATGAGCAGCTGACATTAAACGAGGTTGATCGGACAACATACTAAGCTAGTGAAATATGACGTATGTCATGAACTATTGGCAATAGTGAATGGTGGAGATCAAACAAAGCTTTGATCAGACATCTTTTCGGGAGCTTGGTGCAAATATTGTACATTCCCTTCTTGATTCTCTAGAATTACACAAGTGGTGTACCTGTGCCTTGGTGGATATCTCACCATGACAAGTGTTGACATGAATGATGATGGTGTAAACATGAGGATGAAAAGGTGAGTGTGAACCCCAAGTGGAGTATGAAAGCCTTATTGGTGTGTGTGAACATCATCGGTAGGAAACTTGGGGATGTCCCCCCAATACAACGATGACCTTCCTATCCAATGGACAAAGTGACATCGCCAGGACCTTAAAGAAGGTCAAAGCCAAAGTGTCACTCAAAGGGGTGATGGCTATCATGTAAGATTAAATGTTTGTATGGTTTTTGGGTTGTAGTTCACTTTGGGTGGCCACCTAGATAAAAGGAGGGTTGTTGACTTGAAGACATTTTGTGATCGTCATGATGAAAACCTATGTAATGGGTGCCTGTTTTGGGTTGTATTTTGAGTTCCACTAATGGAACAATTTTGTTAGTTTTGTATTTAAATATGCTACAACCAGAGGTTTTCTTCCTAATTCTTTCCTCCCGGTATGCATTTTGAATCAGGTTTTGTAATATTTTATAATAATTATAATAATATAATATAATGGCTATGCCATTTTTGCAAAAAAGAAAAAGAAAATGTGGTTGGTGTATTGCTAGTGTTGGCAGTAGCAGCGATTAATTCCATATGTGATATGAACATTTCAAATATCTTGAATTCAAAAATGCACCAGGATTTCACATCAATCTTTCACCGATAGCCACCCTCTCCATCGATGGACACCTATCCTTTGTTCTATCGGTGGGACGCCAGATAATGTTTCCCCGATGCACCATAGTTCCCCCGATATACTTTATGCATTCAATAATTCATACCCATGGTTATAATTCATGGTTACTTTTGTTTACAACTTGAATCTATCGGTATATCGGGAGAGCACCTTAGGAGTCAGCCCGATAGAGTATTGTTACACCAATATTAGGTTGTGAGATATTTTCATTGGGCCATCGGTGGGAGTGTGATGGGGGTTCCATCGATGAAGCATTGTTAGGTCGATGGTATTGAATTTTGTTAGGAATGGGGGAAGGACTACGTCACTATGGAATTTAAAATTTATTTATGGATGCAATGTAGGCTATACTATGGATCTCGTCACACAAATTTCTACAATTTGCATTGTTCATAATTTATGAATCATAAAATCAAAGTGTCGTATATTTTTTTTATTATTGATATGTGGAAGATAAGTGGGGTGGACTCGATGGAGGCTAGTTTCTTTGTAAAGAAAAAATAAATTTCCTTTTAAGAGATCAAATTTAAATTTTAATATCACAATTTCATGGATGATGGAATACAATATAAAATATCATCAACTAGAGTTCGACTTTGGCATATGATTCATGAAGTGCAATATAATATAAAATATCATGAAATGCAATATAAAATAAAATATCCTGAAGTGCAATGATTCACAATTTACTTCTATCTTTTGCAGTATTTCCATCCTCATTTGATACATTTTGATTTATCTCAATGACAATCTCACCTTGACCTTCCTGTGGTGATGAGGTATTATCAATGCCATCTTCAAGAATATTTGGTGGAAGAGTTGATGATGTAGCTCCACCTTGATCTAATGGATTAGAAGCTTTGCCAATTCCAAAGTAAGACTGTATGGTACCTCCACATTTTGGGCGTTTTGATGGCCTCCCAGTCTCTTCATTACCCTCAAGATTTTTACCCTTTCTGCTCGACATATTGATATCTCACTTCGAATAAAAGTTTGAAAAAAATGTCTTCTTGTTTAAGGACAGACCGATAGAGAATATAGATCCCATTCCCTACTCAAAATCATGTTTAAGACTAAATCTAGAATGGAAAACAGATAAAGAAATCTTATTATTATAACTAAGAACTAATAACAGTTTGAAGAAATTATCACTCACCTTTGGGTCTATGTTTTTGGGTTTCATTGACTTCTGAATCGAGAAGTAGAACCTCAAAACCGAACAAAATGTGTAAGAATAAATAATAGTTTCAATTGTATTTATATCAATCCATATTTGGCGAATTCAGCGGGATGTTTAAATGGTATGTTAAAAATTTGGTGAATCTTGCGTGCTTATAAAATGATACTTTGTAATTTTCAAGACGAAATGTGTCAAATCTAATTATTTTTAAATATTATTGGTGAAATAGGTCCTCATAAGCAACTATTTATAATTTTTAATTGGTTAAATGGGTCTTCACAAGCAACTATTTGTAAATTTTAATTGGTGAAATGGGTCATCATATAATGTTGTTTTAATAGTATTGGTGAATATGTTGGTGTTTTATGATATGCTCCCCAGGATTCCAAGCGAAAATATGAATTGATCCATTGGAAATGCATAGTTTGTTATGGCGAATTTATTGCCTAAACATGCCTTGTAAAAAAAATTGTTGGCGAATGGACATGCATTGGACCAATAGTTCGTGAAATTTGAGCAATTTGAACACCCTGTTGGATATGGTAAATTTTCCAATTTTGATTTTCCTAATTCCTAGAATTCACCAATTGGCAAAGATTCGCCACAAAAAATTTCCCTATCAGGCTCCTCTCTCTCCTCGTGCATCACCATCTTTGGCTCATCGAGTACCTGCACAACTTCACTCTCCACCTGAGTTCTCCTCCTCTTCGCTATCCTCAACGGCTAACCTAAGGTCCCTACCCTCTCTTGACCTATCTCCTACTATTGTCCCTCCTCCCTCATCATCATCTCTACCTCATCTTGCTCCAGTTGAGCCCCCACCTCCTCTTGTGTCCTCGGTTGTACACTCCCCATCTATTGTCCTCTAGCTCCCACCTCTACCTCAAGCTCATCTCTCATATCCACATCCCATTGCTCCCACACCACTCACTCCCTCCTCGGCTATCTCCTCCTCCTAGTCGGACTCACCGGCTATCTTGTGGCCCCTACCTCTGCCTGTCCTATGGCTCCTATGCCTTGTTGACCTGCTGCCCTACCTGCCTCCTAACCTCTCCTCCACTGAACTCTCCCCCTCCCAGCTCTCCTCTCTATTGCCAATCTCCGCTCATCCTTAGATCCAAACCTAATTGCACCTATAATAGGCACCTCTAGTGTAATCCTGTCCCATCAATGCATGTGGAACCATCTTGCATACTGAAGTGTCACTCTTGCCTCCTCCTCCCCTTCGGCCCTCCCTAGATAACATTCTAGTTGCAGTGTCGCCCAATGCTCTCTGAAAAATATTGGAGCAATCGGCTCCCCCATGTTCATTCTCGGTTGATCCGACGAAACATGTCTGGCCCCTACGAAATATCCTGTACAGTCCCAAACTGCCTAGTCACTTGGTTGGGCCTGTGCACCTCCACTATGCATGGCGCTGTCCTAACTATGAAGCAACTATTGTGGAAATAACCCCTGTGTCTCCCCTCCTCTGTCCTCCACCCGGTAAACCACTGAAACATGTATGGCCACCATACTATGTCCTCCTCCTCTAGCTCATTTATCATCCACCTCCATCTATCTAAAATCCCAAGGCTCTCATAATGCAGGACCTAGCCATACTCGGAATCGTACCACCAGGCCATAGGCGCTACCTCATCCGTTGTCCCCACTCTGACTACTCCTAGCCTGGAAACACTAATATGCTCCCATGCCCACACCTACAATAGGGTCACCTGTGTCACACTGACCACCCCTCGATAGCACACCATGTGCATGTCTCGGTATAACAGTGCTAGTACACATGTCCCCCATACAAATTGCCCCTCCCTCCCCTTGACTATATGTCGAATAACTTCCATGTATCTTAAGTTGCAGAACCATCCACTCCTTTCTGGTAACAATAACCCACCGATCAAACCACATAGGTACAGTGGTAGTGTTGGTACCCCCACTGCCAAACATCAATCCACGTCCATCCCATGACTCTCAATGGGAAGGTCCTCATGTCCAAACAACACAAAGAAGGTCCGATCCAACTCCTCCCTCGTAGACCTCACCTCACTCACTAGTTTCCCTGCTATAGGGAGCCTCAGAATCCACCATATGTCCTCTAAAGTCACTGTCATCTCCCCTATCGGCAGATGGAATGTGTATGTCTCTGAACTCCACTACTCTATGAGCATTCTCAACATCACTTGATGCACTCTCATCGTGGGATATCCAAGCAAATGTCGTAATCCTACCAACTCCAGAGCATGGTGGTCTACTCCGATCATGGTCGCCATCGTCGTTGTCAACACCTCAGACCGTCTCTCTCACGTCTGCAACTACTCAAATTGTTGCACCCATCCAACAACACTTTGTCAGTCATTTCCTGTGTTTCCTCTCCTCTTCTTTTCTAGCCCCAGGTTATGGGCATGGGCGCCCCTCCCCGGGCGTTATGGCCCTTTTCAGGGGGCAGCCGCCCCTCCTGGGGCACGGCTACCCTTGTAGGGACGTGGCCGCCCTAGTCGGGGTGTAGCCACCCCAGCTGAGGTGAGGCTGCCCCTCGCCGAGCCACGACCACCCCTCGCCAGGGCATGGCTACCCCTCAAGGGGCACGACAACCCCTGTCTTGGGCGGCGCTACCCCTTGACTCTTTTTGGGCAGACACAACCTAGGTCTACCCCGGGGCAAGTCCGCCCTTCTTTTTTCATTCCCCCTGTCCCTTTTTAGGCCCATTTTTTTGATTTTTTCCCCATTAATGGGGAAAATACCTTACCCCCCCCTTCCATCACCTATAACAACCTATTCTAACTACCCCATTGGTGAAATCCCAATTTCACCCCCAACCCATTTTCCTAACCTACCCTGAAACCAAAACCCATGTTTTGAAAACAACATGAAACTTAAAACATATCTAAAAAATGCTTCAAATTACAAAGGGGGTTTTGACACCTAACCTGCAATGGTAGCGCATGTGCATGGAAGAATGCCTGCACCTCATCTACTCGATGGACGATCTTATCATCATAATCGGTCGGCATCCTCATCCCCTTTGTTCCCCCTTTTCTTCTCCTCTCTCTCTCTCTTCTTCAACTGCTAGGTGTGCAAATGAGAAATAGGAGGGGTATTTTTACTTTTTATTTATCTTTTGAAGGCCCTCATTAATTCCAAAACTTCTGCAAGCTGCCATTTGCACACCGGGTGTTTGATCGACTCATTCAAAAGATAATCCTGCCTATTTTTTTTGTGCTCTATCCAACTGTACCTTCCATTTCTTCATATTGAGACATCACCCGAGGCCCCCTTTTTCTTCCCTCATCGCCCTCTCGAGGGGGCATACCCTACCATTCTCACCCATTCCTTTGCCATGGTCACTCCCTTGCAAGATCGAGGCATCTCTTTTCATTTCCCTTCATTTGGGTAGCTCACGTAATTTCTCCCATGCTGAGGCATCATTTTCTAGTCACTTCTTCTATAGAGTCATCTTCATTTTCTTATCTTCGAAACACTGTTATTCTAACAATATTTCGAAGAGGGGAAAAATGTAGACATCCAAATTTGACCACTTCTATATGGCCAAATCCGTCTCCTTACACCTCTATGACACCAATATTAATTAATGTATTTATTTAATTAATATTCCACCTTCTTCCTAAGCTTCCTAAAGTATTTAATTTAACAATTAAATACTTTATCCTTTATCCTTTCTTCTCTAAATTAAATAAACATATCAATTATTTAATTTATTCATTTGCCCCTTTTGAATTTAAATCAATTTTAAATTCATTTTTTTTCTCTCTCCTTGTCACATCCTCCATAACCCCTCTTCTAATCTGGATTAAGATGTGTACCACTTAATCAAGATTAATGTCACATCCTCCTACATTTCCCACTTTCTTTTAATCCCTCATTAACTTGCTTAATCATGTATTTGCACAATCCTAATCTAACCCCCTTGCTACATTTAGCATGCCTTTTTTGGTCAACCTTCACATCTTCCATATTTGGCATGGGTTCTCTTCCCCATGCGAATTCAAAATTCACTCTTTATTCCTCCAAGAATCTCCCTCTTCCCCATGTGAATTTAAAATTCACTTTTGATTCCTGCAAGGAATCTCCTCTTCCCCATGTGATCATTGAAAGGTCACATCAAGTCACATGGAGGCCAAGAACCTTCCATTATAAGGGCCTTGTTTTATCCACAAGGCACTTTTTAGCCTCCTCCATAAGAACCTTGTCTTATCCACAAGGTACTTATCATATGAATTTAAAATTCATATTTATTCTCCCAGCCACCTTATCCATTTCTCTCTTCTCCATGAGGATTTTTTGAGGAATACTAAAATTCTTCATATGTCACTTTCACCTTCATATGGGGACAACAGGTTCCTTTTTGAGGAAATCCTCTCATCCCTTAAGTTACTTGAAAATTACTTGTCCTTCCTCCCAATCATTTGTACTTTTTCCATCTCACCTTGCCCCTTGGACAACTAACCTTCCACATGTCAAGATGTGAGGGCTTGTGAGTCCTCAACTCACCACAGCCCTCCATCTTGGTCATGGTGGCTCAATCCTGACCGTTGAATTCTCTAGAGAATTCAAATTCCTCTATAAATAACCCTCTCTTACATGCTTTAAGGGACCTCATGCATTTTGTAACAAAATTATGATCTTAAGCCATATTTGCCTCCATACTTGCATTCCATAAGCTTTTATCACATCCTTTTGCATTCACTCCCCATTCATCTTAGCCATTGGTATCTTCCATTGCATTTCAACCACTTTGCATCAGATTTGTCATCTAATGAGCACATATTTCCATCTACATCAAGGGCCAACCAAAGGATCGATTCAAGACAAGGTATAATCAATTTTTATTTTCATCTTTCTTTGTTTTGAATCCAACTAGGCTAATAGTTGAGGTGTTAGTGTTATTTTTATCTCATTCTGCATCTTGTTTTGTATGATTTATGGGAGTTAAAAGTCGCTAATCACACAAGTTTTGCTACTTTTGTAGTTTATACACTTTTTAGTTTAGTTGTTTTCATGCTTTCTCATTTAGTTATCATGGTTTCTAGATTAGTCATATTATGCTTTCTAGTTTAATATACTCTCAGATTTCTTTAAGATAAACAATTTTTCAGTTAGATAGTTAGATGGCCTTAGGTTAAGAATTAATGTTAGCAGCTCTAAAAAGTTAGAAAATCTAAGGGAGATAGTCAAGACATCTTCTATTGTAAATAGCCTTGGACACTGCTCGGTCGACATATTGAAGCTTTTATCTTCTAAAGTAATGGGACCTAACAACAACCTATCACTTTTTGGCACCATTGTCAAGGACAACTTTCTTGCTTCATCATTAATAGGAGATGCCTCGAATACCTTTTTTTAGGCCAAAATACCTCCCTCTGGCTTCCTTTTCTGCATGGTCAAGAAAAGAGGCCCTCACAGAAGATTTATACCAAAGACCCCCCTAAAATACGTCCCAATCATACATAAGGAGGCCCAAGGTTTAGAGGACCACTCGGTTGATGAATTACTTGACCCTAACCCACCAAAGGCTTTCCATTATCTTCCCAAAGATCATCCAGTAGAACAACCTGTCATAGAATAAATTATCTTAGAGGAATGTATTCCTCTGAACATCATGGGTGATCGTAGGGCTAAAGCCTAACTAAAATAATTCCAACCGTAATAACAATGATCCTTCGTCCCCTCGAACATTCACTTGTCCTATTACTCTAGATGTAGATGATGATTCCATGATGAAAAACATCTCTCCAGCTTTCCTGCCAACCTTATGTGGTTTGTCCTCGAAAGACCTAGACCAATTTATTTTCAAATTTAAGGTCCTCTGTCAAACTTACGACTATAAAAATGATAACCAGAAACTGAAGTTGTTTCCTTCTACCTTGAAGGATACGACCATGTGTTGGTTTATGGGATTAGCTGCAGGATCTATTACGTCTTGGGATGACATGGAGAATGATTTCCTGCATAAATACCAGAGTTATTGTAGGGTGAGTGATCGAAAGGAGGAGCTATTTAAACTTAGGCAAAATGAGGATGAGAGTTTGGTGGACTACCAAGATAGGTTTCTTTTATTGTCTAAACAATGTGGAGAAGAGACCATTAGTGATGAGATTCTCAAAACTATATTTCTTAAAGGACTCGACAAGGATGCAAGGCAAAGCCTTGATCTAATAGGAAAAGGAGACATGTCTCAGATGGTCCTTGATGAAATATGTAAGTTGTCAAAATTTCTCATGTACTATTGGAGGAATTCACAAAACTACTTTTTTTAAAGGGTCCAATGAAATAGGAAAGCTTCTTGAGGAAATAGCAAACCTTAAAATGGAAATACTCGTTCAATTGAACACTACACTGGATGGCATACAAGCTAATACATGCAATCTTGAGACTTTTTCCATCTACTGTCTGAGATTCTGACATAGAAATCTATGCACATCCATGGTTATTTAGCTTAATTTTTGTCTAGAAAGACTGTCACTCCAAAATACGATGATCCCGGTAGTCCACTTATAATTGTCACAATTAATGAGGAAGCAATGCCTAATGCATTAGTGGATTTAGGAGCAGCCATTAACGTAATGACTATGGATATGATGGAAAAATTAGGTATTACTAATTTACGTCCCATAACTATAGTCTTACATATGGAAAATAAGTCCATAGCCATTCCAAAGGGCATTATTGAAAATGTTCTTGTCAAATTTGATGGATGGGAATATCCAGTTGACTTTCAGGTCATCCAATCACTTACACCCAAAGATAGCTATCCAATAATTCTTGGAAGACCATGGTTGGCCACTGTCGTAGCTAAAATTGATTGTAGAGAAGGAGGAATGACCATTTCTCATGGTCCAAACAGTAAACGTTTATTCTTGTACCCGCCTACTAAATCCACCGAATATAGCAAAGTTTGGGTTGATGAACCAGAAGATTCTAATAATCAAGATAGTCTAGCCTTATTAGCCATGGTAGTCATTAAAAAACATGGAGAAGAATTAGAGGATGAGTTAGTAAGTTATGTAGTGCATCTTTCCATAGGTTCAAGTGATGAGGAAATAGTCGATGCTCTAGAAATTCTGGGGCAACTGATCGATGCACATGGGATGGAACAGAATTATACTACTATGGGAATGCCTTGTCCTTTGGCCAATATGATTCCCAGATATAGCTTTTTTTTAGAAAATTACTAGATTTCATCAACTGATACCTCATAGTTGTCCTCTCAACACCTTGTTATGAACAATTCATACTGTCACTTCTGCCCATCTAGGAATGAAATCAATTATGTTGTTGTTGAGAAAAAAATTGAACATTAATAGTTGGCTAATAGAATCAGAAGAGGATAGATTATTTAATGTGTTGGTAAAGAGGTCTAAAGCTTTTGCTTGGGACTACATAGACATTATGGGAATCCATCTAAGTGTTTGTACGCATCACATCTATACTGATCCTAACATTAGACCTGTACGTCAGCCACAGAGGAGACTCAATCCTGCATTAAAGGATCTTATCAAAATTGAAATTCAGAAACTCCTTCGAGCAAGATTTATTTATCCTATCTTCAATAGTAAGTGGGTGTCACCTATGGTTGTTGTGCCAAATAAAAATGGGAAGTGGAGAATATGTGTAGATTATAGAGAACTTAACAAAGCCACTCATCGAGATTATTTTCCCTTACCATTTGTTGACCAGGTTCTGGACAATTTGGCTAGGAGGAAATATTTCTCCTTTTTGGATGTATTTAGTGGTTACAACCAGATTCAGGTAGAACCAGAAGACCAAGATAAGACAATGTTTACTTGTCCATGTGGCACATTTCCATATCATGTTCTTCCCTTTTGACTCTGTAACACTCCTACAAATTTTGAGAGATCCATTCTGGCTATATTTGTTGAGCTTGTCAATGACTGTGTAGAATTTTATATGGATGACTTCACTGTCTATGGTTCAACCTATGATAAAGCCCTTCAGAACTTGGATAAACTTTTAGAGATTTGCAAGGATCACCGACTATCCCTTAGCCACGAAATTTTTTTGATAATTGTGGAACAAGGAATAGTCTTAGGTCATCATATCTCCTCAGAAGGAATAAAAGTTGATCCCAAGAAAATTGGAGTCATTCAACAACTGACTAATCCTCAAATGCAAATGGATGTTAGAAATTTTCTTGGGAATGTTGGATACTATTGAAGTTTTATAGAAGCCTTCAGTAAAATAGCTACCCCTATGTTTTCCCTTCTCCAAAAATATGTGGAGTTTAAGTGGACACCTGAGTGTCAACTATCATTTGAAACAATAAAGGAGAAGCTTGTCTCTACTCTCTTACTATGTGGGCCAAATTGGAACCTTTCGTTCCATATCTATGTCGATGCTTTGGATAACACAATTGGTGCAATATTGGGGCAAGAAGATGAGAATGGGGGTAAATATGCCATATATTTCATTAGTAAAAACTTGACATCTACTGAGAAAAGCTACACAATAATAGAAAAAGAATTCTTGGTTATGGTTCATGCCATTAAAAAATTTCACCATTATATTATAGGATATAAAGTTACTGTCTATACAGATCATTCAGCTATAAAATATTTGATGAATAAACCTGTAGTTAATGGGTGAATAATGAGGTGGTTACTACTCCTTCAGGAGTTCAATCTAACAATACTTGACAAGCCAGGGAGATTTAATGTAGTGGAAAACTTTTTGTCTCGAATTAAATAAGAAGATGTTGATTATGCATTGGTGCAAGATGAGTTTCCAGATAAAAATATGTTTGTTATTTCTATAAAGACACCTTGGTTCGCTGACATTGCCAACTATTTAGCCACTTCAAAAATACTGCCTAGTTTTACATCAAAACAAAGGAAGCGACTTATTAGAGAGTGCCCCATTTAAATGGATTAATGGGATTTTATTTCATTGTGGCCCTGATATGGTCTTGAGAAGATGTGTCAGGGCCGATGAAACTTACGGTATCCTTAGGGCCTGTCACGATGATCCTTCTGGGGGTCATTACTTTGCAAAATGAACTTCTCATAAATTTTTGGGTGTTGGGTATTATGGCCTTCAATGAATAAAGATGTTAAAAAGTATATTCATCACTGTGATAAATGTCAAAGAGTAGGAAGACCAACCGCTTCTGTTGAAACTCCCTTGCAGCCCCAAGTAGTCCTTGAACCATTCAAAAAATGGGGATTGGATTTTATTGGTCCCATAGATCCTTCCTCCCAAGGGAAGGAATAAATTCTTGTCTGCACCGATTACCTAACTAAATGGGTAGAAGTTCAGGCCCTACGAGTTGCTAGAGAGGAATAAGTTGTTGACTTCCTCTATAATAATATTTTCCTTAGGTTTGGAGCACCTCAAACCATCGTTACATATCAGGGACCCCAATTCATATCCAAAGTTCTTCTGGCATTTACGAACCATTTTCAAGTGAGTCACAAGAAGTCATCTCCCTATCACCCTCAAGAAAATGGCCTAGTAGAGGTGACTAATAAGGAGTTAGAAAACATATTGACAAAAATGGTTTATTCAGGGAGAAGAGATTGGGCTAGGAAATTGCCTAAAGCTGTATGGGCGTACAACACAACATGGAAATCCACAATTGGGTTCAGTCCCTATGAGATTTTTTTTGGGAAGAAACCTCTCTTGCCCATTGAGATTGAACTCCAAACTCTAAGAACAACTATGAAGTTTGTCCTAGATCTGAAACTAGCCCAAGTAAAATGGGTTTTATAGTTAAATGAGTTGGATGAGCTTCATTTAGATGTTGTCCATCAAACTGAGTTGGTTCAACATCAATGAAAAGTTTGACATGACAAACACATTAAAGAGAGAGTTCTATAATGGTGACTAGGCCTTGCTATTTGATTCCAGATATAAAGACCACAAAGGAAAACGTAGAACTCATTGGTTGAGCCCATATGAAATTTCAGAAGTTTTCTTGAATGGCACAGTACAGATGAAACTTATTGATGGTGATACACGAACTCTCTTGGTAAATGGTCATCGCCTACGTATCTATTATAAACCTATCAATAAGGAAGAATCTACAAAATTGGTAGAAATGGAGGGAGAAATCCAATGCATTGACTTTGCCAAGGTAGAGTCCACCTAAACCTTGCATATTGCAAAATAAATAAAACCCATGAAAAAGTGTAATAAAAAGACGTGTGCAAATTTGTTTCAAAGCATTTTCATTAATTCCTATTTTCGAACTTTAGTACATGTTGTCTTCATTTTGCAAGACTTCTCATAAATTTAAAACAACTTCTAGAGCACCTTTCCAAGATGCTTTAGAACTTGATAGTTCAAATGCCTAGTGCTCTGGAACTTACCTCTTGTCACAGCAAAGCTTCAGAACACATGAACTTATTTGCGAAGGTGCCTTGGAACTTGTGATATTTGATGCCTAGATGCTCCAGAAATTGCATCTCAACTCATCATGCCATACGGTTGTTCCTGTAGAATGGTAATTGGTAAATAAAATCTCTTGAAGTTCGAGTTCATTCATATATAGCCATTTTTCTTCTTTTCAACTGCATCGAGTGACGATGCTCTGGAACTTTCCTTCGATTGCTTCTCCGGCTACATCTTGCGACGATGTTCTAGAATCTTCCTTCGGTTGCTGCTCTGGTTGCATCTTGCGACAATGCTCTAGAATCTTCTTTCGGTTGTTGATCTGGCTGCATCTTTTAGCGATGCTTCGGAACTTGTTCATCTTCTTCGTTTTGAATGCATGCCACAAAGCATGCTCTGGAACTTAGTCATCTATTTCGAGCGCATGTTCATAAGCGTGCTCTAGAACTTATCCATTTCCATTTCGCTCGCCTCTTCCCATAAAATTTAATTTCTTTTCAATTCTTTATTTGTCACACCTATGTACACACGCCTTCTTTTTTTATTTATTTTTAATGACAGTTATGCTGATTTTTGCCATCTTTTCATCATAAATAAAATCTACCATGACAGCCTATCCTCATTGATGACTCTGTCATTCGCAAGCTTATTCACTCATGTCATAATAAATATGTCATCACCTCAACCAAGAGCATTCTATCATCCTATTAAATCGGTAAAGGTACAAAATCTTCAGGCGATCACAGAATGTAAGTAAGTATAATTTTTTGCTTAAAGTAAGTAGTTATTTTTGAATAAGGTGTAATTAATTGGTGCGAGTTATCCCTTCCTAATTTAGTAACTTGATCCACTCAGTGATTAACTGCTAGTACGACACTCTTTTCTCACTCCTCCATGCAAATTATCATCATTGCACAGTAAGCTCCAAGCAAAGACAAAATAAATGATCACTTTTTTATTATATTTCCAAAACAATTGTGCACAAGCTTCTTAGACTATTGAATTTTTCAGCAGAATCATAGACTGGAGACGAAAAATGGGCGGTGTAAAGAAGAAATCAGAGCCAGCTTTAGCAGAAAAATTACTAGGATTAAGCAACATTTCCAGTTTCTTTGAGGAAGTGGGATGGTTGGAATTCATTAAAAAAATTGAGGGATACAATGAGAAATTGGTGAATGCATTTGCAGAAAATTACTCCAATGATCAGATTACACTTCATGGGAAGCATTTTTCAGGTGAGTCCAAAAGTCATTTCTTGCCCCTCAAGTTTAGATAATTCTGGTATTAAATTATCTCAAACTTCTCAAGTTACATATCAAAAGTTATCAGAATTATTTCTTAGACAGGGAGACCCTCAGCCCATGATAGTTATCAGTACTAGAGGATAGAATAAAGGGTTTCAAAGAACTTCTATATTAGAGCCCTAGGGAACATCTATTGCATGGATTATAAAATACTTTACCTGTGAAGGCCAACTTACTACTGTGGTGGGACCTACATTTTGTATGTTGATACATTTGCGACATGGGAAAGAAAACCCTACCCTTAGGGTTAATTTGCCTAATTTTTTGAGTGACTTTGTTAACTCCATAGAAATATATAAGACTAGTTTGGGGCCATTGAAGCACCATGGGTTGATTCAGTTAATTTGTAAATATCATTTTAGAAAGAAACTTGAAAGCAAGTGGGAAAATTTTATTTGGAAATTTGAAAAATCTCTACCCAAGAGAAAATTGGAAGAAGGGGAATCCTCTAAACAAATTGTTTCACATTCCAGAGGAACTTACCCTGAGGCCTCTAAAGCTCCTAAAGCCCAAAATCCCACAACCCCTGGTGAGGAAGCGCCAAAATATTTAACCAAGGAATTGAAAACCCTGGACCAGCCAGAAGATGTTGAAATTATTCATCTAAATGTAGACAACATTCCCCTTGGGAAGAGGAAAAGAAGAAGAACTGACACTTTTCAGAACACTCCTCCTTTGAGGAGAAGCAAGAGATTATCCTCTGAGTCTACAAAAACCCCAATTTAGGATATAGGAAGTGTTTCAAAGAAAAAGGAGTCTAAGAAATAGAAAAATCCCATAGAAACCATTGATCTTGTTGATGATGTAGAAATAAGAGAAACAAGGGAACAAATTCATCAGTCTCCAGAGAAAGAAACCCCTGTTGAGGAAATACCTTCCCATTTAGAGCATGAAGAAGAATCCCTTACTGAGGAAATACAAGAAGAGGAGAGGGAACAATCTCCACCTTTTATGGAGGTTGAGGACAATGTTTTAGAAAATTTATCCCCCATTGTAAATAAAGCTATTGAAATAGTTGAAAATGAAAGTGCTAATGCAAAATTAGAAAAACTAAAATTGGAAATTTATGAGTTCAGAAATAAATTATAAAAAAATGAAGAACATATTGTACATAAACAAGAGGAAATAACAATACATATTATTGTAATAGGAAAAAGAGATCAAGAGATTTAAAATTTGAAACTACAAATAGAAGAAAAGGATACATTCATTAATGAATTGCAGATACAAATTCAGAAATGGAATCAAGAAAATAGGACATATAATACTAATATGTTTGATAGGGACAAACAAATTGAAAGTTTGAAAAATAATTTTATGCACATGTTTCAATCTTTTGAAGAGGAAAAGAAAAGACAGAGTGAAGAACTGGATGTTTCTCTCAGTAAGATTGTGGAACTAGAATAGGATTTGCAGGAAAGCACCAATAAGCCAATAATGGAATCAAAAGGAACTCAGACCAGACCAATTGTAACTGAATGGTTCCAAGTATGAATTCCCTCATTATTAATGAAGTAGATGGAACGGTTCTATATCTTGAAAGATGCTAAGATTGAGAATAATGGGTTAAAAAAGGAGTTTGTACTCTTAAAAGAGTCATTTCATAGGGTCTATAGGGCAAAGAAAGATGCATATCAAATAGGAGAATTTCTATTAACATGTAGGAGACCGTCAAGGCTATATTCAATGTTTTTAAATGAACAATTATTAAGATGGAAATTGCTAAGAATTTATCATGACCAGCCACATGACCCTGATGACAAAGAATTTGTTAAAGTGTTTAGAGAATCAACTCCTGAATAGCAAGATCTGCTATGTGAATTCTTTGTTCATGATTTACTATTGGAAACACATAATGATTTCTTTATTAACCTTTTTGTTGGAGAAGTGCAATTGAGATCTTTGCTATCTACCCTGTGTAAACAGCTTCATTTGTAAGAACGCATCAAGGAATATTCTCAAGCAGAGAAAAATGTGGGTCTCTAGATAAGATGTCCCAAGAGTAAACCTATAGCTTTTAAGGCTACCCTTTTAGCTATTAAAGTGGATGAAACTATGAAGCAAAGATATGATGAGCACCTCTGACTTTGTTATAATCATTTCACAGAACAAGGGCAGAAATTGATTGGTAAATCTTGGCATGCCTGTGAAGAGAGATACACTCCATTACCAACATATCTGAAGAAAAGAGAAGTGATTTCCCCTCTTAACATCAAATGGTCCTTTAGAAGAGCAGATGCCTTGGCCAAAATCTTGAAAGACCTCAGAAGAGATTGGATAGGGATGAGGTATAGACCTCCCCTATTGCTCTTCCCACCCCCTGCTTTTCATATTAATATAGATCAAGATGATGGAGTTTTCAATATGTGGAAAAAGGGAGTTACTCATCATCAAGGCTTCCTCAATGCACCTGAAGATTTTGATAAAATAGTAAAGGATTTGTATGATATTAGTGCTAAGTATGAAGAATTAAACAGAGATGGAGGGTAGGGATATAACAAAGGGGTAGGAGGACCTGCTAGGAATTAGGAAGGGGAGGAAATGATGAGGTAAAAAATAACCTCATCATGTTAACATAATAAAGCCCTATCTCACATATGCAAAATTCTTATTCTCTACCAATTAATTAAACTTTAGGCAAAATAGTTCCTTGTCTTTTAAGAAAAATAGTAAAAACTTTATTTCTTGTGATTTATTGAAGTATCTTTCCAATGCAGATTTAATGGGTTATTTTAAGTATTTTTTAGGATAATAATTGGTCATCATACAGCAATTAAAAGCATTCAACCAACACGAGCTCCAGAATAGATTGAAGATATGTGTCGGAAACATGCTCTAGAACTTTAGGATGATGGACTGAAATCATTATTTCTTTTGGTTAAATTTCTGTTATGTTTTAAAGTTTAAAGACTTCATGGCTCAACTCGAGCCTCTTTAATATCTATATAATGGGAATTTAAAGACATAAAGTTGTTTACAATTTGTTATAGACTTTTTCAATGGTAAACTAAGCCATCTGAAATATAGGACTTAGTTAGGATTTTTCTATAAATATGTGCTCTCCAAAAGCAAAAGACAATGTAGAATAGTAATGTTATGTTGTCAACATGTTTTCTGAATATATATGAATAAAGAGACTATTGCATATCAATCTCTGAGTTGTTGAAATTATGGATGGAAATTATTTTTAATGAGAGAACTTTCAAAAATTTTGCGTATGTGACCTGAGGATGAACATAGAAACCCACGAGTTGGCCACTTAAGGGAGAATAGATTAAATAGATGATTACTTTCCTTTATGTTTTCTTTATTGCATGAACAACAATTATGAGTATAGTCATTTTCCATGTTAATCTTGTAGAATTCATTAACACTATTGTTATAGAGTTTGAAGTTCTAGAGCACTCGTTGTCTTTCATTTCTATGGTGTGCTAATTGTTATGAACCATTATTTGTTGTATTTAATTAGATGTTTCATATTTTGTTTACAAGTTTTGCTACTTTTGTAGTTTATACGCTTTTTAGTTTAGTTGTTTCAATGCTTTCTCATTTAGTTATCATGTTTTCTAGATTAGTCATTTTATGATTTCTAGTTTAATATACTATCAATTTTCTTTAAGATAAACTATTTTTCAGTTAGATAGTTAGATGGCCTTAGGTTAGGAATTAACGTTAGCAGCTCTAAAAAGTTAGAAAATATAAGGGAGATAGTCAAGACATCTTCTATTGCAAATAGCCTTGGACATTGCCCGATCGACATATTGAGGCTTTTATCTTCTAAAGTAATGGGACCTAACGATAGCCTATCAGTGTCCTCAATTCTTTGGTTCCTTTCAATGACTCTTGATAAAAAAATTATATTAATTCTCAATGCTTGACTTGTATTTCTAATGAGACAAGCTTTCCTTGTTTTATTACTTACTATTCTCGATGTTATGACACGTCGTGTGACATTACTATATTTTGTGCGTGAGGTGTTACCCACACTCTCATATGCACTCATTAGATTCTTCACAATATATTTTTAAATTGAAGCCTTTGATGTTCTCAACCAAATAATCTTCATTATGGAGCTATACTTTATACTTCGCATCATTACAATAAATAGTTGAAATCTTGTAATCTCACTTAACTTTTCAAAGAACACTCCTTAAATATTATGAGCATATCTTCTACAAGTGTGTTTTGGAATCTTACCTTCCATTGGGTGCAAAATATTCTCATCAATATCAATCAAATGCTTTGGCTTTCTATGCAAAATTATAGGTTGTGTTCTTAAAGGTAAATTCATCTCAACATTAGGAATTTCATCAATATTTAAATGAGATGGGATGGATGGCATACCTTCAATCAGAGATGGAATAAATGATGTACCTTGAGATAGAGATGGGAATGATGGCATACCTCCTTCTTCACATGTGAGTGATGATGTACTCTCAACTTGACATGTGGTAGATGGTGTTCCTCCATCTTGACTTGCGATAGAGGATGTATCTCCACTACAATATTCAAATCTCTCATAGCAGGAGGTTTTTGCATTCATTCCATTTGTGCTTCCAATACCTTATCTCTTGTTGATGGTTGAGATTCCTCTTCAATTGGCATGTCTTCAACAATCGTGTCCAATTTCCTCTTCTAACAAAGTTCCCTCATATTTGCTACTTTTTTGGCATTCTTAGCTTCTTGCTCTTCCTATTTTGGTTTAATCCTTGATCATTTCCTCGACATGACGAAGAATTTTATCTGTAGCAAGATAAAGAGATAAATATTAGTTCCTAAAAAATGAATCCATACAAATAAATGAAATATATGTAATTCAACCCTTCATACAAAATACATACAAGCATCATGTAGAAGAGTAAATATCACTCATCCATGATGAATAAAAAAGTGCACTAAGAACATAAGGAAAATGGAAAGCTAAATTTTTTGAAGAATTTCTACCTTGCAAGAAATTATCATGTGACTTTGCTCTAGCCATTTTCTAATGTATGACCTACCAATATAATGTCCACAAATAGACATGTATGCAAAATGTGGTAGCATAGACAAAGTACATTATTTTTTTGATGGAATGCCTTACACAAAATGTGGTCTCATGGAATGTTATGATTGCAAGATAAGCACAAAATGGATTTTTTAAAAGACATTACAAACTTTCAAGAAAATACAATCAGCAAGTGTAAATCCAAATTCCACAATAATTGCAACTCCCTTGGTAGACATGTATGAGAAATGTGGAAGCATGGACAAGGCATGTGAAATGTTTGATAAAATGCATCAAAGAGATATGTTAATCGATTTCAATGATTTTGGGATATGCACAAAATAGGTTTGTTGAAAAGGTTTTGGAAACTTCCTAGCAAATGCAATTAGTGGGTGTCAATCCAAATTCTACAACCTTTGTCAAGATCCTACCTACCCATGCCAAGAAAGGATCTTTGGAATAGGATATGTGCATCCATCAAAGCATTAAGGATACAGGAATTTTTTAATTTATAGTTATAGCTTACCCTAGTATATGTGTAAGAAAATGTGGAAGAATAGACAAGATAGGTGGATTGTTTGGAAAAATTCCTCAAAGGGATATGGTCTCATGGAGCATAATGATTGTAGAATATGCACAAAATGGATTTATTAAAAAGTTTTTAGAATCTTTCAAGCTAATGCAATTGGAGTGTAAAGCCAAAATTGACAACCTTTGATAGCATCCCCCTACATGTTTTGAAATGGGATATTTCAAACAACATATGTGTTGGAAGAATGAAGAACACATCTCTTGATATAGCTTTTGTGTTGTCATTGATGTCACCATGATATATGAGTTGCAATTGCAAGACTCAAAGTCAATGTTGATCCAGTATTTTGAATCGGTAATGTAGATATGTCCTCTGATATTTTGGTCCAAATTTCCCGTATGGTGATCGTTGTTACTCAAAATCTTGGGAAATGGTTTTTGGTTGATGAGTGCATGCATGGACATAATCTTGTGCGTACAGATGCTCGTGTTCATTGTTGGAATAATTTTTTTCTTTACATTTTTTTTATCAGGTCTATCTATGGCTGACCTAATAAGTGGTTGAAGGTTTAATGGATTAAAAAATTTGGAGCAATCCATGTCAAAATGTAGTATCATGCTACATTCTTGAATTGTTTTGAAAAAAATTTGTATTTACTTGGATTTGACTTGATTGATACTTGTGGGAAAGTCAAATATATATATAGGATAGTTTTGTAGATTGAAGAAGAACAAGTTGAGTATGCGAGAGTTGGTGGATTGAGTGTGGATGCAAAAAGAGTAAATATTGATCTGCTAGCATGTGAATTCCTTGAGCTTCAAAGGAACTGAATCTGCACTTTGAGGTGTACTTACATCAGTTCATTCTATGGTTGTAAGTCATTTTGTTATTGTATCTTTTGTAGGTAGTGAGCCTCTCTTTTTGACATTGATTCCTAGCAGTGAGCAACCCTTTATAATATCTTATAACCGGTTATACTATATTGTGAGTTAACCCTCACCGTGGTTTTTCCCATTCTGGGTTTTCCACGTAAAAATCTTGGTGTTTTTGTGTTATGTGTTTCCATGTTCAGTTAATGCTTCTACTTATCTTAACTGTCATATGCATTGGATTAATTGGATGGTATAATAATTTTAAGAAGATACTGATTCCCCCCCCCCCCCCCGCTCTCAATATCTTGGATATTCAACAACTGGTATCAAAGCTTGGTTCCTTTGGAGAAGCCTAACAGCTTGAGGGAGATCTTGAATATTGAACAAATGGATGATAAATCAGAAATACAGACTGTCCTTGATGACCTTGATAAAGCTGAAAATGAAAATAAAGATTTGAAAGAAAATCTTGATGAAGCAAATGAATGCGTTTGAAAGTTGAAAGAGAAATTAAGGAAGTTCAAAGAGAGACATAAATAAGTCAGTGAGCAGTTTAAATAAGAAAATGAAGATGTTACTGGACTAAAGGTGCAAGTGGAGGAAAAGAAGAGAATTGAAGAGTGTTTGAATGTAGTAGTGCAAATCAAGTCTGATGAGTGTTCTGGGCTTGAACAAGAAGTGGTGAATCTCATAGCAGAACTGGAAAAAGAAAAAAATTGTGAAGATAGTTTCAAGACAAGCTCTACCAGGCTTGATGAAATTATTTCAAGATAGAAAGCATCTAAAGACATAGGTGGATTGGGGTTAGAAGCAGGTGAAAGCTCAAAATTTGTGAATAATTAAAAGACTCAAAGCAAATGAAAACATAAAAGAAATCCAAAAATAAGACCACCTATCAAACAGCCAAACGCTCAGAGGTATCCATCTTTTAATGGCACTTGTTTTTCATGCAATAAATTTGGTCATAAGGCAACTAAATGCAGAAGTAGGATGAATCATTTCTTTGGTTCCTTCTCCAAACAATGCTATGCTTGTAATAAGATTGGACATAGAACTAGTGAATGCATAACTCATATGATGAACTGGTTTAATGGAGGTAGAGTGAATCAATCCTTTTCTAGTTACTACTATACTTCTAATAAGTTTTGGAATAAAGAAAATCAATGCAGTTCAAGGGTTAATGGAAGTCAAACATATCAATGAAATATTGTTTGTTATAATTGCAATAAACTAGGATATATCTCAAAGGTATGCAGAAGTAAAAAGGGAAAACAATTTTCTTTAGTAAAGAAGAATGAACTTGTGAAGAAGATTGAAAAAGAGGAGGTTAAGAAAGAAATGAACAAGATATGGGAAAGGAAAGAAGAGCCAGAATATTTTGATGCATCTGTGCCCTCATTCGGTGCAAACAATTCCTCTGAGAATTAGACCTAGCATGGTCTTAGGGGGAGCTTTAGCATAAAATCCTTTGAACCCCCTGATTTTAGGCATGTCACTCTTTGGCATGAGGAGATGTTGTAAGAAATGAATATACAGAGTTTTTTCAAAAGAAACCGGAAGAAAAAGTGTGTGTGCTCGCTTGCGGAGCATATTAGGGTTTTTCAGTGCAATTGAAGGGATTTTTCCAGATTTTTGAATTTCATCGCATTTAATACGAATTAGGGCATCACATTGGTTTATAAAGGAAAATTGTAAAGGAATTTTAATCACTTGTGCATTCGAAGGAAGTGAAGAGCGATTTGGAGCATTCTTGAGGTGATTTGAAGTGCGACCTGTGCAAACCCTAGCTTCGATTCTTCACAAAATAAAAAGGTATTTTTCAATTGTATGTCATTGTGAGCTTGTGCAAATTGTCTTTTTGAATCTATTAGAGCTTTGTGTGTTGAAAAATGGCAACTCCTGTAGTCGTGAAAGCAATAGAAAGACCTAGACCCTCCTATAGGAAATATTCAATGTTTTTCAAAGATGACCCTATGGGCGCCTTCTCTTCGATTCCTCATGGCGTCATGCCTATAGAGGATACCAGAATGTACATTAGGGTTAAAACTAAGGAATTCAATGATAGAAAATTGATAGATATATGGTTGAATGAACTCATTGGAGATAAATTTATGGTCAAACCTGAGTATTCGAATATTGTGGCAAAGAAACTGGATTGTTGGAACTCCTTCCCTAATTTTTGTTCCATTGTGGATGATCAATATGTTAAACCAGTCCTTAGAAAAATGCATGATCAGTTCTTATGGATCGATAAGCCCCATTTGATAACTAAGGAAGTGATCAAATTTGTCACCAGACTCTATGATACCGGATCGGTACTAGTGTTGAAAGAAGTGAAAAATGAAGTGGTGATGGATCTCATCGGTGCAACATATGATAAGAGGTCTCTTAAAACAAATCCTATCATTAATCCAACTATGAAGTATGCATCAATAATGATCGGACATAAAATCTACTTCACTAATAGAGAGAACTTTGTGTCCGCTACAATAATCTATATTGGTTTTGGCATGGCTACAAATGGTGCAAATTATGATTTATGTGAGCTCCTCAAACAACAGTTATTTGAGAACCTGAGGATGTCGAAAGAAAAGAAATATCCTTTCAAGTTTGGTTCATTGATCATTTTTCTACTATTCTATTTCCTTAAGAGGCTTTCGGGAAAAGATGAAATAGTGTTTTGGGACCCATCCCGATCAGTTGCTCAACAAATTTTTGATCATATGCATAAGTTGGGTGATTTGAAGAATACAAAAATTTCTCGAAAAACCTTTGTTGTATTTAAGAAAAATATGAATGAGAGACATAAGTCTGAGAAAAATTGTTGAAAAGTACAAGGATGACATCATATTTCATGTTTCTTCTGATGAATGTATGGTTGAAGCGACTGAACCCCAAACTATCTAGATTCAACCCTTGGGATATGAAATTACACAAGAAAAAGTTGAAGGTTATGTGCAACTTTTATTGAAAATCCCAAAAGATGCCAATGAACCCAAGATTGGTACATATGCAAAAAAATCCATGGAAGTTCATTTGAAGAACAACAAACCTACCAGGAGAAAAAGGGTAGATGAGGCACTTAGAAAATCTAGCTTTACTGTTGAATTGTTAGCACAACAAAGAGCTTAGGGTGGATAGAAATCTGAAGGATCGTCAAGTGTAAGAAGATCTAGTAGGATTGCTCCTTCTATGTCAGATTTTAGCATGACAATAGTAAAGATTGAGCCTAGTGCTTCTGACAAAGGCAAAGGCCCTGCCCCTTCCGAACCCACTACTAGATTGGGTAAGAGAAAAGGTTATCCTTTGGTAGTACCAGCTAAGTGAGGAAGAAAAGAAAAAGCGACAAGGGAGAAGAATCGCAGTGTTACTGAAGACCAAGAGGAAAAGGAGGAGGACCCAATTTCTAAGCTAATCACAAGGAAAAAGGTAAGCATTTCCTTTGGTGAAGGTGCATCTCAAGAAACCAGTGTTGGATCAAAGAGAGTTCACTATATATCATCCTCAAAGGATGTTGATGAATAGGACATTAGTGATCATGAAACAGAAGCAAAGAAGGCTAGATTTGTAGAAGAGGTTTCTTTGGATCAGGTAGAGCAGAATGTTTCTCTGGTAAGACCTAATGCCCCTCTCAGACTAGAAGACCTGGTTAATAATTTATTGCATTATGAAAATATGTTGAAACCCAAAGAAAAATTTTGCAATCAAGTAGGTGAAGAGGATAGGGAAGCATTAATAATGGATATCATTAAATATGTCATTAGTTTGGAAGTTAAGTGTGATGATGTTAAGGATGATGTACCTAAAAATTATGGGAAGCTCTGATGAAAAGAAGATCATAGGTAGTTGAGATGGACGAGAAAATAAGGGCTAAGGCATATAAGGAAATTGGATCCTCTCTGACTCTAGGTGATCTAGAAACCTTGAAGAAGGTTTGTTATGCCATGTTTCAGATGAAAAGGAGAGTTAATATTTTAATGACCAGAGAAAAGAGGCAGATCAAGAAGATAAAGAAGGAAACTATAAATACAATCAGAAGTAAAAGTGAGAAGTATGGTATTCTTGGTGCATGCATTTGGTTCGGCACCTGAATCAACAAAAGAAGCTTCTACAGAAGTTAAGGAAGACCCTCCTTTTGGTATTGGTGATGCAAACGTACCTCTGGAAAAGAATGATTTAGATATCCCTTTAGAAATAGGTGGTATAGATGTTCTTCTGGAAACTAATGTTGTTGATGAGCCTCTAGAGATTGAAAAACAAATTGAAGAAAATTTTGAAGCTTAAATACATGATGCTACTCCTCACGTACATGTTGTAGAGGAAAGAGATAAAGCTGAATAAATAAAGGACAAGGATGAAAGTGACAGAGAAAAAGAAAAAGAAGAAGAAGAAAAGAAGATGGAAGAAAAGAAAGCAGAGGAAGAGAAATTTGAGGAAGAAGAAAGAAATGAGGAATCAGGTTAAATTGTTGGAAAGAATGAAGAAGTATCTAAGCAGGTAGTGGAATCACAAAAGTCCTCTGGAGATTCTTTCTCCAATGATGATGTTTTGAAAGGCCTGCTATCTAAGAAGATCATATTCCAAATGGTAATTCCTTCGGAAATCTTGCAACTTCCCATGAATCAAGGCTATGCAAATTTGGACAAGATTTCTCCTATGCATAAAATTGTGTTAGGTGATGTATTTCATGCATCCAGTAGAAGAGAAATCTTGGAAATGCATCAGAAGGGAACTGAACTTATCGAATATGTCATTAAGGCCTTGCAGGATGTCACACATGATACGTCGGTGGACACATCTCTCACTCTAGTAGAAAACCTGAAACTTCTATTGGACTCTTTCAAGGAGTATTTCATTGGAATTGGTGAGAAAAGAAATGGGAAGTTGAAGAGAAACTGGCTAAGAAAAGGCTATTGGTCCTTCATGACAAGTGTGCTTTGGCACACACCAATGTAGAAAAGAGCCTTGAATCTGAAGCAGATTTTGTGTTTTCCTATTGCATAAGGTGGCCTGATACCACACAAAGTATAAAAGAACTTATGGACTACATTGAGTCCTAGTTGATAGTTGTTTCCAGTAAATACAACATATCCATAGATAGAGATAGGTCAACTTGGAATTCCATCTCCACGCATAGAGAAAAAAAAATCATGTTACAGAAGCAGAAGGAAGAAATAATCAAAAAAATTGGTCTGCTTGGTAACAATGTAAGGATGGAGTACACTCTGGTAGCCAATGCTTTAGCTTATACTAAGAAATTGGATAAAATCAATCTAACCCTGGATACTCCAGATGAGGTTGAAGAAAGTTTTATTGCATTGGAAACTTTGAACAAAATGTTGATATCTACTAAACAGAGTTGGGAGAGTGGTAAAACAGCCTGGCAAGGCATTCTCAAGGAACTTCAAAGTGCTCCCTCCTCCAGGTAAAATCTTTTTGGTTTACACACTGTTTGGGTTAAACTCCTAAGGGGGAGTTTAGTATTTTGATTATTTTTGTTGTACATTATTCTGGACCATGTGTATATATGTATGTTCATATTTTTTGGTCACCCTTTGTCCTTGGTATCAAAGGGGGAGAGAGGAAAGAGAAAAGGAGTATATTTTGTACATAGGAAGTCTATTAATTCTTTTGGCACATGTTGCCATCAATGGAAAAGGGGGAGATTGTTGGAAGAATGAAGAACACATCTCTTGATATAGTTTTTTGTGTTGTCATTGATGTCACCATGATAAATGAGTTGCAATTGCAAGACTCAAAGTCAATGTTGATCCGGTATTCTGAACCGGTAATGCATATACATCCTCTGGTATTTTGGTCCGCATTTCCCCTCCGATGATCATAGTTACTCACAATCTTGGGAAATGGTTTTTGGTTGATGAGTGCATGCATGGACAAAATCTTGTGCATACAAATGCTCATGTTCGTTGTTGGCATCATTTTTTTGTTTACATTTTTGTTACTAGGTCTATCTTTGGCCAACCTAATAAGTGATTGAAGGTTTAATGGATTAAAAAATTTGGAGCGATACATGCTTACATTGCCACACACTTGAATTTTTTTGAGAATTTTTTGTATTTACTTGGAGTCGAACTAATTGATACTTGTGGGCAAGTCAGATATATATACAGGATAGTTTTGGAGATTGAAGAAGAACAATTTGAGTATGTGAGAGTTGGTGGATTGAGTGTGGATGTGAAAAGAGTGAATATTGATCTACTAGCATGCAAATTTCTTGAGCTTCAAAGGAACTAAATCTACACTTTGAGGTGTACTTACATCAGTTCATTCTCTGGCTATAAGTCATTTTGTTACTATATCTTTTGTAGGCAGTGAGCCTCTCTTTTGGATAGTGAGTCCTAGCAATGAGCCACCCCTTGTAATATCTTATAACCAGTTATACTATATTGTGAGTTAACCCTCACCGTGGTTCTTCCATCTCCAACAAGTCATTTCACTAATTTGAAATTCCACCTAATGTCATTTATTGACACTTTAATCAAAACTTGCACAACCTTCAACCATTCACATCTTGACAAGTGGCACTTAGCCATTGGATGTTGAATGATCCCACATTTCTCATTTCCACTCTCTCTTCCATTTTGGAAATCTATAAATGAGAGATAATTCCTCTCATTCTATCATCCACAACTTGAGTAAACTTGTAGAAATCTTGATGTTCTTGTGTTGTGTGTTTCCATGTTCAGTTAATGCTTTTGCTTATCTTAACTATCACATACATTGGATTAATTGGATGGTATTTGTTTAATAAGTTTAAGAATATACTAATTCACCCCCCCCCCTCTCATTATATTGGATATTCAACAGTATGGGCATCCCTCAAAGCATAATGAAAGGGGGGCTTTTTTCAAATATTATAGTTGCAAATTCCCAATTAGACATGTATGCAAAATGTGGAATCATATACAAGGAATATGAATTGTTTGAAATGATACCTCAAACAAATGTCATCTTATGGAATGCACGAATTGCAAGATATGCAAAAAATTATTATTTTTATAATATTTGCTAGCATGCTTCCTACCTATGCTAAAATGGGAGCTTTGGAATAAGGTATGGGCATCCATCAAAGCATAATCAAATAGTGATTTTGTCAATATTATAGTTTGAAATGTTTTGGTAGACATGTATATAAAATGTGGAAGCATAGACAAGGCACATGAACTATTTGACATATAATTGCTCAAAGAAATGTGGTCTCATGGAATACCATGATTTTATAATATGAAAAAATATATTTTTTGAACTTTAGGTATTAGAAAAATTCAAGTAAATGAAATTTGTAGATAAAAAGACAAATTTCATGACTTTTTCCAACATCCTCCCTATCTATGCCAAAATGGGAGCTTTGAAAAAAGGTATTGGCATCCATCAAAACATAATGGAAGGGGGAATTTTTTCAAATGTTATGCATGCAACTACCCTAGTAGACATGTATGCAAAATGTGGAACCACATACAAGGCACACAAATAATATGATATAATTCCTTAGAGAAGGGAAGAAAGAAAGAATTTGTGTGGATATTGCAGCAATGCAAACCATGATTTGCTCGGTTGCACAAGAGCCAAATGATACTATAAGAGCAACCAAACCACTAAAAAGAGTAAATAATTATGTATTTTAAAATGTTCCAAGAGGGGCTAAGGTTATAATGAGAATTTTCAAAGGAACCCCCTTGAATGCTCATAGATGTCAAAAATTAAAAACAAACAATGATGAACATGGAATATGCATTTTAACAAAATATAATTTAATTTAGTAAAATCTAATGCATTTTATTAAGGCTATGTATGTTGAGCACTCATAATTTATCATACTTAGTAAAATATAATCCCAAAATCAACATAATAACAAAATCAAAGCATTGTATTAAGAATGCATATGACAAGGGATGATAATGAAACATATTAAAATTAAGGAAAATGTAAAGAAAATGTATAAAGACTTGACATACCTTAAAAATAGAGATTCGAATCGAGAAACTACCCGATTATGTGGTCCTTTTTTCTTCCTACATCAAACTCCTCAAAAATTTGAGATTTTCACAAACTTTCTTCCTTTTCAACGTTCAATTGTATATAAATCTAATATAATTACTAAAAACTATACAATTAACCAATGTATAATGTTAAATTCCTGCAATTCAATCACAATTAAGCACTAATGGGAGTATAGTTTCCCGCCCACCCGCTAATGTTCCTCGGAGTAGCTCTGTATCTAAGGGTAAGATTTCCTATGGTGCATAGAAGGGCCCTCATGCCCTTACTATTCGATGTGAAAAAAAAATTATTTCCTCCCTCCTAAGTTGGAAAACCAGAAAAAGGTGGTGGAAAGTTGATGCAAAGGTGGTAAAATGTGTAAAATTTGCATTTGCACTTCCCAAAAACATCAAAATGTGTTTTTTAATTAGATCACATGCATAACCAAGACAATAACAGAGCATGTTAGCTTGGATCATGGGATTCCTATCTATTTTACCATTTTTAGAGCAAGACAAATTGCACTCACATTATAACACAAGCACGTTTTAACTTGCTCTAAAAAATGGACATATATTTCAGCTTCTCCAAAATAATCTCACATTATGAAAAACATGATTTTGTAAACGTTTCCTAACTCTTATCATGTGTCAATATGGGCTTGGGTTGGCATACATCAATGAGACCTTTCTTTGACCAATTATGACATCTTCTAAGTGTTATGTATGTCTTGTTTTGTGTATAATATGTAGTTTCACTAGAATTCCCTATACACTCAAGCATGTACATTAACCCTCAACCCAATCCCTTAAACCCTTAATCCTTAAACCCTAATCCCTTAAATCCTTAATGTATAAACTCTAATCCCTTAAAACCTTGACCCTTCAACCTTAAATCCTAAACCCTCAACCTTTGACACTATACTTTAAACCCTAATCCCTTAACCCTAAACCCTAAACCCTATCCCTAAATCCTCAACCCTCAACCCTTAAACCTTAAATCCTATACCATCAACCCTCACACTATACCTTAAACCCTAATCTATCAATCCTTAACCCTCAATACTTAACCTTAAATCCTAAACCCTCAACCATCAACACTATACCTTAAACCCTAATCCCTCAACCCTTAAATCCTTAATACTTAAACCATTAAATTGTCAACCCTTGACCCTTAAACCCTAAAGCCTTAAACCCTCAACCCTTATCTACCCCTCTCCTCCCCTATCTCCCTCACCCCCATCTCTCCCCTAGGTTGTAGGTCTTTTATTTGTATATATCTCAAGGCTCTTTAGATATTTTCCTCCCTCTCCACCTCTCTCCCTCCTCCTTACCCCTCTTTCCCTCAAGTTTTGAACTTCTCTCTCCCATTATTTTCTATATCTCCCCTCACATATCTATTTCACCTCACCTTTCTATCTCTCCCATAACCTCTCTATCTCTCACCTCTCTCTCCCCCTCACCTCTCTATCTCTCCCCTCTCTAGGTCTCTTAGTCACTCCTTTTCTACCTCTTCATCCATCTTAGCCATCTAGGTCTCTCACTCCTTGTCTCATTATCTACCCCTCTCCCCTCTCTATCTCTCTCACCCCTATCTCCCCATATGTGTTTCACCCCTCTCTCCCTAGGTTGTAGGTCTTTCACTTCTATATCCCTTAGGGCTCTCTAGTTATTTCCCTCTTTCTTCCCATATTTCCCTCCTCCTTACCCCTCTTTCCCTCAAGTTGTGAACTTTTCTCTCTCATTTTATTCTATATCTCCCCTCACCTCTCTATCTTTCACCTCTCTACCTCTCCATCCCTCCTTATCCATCTAGGTATCTCACTCATTATCTCATTACCCACCCCTCTCCCCCCTCTATCTCTCTCACACCTCTCTTTCCCCCTATGTATCTCACCCCTCTCTCCCTATGCTATAGGTATCTCACCTCTATATCTCTCAGGGCTCTCCAGTTATTTCCCTTCCTCTCTACTTCTCTCCCTCCTCCTTACCCATCTTTCCCCCAAGTTGTGAAATTCTCTCTCTCATTTTCTTCTCTCTCCCCTCACCTCTCTATATCTCACCTTTGTCTCCCCTCACGTCTCTACTTGTCCCCTCTCTAGTTCTCTCAGTCACTCTTTGTCTACCTCTCCATCCCTCCTTAGCCATCTAGGTCTCTCACTCCTTATCTCATTACCCACCCCTCTCCCCCCTCTATCTCTCTCACCTATATATATCTCCCTAGGCTATAGGTCTATCACCTTTATATCTATTAGGGATCTCTATTTATTCCCTCACTCTCCACCTCTCTCCATCCTGCTTACCCCTCTTTCCATCAACCCTACACCCTCAACCCTAATCCCTTAAACCTATTTCCTATATAATGGACCCTCAACCCTAATCCCTCAACCCTTAAACCCTCAACCCCTTAATCCCTCGACCCTCTACCCTATACATTAAACCCTCAACCCTCAATTATTAAACCTCTACCCTATATATTGGACCCTCAACCCTAATCCCTAAACCCTATACCCTAATCCCTCAACCCTATACCCTCAACCTTTAAACCCTTAAACCCTTAAACCCTCAACCCTTAACCCTCAACCCTCAACCCTCAACCCTCAACCCTCAACCCTAATCCTTCAACCCTCAACCCTTAAACCCTCAACCCCTCTACCCTATACATTAAACCCTTAACCCTAATACATCAACCCAATACTTTAAACCCTAATCTCTTAACACTCAACCCTTAACCCTAATCCCTTAAGCCCTCAACCCTTAAACCCTAAACCCTTGACCCTTTAACCTTAAAGCCTTAAACCCTCAACCCTTAAACCCTAATCCATTAACCCTCAACCCTAAACTCTATCCTTAAAGATTCAACCATCAACCCTATCCCTAAAGCCTCAACCCTCAACCCTTAAAACTTAAACCCTAAACCCTATCCCTAAAACCTCTACTTGCAACACTATACCTTAAACCATGATCCCTCAACCCTTGAACCCTTAATTCTCACACCTTAAACCCTTAAACCCTAAACTCTCAACCCCTAGATACCCTTAAACCTTAAACCCTATACCATATACACTTAACCTTGGACACTCAACCTTTAACATCGTCCATCAACCTTCAAACCTTTATCCTCTACCCTATACCCTCAATCCTATACTTATGCCCTAAACCCTCAACCCTCATCTATATGCCTCATACCCTCAACCTTAAACCATGAAACCTATATATTAGACACTCAACCTTAAACATTATCCCTCAACTATAAACTTTCAACCCTCAACCCTATACCTTAAATCCTCAACCATATATGTTAAACCCTCAACCCTCAACCCTCAACCCTCAACCCTCAACCCTCAACCCTCAACCCTCTACCCTAATCCTTAAACCCTAATCCTTCAACCCTCAACCTTTAAACTCTCAACCCTTAAATCCTCAACCCTTAAACCCTCAACCCCTCTACCCTATACATTAAACCCTTAACCCTAATACATCAAACCTATACCTTAAACCCTAATCTCTTAATGCTCAATCCTTAAACCACAATCCCTTAAGCCCTCAACCCTTAATCCTTAAACCCTTAAACCTTTAACCTTAAAGACTTAAACCCTAAACCCTTAAAACCTAATCGATTAACCCTCAACCCTCAACCCTATCCCTAAAGCCTCAACCCTCAACCCTTAAACCTTAAACCCTATCGCTAAACCCTCCACCCTTGACACTATACCTTAAACCCTAATATCTCAACCCTTAAACCCTTAATCCCTCAAACCTTAAACCCTAAACTCTTAACCCCCAGATACCCTTAAACCCTACACCCTACACACTTAACCTTGGATACTCAACCTTGAACATTATCCCTCAACCTTCAAACCTCTACCCTATACCCTATACGTATGCCCTAAACCCTCAACCCTCATCCATATGCCTTATCCCTCAACCTTAAACCCTCAACCCTATATCTTAGACACTGAACTTGAACATTATCCCTCAATTGTAAACTCTCAACCCTCGATCCTAATCCCTCAACCCTATACCTTAAATCATCAACCCTCAACCCTCAACCCTTAACCCTAATACATCAACACCATACCTTAAACCCTAATCTCTTAATGCTCAACCCTTAAATCTTAAACCCTAAACCCTCTACCCTTGGCACTATAAACTAAACACCAATCCCTCAACCCTTAAACCCTCGACACTTAAACCCTTAATCCATCAAACCTTAAACCCTTAAACCCTAAACTCTCAACTCTTAAACCCTATACCCTATACACTTAACCTTGGACACTCAACCTTGAACATTGTCCCTCAACCTTCAAACCTCTACCCTATACCCTATACTTGTGCCCTAAACCCTCAACCCTCATCCATATGCCTTGTACCCTCAACCTTAAACCCTAAATCCTATATCTTAGACACTCAACCTTGAACATTATCCCTTGACTGTAAACTCTCAACCCTCTACCCTATACCCTCAACCACATACTTAAACCCTAATCCCTCAAACCTTAACACTATACCTTAAACCTTGAAACCTACACCCACAAACCCTCATCCCTATACCTTATAGCCTCACCCTTATACCCTAAACCCTAAATATTGTGCATCAAACCTATAATTAAAACCTAAACCATACACTCTCAACCCAAGTCACCCTATGCCTTATACCCTCAATCCATATCATAAACCCTAAACCCAATATCCTTAACTCTAATCCTTATACTGTACACATCACTCAACAAGTTGAATATTATCCCTCAATTATAACCCTCTACCCTCAACCTTTTACATAAGCCCTAATCCATCAACCCTCAACCATATACCTTAAACCCTAAACCCAAAAACCTCAACCCTCAACCCTAAAAACTATACCCTCAACCATATACCTTAAACCCTAAACCCAAAAACCTCAACCCTCAACCCTAAAAACTATACCCTCAGGTCCTTATATACCTGAAACCAAAATCCCTTACATACATACATATAATCATACATACTTACATACATACATACATACATACATACATACATGCATCCATGCATGCATGTATGCATACAAGCCTACATACATACATACAAGAATACATATATACATACATACATATAAGCATACACACACACACATACGTACATATATAAACATACATACATACATACATGCATGCATACATACATACATACATACAAGCATTCATACATACATACAAGCATACATACATACATAAATACAAATATATATACGGACATACATACATCAAACATACTTAACAAACTTGAGCATAAAACATTCCAAGCAAGACATAACACGCTTGTGTTATGTCAAGCTTGACAAACATACAACAAAATTTTGCAAAAAAAAAAAAAAATGCAAAACAAAACATAACACAAGCACATTATAACGTGCTCACATTATATGTTGCTTTGGGAATCCCCAAGCCTTAGGCTTGAGATTTTCTTTGGATTTCCAACCCAAAGGCTTGGAGTGCCTTCCCAATGTCCAAAGACGTGTTTTTTCATATTCTATAGGATTTCACATAATCTTGTTCATGCTAACTGTCAGGTTTGCACGTGTTTCAAGGTCAAACAAATCAAACACCTGGGTAATGTTAGGCTCTCTCTTAGCAATTTAACGATGTATTTTTTCCACATTTTGATAATGTTAAGCCTTCAATCTTTAATTTCTTTTGTTTGTGTCTGTTTTTTGGCAAAAACTAGTGTTTGGTATTTTTTAATTTATTTTTTAACTATTCATTGAAATTTCAAATAAATTACATTTTTATAAATTAGCCTTCATTCTACAAATATTAAAAATACATATTTTTAATTAGTTTTCAAAATTTATAGGGGTAGCACGGCCAAAGTTCTATTTTTATGATGTGTCCACTTTTAAAATTAGTAAAAAATCAGGCATAAACTACTTGTTGTTAGCTAATATCTCGCTAAAGCAATTTTTAAAATACCAAAAAAAAGAACCTTTTGAGGGAGCCACAAAACACACTATGTTATATTTTTTTGACAAAAACAACACCAATTTCTGTGGCTACCTTTTTTGAACCCCTTAATCTATAACATTTTAAAAATAAATTAGTAGTTTAGAAAGTAAACACAGAGCACTACGAACTTATTTTTGTTGCATCTTAAATTTTTGAGTGTAATTATGCTCAATTTCTCATCCAAGGTCAGTATTTCTTAATTTCAATAGAAAAAAAAAGGTGGCCACTTAAGACCCCTTTTTGGCCCCCCATCTTTTCTCACTTACCATGGTTGAGACTTCTAGGCCTCGAATTCTAGTCCATTTTTATCAATCTTGCAGTGTTGTTTGCACTTATGATCTGGAGAGTAGTTACCATGTAGTTATGCAAGATACATCAGCTACAAAGGGGATGATTGTGACATAATCTTTATTGAATGAAACATTCAACATTGATACTCAAGTAAATTTCAAAAAGTTCATTTAATTTTATTGGTTAAATTTTATTCTAAAATGTAAGAATGGCTAAATTAGTAGAATGATTATGATGAAAATTTAGGTTTAGGTTGTTCGTGCTACTTGTAGCGTTCTCCCAACCCCTTATTTCATGATGTTGTCAAGTCCACGGGTATGTAACCAATAAACAAATATAATTATTACATGTGAATAGTTGAGCCTTATACGAATGGTTTTCTCATAACTCACATTGGATGTCAAATAGTTTGATGGTAGACCTTCAACATCGACACCTTGTAATAGTCATTGTCAATGAACTTTCACCTAGGTAACCTTTATTCATTAATGGTATTGTAAACAATGTTAGGTAGTTTTAGTAATTGAACAACATTTGTTGTTTCATTTTTAGATATTGACATCAGATACTCCTCCCGATGTTCGCTCCATATTAGACCATGGTGTTGCTACAACAGTAGCAAGTTCTACTCCTTGGACAAAGGTATAACAAAAATTAGTAAATTTCACATTATATTTATTCTTTTATTGCTCTATTATTGAAAATTTTAATGATAGTTGTATCCATTTTAATTGTTATCTTGATTCTTGCTAGATGGGCTTGTGAATCCAGATCGTGAACATGCCCCTATTGTGGATGAACATCTTGATTATTTATACGCGGTAAGTGATTATTCTGTTATATATCATTCTATAATTTGGTTTCTATATATATTAATATTTATACTTTTTATTGTATTAGATGGACATCCAAAGAAGTCTAAAGAATAGGATGAGTGAGAGCACTCAAAAGACACCAACATCATATGCATCTCCATCTAGTCGACAGTCAAAGGCAACTCATGATCTATTTCCTCCCCCTAGTGGGAAATGACTACATTAGGTTCCTTTGTCGTATGTCTATGTGGTATTTTTGAACATATATTTTGTATTACAAATATGCAAATTTATGTCCATATGGCTTTTTTGGAAGCCTATATGAAATTATTGTATATATTTTATACTTTTATCGACATATAACATTGTATGGTCTTATGGATTTTTGGTTACTAAAAATATTTTTTACCATTGTTATCCATATTTACACTACAAATGACTAATTAAATAAATGAATAATTACACAAATTTCATTGTTAGTAGCCATAAAATTATTACAAATATCCTAGGCCTCTTTAAGGAGATAGCCACTTTTACTTTAAACAATATTGGTAGCACAAGCATGTGAGTTTTTGAAGTCTTTTTCAGATATATTATGGAAGAATTTAAGATCACAAGCATTTGGTAACATAATTAAAATAAAAATTATTATAATGCAACCATAAACGATATATTATTGGGTCTAATTCACTATATCGTATGTGTAGAGATCACATTGTCATCCTAACTTACCACATAAAACTTTTAGAGTTTCCCTTACTTTACACACATCATGCTCTATATCACTGTAGATTGAGCTTCCATTGTGACATATTTATGTTTTAGAGTGCATACTCTACACCAAGCTTTCATTTCCATATCCTTATAGTAGGTGGCATAATGCACTCCCCCACCCAAGGAACTCATCTTTTAATGTCTTCAAAATTTATACCTACATGAAATGTATAATTTCTTCCCCTTACATATTTTTCTATCACTAGTATACCTTTATATTGGGGACATCGTGTTTTCACCTCCTTTATAGTACACTCTTACATTACTTTACCTTCCTTGTACATTGGAGGCACCTTTCCTTTCTCCCATATGCTCCACTTTTCTACTAGCATCCACTATGGATCTATATCACCTTACCTACATAATTTTGTGTTCATAGATGTCATATTAATAGAATAAACCACTATAGTCTTGAGTTGTGTCATTGTTTCTTGGGGGATAGTTGGTCTCAAGTTGTGGATTTCAAATATAGTCATCCCTGTGGTTTGGTGGAATTTTATAGATGGAAGGACCCTAGTGAGTGGCTAGTTGGGGGCTTAGAAGAGGATCATGTTTCAATTCAAGAAATATTCTTGGAGGTAGATATTGTAGTTCTATAAGGGAGAAGGATACTTTGGCATGGAGCCCTGATCCTAAGGGGGTCTATACGGTGGCTAGTGGCTATTAGGTGTTGATTTATCGAAAGTATGGGGGGTTGGAGGTTTCTTGGTGGAAAAACGTATGGAATAAGTTTCTTGGCCCAAGTGTAATTACTTTGTTTGGATGCTTGCTTGGAATAGATGTTTGACTTGGGATAATCTTTGCATGCGAGGTTTCTAGGGTCCTTTGATTTGTACCCTCTGTGGTTGCTCTGGGGAGGATTTTTCACACTTGTTCTTTCGATTCCCTTTTTCTTTATTGATCTGTCACTTTTGGTGGGATATTTGGAGACAAACTTGTGTTCATTCTTCTTCTTTGATTGATTTTTGGAACAATTTGGGGAGGCCCCTGACAAGTGCCTCTTTCCTCCAGATCATTTGGATTATTGGTCCCACTTTTATCCTTTGGCATATTTGGCTAGAGAACAATCACAAGATTTTTTGGGGCAGCAAGCTAATGATTGAATAGATTTGGCAAAGGGTCATCAGCATGATACAAGAGATGGTGGAAGCTAAGTGTAAAGTTTCTTATCCTTTGGAAAGGGGAGATGAAGAGATTGTGAATACATTGGGCTTGTGTGGTCTTACGTTCAACTCTTTCTGTGTCAGAAGGGGGAATCAAAGAATCAAACCAAAGGGAAGGTTCAAAAAGATGGGGGATGGTCCCCTCCTTTGAGGGAGGTTTTAAAAATCAATATTGATGGCTCTTCAAGGGGTAATCCTAGGCCTATTGGAATTGGTGGTATTGGAAGAGACAATTTTGGCAAGGACATTTTCTTCTTTTCTATTCATAAGGGGAAACATTCCAACAACCTCATGGAAGGTTTAGTGATTTTGGTAGCTTTAGAGAGAGCCTATGCTCTTGGGTTGTGCAAGGTTATTTGTGAGTCAAATTCTCAAATCATGGTCAATTTATTGAATGTGCAAAATTTGGATGGGGTTAATTGCTAATTGGCTTCTGTTGTTAGGCATATTTTGCATTTGAGTTTCACGTTGGAGTTGGTTTCTTTCATTCATATTCCTCAGGATTCAAATAGGGTTGTTGATTCTTTGGCTAAATGGGCTTTAGAGTATAATGGTGGCTAAAAGGTGGAAGGATGGGAGCAGTTATCCCAGGATTTCCCAAGACCTTGAGGGTCTCATCTTGGCATATATGAACTTGGTTGATGTTTCTTAGTGGTTGGTCTAGTTATTTTTGTTGGTCTTTCTTTGGGTTTTGTGGTTCTTGATCTTCTCTCAAGGTGTTGGTTTTATCCCCTGATTGCTCTATAATATTGCTTTTCTGGTGGCAATAAATTTTTACTCTCTTTATTCAAAAAAAAATATTAACATAAAAATAAGTTTCTAAATTATTATATTTAAAAATAAAAAGATATTTTTGATGTTATTGTAAAATGTCTTTTTGAGTAATAAAATTAAAATAAATTATAAAAAAGAAGAAGTTATTTTTAAGTTTACATATAAAATAAATATTTGAAATTTATTAGGCCAAAAAAAATTTTTAATGCTATTTAAAATTAAAAAATTAAATATAAAAAAATATTTTAAATTTACTAAATTAATATAATTCAAAATTAAAAAATATTCAAGATCTTAAAAATGTAAAAATATTTTAAAAAGAAAAAAACCATTTATATTCTATTTGATTCTAAATTAATACATATATTTAAAAGAAAAAAAAAGGAAACTATGATGGTTGAGTACATGCAATCGTACTTAGATAGTATCGATCGTTGGTCGTTGAATTCAATCGGTTGGATTTATATAGGGAACACCTACGACATAATTAATCATTTTTCCTCAACCACTTTATTAAATAATTTTTAATTATTTAATTATTTTATAATTTTTCTCATCCATATTAATTAAATAATTTTTACTATTTAATTAAATTTATTCCTCTATCCAAATAATTAAATAATTTAATTAAATCTTGTATTATTCTCCCATTCCCATAATCAAATAATTTTTAATTATTTAATTAAAATCATAAATCCCTCTCATCCAACATAATTATTTGGATTAAAAAGAATGGATGGTTCGTCAAGTGGAGCTATAGCGGCAATTTTGGTTGGTGGTAAGGATGTTTCAAATTTTGGTAAGGCAGGAAACCCTGCTCCAGGGACTAGTGTTAATGGTGGAGGTCAGGCTGACATTAGGAGGTTGGCTGACGGTTGTCTCTCAGATGGGACATCTTGTGGGTCCTTTATGTTGGGTAAATCATATGTCCTTTCTCCCTCTAGCGATCTGGGTCCGGATGGTACTTCCTTGGACAAGGTGGGGTCTATTTTTGTGGTTCCTGAGGTTGTTGTCATCCTTGAAGTTGTTCAGTCAGTTGCTTCCTCAATGGATGGTAAGTCTTGGTCAAATTTATTAGGTGCAAAGCTTAAGGAGAAGAGTTCCTCGCCTTCGGTGGACTCCTTTGCTAACTCGTTAGCTAATGATTATTTTGTCTCTGTGTCGGATTGTATTATTGGCAAGGGTAATCTTTTCATGAAGCAATCATTGGTTGGTAAGTTTTGGGGACCTTGCTCTAATATTGAAATAGTTTGTAACCTATCTAAGAATCAGTGGCATTTGAAAGGCCACGTTGAGGTTGCAACCCTTGCGAAGGGCTTCTTCTCATTTTCTTTCTTTTGTGATGAAGATTTGTTGAAGGTTTTGGTGGGTGGGCCTTGGCTTATTGGAAAATCTACTCTGGTGCTAAAGAAATGAGAGGCAAGTTTCTCTCTGAGTTCTTGTTCTTTTGACTCGAATCTGGTGTGGGTCCACTTGCGCGGGCTTCCTCTTGAATTCTAGGATTTAAGCAAGTCTTTAAAGGAATTTTTTTTACCTTTGGATGCTTTATTTCTATTGATAATCTTATTGCTTCAAGGCGTAGGCTTGTTTATGCTCAGTTGTGTGTGATTCTGGACCAAGCAATAGATCTTCCATCGATGATAAAGATAAACTCTAAGTTGGGAGTGTGGGAGTAGGCGGTTGAGTTTGATTCTATCCCTTTTGTGTGTTTCCACTATAAGAAGTTGGTTCATTGGGTGAAGAAGTGTCCTCTGAAGTGAATGGTCCCTCCTCAAAAGGCCTCGACCCCCTCTCAAAAGGAGGCCAAATTTTGGAAGGAGGTTGGGAAACATCCTATTTCTAGGGTTGAGACGAGCTCTATTGAGCATTTGAAGGAGGTGGTGTATGATGGTCTACCTCTTCGTGACTCAGTTGTGAAGGAACCTGTTGTTTCTCTGGTTTTTTCCTGCCCTGTCAAGGAAGTTCCTTTTGAGGAGGGTGATTTTATGGCCCTGTGCATTGAAGAGCATGTTATGAATCTATTGGAGGAGGTTGGGGCTGATACTTTGGATATTGTGGTTGCAGAGACCAAGAAGGTGACCCCTTTGAATATTGTCTCTAAGGGTTTGTTTTTAACTTCCAAGGAGGAGTTATCGAGTCCCCTGATGGTGGAACTAGTTGTGGTCAAAGAGGATTTTCCTTCTATTGGGTTGCTGGTGGAATCGATTGTTTCAGAGAAGTTGGTGCTCACCTCTTTTGTCATTGATTGTTCTTCATGTGATCCTCCGAGAGAGGAGACATGGGTCCCTATTATCTCTGCTTCCAAGTCTCATAAAAAGAAAAAGAAAACCCCTTTGTGGTAGGGATGGCTACAAGGAACCGTCTCAAGTTGGATTATGGTTCGGAGCCAAGGGGTAGAGGAAGGCCTTCTTTCCAAAAAAATTAGGAGAGGGAAAGAAAATGTGATATTGCTGATGGGTCACAAGTTACTCTGCTTGAGATGGGGTTGAAGGGTCCCTCGCAAAATATTTTATGAAGATCCTCTCTTGGAATATAAGAGGATTAAATAATCCTCATAAATAGGATCTTCTTGCAAACATTGTGAGAGATCATCATCTTGATATCATTTTGATTCAAGAGACTAAGATGAGTGTAGAGAAGGTTGAAAGAATTAAGAACTTTTTAAGGACTATGGTTGTTAGGATTTTGATTCTGATGGTGCATCTGGTGGGGTGGCAACATTTTGGAATACTAAGGCAATTGTTGGCTCAGCTTTGTTTGCTTTTGAGAATCATGTTGTTACTTAATTTTCTTGCTACAGGGATAAGTTCTCATGGGTTTTGTCGAATATCTATGCTCCTAATGTGAAATTCTCTCGTAAGAATTTTTGGGGGAGTTTGAATACCTTTAAGGCTCAATTCTCTTTTCAAAACTAGTTGGTGATGGGGGATTTTAACACCTTGCTTAATGATTATGATAAGTTTGGGGGCTCCCAAGTGGTGAATGATAGTTGTCTTGATCTCATGAATTTCATCAATGATAATCTTTTGTTGGATTTGGATTTGGGAGGGGTGTCTGATAGATGGTCTAATATGCACGTAGGGGATGCTCTTATTTAGGTCAAGTTGGATTAGGCTCTTATCTCTCCTGATTGGTTGCATTTTCATGCTTGTTCTCTTTTTTCTCTTACTACACTTGAATTGAATCATTTTCCTATATGCTTGAATGTTGAGCTTTTTGGTAGAAAAAAGGCTTTTCAGTTCAGAATTGAAAAATGTGGACTAGCCACCCAGACTTGCGTTCCAAAACTTTAGAGTGGTGGAATATTAATGTTGATGGCCCTACCATGTATAAATTTGCTAAGAATCTGGCTTATATTAATCAAAAATTGATTTAGTGGAATAAGGCTTCTTTCGAAAACATTTTTTAGGAGAAATCGGAGCTTAAGGCTAAACTAGATATTGTGCAGCAAAGAACACGGGATTTTGGGTCTAATTTCTCACTTCTTCAGGAGGAAAGTGTCCTTTGGCTATTTTGCATAATATTGTGGCTAAGGAGGAGGAGTTCTAGAAGCAAATGTCTAGAGATATTTGGCTTCGGAGTGGGGATAAAAATACCCATTTTGCCATCTTACAACTTTGAAGCATAGATCCTCTAATAGGATATCTAAAATTGTAGTGAATAATTCTTCTCTTGAAGAGGATGATGAAATTAGATATGTGGCTAGGTCTTTCTTTGAGGACCTTCTCTCGGACGATCATCCTCTTCATCTTGTCTGCCAATAGGGCTTCCTTAACATTATTCCTAACTTGTTGTCAGAGGAGGAAAATAGGATCTTGGCTAGTATTCCATCAGATGAGGAGATTAGAAAGGTTGTGTTCTCTTTTGAAGGAAACAAATCTCTGGGACCTTATGGGTTCCCAATGTTATTCTTTCAATCTTATTGGGATATCATTTCTTAGGATGTTAGTAATGCCACTTAAAAATTCTTTAGGAGTAGGCAGCTTCTTAAGGAATTGAATTCCATGTTTATTGTGTTAATTCCTAAGAAGCCTAGGGCTGAGCTCATTGGTGATTTTAGGCCTATTAGTCTTTGTAATTTCATATATAATATTTTCTCAAAGGTGCTTGCTTTAAGGCTACAAAGGGTTCTTTCTAGATTATTTCGCCTCAAAAGAACGATTTTGTACCAGGAAGGCAGATTTTGGATTTTATTCTCATGGTGCATGAAAACATTCATTCTCTTAAAGTTAACAAGAAACCTGGGCTCATTTTAAAGCTGGATTTGGTAAAATCTTATGATTGGGTGAATTGGCATTTTCTCAATAGCATTCTCAAGGTGTTTGGTTTCTCAAACTAAGTTATGCAATTGGTGTGGCAATTAATCTCCTCTGCTTCTTTTTTGGTGCTTATCAATGGTTCACCCTCTACCTTTTTCAGAAGCTCTCGTGGTCTGTGGCAAGCGGATCCTATTTCACCCTTTCTTTTTATCATTATGGTGGAGTCTTTGAGTAGGTTTCTTCTTTAGGCGGTGTCTAATGGGGCCTTCAAAGTTCTTTATCCTTCTTTGCATCAGTTTTTTCGCTCTCATCAACAATTTGTTGATGAAACTTATCCTTGAGAGCCTTTGTTGTTGTGGCTAAATATATGTCTTATTCTTCAGCAGTATGACACGGCTTTGGGTCAAAAGGTGAGTTTGCTTAAGAGCACTTCTTTTTTCTTAATACTCTGGAGCATTTCCAATTGAAGATTGCTAGTATCCTAGAATGTGGTATTGGGGAGCTCCCCTCAACCTATTTGGGGCTTCCTCTTTGTTCTAATGGTGTACCTAATTCCTTTAGGAATGGTATCATTGATAAGTTTCATTCGAATCTTGTTGGTTGGAAGGGTGCCCTGCTTAGCCAAGCAGGTAAAATTCAGTTAATCAGGTCAACTTTACAGAATTTGTCAGTTTATGCCTTAAGTTTGTTCCAAATTCCTAGAAGGTTTTGGGAAAATATTGAGGGCATTCAAAAAATATTCTTGTGGTCTGGGGTGGAGGAGAAGAAAATATTACATTTGTTGTCCTAGGAGAAGGTTTGCAGGTTGAAAGTACAAGGTGGTTTAGGCCTGCATAAGCTGAGATATTTTAATTCATCCCTTATGGCGAAACAGTTGTGGAACTTGCTTGTGAGTGACAAAGAATGGACTACTATTTACTCTTTGAAATTTTTATGGGGGTGGACAAATTTAGAGACTTGTTTAGGGAGAATTTTGTTCCTCCTCAGGGTTTAGTCCTTTGGAACTTCATGCTTCAGGCTCATTCGACTATGGATGCAGGCTTGTAGTGGGTCTTTGGTAATGGACGGAGGATCTTTTTTTGGGATGGTTGGTGGATTAGTCATGGTCCCTTGAAGGATGAACCTTGGGCAGCCCCTTTCAAAGACTTTTATATGAGGGAATGGGGTGTTTTTTTGGATGATTATATACTTCATGGCAGTTGGATCAGACTTGATTTGGTTAATAGGGATTTAGAACCCCTCTTTTTGTTCCTCTCTTTAATTCATATCCCTGTTGATTCTCCTAATGATTCGGTGGTGTGGTGGTTGACCCCCAATGGCAAGTTTTTTGTTTCTTCGGCCTTCTCTTTTCTGACTCAGTTGGTTGGTCCCCCTCCTTTCTAGTGTCATTTGTGGAATGTGAAGCTTTTGCCTAAGATTAATATTTTATTTTGGCTTCTATATCAAGACAAGATCTTAACTCTCAATAATCTTGTGAAAAGGGGAATGTCTCTGCCGAACAGGTGTTTCTTATGTAAAGAAGTTGTTGAGGATTATTTTCACCTGGTGGCTAGTTGCAGTTATACTTGGGATGTGTGGGCTCATATTTTTCAGATGTGGGATTTATCTTGGGTTTCTCTTGCTTCTTTCTCTATTTTTTGCTCACAGTGGGTGGCTTCTACTCTTAATCTGGATCTCTTGATGTTGTGGTCTCTTATCCTGTCGCATTTGGTGTGGGGAGTTTGGAAGGAACGTAACAATCATGTTTTCTATCAATTGGAACTTTCACCTTCTAGGTTGGCCTTTAAAATTTGTGAAGCTATTAAGGAAAAATTCCTTTCTGAATTCTTGGTGATCCCTTCTTTCAATTTTGTCAGTGGGAGAAAGATGGAATCTGTATTGTGATCTTGCAAGTCTGGTGAAGAAGATAAGAGCTTCTAGGGAGGGGGTTCGGTGGAAGGATCCCTCTTATGGTTGGTTTAAAGTTAACTTTGATGGAGATTCTAAGGGGAATCTAAGAATTTTTGGTTGTGGGGGAGTGTTACATGATGAGAATGGTAGGTTTGTCTCTGCAGTGGTGCTCCCTTTGGGAACCTAGACAAACCACTTTGTAGAGGCAGCAACAACCTATCGTGGTCTCGTTTTGGAAAAAAAATTGGGGTATCCAAACTTTGACTTGAAGGGGATTCTCTTAACATTATTAAGTGTCTTATGCTAAATATCCCACCATCTTGGTCAATTTCCCATATTATTAATGATTTTTTATCCATCATCAATTCATTTGATGAGATTAGAATTTTTAATGTGTTTAGGGAAGCTAACTCATTGGCTGATGAGTTAGCTAATTTGGGAGTGGTGGCTCAAAATAATTGGGATGATTATGAACCCTTGCCACTTAACCTTAAGATCATTTCCAATAATGACTAGTTTTCATGTCATTAAGGTGGTAAAATTGGGGGAAAGGCTCTTTTTATTTGTTCTGAGTTGGTTTTTGCACATAGAGTCCTAGACCTACTCTTCTCACAATTTCCTTTTTGATATCTATGAAATTATGGTTTGGTTGTATTTGGTATGGTAGGCTCACACATTTTGTGGGTCTCATTTGCATTATTTTGTGGTTAGTTTGCCTAATCCTATCTTTGCAGAAAATTAAGGTGTTGGTGGAGTGTTATTCGTTGCATTCCACCATGGGAGGAGCTCATTATAGAGTGGATCTGAGCTCTTGTGAGGAGTTTCAGGGTAATGAAATTATGTGGGAGAACCTAGAAAAGGGTGGGGTAATCCCCTATTTGCTAAAGCTCCAAGGTTTGAACCCTGAAGTGATAGAGGTTTTTGTTAAAGGATGGAGCAGTAGGATTCTAAGATACAAAGGTGTGGAGTTTAATATTAATGAGGAGTTCGTTGCTGAGGTGACTGGTCTCCCTTCTACTAGAAGGAAATTTTACAGAGACAAAGGTACGGCTAAGAAATCCCTTCCTAATTTCTTTCAAATATGATGAGAAGAAGAAGCTCAGGTTGGTTGGTAGTGGTGGTTATTCTCGCAATTCTCTCAAGCTGCTTTGGAGGGATATTGCTATGTTCATTATGCATTAATTCACCTTGGAGGGTAGGTTTTTTGTAATTTAAGGATATCATTTCATGCTTTTGAATAATTTCTGCCACAATGCTCTGGTTTCATTTCCTTTTTATCTTCTGTTGTCGATGGAATAGTATTGAGGATCATCGAAAGAACCCTAAGAAGGCTATTCTCCATGAATTCCTTATGAATCTCATGTTTGAACACATAAAGATGAAGTTGGTCCCTATTTCTCCTAAGACTATGAACTATAAAAAGGGTGCAAAAAATTTTGGCTATGAGACTGGTGATTTGGCGATAGAATGGGAAGGGAATTCTGAGGATGAGGATTCTAATTTTGAGGAGATTTCAAAGGAGGATAGTGAGTCTATGGAGGGCTCTGAGGCCTCTAATTCTTGGTCCAAGGGCTATGAAATAGATAATGAATTGAAAAAAGTTGTGGTATCACCTAAGAAGAAGAGTGTGAAGCGAAAGAAACAATGCCCTAGGAAAGATAAGATTTTTTTCAAGAAGAAGGTGGAGGTGTCTAAAGTTGTTGAGGAGTCCCTTATTTCTGATGTTAAACATACCTCGACCACCAATAGGGTGGGCGATTTAGAGTTTTCCCCTACTTTATAAGATAGTCATGGTGTTGGTTAAGGACTCTCAGGGTCCGTGTAGCCTATGGAGGTTAATGTTCAAGGGAATGAGGGTTTGGTGCATCCAAAGGGGGTTGACCCTAACCAGGTCATTCTAGAATCTCCTATTGGCACATAGCAGGCTAACGGGAGTGTTGTGAAGGTGGAGCGGCTGGAAATTTTGGCAGACTTGGTGAATATTTCAGATAAGTGCTGGTTTAAAGCTAAGGTGATTGAAGTGGAGGATTCCCCTATTGAAGATGAAATGGAGGATAAAGAGGAAGCTCGAGAGGACCCCATCAAGAATGTTGGTTCTCAAGCCACACCACTTGTAAATTGGGATGAGGTTAACATGGGCATGTTCTGTAGGATGGATGAGGATGAAACTTGCAACTTTCTTTCTCTGGTGAAATGGATTTTCTTGGAAGTTAAGGAGCTCGATCTCCAGCTTAAGAATTGGTAAGATGTTTGTGTGGCGTTAGTGCATAGACCAAAAGGAATAGGCAATTACAAGTAAGGTTAAAACCATGAATGTTCTGCTTGATAAACTTGTTGTGGATGTTGATCATCTTGGTAATACTCATGAGGAGAGAATTACATCCATGGAATTAGTAGTTCAAAATAATTTTGAGGAGAGATTTGTTAACATTGAGGATAAAATTAGTAAGTTGTCTGATGATTTGAAGACTATGGTCAACATTAGTAATAATTCCTTGAGTTTGACTATTAAGGGCCTCTCTGTTTTAAATGACAAAGCCTTGAAATGGACTGGTAAATCCATGGAGTTGGGTGATATTGAAAAGGCCATGGAGGATGTGAATCACTTGAATCTCGTGGAGAAGAATGAGGATTATGCTCCAGTTGTGGAGAAGGTTGTGGATGTTGGCCCGTGTATGAGAACGAGGAGCAAGACCAAGAAGCAGGCTGCTATTTTGTTTGAGGAGCTCAAGGATGTGATGGAGATGCACGAGGGGGTCATTGAGGAAAATTTGGCCTCGATTAATGTTCTGGAAGAAATGTTGTAGATTTTCTATTTCTTTTGCTTGATCAACCTTGTTGTTGATGTTTTGCTATAGGGTTGCTGATAGGTTTCATGGTTAATTTATGTTGTCAACATTTTGGTTTTTTGGGTTGCGGGCTTTATTGGTTTAGTCTTTCATGCAACTTTTTTTCTTTGTAAAGGGTTTCGAGGTCCCTTCAAAACTTTATTTTCCTTATCAAAAACATAATTATTTAATTAGCTATTTATTCTTCTAAAATAATTATGTTGAAAATGTTACCTATTTGAAGAAGCTCAAGCTAAGATTGGCGATTGACGGTTGGTATCATCTATTGGATCATGCAAGATGATTGAACCTATTTCATCTGTTGATTACCAAACTGAAAAAAATAGAATAGTTTATGGTTTTTTCTTTCATCTCTATTGATTTTTAATGAAAAAAAATCATAGACTTGAGAATAAATGCATGAGTAGACTTCCATTCTGATCAATGCAACCTTGGTTCATCATGAAGTAGTAATTTTTTTATATAAATGCAATGAATATGTGTTTAGCCTAATCAAGTCATACTCATGAGCATACTCCCAAGCTATTCCAAAATAAGAGATTTGGATCTACTTATGGAAATCCATCAATGTATAATCGAAAGTGGATTTTAATAGATGTCATAGTTGTAAGTAATCTACTATAAATTTATTTTAAAATGTGAAAGTGTATAAAAGATTGATAAAATTATTCAAAGAGACATTGCTTGACGGACTATAATCATTGCAAAATATGCACAAAATGACTTTCTTAAGAATTTCTTGGAAACCTATAAGCAAATGTAATTGGTAAGAATGAAACCAAACTCCACAAAATTTATGAGTATAAGCGAGGGGATTTTTATCAGATGTTTTAGTTGGAAATGCCCTAGTTGATATTTATTCAAAATGTAGAAGAATCCATAGGATACCTGAATTGTTTGACAATATGCCTCAAAGAGATGTGATGTCATGGACAGTAATGATTTTAGGATATGCACATTCAAAAAAATTTAGAAAATGCAAGAGGTACGTGTAAAGCTAAATTCCACAACCTGTGCTAGCATACTTACAGACTATGCCAAAACAAGAGCTCTTTAACATGTTTGAACATCCATCAATCATAATGGAAATGGGGCATTTTTTAGATGTTGTACTTGCAAATGCCTTAGTAAATATTTGTGCAAAATGTGGAAGTAAGGCATCTGGACTATTTGATGTGATGCATCGAAAGAATCTGGTTTCTTGTATTGAAATTATTGTAGGATATGCATAAAATTGCATCCTTGGTGAGGTTATAAGGCTTTTCAAAGAATCACCCAATAAAAATGTGGTCTTATGGACTAAAATGATATCAAGATATGCACAAAATTGGTTTTGTTGAAATTTCCTTTGAAACTTTTAAGAAAATGCAAATGGTAGGGGTAAATCCAAAGTAAATAACCTTTGCTAGCATCCTCTTATCCTATGCTAAAATGGGATATTTAGGACAGGGCATGGACATCCACCAAATCATAATTGAGGATAAATATTTTTTAGACATCGTATTTGTGAATGTCATGATAGTCTTGTATGCAAAATCTGGAAGCATACAAAAGGTACCCAAATTGTTTGAAAAAATGCTTCAAACTACATTTGGCATGAGTAAATCTAGACTCCACAAGCTTTGGTAGAATCCTCCTATCTTGTGCTAAAATCAGAACTTTAGAACACCACATGGACATCCATCAAAGAATAATGGGAAGGGATTGTAATTCAATGTAGTTACAAGTGCCTTTCTAGAGATTTATAAAAAAATTAAAATGTATGGACAAGGCAGTTGTGTTGTTTAACTAAATACCTCAAATAAATGTCTCACAAATTGAAATGATGGATGGATATTCACAAAATTATTTTATTGAGAATGCCTTGGAAGCTTTAAGAAAGTTCAATTGGAAGGTATAAGTCCTAACTCCACAACCTTTGTCAGCATCTTCCTAGCCTATGACAAATCAGGAAGCTTTAAAAATGCATTGTTGTCTAATGTTGTAGTCACAAGTACTCTTGTAGACATGAATACAAAATGTGGAAGCATACCTAGCACATCAATTGGTTGACAAAATACCCCAAAGATATGATCTCATAGAATCCTATTATGACACGATATACCCAAAAAGGATTTTGCAATGATTGTTTCAAGTTTTTTTGAATTAATGAAGTACTCCAGAACACCCTGATCGTGTAAGCTTGTAGGTTAGTAGCATGCAACCATACGAGTTTAGTGGATGAGGGTTGTGATAATTTAATTTTAGTTTATATTGGATGAGGGTTGTGATAATTAAATTCTAGTTTGTAGTGGATGAGGATTGTAATAATTCAGTTCTATGAGTGTCTCCTATTACATTACATCATTAGTTGATCATTATGCATGCATGTTTGACCTTCTTGGCCTTGCTAGTTATCTTGAGGAAACTCAAAACTTATCATCAAAATCCAAATTAAATATGTTGGAGTTGTGTGGATGTTTTTTCTTGGTGTTTGTAGAGCACATAAGAATGTAGGGTAGGAATATCTACTCTGAATCTTCTTTTTTAGTTGGATCCTAAAAAAATTTCAACTTATGTTCTTGTGTCAAATGTTTATGCAAAGAAGAGGAAATGAGATGAGGTTTAAATGGTATTAAGATTGAAAAAAGATACAAAATATTATAAACATATATATTTTTAGTTGGATTGAAGGGCACAATAAAATAAAGACATGTCACAATGACAGACACAGGAGATCTATGTGAAGTTGGAGAAATTGTTTTCAAAGATGAGGACAACAAGGTATTTTGTAGATTCAAGACATGTACTAAATGATGTAGAGGAGGAAAAATAAAATTATTCTTCTACCACCACAGTGAGAAGTTGGAAATCACATTTGGCTTATTTTTAACACCCAACTTGGAACAACTATTAGAGTCATGAACAACAATCAAGCATGTGTTGATTGCCCCACTCCAAACAAGATTATCTCAATGATTGATTCAAGATAAATTATAGTGAGAGATGCAATTTGGTTCCATCATTTCAAACAAGGGGAATGTTCTCATAGAAATTATCTGTGATGCTAAATGAAGCAACTTGTAAAACTAGGTTGGTGCACCGTGCCATACTTGCAAAGATAAAGAAGGGACCCGATTTTATTTCCAATTTCTATAAAGTGTTTTTCCTAAAGTGTTTGGACTTTGGAGAATTAGACGTTGTTGTTAACATCATAAAATAAGATGTATAATATGCAATGTGTCACTGTCTATATATACACTGATGGTGTGTTCGTTAAAACCCTATTTTAGGACACCTTCATTTTGCCATGACTTAGACCTATTTTTAGGAAGGAAAATCTAGAGGGGGTTGAGAATGGGAAAATATAAAACAGAGGAATTTGTTTAGGAATGGGAAGATGCTTGGCCAACATGAAATGTGAAAGAAGGGTTTTAAAGAAATCCATGCAAAATTGGAAGAATTATTTTGGGAAATTAAGGCATCATAGTATTTTCTTGATTCAATACATGCATTGAATAATGTGAAAGAGGATGAACAAGAAAATTTCCTCTCCTACCATAGTGAGAAGTTGTCAATTGCATTTGGATTATTAAACAAATCCCTGGATCAAATTTTAGAATTATCAAAAGAATTTTAAGTATGTCTTCATTGTCACAATGCAACTTAGTATATCTATAAAATTAAAAGACAAATTATAGGGATAGATGCCAACTGGTTCTTTCATTTTAAACATGGAGAATATTATTTTTAGATTATTTATGATGCTAACTTGCTAATTGAAAAAATCTATGAAAATAGGTTGCACTATATTAGAATGCACTGTGGCAGAATTGTAGTTGCTTGGGTAGGCCTATATAATTAATTTATTTTATAACAAATCATTGGTATTGACCATATAAATTTTGTTATATATTCATGATTTATCTCCTTATCTATTTCAAGCATTGATACACCATAATTTTCTCCAATATTTTGTTCTTCTCTTGTCTACAATGAAATCAGGATTTAAGATTGTCTTCTGGGCTGGTTTAGGTGATATTCGGTACATCTAAATATTTCTCTAGTTTGGGTTTGTATGTGGAAGAACTTGATTATGCCCATTATAATTGGAAGGATTGTAGGTGCCAAGGGGAACTCCAATCTCTTATTTAGAAGAAAAATGGGAATTTGTGGCACAAGGAAAATGTCAGAGCTATGGTCTCTATTACTTGTGGCAAGCTAAAAGAGGAGTAAAAATTGCTCACTTTGAAACCCAATGCCACTAAAAATGATGTCAAAAAGGTGTATCATTGTCTTGCCTTGTATCTTGGAAAAAATAGGGGGAATGGGTTTTGTTTGTGACATATTTTTATAATTATTTTTCCTTTGGTCAGTTTTTAAGTTTCCCTTCAATGGAATTCCATGTTCTTCTAAGTTCTATTTATGGTTATATGCATTTTGAAATCCTAGTCTTATATAATTCATTTAAAAAAATATATTGGATCTTTCAACATTTGAAATTCTAGTCCCAAAGAACCTGATATTTCATATTTGTTGGGTTTTAGCATGCCATCAATAGTTCTTATTGTTGGCATATGGCTTCTAGTGTTTTCATTGATGGAAACCTAAGTCATGCATTTGGTCTACAGTCTAGTTTTGGTTTACACCAGCAGAATAGAATGAAGAACAGGGCTTCTAGTTAAAGGCAAAGATGTTGATCCAATTACCTCACCAGACCATTACTTTGAGTTGTGGATCTTAGAGAAAGGTTTATTGATTTTTGTAATACATTATTCAAGGATTATCTCGATGCGTATTCACTCGTGTACGATCTAGGAGATCTGGTGCATTAATCTGTTGGTTATATGTGCTAGAAGGTCGACTTGTCAAATATAGTAATTGCAAATGTATAAGGAGTAATTTATTAAATGTTTTTTGTGTTCAAATATGTTTATTTTGGGTCCCTACTATGTTATGGATGACTATGGATGGTTCGTATAAATATTTAATTAAGTATCTAGCCAACAGTTGAAAAGCACTTAATGTTTTATAAAGCTAACATATGAATGTTCAAATCCTTGATAGCGGATATATATATGAGATCAGTTTTATCATTTTGAGATAGCGAGTGTTTGGAATGTGAAGTATATCAGTGTGTGGTGCAAAATTCAGAAGAGTAATATTGTGAATTTATCTATGTGTGATGTGAAGAGCAGAAAAGAGTAGAGCAAAGTACAAAATTAGACAGAGGATCCAAAATCTGATCCATGACCCTAACCGGAACTGTAACCTAGCATGAATGGATGCTACTATTTTAGTTCAACCTTCAGATGGTTTTAATCTAAACTTTTGTAAGGTAGTGAGCCTTCCCTTTGAGTAGTGAGCTCTAGATAGTGTGCCTGAATGCAAGTGCATTCTCTTTTGTAAAACTTTTATTTGATTACTCAAATTATGGATTAACCTCCACCGTGGTTTTTCCCCTAATAGGGTTTCCACACAAAAATCCTTGTGTTATGTTGATGTGGATGATTTCTTTATGTTTTTGCATCTTTCCTTTGGTTTAATGTTGAAATGGTATAATATCATATTAATGAAGTTAAGATTTGCAAAACACTGATTCACCCCCCTCTCAGTGTTCCCTTGAGTCCAACAATTGGTATCAGAGCCTAGTTCCTTAGAATAAGTTTAGCAGCTTGAGGTGGATCTTGGAATGTAATGGACTCTGATGGTCTTCAGCAGTAGCTTCTTATGGCACTTGATGATCTTGATCAGTCTAAAGCAAAAGTTAAGGAATTGAGAGTGAATTTTAAAGATGTTGAGAAATTCATTCAAACATTGAAGGATCAGATTGTTAAATCCAGGGGGGAGAGAAAGGAACTTTGTGATAAGATACTATAAAAAGAGAATGAAAATATGGATGATGCTCACCTGAATCAAACCTTGAGAGAAATAACTGAAGAATGTGAAAAGCTTGCCAGAGACAATGCTACCCTAAAACATGAAATGGAATCTATGGTGATGAAGCTGACTAAAGAGATTGAAGAAAGGAAGAAGAATGAGGAGAATCTTGCTCAGTCCTTAAAGGAGAAATATGATGAATGCAAAAGAATAAATGGAGAATTCATTCAGATGGAAAGTGAACTACTACAATTCAAAAACAATGAAGAAGAACTTGAAAAATAGATTGTTATTCTCAGGAATGAACTTACCATTGCAAATGAATACAAGGAGAAGTTTAAGATTAGCTCAGTTAAGCTTGATGAGTTGACTCAAGGATAGAAGAGTGGAAATGACAAGAGAGGTCTTGGATATGAAAAAGGAGAAAATTCTAGATCTGGACAAAAGAATTTCAGACAAGGTAACCAGATGAACAAAGGTGGAAGGTATCTGGTAAGACAACCTAATGCTCAAAATTTTAATGGATATTGTTTTTCTTGCAAAAAATTCAGCCATATGGCTACTCAGTGTAGAAGTAATATAAAATCAAGAGATTTATCATTTTTTGGTCAGTGTTTCAATTGCAAGAAGTTTGGTCATAAATCAATTGAATGCAGAAATTTGTCAAACTACTCTGTCAATAAAAGAAATGTTGAATGTTATACATGTGGAATATTTGGAAATATTACTAATCAATGCAGATCAAGAAGAAATCAATGGAATGATTGGTCTAGACAAGGAAGTATTGTGTGCTACAATTGCAATAAATATGGTCACATTGTAAGATTCTATAGAAACAAAAAATGTGGATAAGAGAGGTCTGGTATACAGAGGCAAAAATATACAGAAAGATGACAAAGGAAAAGTAAAAGTGACTACAAATGAAATAAGAGATCAGATGAAGAAGAAATGGGTAAGGAAGAATGAGTCTGATGCTGGAAATGGTTTTGTACCAGAACTTGTTTTGGTAATTCTTTCATAAATTGATTTCAGGCCACTGGCCTAGGGGGAGTTCAAGTAAATCTTTTCTCCCCTGTTTGTAGCTGGTATCGGAACACAAAAAATTGTCAAAAAGGTGTATCAATGATCTCCAGAGGTTTTAAAAAACATTCACAAGAAAATGCATAGGTCTGCGGAAGAATTTTTCTCTCGTTGTCTGAGAAAATACAGTATCCCAAAAATCTAGGGCAAAATCATTTATTGCAAGTGTGTGAACTATAAAAGACAAGTTGGAACTTTTATTTGTCACTTTGCATCAAAGAAGAAAAGGAGGAGAGCACTTGATAGCAGAATTTTGAAGCAGTGAAGTTAATTCGTTGGCAAATCTCAAAACACATCAGGTATTTCAATTGTTTTCATATTTTCAATATAATTTGGTGTGCGTTTGATAAACATAAATATGAAAGGAAGAATGGAACAAATCAAAGGGTCGATCAATTTGGACGAATACAACAGTGGAAAGATTAGGTCCATGAGAAATTTGTTGTTGCCCGATGAATTGAAGAGGTCGAATGAAGCCAAACACAAGAATTTGGATATTTGGAATGAGTTTCCCCATTTCGAGAATGTGGAATTCATTAAAGTCATTTTGAATAGATTGCATAACGACACTTTGATTTTGGACAAACCCTACATCATTTCGAAGGAGGCAATCAAAAATTTAACTAGATTATGCAAAGTTGAAGACATACCAAGAAAGAAATCCATCTGGAACAAAGAAGTTGAAACCCTAATCGGATTAATTGGAGATAAGAGGGAACTGATAATCTCGACAATCAAGAATCTTGTTACAAAGTACATTATGCATGGAGTATCATATAAAATATTTTTCAAAAATCGACAAGGAGCAACCTCGGTTGGCACAGTTTACATCTCTCACAAAATGATAATAGAAGGTCAGGACTTTGACCTATGTGGACTACTAAAGGATCAATTGATGGAGAATGTACAATTAACAAAAGAGACAGGATACCCTTTTAGGTTCAGTACTCTGGTCATATGCTTTGTGATGTACTTCTTGAATTTTTTACCAATGATCAATAATGTGGTGTGGAAAGCAAATGAACTGGTATGCAAACAAATCTACACATACCTCAAGAATTCGGGTAATTGTGATCTAGAATTTGGAAATTCAGTGAGAATTTGCTAGGGAAGTTTGGTTCAGTAGGTATTTCTCTTCCGTCAAGGACACTTGAAGTTGGTTCCTCTTTCGGTGGTATGTAGAAAAAATAGAAAAGAGAAAAAGAAATTGTTGAATACAACCCTCCAGAATGCAAGATTCCCAGAATTGAGGGAAAAGGAAAGGAGCGAGAAATTCTGGATATTCCAGATGAAGAATCCAATGAAGAGACTGAGGATCCATACAGAAATGAACAAAAACTAGCTGAATCAGAACTAGAAAAGGAAATGTCAGAGGCAAGTGAAGAAGAAGGTAACCTGACAAAAGAGAAGCTACAACAGCTTATTCAAGAGGAAGGTGGAATGCAAAAAATTGCTAAGTTATGGTCTATCAAACCATCATATGATCAAGATATGATTTTGAGTGTACTAAATGCTCATGTTGAGCACTGCAAGATCAAATTGGAAAGTTTGCAAAACATTCTAACTGAAGAAATGATTGAATGCAGTAAAGAAACAATGAACTCTGAGTTTCAAGACAAAGAAGAAGGTGAAGTTATCTCACATTTGAAGGGGCAGTTCAGGCTATCACTTACCAAATTAAAAAAGAAGATGAATAAGTTGAGGTAATGCATAAGTGCAGCTAATAACATCTACAACTATTGCATCTATTGGCCTAATGCAGTTGGGAAATATAAAGAGAAATTGGAGCAAATTAAAATAGAGTTGAATGGGATTGGAAAAAGATTTGATATGTTTCAGGATCAAGATGGAACCATTAAGAAAAGAATTCAGGAGCTATAGATTCAGCACACCAAAGTTCAATTCACTAAGAACACACTTGTGGATACTTTTTGGAAGGTGAAGGACTTAACCGAATGCAAATTGGAAGAGATGGTTGAGATACTAAGGAAAGGTGAGAAACTAGAGGAAGCAATTACAATTACGGAATCCCTCACTGAGATTGTCAATAGGACATTAAAGAAAAACAACATGATTATAATCATTGGGATTACAATAGATGCTTGGAATAAATTCCTTTCGGAGATGAAGGAGAACCACAAGATAATTTTCTAAACTCGAGCAGCAATTGGTACTTTTCAAATTTTGAATCAGTTTTGAAGTTTCTGGGAGTTTTGAACACATGTTTTGTCATTTTTGGCATATGGTTTATATGCTTTGCCATTGATGTCAAAGTGGGAGAGAGTGCAGTGAAAAATGCCTTATAAATATTAGGGGGAGCTATGTTTTGAAGTCTCTGAAGTCTATGAAGCGAAGGGGAGAGAGAGCAGTAAATTTTGGCAGCGTAATAATAATTTTGACACTTAGTCATTTTTCACTGTGTTTCCATCAATGCCAAAGGGGGAGATTGTTGGCATATAGCTTCTAGTGTTGTCATTGATGGCAACCTAAGTCATGCATCCATTCTACTGTCTAGTTTTGGTTTACACTGGCAGAACATAATGAATAATAGGGCATCTGATTAAAGGCAAAGATGTTGATCCAATTACCTCACCGACCTGTTATTTTGAGTTGTGGATCTCAGAGAAAGGTTTATTGATGTTTTTAATACATTATTCAAGGAGTATCTCGATGCGCATTCACTAGTGTACGATCTAGGAGATCCAGTGCATTAATTTGTTGGTTATTTGTGCTAGAAGGTCAACTTGTTAAATATAGTAATTGTGGATGTATAAGGAGTAATTGATTAAATTTTTTTGTCTTCGAATATGTTTATTTTAGGTCCCTACTATGTTATGGATGAATATGGATGGTGCGCATAAAGATTTAATTAAGGATCTAGCTGATAGTTGAAAATCACTTAATGTTTTATAAAGTTGACATATGAATGTTCAAATCCTTGATAGCGGATATATATATGAGATCGGTTTTATCATTTTGAGATAGAAAGTGTGTGGTGTGAAATTCAGAAGAGTAATAGTGTGAATTTATCTATGTGTGATAAGAAGAGCAGAGCAAAGCAAAGTACAAAATCAGACAGAGGATCTAGAATCTAATCCATGAGCCTAACTGAAACCGTAACCTGGCATGAATAGATGCTACTATTTTAGTTCAACCTTTCGATGGTTTTAATCTGAACTTTTGTAAGGCAAAGAGCCTTCCCTTTGAGCAGTGAACTCTAGGAAATGTGCTTGAATGCAAGTGCATTCTCTTTTGTAAAACTTTTATCTGAGTACTCAAATTATGGATTAACCTCCATCATGGTTTTTCCCCTAACAAGGTTTCCACGCAAAAATCCTTGTGTTATGGTGTTGTGGATGATTTCTTTATGTATTTGCATCTTTCCTTTGGTTTAATGTTGAAATGGTTTAATATCATATTAATGAAGTTAAGATTTGGAGAACACTAATTGACCCCCCCTCTTAGTGTTCCCTTGAGTCTAACACTTATTTAGTTATATCTCTCTCTCTTCCTCTCTATATATTTATATCTCTCATTCTTACCCCCTCTCTCTTTCCCAAGTTATATCTATCTCTCTACCTCTCCTTTATATCCCTATCTCTCCCTCTTTCTATCCCCATCAATTCCCCTCTCTCCCTCTCTCCCTATCACTCCCTCTTTCTATATCTATCTACTTCTCCCCTCTCTCTATTTCTCTCCCTCCCTATCCCTCCTTTATCTATTTATATATATCTCCCTCTTTCACTCATACACACACATGCACACACACACACACACCCCCTTTTTCTCCCTCACTATCTTTATCTCTATCTTTCAACCTCTCTATCCTTCTCTCCCTCACTCTATACCTCTCTTTTAATTACTTGTCTTTGGCACCTTCTTTCTCTCTCTTTCCCCCTCTATCTCTATCTCCCTATCTATCGCTCCCCCCTCTCTCTCTATATATATATATTTCTCTCTCCCTCTATATCCCTCTTGCTCCTCTCACTCTCTATCTCTTTCTATCCATATCTCTCTACCTCTATCTCCCTATCTCTCTCCACCCTATCCCTCTCTATCTCTCCATATATCCCTCTATCTATACCACTCCCTCTCTATCTCTCTATCTATTGAGCTCTCTCTCTTTTTTACTCCATCTCTCCATTTATATCTATCTCTATTTCTCTATCTCCCATTCACTCCTCTCTATCTCTTTCTATCCATCTCTTTCTCTACCTCTATCCCCCTATCTTTATATCTCTTTCCCTATACCTCTCTACCTCTATATATCACCCTCTCTCTCTCTCTCTCTCTCTCTCTCTCTCTCTCTCTCTCTCTCTCTCTCTCTCTCTCTCTCTCTCTCTCTCTCTCTCTCTCTCTCTCTCTCTCTCTCTCTCTCTCTCTCTCTCTCTCCCTGTCTCCCTTTTGCTCCCTCCCTCTCTCTATCTCTCCCCATTTCTCCCTCACTTGATCCCTCCTTATCACCCTATCTATCACTCCATCTCTAGCTCTCTCTTTCTCCCTTTCTCCTCCCATATATCTCTAATATCTATCTATCTTTATCTTCATATATATCTCCATCTCTCCCTCTATCTCCCCATATTTCTCTTTTCCTCTCTCCATCTCTATTTGTCTATCTCCATTTCTCTCTATTTGTGTGTCTTTCCATCTCCATCTTCATCTCTCTCTGAAACCCCTCTCTATCTCTCTCCCTCTATCTATACTTATCTCTCTTTATCTCCCAAGCTACTGCAAACATAACATAAGCCAGTTGTTCCTGGAGCCTAATTATCTTCCTAATACAAAGGTTTTGTTTCAACCATGTTTGGATCCTTGTAAGTGTAAGTATAGTTGATTTAAAGCTATCACTTCTCCATTGAGACCTTTGTTGCACAAACAAAATCATTTTCTAAATGGCCTACCAATTGACCTCATGTATTGTGTAACAACCCAAACATTCACTGAAGTAAATTTTTTAAGTTTTTACTATGCAAGTAAAACAAACTATGTACAATCCATTTCAATGAAAAATTTCCTTTCTTTATTGAAAATATATGAACAAAGACACTATATTAGAACAGGAAAATAGCACTGGATTTTAGTGTATTTCAGTTCATGAATTGGGTGATTTGGCAGGCGCTAAACTCGGCGAAAACAGGCATGGCCTTATCAGCGTTGACTTTGGTGCTGACTTTTGTTTCAAACGTTTCGCCAGACTTAGCGCCAAGAAATCACAGCACCCCGTTAGCACCAAGAAATAGCGCCTTTGTTAGCACCTAAAATAGCACCAAAAATAATGCCGGAAGTAGCACCGAAATTAGCGCCCAATTTGGATTTGGTTTTGCTTCTATGTCTACTCCCATTTTGGCTTATGGTTTTGCTTCCGGTTTTGCTTCCAGGTTTGCTTCCAATTTGGCTTCCACTTTTGCTTTCGATTTTGCTTCCAATTTTGCTTTCGGTTTTGCTTCCAATTTTTCTTTCATTTTTTCTTCCAGTTTTGCTTCCAGTTTTTCTTCCATGTTTGCTTCCGGTTTTGCTTCCAAGTTTGCTTCTAGTTTTGCTTCCGATTTTGCTTCCAGTTTGCTTTCAGTTTTGCTTTCAATTTTGCTTCCAATTTTGCTTCCAATTTTGCTTCCAGTTTTTCTTCTAGGTTTGCTTTTGATTTTGCTTCCAAGATTGCTTCTAGTTTGCTTCTAGTTTGGCTTCCATTGTTGTTTCCTTTTTTGCTTCTAAAAATGATTCTTGTTTTGCTTCCATTTATTAATTTAATATGTTTTATTTCAATTTAATTAGTTAAATATATCGTGCCTCTTAAATAACTCATATGATTATAGAGTAAGTAATTTAATTATTTAACTCATATGATTAAATAACAAGATAATTATTATTTTTTGGGTTGGTAACACAAAAATTTTGTATTGCTTGTAAAGATAAAAAAGTACATCTATTGTTTAGTGTCATTACCCACCAAAAGAGCTTAACACTTCTCTAATTTGTTTAATTACGTTATGGAGGTGCCAAGCATTAATTTTACCTTTCATCACCGCCTGAACTATTATTGTAACATGATCATCATCTATAATTAAAACAAGTGAGTCAAATATCTATAATTTAATTGAATTTGACAACATCCATCCTGAGCAGTAAATTAAAATCATCATACGTAATAAATATCCATCCTAAAATCATCGACCACTTTTAATATATATAAATCGACAAGTCAATATTGATAATATCATCATCATATATAACTAAAACAAGTGAAAGTCAAATATGCCAGTACATCAAAAACATGTCAAAATAATACATGTCCAATAGTCGACATAAGTGAAAACGATACATGTACAAATGATATAAATAAAATTGATAAATTATTTAACTCAAACTAATACAAGTCAAGATGATACATGTCCAAATGATATAGTGAAAATGATACATGTCAATATGATACAACCCAATAATATAGTACTGTAGGCCATCAAAATGACACATATAATAGTAACCATGAAAAGAGTCATCATAATGATATATCAACAATGATCCATGATGCAGTCTATATGATCATGAATGTCACTGGTTACTACCACCAACTATCTCATCATCATCATCACCATCGTGATCATCATCATCATCATCGTTGTCATCATTGTCATCATCATCATTGTCATTGGCCTCGGTGTCTTCCATATCTACATCATCATCATCCTCTGCCATGTGATTTGTACCAGAAGAACCAATATTTTTTGGATCTATATCATGTTGAGGATCATCTTGATCTTCTGGAAGACCCGTGTTTTGCAAAAAAAACATTTAGAATGAAAAATTATTTATTTCATGCAATAATTTATTTTTCTATTATATATCTAATATTACAACATATGAGATGAAACCATAATCATATTACATCATATCAAAGTGCACATACCATAATAAAATTTCAAAAAAGTTACAGCTAATACTGGTGAGTCAAGAGAAACTTCAGCTTTCAAAAATAAAGCCAATTAGGCTGGCAGACTTGTGGATCATACCAACATTTGGTGGAAGAGGAAGAAAGATGATTGAAACTCTAGAGGCCCACCATATTGGATTTCAGTATTCAACCATGAGAGCAGAAGAGAGAGATGATATCATGTATCAAAACATTAAGCACGCATTCTTCTAGCCAACGGAGAAGGAGATGATTACTTTGCTTCATTTTCATTTGCATAGCCATATCACGGTGTGGGAACCAAGAAGACCAAGGATGTCTAGTTTTGTGTGGAGGTAATGGATGTGGTCCAAAATTTAGGAGGGGCAAGAAGGACAATGTATGATCTTGATGAAATTGAGGAAGAACAGCAAGAGAGGGACAGGAAAAATAAAATCAATACAGAGTTTCAAAGATTTGTCAAGCGAATAAGAGAGTTATGGGAGCAGCCTCATCTAAAATATTTTGAACTATATTTTGATATACCATTTAGAGAGCTTGGTTTTCATGGAGTTCCTTTCAAAGCCTCTGCTTTTATTTTTCCTATGGTAAACTATTTGGTAGAGTTGGTGGAATTACCTTTCTTAGTAATCGCTATTAGTGAGATTGGGATTGTTAACCTTGAGAGAGTACGACTTGGGAAAAAGGAATTTGATATGGTTAATGTTTTCAAAGACTTCAAGTGGGATGTACTTCGCATGTACGTCATTCCTCAATATTCTCTTGATGGCATCAAGGAATGGCTAAACTCCATGGATATAAATTATTATGAAAGCAGAATGAACTTGAACTAGCAGCTAATTTTGAAGACTATTACTGATGATCCAAATAAATTTATTGAAGATATTCGTTGGGAATTTTTGAATATGGAAGCTACTGATTCTAATTCTGATAATTCAGAAGAGTTAGATCAAGGATACAAACCATCTGATGTAGAAGAGGAATCAAAATTAGATTTCATGTAGCCACCATCAAGAGTGTTACAAGCCAATTAACAAGATGGAGGGAATTCTTATATGAGGATAATTTTCAATGTTGCAGGTACTGGATTTAATGCCAACTACAATGGGAACATTAAAATTCCCTAGCAATATTTATGTTAAGGAAATTTACTTTAGGTGCAAGGATTCAAAGCACATCAACCATGTAGTACAAATGATTAAATCCTAGAGACAATATGTAGCAATGAAAAAGTTTGAAAAGGTAGAGAGAGCTACATTGGCGAATCGGGAGAAACTTAAGCTTTCAAAAACAAAGCCAATTAGGCTGGCAGACGTGTGGATCAGGCCACCATTTGGTGGAAGAGGAAGAAAGATTACTGGAACTCTGGAGGCCCACCATACTAAATTTTGGAATTCAACCATGAGAGCATAAGAGAGAGTTGATATCATGTATCAAAACATTAAGCATGAATTCTTCTAGCCAGTGGAGAAGGAGATGATTATTTTGCTTCATTTACATTTGCATAACCATATCATGGCATGGGAACCAAGAAGATCAAGGATGTCTCGTTTTATGTGGAGGTAATGGATGTGGTTCAAACTTTAGGAGGGATAAGAAGGTCAATGTATGATCCTGATGAAATTAAGGAAGAACAACAAGAGAGGGACAGGAAAAATAAAATCAATGCAGAGTTTCAAGGATTTGTCAAGTGAGTAAGAGAGCTATGGGAGCAGTGTAAAGAGAAAAACTCTTTAATTCCAAATAATTTATAATTCCTTTAATAAATTCATTTCCATTCCATAAAATATCGCAACTCCATTCATTAAATCTATTTAATCCAAAAGATTCCAAACATCGACTTAAAGTCTACAATAAGATTCATAATACTTCTAATTGATTTCAGAAACGTGTCATCTTTCATGACATTTATATTACAAAAACATTGTAAAAGAAATTTAAAATTCAAGACTTAGGCATTTTGTCGCCTTAAGTTCTACAATAATCATACAATAATGAAATATAATAGATATATCAAGAAATCCTCATTTGATCTTCAATCCAATTGCTTATCTTCAAACATGAAGACGAGAACAAGGTTCAAGTGCTTTTTCCACCCAACCTCGAAGCTTATGCTTCCCCAAAATTCCTTAATCATTCAAAGAATACCCGACCCTGCACGAATCGCTTAGCAAAAAGAAGTCGACAAGCAAGATGAAATTTGATGCGTGCCTAGTATAACTAGTAAATCCACAAGCATTTTCATTTTTCTAATTCATTTAAGAAACAAGCAAGTTTGATACTAGGATATGGTAGAGATTTATTCATATTTCATCTATTTCAATGGTCCTTAAGTTACTTGGCCAAGTAAAATGTCATGCACGACAAATAATAGTAGTTTTGGAAAAGCAAAACTATGCTCTCTAATAACCCATATTCGGCACCTTGTCCCGGAAGGTAACTTTCCAAACACATGTCATGCACATTCAATTATCAAGCATGCATGGTTCCATTCAAAAATTAAGATTATCTTTTCCAGCACATGTCATGCACATTCAATTATCAAGCATACATGGTTTTAATGTAGAAATCTCACATATTTACATCGTAAATAACATTATGTTCATATTCAAAATAAATAAAAGAAGGTGTAACACACGTATGTAACTAAGTACATATAAAACAAGAATCCAATAAATGAGCACACATTCTTTTGGTTCATTTACCCATAAAATTGAATAACACTTCAATATATTCATCTTCTAATTCATTTCATTTCAAACTAATTATATTTTTATCTTACTTTCTTTCTTTTCTACTTTTTTCATATTTCCCTTAAAATAATATCTTTTTAAAAACATAAACACCTCACATTTACTTTTGTTTCGCATCAATTTAATATCATTCCTAGAGAATTATCATTTTTCACTTTTACTTTTTAAGCATATTTTAATACACAGAATTATTTTATCTTGTCATTCTAGAAAACATTCAACAATTTTATTTAAACCAAAAACATTCAATTGTATAATTCTGTAAAAATTTCCCTAGCTTTTATGTTTCTTTTCTGGTAATTTCTAATTCTCTGTCTATACAGTTTAATGCATATAGTTTTATTTTGGGGGTTTTTTGAATCTAAAAACACACTTTTTTCTATACGAATCTTTTAATATGCTAAAACATAATTCTCTAAATAAAAAAATCTACTGTCTCTTACTAGTTTTTTGTTCAATTTGGTTCTTTATCTTCATAAAAATACAATCTGTGGAGCTGCCAGCTCTTGATATTATACACCAGTTAGAGATTTTTGAAGATAATGAGCCTTTGACAGTGAGATATGCTCAGCTTATGGAGCTTGAGAAAGTTAGAGACAAAGCAATGAAATCTATGGAGTATCATCAGCTCCAAACAAAGAGGGTCTTTGACAAGAGAGCTACACCCAAAATTTTCAGAGAGAGCGATGTTGTTCTTAAGTGGGTTGTGTTGAAGACTAGGCTAGGTAGGCATTCAAAGTTTGATAACTTCTGGACTAGCCCTTATGTTATTCCTGAGTGCAAGGAGCACAATGCTTTCGAATTGTCAACAATGGATGGTGAAGTTTTACCAATCCCAGTTAATGGGATTCACCTCAAACATTTTTTTGAGGTATAATCTGCATTTGTGCATCTTAGGATAGGTTTTTTATGTTTTCAAAAAGTGGTGTTGCATTTTAGTTTAGCTATTTTTCCATTTCCCTAAGTGTTGTTCCAGCACAGTTAGATAGGTTCTTTTCCATATTTTTCCTACTTTCATAGGTTCCTAGGTTGTCTGATCTGTTCTACTGAATTACAAGTGAGTTATAGCCATGTGAAAGATTTCTCTTGGTCTGTTTCTGAGTTTCCTAATGACTCCATGCCCAATGGAAGATTCAAGGTCACTGGTCTTTGATGTTTAGTAGGCAAACATCCAGCAAATGTCGCCAAAATGTTATTAGATTTTGGCCTACGGGCTCAATCAGGAAGAGCCATCTATGTTTCAAGATTAGTGGTACATTTTTGTTAAAACCTTCTATGCTACATTCAATTATGCAAATGAAACAACTTTATAGCATTACAAGATTTTAGAAAAAATAAAGCTATTTTATTCATACAAATGAATGAAACATAAAAGATTTTTACAATCTTTTGATGAATAGAAAATCTTATTGAATGTGAAAATATTCATTATCTCACACAAGCCATGAGATTAACTTTTGCTTATTCAAAAAAATAAAAATAAGCATATACATGAATAAGAAAAGGAAATAAATGAAGGAGCATAAGAGGAGGGTAACCGGTCATTGCCTAAATGACTGGTTTATTCTGGTATGTTGTAGGTTGTCATGAATCTTCCTTGTCGGTCGCTCTCGTTCTCTGTAAGAGATAGAAAATAGGTTAGAGCAATGCTCTAAGCAATGGCTGATTGCATTCATCGCATGCACTTTCACCCCTATTCATATATATACTGATCATAATCTGCATTAGGAGAATTGCATGTATATTTTAGGTGTTCCGAAAATAATAAAGTCATCATTAATGTAGCATAGATATATTTTTTAACATGTTTGTTCCTTGTGCAGCTACAGGTGTAGTCATGTCTTCGTTTTACTTAGATTACAGCATGTGGAGATAAATGTGGCTCCCACAAGGGTTGAGCCTAGCGTGCTACTTTGTGTTGTTTTACAAGCAAGTATGTATCGCTACATATTGATAAGAGGGTACAACACCAACTTGTTTATAAGTTATCCATTATGCTCATTTAATAACTAGGCAGTTTCAAAGAAATCATGGTCAATGATATAGGATGATAGCCCAGGCAGTAATGCACTATCATGAGGATATAACAATAAGGTTTTATTTGAGTACAGTGGCAATGGATCATCCTTAAATCTGGAAGAAGCATAAACGATTTACAATCCCATGGGACCATATTGCCATGACAAGTAATGACTAATTTCTTATCAAGAAATAGAGGATAATGAGGTTTCACTATTATGAAGGCATCATAGCAAGGGACAATGAGATCAAACATCCAAGGATAGGTAGGTTGGTTCCATTCCTGATACAACATTCATGGGCACGTATGTGACAGTGATGATATTATTTGCTTCTGGCAGTGACAACCTCAAAAGCTAGTGACAATACTACCTTAAGGTAAACCAATGTAAATCATAGCAGTACGGTGATTAAGTATGCCAAAGCCTTAGGAGGAATTAATAGCTATATGAGGAGGGTAAGGATTATCACAAGATGTCCTTTATGATGATAATGCTAGAAGTTAAGAGGGTTAGGGTCCAAGATTACTAGGCATCACTGACAGTCATCAAGCAAGGAAAAGCAATTATCAAAGAGTATGCACAAAATAGTCCAAATTCAATACAAAATAGATCCAGCAACTCAAAATGATATACCATGCCTTGATCCTCTATACCAAATTCAACAATCATAGTCACTGTGGTAGTAGACATGTAAAATGACAGAATTTCAGATAAATGGCTACAGGTATCAACCTGGCAATGCTCTGATGGATATGTATGAAAAATGTGAAAATCATAGACAAGGCATGAGGATTGTTTAATAGAATGCCTCAAAGAGATGTTATCCCATGGAATACAAACCCTCAAGAGAGCAAAAGGAGGAAAATTCAAAGTTGGAGGTGCCAAGATCCATGAGTTCTAATATTAACAGCCAAAGCCAATAAAGGGAGCATAGAGTCGGGAACAAAGGTTGTACACTTTACCAGCGGACCATGGTATTAATATGATAGTGAATGTGAAAGGCCTATATGATAGTATGATAGTCTCAATGGGGCAGATACAGTGTTAACAGAGTTGTGGTCATGTTGTGCGAGTTAAGAAGGGGACATAAAATAAAGTCAGATATCTTTTCGGGTCAAAGCCATCAAAGTACTTATAGTGACACCATTGAAGGAGTATGCATAGAGATGAGGTCTCTTTCATTTTTTATTTTTAAGAATAAATGAAGGTAACAAATAGTGAAGGCATGGGTTTATAACCTAACAATAATTTTGGATACCTGTTTGGTGACTTATGTCTACGACCATTTTTAGCAGAATGAATATAAGGATATACACAGGAAATGAAAACAATTACAGAATGTCACGGCATGTATAAAGGAGTCAACTGCAAGGATGTATGTGGTTCTAAAGAAGGAGCTTCAGAATACAAAGATGCACACAAGAAACACAAAAGAGAAATACCTAGAAGGCCGAACTCTAGTTTTTCAAAATGAGAAAGCATGGTGCGGGTTTGGCGATTCAAAATGGTCAAAATAGCCTGAAGTTTTAGAACTTTTTGAGCAATCCCAGATGGATTTGTATTTCTGAATCTCATGTAGATTTTTTGGCCAAACCATGATCGTTTGATGGAGATGCATAAAGGAAAAGCTCAGCTTCATAACATAATATAGATACAGCAATGAACATGGCCGAGATTAGCAAATAAAGAAAAATACATACTGAGTGTTACCCAGTATGGCTGTGGCCCATAATCCATTATTCATGTGCATAGATGTCTGGATCTACATGAAATATGAGAAATATACAGGAAAACCTCGTGGATAGATGGAAGAAATACAGGTTGAAAGAACTTTCAATGGGTTTACCTTTTCTTCATTCTGTTGAAGGTGTCAACAAAAGTGGTCTTAAAAGAAAAAAGAAAAAACTAGCAAGGTTACCCAGGGAGGAATGCAACAGGAGGTTGCGAATGAAAGAAAAAAAATGAATAATAATGCTTCTTTGAATACTTACCCGAGCCTGGAAGTAATCTTCTGTTAAACAAGAATGAAATCCCTCCGTAATCCCCACAATCCGCCATGAAGGGCTGAGAAAATCTATATGATTGAAGTCATTGGCGGTGCGGCTAGGCTTCCTCCTGAAGTTTTCTAAGTGACAAATGAAAAGATGCTTCATTTTTTGCTTCTACTTCATTTAGGGTTTCTTAACCCTATATTGAATGTCGATGGAATGGCATTTTTAGCCATTGTTTTAAAAAATGCAATGTATAAGTAATCAGAGCCATGGGTTATGTTTTATTCTTATACCTTAGGCTAGTGAGTTACACATACCTGGTATAGGTCTTTAAGACTTTTTCTTTCTTTTCTTGTATTTTTGTCATACTTTGTATCTTGCATTCTTTTGGAAATGTAAAATATTTACCCTGAGTGATTAACTTATAAATCACTTAAGGTGGATATTGTTTCAATGCAAAAACAAGGTGTTTGAAGCTTTCAACGTGTGCATGGAAGGAGGTCCTGGATTTATGACTTTTTGAGAGAATTTGGGGAGGTTGGAATCAGTTGGCAAACATGTGCCAAGGAAATAGGAGTTGTTTTGTGCTTTTACGAGCTTTGGAGGATATTTTGGGACTATTTGGAGTTGTCTTCATTTTTGACATGGTCTTGCATGACTTTTTCAACATGGTGGAGTTCTTATGGAGAGGATTTAGGTCCTAGATTTTTGGCTTTTTGGGGGGTTACGAAAATGAGGTTTCTAGAACCTATTTTTGTGGAGCTTGGCTACTTAGCCACTTGGGTTGCACATTTGAGTCAGTTCAGATTAGGCTGATTCAGGTGTTAGTGATTTTTGACAGTCTATATGCAGTGTTGGCCATTTCTGTAACTCTGGAGGTACTGAATATAGATTTTTCCCTTGGTTTCTATTGGTAATGAATACTTGTCTTTTGTCTCTTTGCAGTTCAAGTGTATATAAAGTGATTTGATGAAGCCATCAGTGGAAGTGTCATCACTCCCTCTTGGTTTTTGTCTCATGTTTTTACCTTTCTACAAATAATATGTTCATGCAGGTCATTAATTGAGTATCTTTTGTATTTACTTGCTCATTGTGAAGTATACCTTCCCTTGTGTAATTTTCTGCATTCATACCTTTTCAAATGAAATATTTATGCAAGAACATATAGAAGAGAATTGTGCATACCTATTTCTTATCAGCTAAAACCAAGTGTTAGTTTTTCTGAGTTTCATTATCTCATATTCAGTCTAGTGTATCACTTCATGTTTCTTTTCCAGTTTTAGTTTTTATGTTATCCTTCTCCTTTTTCCTTACAAAAAATTAGTAGTGTAGAAGGTATTACCAGCTAGGAAGCCGGCCTATCCGGAGGTTCATTTCAAACTTTAGATGACCCCTAGCCTTGAAATGTTCCCATGTTCCTGCACTTGTGCATGCATCACATGCATCAGAATTTTCTTCTTTTTGTGCTTGAGCACCCTTCCTCTAGTCTCCTACTACACCTCTCCTCCTTACTTCCCACGCACCGCTCTTCCTCACTTCCCATGCCTCTCTTCCTACTTCCCACACTTCTCTTCCTTACTTCCTTTCTACTTTGTATTTCCTCCTGCTGTTGGTCGCGCCCTATCCTCTCTTCACATGCGTATGTAGGGGAGTTTTTTGTTCTCCCATTTCACTCCCTCCTTCTAGTCACGCCTTGACTCTTCTCTTCCTCTGGCCGCCTCTCCTCTAAACTACTTCCACATGCGCATGGAAGATGAACATAAATAAAAACCAACTTTGTTTAGTCTCTCTTTTTTTCTCCCTCTTCTCCAAAAACGGATTTTCTTCTCCTCCAATTCATGCGAATGGTGAAGTCTTCAATAAATTTTGATCCACAATATGTGCCAAATTTCCAGTAGTGATGGTCATAACTCCTAGTTCTAATCTGTTCGATTGCATGCGAAAATTGATTGAGACGTAATTGTTTTCAAATTGTTTACTACTTGTTCTCAATTTAATCCATTTTAAAACGTATTGCATTTATTTCTTCTAATTTTCATTAAATAACTAAATTTAATATATAATTATTTAAACATATATATTTCTACTCTTATTTTAAATCTGTTTTTCCACATAATAACATAATATACTCAAATTGATTAAACTTTTCGTAAATAATCAATCTTTCCATTTCAAAACAAACATATTCATTTTCACATAAATTTGAGCAATCAGATAAACTTATTAAAAAATTCCAAATAATAATCATCATGAAAACACATTAATAATAACTAAGTGGTGTGTAAGATTCCATCATCCTTATTAACGTCTAATGGCTAAAATGACTCTACCTGATTAATGTTCTCACCTTCATTCTCGTTCCCAGTTCCTACGTTCACTTGCACTCAAATTTTCATCAGTAATGACAATCCTCGAATTTCATAATAATGAATTTCAAATCATTTCATTTACATTTAAATTTCAATTTAAATAATCATCTATCATAAACATGCAAATCTCATGATTAATAATTGCAATTAAATAATTGATAAAATCAGTACGTGACATCCTTCCCCTCTTGGAAGAGACATCGTCTCGATATCTTATTAATCAATCAATAAGCATAGTATCTCAATCAATAAAACATAGTATCTCAATCATAATGAAATAATAACTAACATCATAGTTCTCAAAACATAAGCATAAACAATTCATAGTAGCATCCACATTATCCAAGTTCACAACATGTGAATCAAAAACCAGAGTATCAAGTATCTCATGCATTAAGAAAATACTATCTAAGAAAGAAAATGAGGAAAATGACGATCAATCGTCTTAGAATCCTCCCATGTAGCACTATCCTCAGTATGCTAGTCCCACTGGACCTTGTACTGAGTACTATCCCTATTACACAACTTAATGCTATGTCTATTTAGGATTCAGATGGGCTCCACTAGCACCACCCCTGGGTCATGTACCTGTAATGAACACCAATCAAGTATATGAGATGCATCAGGATGGTATGGTTTGAATAAAGAAACATGGAATACATTATGGAGTCGAGCTAGATCAGGTGGTAACGCTAGTCTATAAGCAACTAGATTAATGACTTCCAGTACATCAAAGGGTCCTATAAATCTCAGAGCTAACTTTGATGATTTCCCAAATGAGATAGAGCTCTTATGAGGCTTAATCCTCAAAAATACTTTATCTCCCACAACAAACTGTCTGAAAGTCCTGTTTCTATCAACATAGCTCTTCTGTCTATCGGCTGCCTCCTTCAACCTACTCTTGATCAACTTCATTTGCTCATCCATTTCCTTGAGCATATCCAGACCAATGATGATCCTATCTTCCATCCTTTCCCAACTAATGGGTGTGCGACATTTCCGTCCATAAAGTGCCTCAAAAGGTGCCATACCCAATGATGCATGGAATGAGTTGTTGTAAGAAAACTCAACCAATGGCAAATATTCCTCCCACTTGTACTGCTAATCCATGCAATACATCCTTAGTAGATCCTCAACAACCTGATTGACCTTTTCTGTTTGGCCATTAGTTTGTGGGTGATATGCAGAACTAAAATTCAATTTAGTTCCTAAAGCAGCATTCAGTGTTGTCCAAAACCTAGATGTCATCCTGGTATCCCTATCTGATATAATGGTCTCTGGTACACCATGCAATTGAAATATTTCTTGCACAAATTTCTTCGCAAGTGTTAATGATCCACCTTTCATATTCCCAGGTATGAAATGTGAAACCTTCGTTAGCTTATCAATGACTACTAAGATGGTATCATGCCTATTCCTACTCAAAGGTAATCCTTGGATAAAATCCATACTGATTACTTGCCACTTATACTCAGGTCTATCATGGGGATACAAAAGTCCTACTGGATGCACATGCTCAGCCTTGACTCGCTGGCATTCCAAACATCTTGCTACATAATCCATAACATCTTTCTTGAGCTCAGGCCAAAAGTACAAAGTCTTCAACTCTGCTACCATCTTCATAACTCTTGGATGCCCTGAGTAAGGTGCATCATGTACTTCCTCTAGAATCAACCTCCTCAAGTCTCCACCCTCAGGGATATACATACTTCCCTGATATCTCAAAATACCATCATACTCCATCACATATCCATCAAATCTATGATCTAAAGGATCTGCCTCTAAGGCTTGCTTGACCCTCTCATAATGCTCATCTATTGGAAGATGATGCAACACTTGTTGTCTCAAATTTGACCTTGTGGTCAGCATAGCAGAGAGATGTCTTCTCCTGCTAAGAGCATCTGCAACTCTATTTTCCTTAACCTTGATAAACTCAATACCAAAATCATACTCACTTAGGAACTCAAGCCACCTTCTCTATCTCGCATTGAGGTTAGGTTGTGTAAAGATGTACTTAAGTCCTAAATGATCTGTCTTTAGTTCAAATGGTTTCCCTAGGAGGTAATGTCTCCACATCTGTAATGCATGAACAATAGTTGCAAGCTCAAGATCATGTAGCGCATAATTCAATTCAATTTGCTTCAGTTTTCTGAACTCATATGCAACCACTTTCTCTTCCTGCATCAACGCAGCTCCTACACCTTCACCTGAAGCATCTGTAATCACTATGAAGTGCCCGTTAGGATCTAGTATAGTCAAAACTGGTGTCGATGTCAACTTTTGTTTTATAAATTGAAATGCCTCCTCACACTTCTCAGTCTGCTCAAATTTCCTTCCCTTCTTCTGAAGAGAAGTAATAGGTGCTTCTATCCTAGAAAGTCCTTCCACATATTTCTTGTAATACCCTGCAAGCCCCATGAAACTACGAACTTCAATAACACTCTGTGGTGTTGGCCATTCCACAATTGCTTCTATATTCATAGGATCAACTGAAATTCCCTTAGCAGATATGACATGACCCAAGTAGTGAACCTTCTTCTGAAAGAAAGTATACTTCGAAAACTTACCAAAAATCTTTCGATCTCTTAGTCATTGCAAGACTATCCTCAAGTGCTTCTCATTCTCCTCTTTTGTCTTGGAGTAAATCAAAATATCATCTATGAATATAAGCACAAAATCATCTAAACAATCTCTAAAGATGTTGTTCATAAGATTCATGAATGTCGTTGGGGCATTCGTTAGACCAAAAGGTACCACTGTGAACTCGTAATGTCCATACTGAGTTCAGAAGGTTGTCTTTGGAATATCCTCCTCCTTAATCCTTAGCTAGTGGTAACCTAATCTAAGATAAATCTTAGAAAACATTGTGGCCCCTTTCATCTGATCAAATAACTCATCTATCCTAGGTAAAGAATACCTATTCTTAATGGTAACCTTGTTCAACATTCTGTAATCAATACACAATCTCAAGGTCCCATCCTTCTTCTTCATGAAGATTACCGATGCACCCCATGGAGATACACTTAGTCTAATAAATCCATGCTTCAATAACTCCTGCAATTGAACCTTCATCTCATATAACTCTATAGTAGTCATTTTATATGGAGCCTTGGATTGAGACTCAATTTCAAGTAAAATTTCAATTGAGAAATCAAATTCTCTCTTCAGTGGTAACTCTGTAAGTTCTTCAGGAAAGATATCCAAGAAATCCTTGAGAACTGGATAGTCCTCAAGACATTGTTGGACATTATCCAAGTCACTCACCAATATAGAAAATATGGAACATCCTTTCTGATGTGCTTTCTTTAGCTGCATGGCTGAGATATGTCTCAACTCAAGAGGCTCTTGAGATCCAAAAATCTCAACTAGATGTCCAAAATCATCAAGACAACTCACAATCTTATCCTTACAGTTCACTATAGCTTTATACTCAGTTAACCAATTGATCCCTAGGATCACATCATATGACCCCAACGGTGCTACATATAGGTTAACTTGACTTTGGAAATTAGATAGCTCTAAATCGCTGCAAGATAGACATGAATCTACCCTCTTCTCTGCTCGGTTTCCATATTGAACCATCCATGCATGTGACATATAACCAGGTCTAATAGGTAAATTAGAAACTACTTTAGGATCAATAAAGCATTCAGTAGCTCCTGTATCTATCAAAATGGAAATTGATTGACCAAAAATTTTACCCGTCAGCTGAATAGGTGAAGCTTGAAAATCTATATTGACGGTTGTCAATCGCTGCATGAATCTGGTGTTGTGGTGCTCGCCGATCATTTCCTCCTCCTACACGTTGTGAGAAATTGGAGGCATAGTGATCTCCTCCATAATTGTAACATCCATCTCGTGGCCTTGGGTGGCCACATGTCCTATTCCTGGTATTAGAGAAGTTGGTGTTATTATTATTCACTTTCTTGTTTCCACCATAGCTTCCTTCTCCTTTTTCATGAGAGTTTGTTCCTCTCTTTAGGTTCCTTATTTACTGATTGTTGTTACCCTTCTAGTTATTATTATTTTGGAACTTCTTGTTTCCAAATCCAGATTTAGAATTCACATTCTTTATGTAGTTTGCTACCTGCTGCAACTTATGTTCATGTTTTATGGCCTTCTCAAAGACCTCATCCATAGTCAATGGATTATGAATATCCACATCAGCTCCTATCTATGGCCTCAATCCTAGGATGAATTTCCGAATACAGAATCGCTCATCCATTGGATACTGTGGTACGTACTTCAGGAGATTAGTGAATCTCTTCCAGTACTGAGTAATTGTCAAACCACCCTTTGTCAGATTCTGAAACTCTATCATTTTTCTATCAAAGAACAGCTGTGGAAGCCATCTCTTTCTGAAAAGTTGCAAAAATACTTCCCATGTAGTCCCACCTGGTAACAGCTTCTTCTCAGTTTTCTCATTATCCCACCAAGTAGCAGCTTCTCCAGTAAGCTAATATGCAGCCTAAACTACCTTGGTCTCATTAGACATATTCTTGAGCTCAAAATACTTTTCCATTTCAATTACCCAAGCTTAAGCTCCATCACCGATGGTCTTACCATCAAACTTGGGTGGGGCTACCCTTTTCAAGTCTTTTGCCAACTCCCCTTCAATCCTAGCTTGAGGATTTGGTAGTTCTTCAACCCTTGGATTTTCATTAGTGGGTTGTTCCTGATTTTGGGGAATTTCATTATGAGGGTTTTGTCCTTCTCTCACTCCTCGAACTTCTTGTTCAATATTATCCATTCTAGAACCTTGCTGATTCAAAAGATTGAGAATCTGATCCAACCTGTCATTCTCATTACTTGCAGTAGCTCCTTTTCCTCTTGAACCCATTATGTATCAACAATTCTCGCATCAAGCAATGTTTCTTTAGCGTAATGGACAAAGGACCCTAGTGTTCAAACCTAGCGCTCTGATAGCAAATGTAAAGAGAAAAACTCTTTAATTGCAAACAATATATAATTCCTTTAATAAATTCATTTCCATTCCATAAAATATCGTAACTCCATTCATTAAATTTGTTTAATCCAAAAGATTCCAAACATCGACTTAAAGTCTACAATAAGATGAATAATACTTCCAATTGATTTCAGAAACGTGTTTTCTTTCATGACATTTATATTACAAAAACATTGTAAAAGAAATTTACAATTCAAGACTTAGGCATTATGTTGCCTTAAGTTTTACAATAATCATACAATAATGAAATATAATAGATATATCAAGAAATCCTCATTTAATCTTCAATCCAATTGCTTATCTTCAAACATGAAGATGAGAACAAGGTTCAGGGACTTTTTCCACCCAACCTCGAAACTTACGATTCCCCGGAATTCCTTAATCATTCAAAGAATACCCGACCTTGCATGAATCGCTTAGCAAAAAGAAGTCGACAAGCAAGATGAAATCTGATGCATGCCTAGTATAACTAGTAAATCCACAAGCATTTTCATTTTTTCTAATTCATTTAAGAAACAAGCAAGTTTGATACTAGGATATGGTAGACAGTTATTCATATTCCATCTATTTCAATGGTCCTTAAGTTACTTGGCCAAGTAAAATGTCATGCACGAAAAATTATAATAGTTTTGGAAAAGCAAAACTACGCTCTCTAATAACCCATATTCGGCACCCGTCCTAGAAGGTAACTTTCCAAACACATATCATGCACATTCAATTATCAAGCATGCATGGTTTCATTCAAAAATTAAGATTATCTTTCCCAACACATGTCATGCACATTCAATTATCAAGCATTCATGGTTTTAATGCAACAATCTCACAGATTTACATCATAAATAACATTATGTTCATATTCAAAATAAATAAAAGAAGGTGTAACACACGTATGTAACTAAGTACATATAAAACAAGAATCCAATAAATGAGCACACATTCTTTTGGTTCATTTACCCATAAAATTGAATAACACTTCAATATATTCATCTTCTAATTCATTTCATTTCAAACTAATTATATTTTTATCTTACTTTCTTTCTTTTCTACTTTTTTCATATTTCCCTTAAAATAATATCTTTTTAAAAACGTAAACAACTCACATTTACTTTTGTTTCGCAGTAATTTAATATCATTCCTAGAGAATTATCATTTTTCACTTTTACTTTTTAAGCATATTTTAATACACAGAATTATTTTATCTTGTTATTCTGGAAAACATTCAACAATTTTATTTAAACCAAAAACATTCAACTGTATAATTCTATAAAAAAATTCATATCTTTTCTGTTTCTTTTCTGGTAATTTCCAATTCTTTGTAGGCATATAGTTTTCTTTTGGGGGTTTTCTGAATCTAAAAACACACTTTTTTCTGTACGAATCTTTTAATATGCTAAAATAGAATTCTCTAAATAAAGAAATCTACTGCCTCTTAATAGTTTTTTGTTCAATTTGGTTCTTTATCTTCATAAAAATATAGTCTGGTGTATGAACTGTCTTCTAAATTCGATTAAAACAGTAATATGTTTTCAATAGTTAAAATAAAAGAATAAAAGAAAAAGAGTTAAACTCAGATATTAATTGCTGTGAATTTGGTAAATAATGTTTTCATTGAATCTACCTGTCAATCTCCTGCAGCTGTGTGTTTTCCTAAATCTAGAGATGAATCTTGATCTTATGTTCTTTCTGTGATCATTTTATCTTCCAAGCTCTCTATAACGTAGACCTCTATCTATTTTTCCCCTGTTGTTCCTATGATCTTCTATTTGTGTTTGTGTTTGTGCGCCTCTTCCTGTAGAGTTTCAAGGATTTGTCAATCCAGTAAGAGAGCTATGGGAGCAGCCTCATCTAAAATATTTTGAACTAGAGTTTGATGTACCATTTAGAGAGCTTGGTTTTCATGGAGTTCCTTCCAAAGCCTATGCTTTTATTGTTCCTACGGTAAATTGTTTGGTAGAGTTGGTGGAATTACCTTTCTTAGTAATTGCTATTAGTGAGTTTGAGATTGTTAACCTTGAGAGAGTAGGACTTGGGCAAAAGGCATTTGATATGGCTATTATTTTCAAAGACTTCAAGCAGGATGAACTTTGCATGTACGTCATTCCTCAATCTTCGCTTGATGGCATCAAGGAATGACTGAACTCCATGGATATAAAGTATTATGAAAGCAAAATGAACTTGAACTAGCGGCCAATTTTGAAGACTATTACTGATGATCCAGATAAATTTATTGAAGATGTTGGCTGGGAATTTTTGAATATGGAAGCTAGTGATTCTGATTCTGATAATTCAGAAGAGTCAAATGAAGGATATGAACCCTCTAATGTAGAAGAGGAATCAAAATCAGATGAGGAAGGTTCAAAAGATGAATCTCTTGTGGAGTCAGAGGAGGACGAAGAAGAAGAAGAAGATTCTAAAGAGGGGGAAGGTAAAACATGGGATGAATTAGAATCCAAAGCCAAAAATGTAGATAAGGAAAAAGGAGATGATTCTAACAATGAAGAGGAAAGACAATAATGAAAGGTAAAAGCTACAGGGAAATCTCAGGCACCTGATATTAGAGATTCAAGAGAAATGTCTGCCAAGAGGCATAAAGTTAGATGAATTGAGTTCATCTACATCCTTCTACTATTTATTCATGCACATAAAATGGTCATCTTCTAATCATAATATTTGAGCTCTATTTACTCATCCTATGCATCAATAAACAACTCAACATAAGAGATGGAAATTGACATATTAACACAGAAATATCCAGCTAAGTTATTGAAACTCAACTATTGATACCTCGTTCTCCATCCAGATTATAAAATCATTCCACTTTTTGTTTTGTAACATATTCTTTTCAAATTGCTTTGGATGGCGGCCATATTTCTCCTCCTGTCAAAACATGGCACATGGACTAGTTAAACTAATTAATATGCAATCATTAATTTTTCCAAGGAAATAAAAAAATATATCATTTAATATTTTAAATATACTTACAAATGTACAGATCAAGGCTTGTAAACCTTTTTGGCCACTATGATGCGTGGCACGAAGTTTCTCAAGCCTAGCCTTGGAGGCCTTGTCCTGAAACATATACTAATTCAATTTAACTATGCAAATAAAATTTAAATATCATTTAATAAATTTGATATAATCTTATGAGAAAATTCAAATACTTGCGTAGTCTCCTCATTGGACTTCCTTCGTGCATCGGACTTCTCATATGCTTTTACAATCTCTTTCCATACTTTCACACTTACATCAATTGGCCTTTTTTTATACCTTAGCTCAAGAGGGATTTTTTTATCTTCTTTATTTGGTTGCACCAAAATTTCTTGTAGTTTTGAGACATTTGTAGCTTTATCTTCTTTACAGACCAACTTGTGCCAAATTCATTCTCCATGTCATGGATAATTTCTTTTTTCAAGTGCATGGATATCTTTGAGAATAGCAAATGTAGATGGTCTTTGAACCATTGAAGGCATGATCCTTCAACCTATTCACAAACATTTTCCCAGCATCCATCATTCAGACTTCCCCTAAAACCACCTCATATTCTATATTTGTATTGTAGCTACCAATGCAAGATTGAAAACATGGTGTGGTGGAAGAAGTCTGTGTCCCAGGAGTGGAAGTCTCTGCTCCCTGTTCCACATTCTTAGAGTTTACTATCACTGATTTCCTCTTGGATCTTTTGCTCAATCCAGGATTTGGTTGGGGAATCAATTGATTCCCTTTGACATAATTAATTTGTTTGCAATGTTTGAGGGGCATTACCAAATTGTTTTTCTATGTATCTAGCAAGTGTTGTCCAATCCATATTAACCAATTCGTTCACTGCCTCTACCCCCAAAATGGAAGCCAACTCGTCTTTATCTTTGTCAGTCTCATGTACTTATATATATATATTTTAAATTATATTTCTTCTTTTAAATTTAGAAATAAAAAACTAAAAAGTAAAATTCAAAGAAACAATGGAAACATTTACAAATCTATAAATTGACAATGAATTACCTCATTGTGGCTAGAGTTTGCTGACAATGCTCACTTCCCTCCATTGCTTGACATTTTGAGGTGACCTAGGGAAAATTATTTTCATCCAGTCTGTGGAGGCAAATGAAGTACACATTGTCAGGTATGAAATTTTTCGTTCAGTTTGTGGTATGAAAGTTTTGTTTTGTGGGCAAATATGTTTGTTGGGTTTGCTTAGTGTTGATAACCTAGGGAAAATATGTTCACTCAATTTGCTTAGTGTTGATAACCTTATCATGAAAACTCTTTCATAATGCAATCTTGCATGAATTTTTCATGGCATTAGTGACTATGGCGCAGTTGGGAAAACGAAGCAGTTTCTACATTTATTTTCAACAGTTGCTCAGCAGTGACCGACCCAATTCCTAGATTTGCCAAGCAGTTCACTATTTCCTTGATACCCAGGTTAGGGAAAGAATAAGAAGGCATCCTCACTTCATGCTATAATATTTTGAGCCAAAGCTCAAATGGGTAGGGTAAAAAATTTTGTTGGTTTCTCAAAGGTTTTACAATTTATAATGATGGGATAATTTAGAGGTTGCCTGGACTAGTTAGGCCATGAACCAGTAAACAATCACAAATTCAAATGCAATACAAAGAGTAGTAAACAATCATGAATTCAATGAAGAAAAAAAATTGTAACCTTACCTATGGTGTCGCAAACTAAATTGAATTTCTCATCAATTGCTGGTAGCGTCCTGCTCTCTTCCTTCGCACGACGTTTTTCCCTTTTTTGTCGTCTGATTTCTTCCTTCATGCGGGAAAGTTAAATTTTCAATTTTGATTCCTTAGTCGATGCTTTAGTCGGTGTTAGTTAACACCAACTTTAGCACCGAATCTTGGCCATTAATGTAATCTGTTTGGGACGTATAAGGCAGTGTCAAGTGTGCCTAATTTAGCACCTATCATTGTTGTATAGTGACTATTTTCATTGTTGTGTATCACAGGATCCATAGTGTTGGAAATAATTCCAACTCCTGCCTTTTTTTGTGACCACCATTGTCCCGTGTTTCCTTCATCAACTCGATGCGGTAGAGCGGTTTTTATCGCGGTCACGCAAGGTGCTTCATCCTTCTTAGTGGTAGTGCGGTGAAATCTTATGTGGCGACACACAAGTCTTCCTTTTGTTCTTGGCGGTGTTGTGGTGACTCTCACAGTCCCGTAAGTCTTCTACCATTGGCGTGTGGTAGTTTGGTGACCACCGTTATCCTACAGCTCCTTCATCAGCTCGGTGTGGTAGAGCAGTTTTTACCGCAGTCTCGCAAGTTGCTTTTTCCTTCTCGGTGGTAGTGCGGTGAAAGATTGTGTGGCGGAATTTTTATTCACAGAGAGGCCATGCAGAGAGGACATGGACGACGTAGAAATACTAAATCGCTGAGAGGAAAGTGGGTGGAAATAGATGAGACAACAAAATCTACAGATACAATAGAGGTAAGAAGACAAAGCAACCGCAACCAAAGGAGGAAGGTGTTTATGAATTCACAAATGCTACAACATAGAGGAGATAAAGTCATTTTTTATCCATGAGGCATTTGAGGTCAAACTTATTGGTTGAAAATGCACAGCAATGGTGATTAAATGTGATTATATGATCAAGGGAAAAGTTTGAAAATTAGGATAGCCAAAACATGATATCAATATGTCAAATATATCACTAAAGTGAGGTTTTGTGTTGGATAGCATATTCGTTGAAATGATATAATTGGTGTACTAAAAATTATTTACTATGTTGTGTATTATAGGGGTGAGACGAGGCCATGGCAATAGATCGTGTCATATCAAATGAGGACACAATGGATGAAGCAAGACATCAGGTACTCAAATTTTGACTTAACTTAGTAAAAAATGATCTGATGGAATTTTGTGATACGTCCATTTTTTTTCATAGTTTTATTGAAATTTATAATATATTATCCAATCTTGACATAAATTAATGCATGTTGTTGATTATTTTAGATGGAGATTGGAGCAAATGCAGAGCCTAAGCTCTAAACTAGCAAAAGAACAAGATATGTACATGGACGTGGACCTAAAACTGTTAAATCACGTAGACGACAGTGGGTGGAAGAGGATATGACAATGGATACTGCAGACACATCAAATGATTGCACTAAAGAAGATGTAGGTCAAGACTATAGTACATGGGATGAATACTTTGAGAAAATTGTTGTTTGTGGATGTTCTATATGTCATGGAAAGAAACAATTCAAACAAGCGATTGTACAAAGACATTACATATATGATGAGAGTCCAATCGGTAGTATGCCTCCTACAATTGATTCAAATCCAATAGGAATTGTGGTGAGGAATTTTCCAATTTGATATAAATAACAAGTATACTTCGTTTAAACATTGTTTTATATTATTTAAATAACTATTTTTTTCTCAATGGATACTTGCAGGATAAAGTTCTTGGTTTAAATTTTCCTGGATCACCGACTCCTAGCCTAGAGGGCAATGATCATTTATCATATGATACATCTAACAAAAATATGTGCTAATATACCAGCTCAAAAGATGAGGAATTGACAAAAACAAGTAACAGAACAAGAACTGGTGTGAAGATGCATAATTTGCTTAAAGACAAGGGGGAGATGGACTACATACCCTATGAGAATGAATGTGATGGAGATGATGACTTTCCCCTGAGTTTGAGAAAGAGACATTTGGTCATCGACTATATTGTGCTTGGCCTAGTGATCAACAACTACCTAGTGTGTACGAGGTGTTTAAATTTTTGGGATACAGCTACATGATACAACCCTCCAATATTCATGGAGCGAATCTAGGCCTCTTTACTATCCAAAATGTACATGTGGGATCCAAACATAGAAACAATTTAGAACAAACCACTAGGAGATTAATGCCATATTATGGTCCATCATATTACAGTGGTGAATGGAGAAGGCTAGCAAAATATAAGCCTAGAATGTCAACATATTGTCTAAATTTGAATATGTATACACATCGTCTCCAATTGGAAAGTGGAAAAGAAATCAATAGAGGTCATCTTATGTATATATATGGACGTGCATACACACACAAAAATATTGCAGGATTTATAAATAGTAGTAAGGGAAGGGACCCTACTATAAGACCGAATTGTCAACTTTTTGAGGTTATAAATGATAAAGATGGAGATATGGAAAGAGAGGTTGATAGATTGATAATGGTTGAGGCTATTATGGACCTTACCATTGGGGATGAGTTATTGATTGATTACCCCTTCTTAATATGCACTCCTGCGCAAAAGAAGAGGGAAGAACAAGGTCTCCCTAAGGATGTTCTTAAGGGCAGAAAACCAAAGAATAATAAATGAGTGTGGACTGATGTTTTATAAACTATGTTGTCAAAATTATGTTTTATAGCAATTATTGTATAAAAAAGGTAGTCTATAAAATAATGTTCCATTATTCAATTGATGTATATATGTTCATACAATTTATATAATGTCTAAATTATGTATGTTGTTCATGTGCAGGTATTTGACGATGCATTAGTGGATACTGAGCAAAAAAATGATGGCCAACAAAATGAGAGAGAGGGATTAGAGAACATCGAAGAAATTGACATCCATGATGATGTTGAAGATGGTTATGTTTAGGCACAAGAAGACAACAATCCAGAGTTAGATGATGTTATGGAAGACAACAATATGGATGGTATAGAAAATGATGATCCAGATACATTTGGTAACAATATAGATCATCTACAGTCAAATTTCAATGATGATGAAGATGATGTAGGTCAAGATGAGGATGAGGATAATATTAAATACTTGAAAGAACATATGAACATTGACAATGATACACTGGATGACATTGTAGCAGACAATAATGTTAATGACCAAGACTTATAAATTTTCAGAATTATTTGCAATCCATGTTTAAAAAGGATGATTCTTATGGCCTAAAATTTGAAATGCTTCAGTAATATTATGTTGTACTTGGACAAATGAAAACCTATTTTATTCTCCTAGCAAGATTTTTTTTTTCCATTATAATTCTAGACCAAACAACATTTGTGGGGATGGCCTTTTCACCAATCTTAATTTGTATGAAGTTCACGAACCTATTGTCAAGCAGTAAATTCCTTTCGTAGATAGGAAATGTAAAGGCTTCATATAAGAAAAGATAAGTAGTCTCTTTATGAGGGTAATCCACATGCAAAAAGTAAAAAGCACATAAAAAAGCAATTGTACAGTAGAAAATCATATTCAATCACTTATGTCTTATTTCACTTGCACACTTATCTGAAAGACATATGGTATTCACCATACAGTTCCCTTGACAAAAAAAACATCTTTTTTCATTTATTTTTACTGTATATCTCAGAAGTGAAATTGTTACATAATGATGCACTAATAAAATAGTATATACAAAAAAATGCAAAGAAAATGTTTGAAATTTAACATGCAACCTACTGTGTTGTGCTGAAAGGAATCAAGATTAATTCGGATAAGAAATAAAAATAAAATTTTGATGATTGTACTTAAAATTGAACAGGATATGAAAAGTGTGGACAATGATGGTGTTGATATTGAAAACCCTAATTCTGATGATATTACTATTTTATGTCATTTGAGATAAAGAGAACATACAATTTTATATACATAGCAAATGAAGCTTTGAAACTAGTAAACTAAAAATGTAAACATTGTAAGATTTTTCCTTAAACAATAATTCACATACTCACTTACAAAAAAGGGTGAAGCATTTTTTATTCAAACTTTGTTTTATTTAATAGACATAACAGTAAAAGAAAATTTACAAGTACAAGAATATATACACCATTTCATAGAAAATAAGGAATATTTCATAGAATATACAAGTACAATAATATATCATCATCATAATATCCTTAATTACCTATTGAAATATCCTTAAATTGTTCAATCTTTGGTATGAATTGTTGGCAGAAAAAATTAGGATTACTTGGATGCTTCTTCCATTCATTTCCTATCAACATATGTTCGTGAAGACACAAAATTTAATAAAATATTAATGCACATAACTCACAATTATTTAAATAAGCAACTTTGTTAACTTTATTATTTTTAAATAGTTTCTATTTTTATGTTGAACATGTAACAAGGCAAAATAAGCTCAAATTTTTAAAAAAAATAGCAGCTCTACCAACATCCACAATAAATGCTTTATTGTATCAGCATATTTATTCACATAAGCACAGTATTGAGGCTCAATAACTGATATTCATTCAAATATAAGAAGAAATAAGTATGGAAAACATAAGAAAAATACGGAATGACCACACATTCATGGAGAATCTCTGATAATAAGATGTTCTCCATTATATTGCTTCAATTGATATATATATTAATAACAAAATTCTTCAAAATGGAAATTATATATGATGATGATAATTTAAAACTAGGCCGTGGTTTCCTATTTATATAGGAAGCAACAAGCTACAGGCCTTTTACAAAAATAAACGACCTTTCATAACTACTTCTTTTACTAACAACTATTTAATTAGCATAATTAAGGAAATAACAAGACTTAAGACATTTTGACATATGGTTCCATTATTCAATGTAGAAGACCCATGATCATTGATCTGGAAAATTATTCCTCTCCATGATGAACGTCCAAATTCTCTTGCCTCAGTGTCCTATTCTTTTGAAATCAACAACTATTTAATTAGCATAATTAAGGAAATAACAAGACTTAAGACATTTTGACATATGGTTCCATTATTCAACGTAGAATACCCATGATCATTGATCTAGAAAAGTCTTCCTCTCCATGATGAACGTCCAAATTCTCTCGCCTCAATGTCCTATTCTTCGGAAACCAAATACTTTTCCTCCCACTGATACACCATAAAATATGATGGCCACTTATATTCCTAGATCTTTTGCATGTTTGCAATATGAGTTTGCCATCGACTATCTAGTAATTCATTTCTATCATTGACAAACTTTAGGTATCCCGCATCAAGAACAATCAACCCATCCATGATCTGATTTAGCTTGGGAAGACTGGTATCATCATCCTCCTATATATGAGTTACACACTTATGAACAACCTGACTGAATTCTTTCTTCCACTTATCCAAGTCCTTCAACTGATCACCATCTCTCACAATTTCAAGTATATACCATTGTTTCTAGGTATGGAATAAATCCATTCATGTTACAATATTTTTATCAAACCCTTGTACATACTGAAATTCATCAGTTATCATCTTCACAGTTTGTTTAGTTGGCTTTAATGTTGTGAGTGCATTAGGACTTCTTTGTAGAACTTTGCATAACTTAGCCAAAGTGTGGTGAATAGGCTGCCACCTTTTGAACAAAGGATCTAATACAAGCATATGTGTCTTTATTTGATCCATTGCCTATTGAAATGTTTTATAACTATCATGCACATTCTCTAGTTTATCCATAACTGATTTTATCCTGTGCTCAAGATTTTTTTCCATAACTTCACAAATTTATCTTTTCACTTCATCCTAGGTTTGATTGTTGGCCTTCTTTACATCATCCACTTCCTTCTCTAGAGTTTTTACCTGTTCTGCATAAATTTTCTTCACAATATCCATTGGAGCAATAGGAGGCTTGTATAACACCATCTCCTTGCTTTGTGAGGGTCCTACTCCTCTTAATTTTTCTTTCAATTTGACATTCTCCATGAATGTTTTATTAACTTCATTAGTTATGAACCTTTCTTCCTTTTCATACTCCTTCAATTTGTCTTCTAATCCCTTAACAGTTGCTCAAGTGAACATGGTCGAATGCATGGTCATTATGGCTGACTCCAAAGGGGTGGTATCTTGTATTGTCCTTACCATCACTACCCCTTTCATCCCTTGAATTACATCCAATAATTTTGGCTTCTGTGTATTTTTCTATTTGATCCATATGGCTAGGGTTTCAATCTTTGGGTTATACCCAGTTCCACTGTAATATCCCCATTTTCACCCTACGCTCTTTATTTGGATTTAGCCTATTTCTGGAAAACCATAGGCTACTCAGATGTGCAAATCAGGATTTCCTTGTTGGAAGGTTTTGTGATCTTTCTTCAGTATTTACTATTTATAGTAAATACTATTTTTGGCAGTTAGCAGTTGTTAGCCTTCAGCTCATCCTGTCATTTGGAGCAATTATTCAGAATTAAGCTTTGGCCTTTGGAAAATATTATTTTGATAAAATTCTTCTTTTAAAAGGCAAAGTGTTCTAAATTTAAGTTGACCCCTTGGCCTAATTGATAACTTAAAGTTGTGTTAAAAAGGGGACTTGAAGGGGGACGCCTTCATGGAGGAATTTAATGTTCTTTATTAAATTATCTCTTGACTTAAAGTGGATGCTTTTTGAGAGGTTTAATTCTTTTTTGAAAAGGTAAAATGTAAGATGGATTTTGGCGTACCATCTAAGGGAATTGAACAGTCATCCCTTTCTCTTTAAAAGTGTGGCCTTGCTCCAGCATTTGGTATCTCTTATTTTGCTAAACTTATGTTGTCAAAATGATTTATCATTTTATACTTCGAGGAATGCTGACCTCCTAGTTCTTATCTCAATTTCGTGTTTGCAAGATAACACCTAATTGAATTGTTGTTGCTTCTCATTTAGACTAGCAGATAGAGCTTCACAATGAAATTTTGGAGTTTTTACCAGTTTTTGCAGTTGTTGATTGTACACAGCTGAAAGTCGAATTCACTCACAGTAGCTTGTACGAATTTTGTTTTGTTCTGGGTATTTGGTCCATCTATTCCTAAGGTCTTGGCGACCATTTCCAGCAAGTTTCAAATTTTAATTTTGAGTGTGTGATTTTATGTGGCAAAATCGCCCCTCTCAAGGGTCGTACCATTTGGAAGGCATTGGGAATTGTGCCAATTAAATAATGAAGGCTTTTTGGTGTTGTTTCTTCATCATGACATGGGCGCCTATCCTCTAGAGGTGCTTTGCATTCAGTTTCACGCAATTTGAAGTTATATTGTTTAAGTTATGAGCATTTGATTATTTCTGCAGTTGCTGATAACTCATTTCCAGAATTACAGATTTCTAAACAACATTATTTCAGTTTGCTCCTTCTATCTTTCTTCATCAATTCTCATTATGATATGAATTGTAAACACTCTATATTTTGGTGCTTGAAATGATTGTGAAATCCTTGTAATTTGCAGCTCTCTTTATTTTGTAAAAACTGTTAATAGTAGTACTGTTTCAGTTTTATTATTGCTGTAATATTTTAACTACTTCACATTAAGCACCCCTGGATGGTATACCGCCAATGTGGATAATCTGATTTGTAATCTCTTTCATACCCACTTCTAGTGGAGAATTCCCACGTTTCAGTGGATGCCTGCCACAGCAAAAGAAGTCTTTAATGTTGTAATCTTTTCCCCCCGCTGTTTGGTGGTAGTGTGGAAAGTTCATTGGCTGGATATCCGCCTTGTTGTTATTTCAATTTAGTAGTAGTACTCCACCATATGTTAGCACCTCGCCTGCAAAGGGATCTTGAGTGCACATCCTTGGTGTCAAGTTTAATAGTTCTCTTTTAGTATAATCTCGTACTTGTTAATTCAGTAGATCCTAGGGATCCTCTGACCATATGCTCGCCCCTCCTCCTTAAGTGGTTTTAGGGCGCATTCTTGGTTAGAGTTATTTCATGTATGTTTTGGTTATGCTAACCTTAACAGGTGATTGATCTTATTGTAAATGTTCATTAAAAACAAGGAAAAAATTGAGAGAGAATATTTCAGTGGTATCAAAGCCTATTTTCCTGCCATCCTGTGATTTTCAGCGCTTCAGTTATCAGATGAGAGTCAGAGAAGACCGATACTACATCCGTAAGCAGAACAAAGTTTAGTTTCAGCTTCAGAAGTTTTTGAAGTTGACACTTTTCAGAGGTTTGTGAAACCTTGTCTTATCAGAATAAGGCATGGCTAATGAAGAAGAGAGGAAATTGGCAGAGACTCTCTTTTTGGTTGGAAAGAGACTTGGCAAAGAATTTCAGTCAAGGAGAAATGAAGAGAATATTCTTCATTTGTTAGAACAATGTTTAAGACAAGTGAAGCCATCACTTTCAAAGGAAATGCAGTTGGCATTAACTCCTACAATTAATGTTTTGAATCAGCCCTATTGGTTGAGGCATCCAGATGATGAAACTAAGCTACTGATTTCTTCTTGTTTCATGGAAGTGATAAGAATTGTGGAGCCACAATTTCCCTATGATGAAGAAACTATGAAGACCATATTAAGTATGATTGTGGAGAGTTTTCAAGATATGGATGAAACTGGGAGTGTTTTGTTTCCAAGAAGAGTTGATGTCCTGAAGACATTTTCAGAAATAAGAACTTGCATCCTTCTGATAGAATTGGGGATGGAAAATCAGATTTACCATTTGTTTGATTATCTATTCACTTCGACTTGGAGTGAGCAAGAAGAGGGGGCGTTTGTAGCTGTTAAAAATGTTCTAATTGACACCATCAAAGAAGCTGATACTCTTCTCGAAAGTGTTCAAATCCTTCTTAAGAATGTCTTTGAACGAGAAGAGCAAATTTCTCCAACTGCTGATTTGTTAGTCAAAGAAATTTTCAGTCATTGTGAAGAAAAATTAAAGCCATGTTTGAAGAATACTGTTGAGGACACAGAGGAGATCTCTGAAGCTGAAGAGGAGGATGAAACTTCAAACCCCTTTGAAGACATTGCAAAAGTTCAATGGGTATCTACGGATTTGTGCTCATCCGAGCATTTTGTAGAAGAATGTAATGTGTCAGTGGAAGCTTTGAAGACTAGTGAGGTACTCTTGTTTTCTACAAAGGAGAACAGTGAGTTGACTTGTGTGAAGAAGCCTCATGTTGAAGATTCAAAGAAAGAACTTTTGGAAACAAAAGTTGAAACAAAGATGCAAGAAGGGGCCATAAGTGCAGATTCAAATGAAGGAGAAGTTTGGTTAGTTGAAGATATGTGTTCAACCAGCGAATTGTTTTTTCACAATTCCAAAGAATACTGGTTTGAAAGTCAAGTCAAGGAGGAGAAGAAGAAAGAAGAAGCTAAAGTCACTTCCCATTTCAAAGCTGATTTGATCAATTCTCTTGAATCAAGTGTAGAAGACAACATGGAAGGTGAAGCTTCTAGTAGTTATAAGGCAGATTTCTCTTCACCTGAAAACAAGCTAAGACAAAAAGCTAAGGAATTGGAAGGCACTATGGATGGAATGATGAAGAGTGTCCATCACATGCGAGACAAGTTGGGAAGTGCAACTCAAATGATTTTTGAAATCTTTGTCCATCAAAGCTGTCCTACAACATCTCAGCCAACATATGAAGATTGCAGTTCAAGCTCACAAACTGCTGGAAATGGAATTCAAGTTTTGTCAGAGCTTGATGAATTGCATCAGCATGTTGAAAATTTGATTTATGTTGTGCCTATAGGAGAGGATGTATGTTGCATTTCCATTGCTGGTATGAAGATCATTAAGTTTGCCTTGGAGAAAATCAAATCAATTCTTTTGCACATCATTCGTGTTAAAGACAAAGTGGCCAAAATTGCCGACAAGGCATTGGAGTGTAACGAGCTCAACAAAGCCAAGTTGCAAGAAGTGCATGAGACTCTAATTGAAGTAGAGAATCATATTTTTGTTGTACATTAATCATGGGAGCAAGAAAACAAAAGAAGAGTTGAGGAGCTTCAGGTAATTCTTGATGAGCTTGATCTCATACAAGAAACATATGAATTGGAATGCTGTCCTAAGAAACCGAAGTATTCAAACTCTCATCAACAAGTTTTTCAGGCTTTTGACAATTTGTTGTATGAAGAAGGTGCTAATAAGGTTTATGTAAATCCTCTTTTTGATATTGATGAAGGAATTTCTTCAGAGATTACTGAAGGAGGGAATTTGAGTTTGTCTTTCAGCGTTGGAGAGTTGATATGAGTGTTGCATGAAGTGGAATCTACTGCTGCTCCTAGTGCACCCACTCAACAAGAATTGGTAACTCTTGGAACACAAAGAAATGAAGACACTCTTATTGCTCATCAGCAAAGAGTTGATGGTCATGATGATGAAGGTTTTATTTATTTTTTGATGAGGATGCTTGTGAGACTCTTATCAGATTTTAGTTCATCACCATCTTCTCTTAGAGTGATAGATTTCAGAATTGTACTTGATGAAGGGTTCATGGAATCTTTTCGAAAATATATGACATTAGATTTTTGGTTCCATTTCTTCAACGAATATAGGTTTGTCGATTACTTCTTGGAGTTTCAAGAAGTGTTTATTCAGATGGAATGAGAGAATCAGATGATTCATGTGAGAACAATTCTCTGTTTCAGAAATGGTACTGCATTGTTGATAGTATGGGATCCTGGCATTACTTGGCAAAAAGATAATATTGAAAAATCTAAGAGGGATAAACCAGCACATTGTTTTCAAAATGTTGTTGAGATCATTAGCTTTTGTATTGGGACTTGTCTCCAATTGAAATTTAGAATTTGGGATCCCAAGTATTTTCTAATGAAGAATGGTAAGCATAAAAAGAAGGTTGGTTGGAGAGATAAGTGTAAAAATTTCAGTTCTGTGATTGCTGCTACCTTCTTTTCTTGTTACTAGATTTTGATTTCTGATCATAAATTGGTGTTCTCGGATGGAAATATGATTGGAAGATGGTTTGTGGTGGCATTGGGACCTTTATTGAAGAAGCCACCCACCTTGTTCATGAGCAACTATGCCAATTTTAATGAGAAATTATTTTGTTGCAGCTGCTGCAGATTGTTAGGGATGCTGATTTTTCATAAATCAAATTTCAAATTGTCTAAATCAGACCTATTAGTTGGTTGGTATTTCCATTTTCTGACCTTCCATTCTACTACTAGGATCGATTTTGAGCCTCGAATGAGAAAGGGATTGTTACAGTGTAGCCATAATTCATGTATGGTATGTTCTCTAATGTTTAGCAGTGGCCTTCTCTGTGTTTTCTCCTATACCAGTGTTTGGGGCAATAAGTTAGAAACTAATTTGGTCCACCAATTGGAGACTCATGAGGCAAAATTTTTAAGATTTTCATGGAGTCATCTCAGTTATATCAATTTTTTCCAAAAAAGGCATTATACATCTTCACAGAATTTTGAGGATGTGATGGGGGATCTCTTGCAAGGAGTTGCTCTCTCCTTTGCAAGAAGTGTTGGAAGAGTCACATTTGTTGTCGTGATTTGGTTTGATGCTTTGAGAAGTTATTTTGATGAGAATAATTTTGAGATGTTTAGATTATTCTTCTTAATTTTTAGAATGGTGATTGACATTGACATTGCAGATGTCAATTCTTTAGAGTTTATTAGGCATGAGACTCTGCTAGATTCTGATTCAAATTCCCGGTATGTTATCTCTTGGAGGTTGCAAGAATGGTTTGTGTTGTTTTGGTGCAATGACTACATTTGTATGATCAAAAAAGAGCAACATAAGCATGGTGGACCTTTTCAGAGAGGGACATGGGACCCTGGGATCCTATTTGATTTGGTAGGATCAGTTTGGAGTGTTGTTGCATTGCTTGAGGACAAGCAATTTTAGGAAGGGCGGACTATAATATCCCCATTTTTGCCCTACGCTCTTTATTTGGATTTAGCCTATTTCTGGAAAACCATAGGCTACTCAGATATGCAAATCAGGATTTCCTTGTTGGAAGGTTTTGTGATCTTTCTTTAGTATTTACTATTTATAGTAAATACTATTTTTGGCAATTAGCAGTTGTCAGCCTTCAGCTCATCCTGTCATTTGGAGCAATTATTCAGAGTTAAGCTTTGGCCTTTGGAAAATATTATTTTGATAAAATTCTTCTTTTAAAAGGCAAAGTGTTATAAATTTAAGTTGACCCCTTGGCCTAAGTGATAACTTAAAGTTGTGTTAAAAAGGGGACTTGAAGGGGGACGCCTTCATGGAGGAATTTAATGTTCTTTATTAAATTATCTCTTGACTTAAAGTGGACGCCTTTTTGAGAGGTTTAATTCTTTTTTGAAAAGGTAAAATGTGAGATGGCTTTTGGCGTACCATCTAAGGGAATTGAACAGTCATCCCTTTCTCTTTAAAAGTGTGGCCTTGCTCCAGCATTTGGTATCTCTTATTTTGCTAAACTTATGCTGTCAAAATGATTTATCATTTTATACTTCAAGGAGTGCTAACCTCCTAGTTCTTATCTCAATTTCGTGTTTGCAAGATAACACCTAATTGAATTGTTGTTGCTTCTCATTCAGACTAGCAAATAGAGCTTCACGGTGAAATTTTGGAGTTTTTACCAGTTTTTGCAGTTGCTGATTGTACACAGCTGAAAGTCGAATTCACTCACAGCAGCTTGTACGAATTTTGTTTTTTTCTGGGTATTTGGTCCATCTGTTCCTAAGGTCTTGGCGACCATTTCCAGCAAGTTTCAGATTTTAATTTTGAGTGTGTGATTTTATGTGGAAAAATCGCCCCTCTCAAGGGTCGTACCATTTGGAAGGCATTGGGAATTGTGCCAATTAAATAATGAAGGCTTTTTGGTGTTTTTTCTTCATCATGACATGGGTGCCTATCCTCTAGAGGTGCTTTGCATTCAGTTTCACGTAATTCGAAGGTATATTGTTTAAGTTATGAGCATTTGATTATTTTTGCAGTTGCTAATAACTCATTTCCAGAATTACAGATTTCTAAACAACATTATTTCAGTTTGCTCCTTCTATCTTTCTTCATCAATTCTCGTTATGATATGAATTGTAAACACTCTATATTTTGGTGCTTGAAATGATTGTGAAATCCTTGTAATTTGCAGCTCTCTTTATTTTGTAAAAACTGTTAACAGTAGTACTGTTTCAGTTTTATTATTGCTGCAATATTTTAACTACTTCATATTAAGCACCCCTAGATGGTATACCGCCAGTGTGGATAATCTGATTTGTAATCTCTTTCATACCCACTTCTAGTGGAGAATTCCCATGTTTCAGTGGATGCCTGCCACAATAGAAGAAGTCTTTAATGTTGTAATCTTTTCCCCCCACTGTTTGGTGGTAGTGTGGAAAGTTCATTGGCTAGATATCCGCCTTGTTGTTATTTCAATTCAGCAGTAGTACTCCACCATATGTTAGCACCTCGCCTGCAAAGGGATCTTGAGTGCACATCCTTGGTGTCAAGTTTAATAGTTCTCTTTCAATATAATCTCGTACTTGTTAATTCAGTAGATCCTAGGGATCCTCTGACCATATGCTCACCCCTCCTCCTTAAGTGGTTTTAGGGCATATTATTGGTTAGAGTTATTTCATGTACGTTTTGGTTATGCTAACCTTAACGGGCGATTGATCTTATTGTAAATGCTCATTAAAAACAAGGAAAAAATTGAGAGAATATTTCATCCACTCACACCTTCAATAAAGTCAAATTGTGCAACTAGCATTGGATCTTCTTGAGCCCACACTTGATCAAGTAGAAACATTTTCTTTAATTCCAAGCCAAGGAAAATGAGCATATTGCTCTTCAAGACCATTTCTCTAGCCTTTTGGGGGCTAATGTCAATGTTGTCAACTCTTAATTCCTGGAAAGTCTGTGCTACCATTTCATTTTTCTCCAATTCTTCAATTCCTGCTTCAACTAATTCCATCCTCTTTTGAAATTATTTTATCTTCATATTCATCCAGAAATCCTTAAACTCAGGAGTCTTAATGAATTCGTCATCTTCTATGAATCTCCTAGCTGCAATTTCTCTTTCATCTTCATGTACCTCTGTACTTATTTTTTCTACATCACCCATCCTTTCCTCATGTTTATGGGCACTGGTCTCAAGGATGGGTTGATCAACTTCAATATCACCTATCAATGACTGTAGTATTATAGCCACTTCCTCAGTATCGCCCACCTCTTCAGTATCCTCATAAGGTTGTAACTATTCAATGCTTCATGTCTTATGTCTTTTGGGAGGTAACTGCTCCATGGGAGGCTCAAAGGTTTCACCTGGGGTATGCTCTATAGTTGCACCACTATCATGTTCTTTGAGATATGCTTCCTTCTTTCTGCACAAGTCTTCAAATCTACCAATTATCAATTCTATACTCTTTATGGGGTCCTTTTCCTCGACAAAGTATCCTAGGAAATCCTTGGACCTCCACTTCGTCCTTTCTTCAAGCTTCATCAGATATTCCCATTTTTTCCTTCTACTAAATACATCATTATAAGTAATGCAGTTCCTTATGACATCTTCTTCAAAATCCACTTGGTGTGGCACTGTCATTTTGGTAAGAAGATTATGCCTTATGTTGTTCATATGATTTTCAGGGTCAAAGGCTCTTTCTTTTCCAGATTTCAGTGCATATCTTGTCTTCAAATAATACTGTAACTCCTCTAGTGTGTCTCAGCCTATATTCCAATCTTCACACTTGGTTTGGTTTGGCAAGAAAGTGCCTTTCTTCTGCTCGTGCATTACATCTTTCTCCATCCACATAATTTTCCACATAAATTCAAGAAATGCTAATCTGAGGGGCACAAATTTTGGCAGTATGTGTGGAGCAACAGGGCATCCATAAACTCTTATTATTGTAACTTATGGGAGGAAGAACCAATCTCCAAAATTATGTGTATGATCCTGCTCTGGTCTTAAATCCAAAGGTCTCACTAGTTGCAACATTTTGGTTGACAATCTTGGTATTGCATACCCAAGAACTCGAAGGATTTTGTGTACAGAGTCTTTGTAGAATAGAACAAAGCTTGAATTATTGCACTGACTATCCCAATTATAGCACCATTTCTAGACAGGTGTGGGATTCCCTCGCTCATCTATTGTAGCCAAGTCCATTCTTTTATTCCAATGGTTCTTATTCTAGTACAATATCAGATGGCATAGTAGGGAATAGTGTCTGAATGTAATCGGTGCTCTATCCTCTATAACTTGGGAGAATCCATCATCTAACGCCTTCTCAAGGTATGAAGCAAAGTCATATTCAATATTAGTTTCAGGGTTTTGAATTCTCATGGCCATCATCATTAGGCCTATTGGCATTTTATCTTGAGCATCTATCCCCAACACTTGGCAAAGAGCTAAATATGTATTCACAAAGTAATACTAAAAAATTGTCACATTAAATGGTTCAATAGTGGTAGTAGAGATGGGAAATGTTCTGTTACCAATGCCTCTTTTCATATATAGGGGTACCTCATCACTTCTATAAGTCTTTTTTAACCTATCATAATCCTCCTCACTTTTTTGCAGGTTTATATTGGTCAGAGCCTGCTTGTTTAAGCCAAAACACTTAATGATGGTTTTTCTAGTTACTTCTACCAATACTGTGTCATTTGGAAACCTTACTATTTTGGTAGCTAAGTGATAGTGTTTGGCTAGCAGTCTGATAAATTCTATATCAACAAACACATTTGGGACAATCAACCTTGCTATATCCAACATCCAAGTGTTTGACACTGGAATCTCCTCATTTCTCTTACTGTAAAAATACCAAAATAGGTCCCATCCAGATTTGGAAATGAGGACATCCCTACAACTTTGTGTAGTGTCCATGAGAAACTTCTTATTACCCTCTTTAGTAGACCCTGGAAGTATATAATATGGACTGATGGAGTGGTCTCTTCTTTACTTTAGGTTCTTCATCTTTAATTTTAGGATGACTTTATTTTACTTCTAATTGTTTTGTTTTAGGATGGAGTGCTTTCTTCTTTACTTTAGGTTCTTCATCTTAAATTTTAGGCCGAATTTCTTTTACTTATGATCATTTTCTTTTAGGAGGCATGTTTCAATTTTCTCTACTATGGCTTCAGATGAAAAAACCTTGAAAGATTTTTTATATTAACAAAGCTCTTTTAGAGAGTTTTTGTTCACTTGCAAGACTTCTTCTCGTATCCTTAGCTCCTTCCATGCTAGTGCACTGCAATTGAGTGCGATATTGGGAAAACTCACTTATCTTTGGATGGCGCGATATTCAGTCATATTAGTTTTGGCAACTCTTAATAATTTAATAGCATTTAATTTTGGCAACTGATGTGATTTTTTGCATTTATTGCTCCAAATTGTAATGATGCCATGATTACAGTACTATCATCATATCTTATTATACCCGCTACGGTATGGCAGTTTTTTGCCCTTCCCTTCTACTGTTTACCACACTATCGCCTTGCTCAAGGCTTCTTGTTGCGGAGTTGCGGTGTATACCGCTCTACCACATATGTTGCTCACCTTCTCAGTAGTATAGCGGTGTATGCTTTTGATCATTACTTCAAGAGTTTCGATGAGACAATCTTATTTGTCTTATTGATATCTCAATGTCTCGTTGACATTAGATCTCATGTTCCTTTGATGTTGGTTGTCGGTGTCGATGAGACAAGTTAATATCTCTTGCCGATATGCCACTATCTCATCGATATTTTCCTTCGACGGTATTTCTTTATATATCAGTGTAACTCTACCATGTCGAGGAGACTTGTGATTATCACTATGGTATAGTGGTGTTTTGCCCTTCCCTTTTGTTGTTTACTGCACTACCACCTTGCTCAAGGCTTCTTGTTGTAGGGTTGTGGTGTACACTGCTCTACCATATATGTTGCTCACCTTCCTAGTGGTATAGCAGTGTATGCTTTTAATCATTACTTGAAGAGTGTTGATGAGACTATCTTATCTATCTTACCAATATCTCAATGTCTCATCGACATTACTTTGTTATATCCAAGAGTTGTGTTTCACTGAGCACTTGTAGATATACCTTATCGATGTGACATAAGTGATTCTCTCCTCGATATGCCTGTATCTTGTTGACATTTCACTATTTTACATTGTCGATGAGACATATAAATAAGTCTCTTCAACATAGGGGTGTCTAATCCGACACTAAACCTGAAGATAAACTCAAAGCTAAAGTTGGAGCTAAACACGATGCTAAACTCGAAGCTAAACTCAGAGCTAAAGCTGGAGATCAAGGCATCACTACACTCGAAGCTAATATCGATGCTAATATGATGTTACTTTAGGCTCTAATTAGCGCCGACTTGTACTGATCGACACAATAAATGCTAAAAATTGTGCCATCCCAATGAATAACACCGACTTTTTCAAAAAAAATCCAAAAAATACATTAAAACAATGGGTGGAAGCAAAAAATAGAGCAAAAAATGGAGCAAATCACAGGGATTTAATGTAGTGAGATGTTGTACAACTTACAATAAGGATTTCCAATCCATTACAATATAACACAAAGTATAACTTTTCCAAGAAAGTACAAAACTACATACATGGCTCCTTCAAGCTTCATAGTATAAAATATAGATGGTCCAAGAATCTGCCTTTCAAATCCTTGGTCCTCTATCACTTGCTGAGGAGGAGAAGCATCACTCACATGCTTTTCTACCAACCACAGACTCATATGAAATCCCCCACACATCTATCAATGATAGATGGCCCTTCCCTTCGATGAAGGTATTGGTTGGGTAACCCCGTACATCATACAACTTTGAGCTTAATGTTGTCCTACCTGACTAGGATTTATAACCTACGCTAGGTAGCCCTCATGCATTTAAATGAACATGGTGAACTGATAGTGGAGTCTTGACATTCACACTTCTTGAGTGGAGTCTTCAGACATTCCCACTACTTTGGCCAAAGTGTTCTCACTCAGTATAATCGAGTAATGGTCTACCATTCACCTACACTATGGCAAGTTCATTTTGAATTAAGGTCATTATATCTATCATTAGGAAATCCCTCTCCATGAGCAAGCTACTCCCCAGGATAACCTATCTCTTTAACACAACCTAAGGTAACACAACTCAATAATAAAAGTACAAGTTCCCTCCCTTCACTAGATAACTTTCCCAGGAGTAACCTGCTATCCATCTAGCATAATTAAATATCTATTTATGAGTGTTCCTTAAGCTTGTCTATGTTTACTCATATCTAGTATAATATCAATACCTATAATAAACATACTCTCTTACCCATATATACTTATTTCTAGTATAATATTAATACCCAAGGCAAAAAAACTCTCCTATCATAGAGTACTTACAAACAATGCACAACAAAGTAAATAGTTTCCACTTTTCTTTCAATGCAAACAATACTTTCCTCTAAGTGCAAGTAACAATAAGACTAGTTTATTCAATCAAGATATAGCTCATTCAAAAGTAGAATAAACAAAAGTAGAATATGCTCGTGCATGTATTTAAGCTTTCCAATTTGACTGGTTGTAGTCATAGCACTTTTAGAACAACTTCTCGATATTGATCCTCCAACAAAGTCTCACAAATATTAACTCTCAAGTTGGAAAATTCTTCTCCTTAAAGGATGATAAAACTCTCTCAATACTCAAGACTCTCATTCACTGTTTTAACATAATATTATAGATAGAAAAATATACAAGAAGTAGAGGCTTTACGCAAGAAATAATGCATAGAAGAAGAATAATGATGTGTCCAAACAAATGAACTCATGCTGCTATTTATACAAGTAGGAGATCATACAACCTATATTTTAGGCATGTTTAATGAAAGCAAATTGCATGCACAACAACATAGCTAACTCCACTAAAAGGTGGTGAATACGAAAGTATTTAATCAACTCAAACAACAACAAATAGACTAGGTTAAACAACAACAAATAGAGACTATTTCAAATCTCCATATGATGGAATTCAAATGGCAACTCAAAGCAGACTTCTACAGTTTAAAGGATTCAAAGGTGGTGTGGTTTCTTCCTTCACAAAAATATTCAATAAAAAAAGTGTGCCATTAAACTAAAGTATCGATTAAGTCATGTTGAGTATTGATTCCCTCGTAAAATCGGTTTAGACAAAGTCATTGATATGTTTCCATATATTTATGGTTGTTTGGTTGATGCAACATAATGTGGTAAATCTATTGACCAAGTCCATGGTTCATTAAAGCATTGACTTATTCTCATTATCGACTTTAATGGTTGTAAAGTTTTCAGATTCAAACTCTCTTTTCGTTTGACAGCAAGATCATAAAATGTGGCTCAAGAAATACTGTCGTAACCATCTCAAAATTCACCCACTAAGTTTTCCATTATAATTGAATTCAAAGCCAAAATTATAAAGCATTATAATCGACTGATAATCATTGCTTTAGATAGTCAATCTCAAAGCAAATATTATTTAAATATAAATACATAAGTATACATATATATATATACTTACACACACACACATATATATTAACAAGCATAACCATATATATATGTATACGTATATATGTATGTGTTAGTATATATTCATATTTATCATATGTCAATAAAGCATGTATATATAATCGATATACAAAGGAATACATTAAAATAACAATCAAATTATTATATTAATATATTGGTTGTGTATACATACATATATATATGTATTCATATATATGCCTCTATGTATATGTATGCGTATGTATACATGTATTGATAGATTCGTATGGGCATATCCATTTGCCACCATACATGTATATGGATACATTCATACATATGGATATATGTATATATTATATATATATACACACATTCAATTCACACACCAAAACATGCATAATTACTACTATATTGATAAGAGACTATGAGCGATATGTCTATACGTATACATATGCATATCATTGGTTCCATTTGATAGTTCCATGTGCATAAGCAACTCATGCATGAGTGTGCATAGGTACGTCTACCTATGTACCCTTATGTACATGTTCCTTTGTGCATATGGTCTATCATTGTCATGCATGTGTGTACGCATACACATACCTTGTATGTTTCACATATCAATACAAACATAGTAACAAGGAAAGAACTCTCAGCTCAAATGGATAAACATCATTCACACATGTACTCAATAGTAAACTAGATTCATACTAAAGCAGACATACAGACAAGAATGACTTACCAACTTCCCACTTAATAACCTAGCTCAATTATTCTATTATGGTGTGTGTAAGCTCAGATAGGTTATGTTATTGGTTACCTGACCAAGAACTTCTCCTGAGTGACACTTCCCCTCCACCTGGAGGAATTGAACATATACCCGCAATCACTAAAACATGTACACGATAGTCAATTATTCAAAAAATATGCATATTACATATTACATCTCCAAAGTTAGAACATCAACACAGTATTCATCCAATCACATGAATGAATTCCTTCATATAACATTAAATGAGATGGCATTCATTCATTAAGTAGTGATAACAAAGTGCACACGCAATTTATTCATCCACTGAATTCACATTTTACCCTATATAGTAATAATAAATAGTAATTGCACAATTGGGGTGTAACATACCCCCCTTTGTGAATCATCATCCCCGATGATTTAATGTATCAACATAAAACAAGGCAACAATCAACCTATTGTTCAAGCATTCTCATAAACATCTAAAATGTGAGGAAACTTTTGTTGAATTTCAGCATAATCTTTCCAAGTGGCTAAGTCTTTTGTGTACTGATCCCACTGGACTTTGCACTGCAGAACCTCCTTGTTATGCAAGCGAAGCTTACGTGTTCTGAGCACCTTGACAGGCTCGGGTGTTACTACTTTGGGGTCCTGTACCTATAAATCAGTCCAATCGATCACATGATTATCACCGGGTACATACCTCTTAAGGTAAGACACATGGAAGACATTATGCATTCTGGCAAGAGTTGGTGGCAATTCAATTCGATAGGCTACCAAATTCACTTCCTCTAGAATATAAAAAGATCCAACATAATGTGGGGAAAACTTGGAAGAATTTTCAAATTTAATGGAGCTCTTGCGATTTTTCACTCTCAACAACACTTTTTCACCTATGGAAATTTTTTGGGGCACTCTCTTAGCATCAAAAAAATTTATGGCGATCTTAGCTTCAGTCAACCTTTGCTTCACAATCTTAACTTTCTCATCCATTTCAGCCAACATCTTTGGCCCAAGGGTCACTCTATCCTCAAGTCTATCCCAACTTATAGGAGTTTGACACTTTTGACTGTAAAATGCTTCGAAAGGAGTCATCTTTATTGCAGAATGATAAGAATTGTTATAAGAAAATTCAACTTAGGGTAAGTAGTCTTCCCACTTGTATTGTTGATCCATACAATAAATTCTTAGTAGGCCTTCCAAAACCTGATTCACCCTTTCCATTTGTCCATCTGTTTCTGAATGATGTGTTGAACTAATATTCAACTGAGTCCCTAGTGCAGAAAACAAGGTTTGCAAAAACCTAGAAGTGAATCGTGCATCCCTATTCAAGATAATCTTCTTAAAAATTCCATGCAACCTAAACACTTCTTGCACAAACTTTATTTCTATGACAGGTGCTCCATTAGTTAGATTCCCAGGTATAAAATGTGTGACGTTGGTAAGCTTATCTACTACCACAAGAATGGCATTGTGCTTATTTCTTGACAAAGGAAATCATTGCACAAAGTCCATACTTATGACTTGCCACTTCTTCTTTGGTATGTCATGTGGATATAACAAGCTTGCAAGATGATGATGCTTCAGTTTCACCCTTTAACATGTTCTAGACACCTAGCCACAAAATTAGCAGCATCTCCTTTCATCCCTTTCCAAAAATATAATGGTTTCACATCGACCATCATTTTGGTCACTCCAGGGTGTCCAGAGTATGGTGCTTCATGTATTTATTTCCATACCGGATTCCTTAACTCCACTATGTCAGGTAGATATATCCTACCTTTATATCTAAGTAATCCATTAGGTTCAAAATGAAATACCTCATACCTAGAATCTATGGATTATTAGCGAGTGCCTAATTGACTAGCAAGTAGTACCCATCCTCTTTGCACTTTTGTAACACTTGTCCCTTAAATTTGGTTTGAATGGTTGTTATTGAAGCAATATGATGTCTTCAACTTAAGGCATTAGAAATCTATTCTCTTTCCCTTTTATATAACTAATATTGAATTCATAGTCAGCTATTAATTCCAACCATCTTCTCTACCTAGCATTCCAATTAGATTGAGTGAAAAGGTACTTTAACCCATTATGGTAAGTTTTCAATTCAAAGGGTTTCCCTAACAAGTAGTGCCTCCACATTTGCAATGCGTGAACCACAACTGCTAACTCTAAATCATGCGATGCATAATTTTTCTCATAAGGTTTCAGATTTCTAGATTTATAAGCAATCACATGCCCATATTGTATTAAAACACCTCCTAACCCTTACCCACATGCATATGTGATAAATGTAAAGTTACCCTCAGGATCTGGTACTTTCAAGATTGGCGCAGTGGTCAACTTCTCTTTAAGACATAGTTCAAAGGCTTCTTAACACTTCTTAGTCGCTCATATTTATTCCCTTTTCTCTGTAAAGAAGTGATTGGAAAAGAAATCTTGGAGAAGTTCACAAAAAAAATTCTATAGTACCCTACTAGACCCATAAAACTTCTTACCTCAGACACATTCTTGGGTATAGGCCACTCAAGTATTGTGTTGATCTTAGCAGGATCTACAAAGATTCCATCCACTGAGATTACATGCCCTAGATAATGCACTTTCCTCAAGAAGAAAGTACTCTCAGAGATTTCACCATACAACTTGTGTTCTCTTAGCTGTTCTAAAACTATCTCTAAATGTCTACAGTAATCTGAACCTCATCCTTTGAATAAATCAGGATGTCATCTAGAAAAACCAAGACTAATTTATCTAGGAAATCTCTAAATACACTATTCATAAAATTCATAAATGCAGCGGATGCATTTGTTAACCCAAAAGGTAAAACTGTGAACTCATAGTGTCCATATTTGGTTCTAAACATAGTCTTAAAGATATCTTCATCTCTAATTCTCAACTGGTGATATCCAAATCTCATATCTATCTTCAAGAATACCGTTGCTCCTCTTATTTGATCGAAAAGATCATCAATGTGTGGCAACTAATACTTATTTTTCACCATGGATTTGTTAAGCATAATATAGTTGGTGCACAAACACAAAGTACCATCCTTCTTTTTCACAAAAATAATAAGTGCTCCCCAAGGCGAAACACTTGCTCTTATCAACCCTTTTGACAATAGTTCATCCAATTGTTCTTTAATATCCTTTAGCTTGGTTGTTGTCATCCTATGGGGCACCTTGGAAATAGGTTAAGACCCTGGAATTATATCTATAAAGAAATCAAATATCCTCTTCAGTGGTAGCTGAGGTAACTCCTCTAGAAACATATCCAAATTTTTTCTCAATATAGGATATTTTTCCATGTCCGATATTTCAATATCATCTATTTCACCGTCTTCCATCTCTTGGAAGCTTTGGGAATCCAAGTTATCAAGATCTTCTTCAAGTTCTTCTAACTTAACAGCAAAGATTTTGCACCCTTTCTTCTCAACCCTTACTAGTTGCATTGTTGAGATTTGATGAATCTTCACCTCTCTAGGTATCCCTTGAACTTCACTCGGTTTCCAAAATCATCTAGGAATTCCACAGTTTTTGCATGGTAATCTACCTTAGCCCTATGTCTCCACAACTAATTCATACCTAAGATTACATCATAGGATCCTAATGGTGTGGCATAAAGGTTTACTTTAATAGAGAAAAAAGGTAGCTCTATCCTAGCCTCGAACAAACATTGTTCCACCTTTGCCCTTGTCTGGTTTGCATACTCTACATCCCAAGATGTTGCCATGTGTCCATCCTTTCTAGATAATTTCTTAGCTACTCTAGGTGAAATGAAATTCTTAGTTGCACCAGTATCAATGAGAACTAAAATAGGTAAACCAAACAAAATACTTTGAGTTTCAATGGGAGTTGCTTGATACTCTACTTGGCGGTCATCCACTGCTACATGTATCCTCTATTGGAACATTTCCCATTGAGTAGGTAGTGAACTACCAGAAGGCTTACTAGGACAATCTCTAGGAAAATGGTCTCCCCCACAAGTATATCATCATATAAACGGTACCTTCTTCTTTGTGGGTTCTCCATATCCACTAGTGTTTCCTCCAGTGTTGTTGGTATTTCCTCGGTTAGAACCATTCCTTCTTCGCTCTCTTCTCAGCTCTTTTCCACTATTGCAATTACCTTTTTCTCCTTGCTTAGGTACATTTTGCCTAACCTCCACCTTCTTTGGAGTTGGGTTATTAGTAATTTCTGCAATCTTCTTACGATCTTTACTTTCCTTTCGGTTGGAGATAGCCCTAAGATTTTTCTCATGCTTAATTAACTTCTCATATACAAGATCCATAGTTGTAGGACCATGTATATCCACTTCTCTTCCGATCTGATTGTTAAGTCCCATTATAAATTTTCTAATGCGAAAGCATTCATCCTTATGATATATAGGAACATAACACAAAAGTCAGGTAAACTTCTCCCAATACTCGTTTACTAACATATTTCCTTGCTTCAAACTAGAAATCCATGAGTTTTTGGTCATAGTATAGTTGGGGAACCCATCGCTTACAAAAAAATATCAACAAATTCTCCCTGTTTCAGCTTCCATGAGTTGATATTGAGTTCCAACTTTTTGTTCATCCACAAGGTTGAAGCTTCTCTAGCTAACTGGTATGCACCCCAAGCGACTTTAGTGGTCTTAGTGTAATTTTGGATTTTAAAATAATTTTCCATTTTGAACAAGCCACGCCTCAGCTTCATCCCCACTGGCGCTTCCCTCAAACTTGGGTGCAACAATCTTCCTCATATCCTTGGAAAGTTCAAAATCCATACGCTTCTTATTTATTTCCTCAGACGGTGTCGGTGATCTTTCTATTTTGTGATCATGGATTTCATCATGTCCCTGAGAAGAGTTTTCACCTTCATTCTCATTAATGAGAACCTCTTTCTCAACCCTAGCTTGTGTCCTTTCTTTCTCAAGGTTATCAAACCTTACCAAAATTTGGTCAAGTCTAGCTTCAATTCCTATTGGTCCTTGACCAACTTCTTGGCTACCGCCAGGATTGGTTTGTGTCCTCACCATCTTCACAAGATTGGGTTTTACCTCAATGTTTTATCCATGTTAGACTAAATTGCATTTATCAACTATCTTATGGAAAATTTTAGAAATGTCATTCATACACACATAAAGAATTCCACATAAGATTAAGCACATCCTTTTGATAAACAAATAATTTTATTCATTTCACAAGGATTTCAATATCCTTTGATTACATGGAGCGACTATTCAGATAGTCGAGTGGAGAGTATCCCTCAGATTCACTCTCTGACACAAAACTTAATGGAGTATATCCTAGAGAATGAGATTGTTTCTCATCTCTATCTTCCTGTTCATCCCTTAATTGTTCATATCTATCCCAAAATGGATAGTAGCCTTCAAATTTATCATCTGATACATAGTTACGAGTTTCAATGCCAATATGGTGTTCATCGACAATGTAGTCAACTCTTTTCGCAGACATTTGTTCATGAGACCATTTCTCATCTGGCTGATCTCGAGGTACATATCCCTCAGACTCGTTACTTGAGGATATTACTATTAATTTTTCCAATGGAAGAACTCTAGGGTCTCTAAAGATGAATGTCGGGCTGACACTTCCTTCCGAGGGCATATCCCTAGAAAGTGATAATGACTCAGATTTTTCTAGTGAAATGGAAGGTAGGTTGTTGTATATAGCCTCCATCTTCATCTTCCTCTTCACATCACTGATCCAAGAAAGTGCGTGACTAAATGTTTCAGTGTAACTCAACTAGATGACATTTTCGTAGTTGTTTCCCTCTATGGTTCTAACGATGGCTTCTCTTTCCTTCTACGCCTTAAAAGGTAGCGCTCATTTTTTATTACTAAATTTTGAGCTATTAATCTAAGATGCACCATCCTAGTACAAGAATTCACAATATTAGATAATGTTAGACAGAAAGAATGATGAGCTCATAGGTTCCACAACTAAACCTGGTAGCTCTGATACCACATGCAACAACCCAAACGTTCACTGAAGGAAATTTCCTAAGTTTTTATGATGCAAGTAAAATAAACTATGTACAAGCCATTGCAATAAAAAAAAATTCTTTATTGAAAATATATGAACAAAGATGTTGTACAAATTACAATAAGGATTTTCATTTCATTACAATATTACACAAAGTACAACTTTTCCAAGAAAGTACAAAACTACATACATAGCTCCTTCAAGCTTCATAGCATAAGATATAGATGGTCTAGGAATCTACCTTTCAAAACCTTGGTCCTCTATTGCCTATTGAGGAGGAGAAGCATCACTCAAGCACTTTTTTGCCAACCACAGACTCATATGTAGTCTCCCACACATCTATCAATGATAGATGGTCCTTCCCTTCAACGAAGGTATTGGTTAGGTAACCCCGTACAACATACCATTTTGAGCTTAGTGTTGTGTCCTACATGACTAGAATTTATAACCTACGCTAGGTAGCCCTCATGCATTTAAATGAACACAATGAACTGATAGTGGAGTCTCGGCATTCACACTTCTTTAGTGGAGTCTTTGAATATTCCCACTACTTTGGCCAAAGTGTTCTCACTCAGTATAATGGAGTGATGGTCTACCATTCACCTACACTATTTCAAGCTCATTTTGACTTAAGGCCATTATATCTATGCTTAGGCAATCCTTCTCCCTGGGCAAGCTACTCCCTAGGATAACCTCTCTTTAACACAACCTAAGGTACAACACAACTCAATAAGCAAAGTACAAGTTCCCTCCCTTCACTGAACAACTTTCCCAAGAGTAACCTACTAGCCATCTAGCATAATTAAATATATAGTTATGATTGTTCCTTAAGCTTGTCCATGTTTAATCATATCTAATATAATATCAATACCTATGATAAACATACTCTTACCCATATCTACTTATGTCACTACAATAAATCCTTGTGATTAGCTCCCTTTTTTGCTCTGTTTTTTGCTTCCACCCACTGTTTTAATGTATTTTTCTCCAATTTTGAGAAAAAGTCGACGCTATTTATCAGGTTGGCACCATTTTTGGAATTTTTTGTGGATCAGAATAATTAGGCGTTAATTAGCACTAGATTTAGCACCTACTTGTTTTGATTTAGTGTCGGGTTTAGAGCCAAGTCAGCAACGTCCTCCACTATTCAGCATACACCTCAGCTGCCAACCAAGTCCGCATATACCCTGCACTATTGCTCAACAGGTTGAAGAATCCTGTGGTATGGAGGTAATCGCATTATCGCTTGGGTACTAGAAGGCTTCCACGGGGTGGCGGTATATCACGCTACCGCCAGATAGTCATAAGCCTCTCGCGGTATGGCAGTAATCCGAATTTAGCACCAGATTTAGCGTTGGATTTAGTGCCAGATTTAGCGTTGGATTTAGCGCCAGATTTAGCATCGGGTTTAGAGCCAATTCAACAATGTCCTCCACTATTCGGCGTACACCTTAGCTGTCAACAAAGTTTGCATATACCCCGCACTACCGCTCAACAGGTTGAAGACTCCCGCGATATGGTGGTAACCGCATTACCGCTCAGCTACTAGAAGGCTTCCACAGGGTGGCGGTATATCACGCTACCACCAGACAATTAGAAGCCTCTCGCGGTATGGCGGTATACACCACACTACCACCAGGTAGAAAAAAATCTCCCGCGGTATGGCGGTATACCGTGCTACCACACCTCTCTCACAATCATCCAACGGTATAGAGGTAAAAGCATGAACTTAACACATTATTTATTTATATGTTGAATATTAATCATTATTTAGAATTCATTTTTCACAATAATAATATGAATGGTTTGGAAGAAATGCAAGAGGCAGATCTATTTTAATTAAAAAAAACTTAGGGTGCAAGGAATCTAATGTAATATCACAATCACAATCACAATCACAACCACACAATTTTTTAAAATTATAATAATTAAAATCATAACTTAATGTTTAAATTATATATTTAATTCATATTCATTTTAGTTTTATTTAAATAATTATTTTTTTTATATATTTTTTAAAATTAAAATTAATAATTGTTAAAGATATTTTTCATATTTTTATTTTATATAAAATAACATCAATAGTTTTTAATTATTAATTGAACATACAAATTAATAAATTTAATAGATAATAGTAATTTTTTATTATAAAATATATGTATTTTGTTTTCTAAATTTGTTTGAATATTAAAATATTTAATGATTAAACATATTTGAGTTTTATCACATCAATATTTTTGCCGCCATGATGAGTTAGAACAAAATACCCAAGCCCTAATTTTTAACTCTCATTTTCACTTGGTTTTTTCGAGCTCCCTTGCCCTACACATGCCGCCATCATTAGAGTTTGAAACCTTGAGCTTTCTAAAGGAGTATATGTCAATTTTCTCATTGATTTTGAGAGTTTTCTTCACAAAAAAATTTGTTGAGGCCGAATCAAGTAAAGCTTTCATGGTTCATCATTTGTTTCCACTTATCTGAATGTGTTTTCAAAGACATTCCTTCTTGGATTCTCATGCATTTTTCTCTTGATTTACTTTGTCGATGCCTTACTTGTCTTGAGGCTGACATCAAAGTACTTCTAGAGCTCACATTTCTTTGAACAACAAGAAGTTGAGTAAGTTTCTATGCACCATTTCTTTGTATCTTACCTTTGTTTTCTGTCAAACAAGCTTGATTTGGACTCAATAGATACAAATGAATGGGTGTTTTATTTCTACCATGCATCCTTATTTTGTAAACCTTCTATCTTGGCTCAGCTTCTCTGGAATTAGCTCAGTAACAAAATAAATGAAACAAATCACACTCTTCATATTTGGTTTGATCAAATGATGAAAGATTTTTTTATTTCTACATTTTTCTCTTTCTTGGTGATAGCTTGGTCATGACCTCTCTAGAATATTTTTTCTATTTTCAAAAAGAACAGAGTGTAAACTTTTCTTTATTATATTTTTGAGCCTCCTTCATGGCTCCATGATTATGGCCACGTGCTCTATTTAATGGCATTTTGGGTTTGTCTTTGATCTAGGGTTTTTCAAAAACCCGTGACTCTTATTGCAGATACGAGCTCTCAAAAAAATGAGTGCACGCCTTTTGGCATGATCTTTCACTTCTCAGAAAGAAAAATAAATCCTTCCACATTTGGGGCTCGACCCAGAAACCCTAAACCATGGGTTTGTGATATTCTGCATATCCTTCTCCTTTCTTGCAAGCATTTTACATTTTCATTTTTTAGAACCCGCTTCACAAGACAATTGCACTAATTTTCTGTATGTTCATTTTTCTCTGAACAAGAAAAAAATGGAGATGATTGATGCAGAGCATGGTGGGCTTCAAAGGTCTTCAAAGACACAAACACAAATTTTTGCAAGATCACTTAAGCATTCACAAATTTACTTTAATGAAACATGGTTTTCCAAGCTCCAAATACACCAAAAAGAGGTTTTAATACACCAAAATCTTACTAAAACTTTACCACACCTTGAACATCATATAATTGATAGGGTTAAGCCAAAAAAACACTCTTAGAACACCGGTTCTTTCATTATTTCATTATTCATACTCAAGAAGACAAATTACTTGTAGTGTTCCACATAGACAAAATTGAGTGTATCTTTTAAACCAGATTGAATCTCCAAAAAAAATACATTTTCAAGAACCCATTTTGTCCTTAAACATATAAAAAAATAGAATGAGGTTGTTTTGGAAAGAAACCCTCAAAAAATGACAGTCTCGTTGTCCTAGAGGCCTAATTTTGGCTCATATGCAAGAGGGTTTATTGGAAATAACTACTCCAAACCACAAACCACTTTTCCAATGCTTCAAACACCTTATAATAGGTCTTCACATTCTATCCAAACCATCTCCAACCCTTTAACATTGCATTTGTAGCAAATCCAACTTGTAGTTATGCCTTCATGCTCAACATTCACAAATTTACTTTAATGAAACATGGTTTTCCAAGCTCCAAATACTCCAAAAAGAGGTTTTAAGACACCAAAATATTACTGAACCTTTACCACACCTTGAAAATCATAGAATTGATAGGATTAAGCCAACAAAACACTCTTAGAACACTGGTTCTTTCACTATTGCATTATTCATACTCAAGAAGACAAATTGTTTGTAGTGTTCCATATAGACAAAATCGGGTGTATCTTTTAAGCCAGATTGAATCTATAAAAAATAAAAAATTTCAAGAACCCATTTTGGCCTTCTTAAACATATCAAAAAACATAATGAGGTTGTTTTGGAAAGAAACCCTCAAAAAATGGCTGTCCCGCTGTCCTAAAGGCCTAATTTTGGCTCATATGCAAGAGGGTTTATTGGAAATAACTGCTCCAAACCACAAACCACTTTTAAAATGATTCAAACACCTTATAATAGGTCTTTACATGCTATCCAGACCATATCCAACCCTTTAACATTGCATTTTGTAACAAATCCCAACTTGTAGCTATGCCTTCATGCTCAACATTCATAAATTTACTTTAATGAAACATGGTTTTCCAAGCTCCAAATACACCAAAAAGAGGTTTTAAGACACCAAAATCTTACTAAACCTTTACCATGCCTTGAAAATCATAGAATTGATAGTATTAAGCCAATAAAACACTCTTAGAACATTGGTTCTTTCATTATTGCATTATTCATACTCAAGAAGACAAATTGCTTGTAGTGTTCCACATAGACAAAATCGAGTGTATCTTTTAAACCAGATTGAATCTCCAAAAAAAAAAAATACATTTTCAAGAACCCATTTCAGCTTTTTTAAACATATCAAAAAACAGAATTAGGTTGTTTTGGAAAGAAACCCTCAAAAAATGACTGTCCCGCTGTCCTAAAGGCATAATTTTGGCTCATATGCAAGAGGGTTTATTGGAAATAACTACTCCAAACCACAAAACACTTTGAAAATGCTTAAAAATCCTTATAATAGGTCTCCACATGCTATCTAAACCATATCCAACCCTTTAACATTGCATTTGTAGCAAATCCCAACTTGTAGCTATGCCTTCATGCTCAAAATTGATAAATAATCACTAGGGCAGCAATAGAACTCTTGTAATTTGACTACCTGTGCACTTGAAAACACAAAAAGTATTGAAAAACAACCTAAAATAACCCATTCCACCAATTTATAGAGGTCTACATTGGTGGAATAGTGTTTTATGCTTTTATTTGACTCTTAAACCCTTAAAATGAGGGTTTCTGGACTGCCCTCAGAAAAATGGCTCTAAAAAGCTTAAAACTCAATGAAATTAACTCAAACCAGATTTATTTGAAAGCTAATTCAAAGCTCTATCAAACCCAACCAAAAGGAAAGCTTGAGAGTATTGTACGGACAGTACCATGCCTAAGTACATCAAGAAAATGTTAAAATCTGCAAAATATGGCACTTTTATTCAAAAAATTTACAAGTTACAATGTACTCTCTTCTTCCATGCCTTCACAAGGCTCTTTAAAGGTGTCTATAATAGTTATCTAACTGCCCCTTTAATTACAATCAACCAAGAACCTTCCCTTTACAAAATGACTCTTCACATTCCACTTTTTTGTATTTTGCAATTTTGCATTTTTTTGCTACAAAAGACAACTTTTACATTTTGACTTCATAGACCTCCTAGAAACCTATTAATGACTCAAATGCATTTAAAATGGTCCAAATATGACCTTTTTACAATCACAATATGATGAAGACTCAAATTTTAGAAATTTTCCCCATGGAGGCATGAAGTTACATGGTGCCCTGCACCAATGATATGGTTCACAATTATATAAATAAACATGGTTCTATTTCCTTTTGATGTATGTAACTGTAATTTCATTTTTCATGTTCTCAAAAATGAAGTTGTGTTCTCTTTCCACAATTTCATTGATCTCTTCATCATTCCCCAATAATTGAATAGAGGCAGTCTTAGGTATTAGATAGATGCATTACAAAGAGGCAGTCTTAGGTATTAGATAGATGGTACATTTCATAACACATTGCTTAGGCCATCCACTAGGGGAATGAAAATTATCCTTGTATAAGTAATGTACTGGAGGATTCAGTTTAATAATATGCTTCACCATGCACTTCATATGCCATTGGAATATAATTTTACAACATAAAATCCTATATTAAGCATACTAATTGAAACTTCAAGGTCAAATGAACAATTTTGTATTAGATTTCTAATTTTGGAACTCGTGAATATTATGTGGCTGAGAAATCTTTTCAAACAACTTTCTTATGTTATGGAGCCAAACAGTTACCATGGCATTACTTTTGTGATCAAAGTTATGCATGTCTTCCGAGCTTCTTGATTTATCTCTTGTGTAAGCCTCTAAGAAGCTTCTCAAGCAACTAATTTGTAATTAGTTTGCAAGGGATTGTTTGCTCTTTCTTTTCCAATTTCCTATTAATTTATAGGGAGTTATGGTCTATTTCTTTCCAATCACAAGGTGCATTTCAGTGAACTTGACCATTCTGAATTATTTAAATGTAGACACTATATGGTCGATGTTGAATGCTATTGCTGCTCCAAGGCACTTTGACTTTTTCCTTAGACAGTGAGATTCCATCAAGACATGAATGTGGTTATCATAGCTCTAAACACTCATTTCAGCATGAAGAATACATCAACGTGTACTAGAATTTTTAAAGCACTTGTCTCTGATTATGAATTTTTTAGATTGTTACATATAGTCATGGTCAGATTCTCATGATAGATTCCTTTGAAACTTGTTAGAGGTATGTATTTGAGGACCAAATTGAGTTTATTAATGAATTGGTACTTGAAGGAGAACATGTACTTTAACAAATTAACTCATATGTTGATGTTTTGAATTGTATATCAGACATCTTCTTTTGATTTATATAGTAATAAGATATATGTTTCTTGCTTTGGTTGATTGGACTAAACTTTAGAGAACAAATCAAAAATGTTTTCGAGTTTTATATGTATTTTTGTAATGCTTTTTAACTTTACAACATAGATTATGTATTATTCACTTTTGATTTTTTGTTAATTTGCTCATTATTGATGTGGTGCAGGAGCACCTTGTTCAATATATGCCTCCATTAGTCAAAATTGTAAAAATTTGAATTTCCAATTGTGAAAGCATTGTAGAAGGTCATGATAAGGCCTATTTAATTGTAATTGAGTCTCAAATAGGTTTTAGGTGTCAAAAGGATGAAAAAAACAAAATTGCAAAAAAATCAGAATATGAAGAGACAAAGTGGGAAATTAAAGGGTTAGGTCGATGTAGGAAGTTGAAAATTCAGTTGTTGAATGGGAAAAATCTATAAAAAGTATTTGGAAGGCGAGCAAAGATTCATTCTTTTGTATTCTTGAAACATTTTGTTTAATAAAATCCATGTTTCCTGTATTTTTAGTGTTTAAACTCTTGAACTAGTCCCTGTACGGACTGTACAGAAATTATAAGCTTTAAATTTTAATTTTTTTCTTGGTGTAAGGTGTTAATAATCAACTAAAGGAGTTTTAAAGAGGTTCCATCAATTTTTAGAGGCTAACTTTATGTGTTTTGATAGTAAACCCAGTCAAGGGTTTGAGAGTCTTGTGAAGATTATCATTCCCATCCCACCAATGTAGGTCGAGTAGAATGGTGGGATGGATTGTTTAGGGAGTTTTTTTTTTATATTTTTAGTGAATTGAATGTGTATAGGAATAGGGGAGTTAAGATTGAAAAGTTTGATGCTGCTCTTATTAGAATTTCTATGATTTTCCCTTGAAGTTGATGGTTACAAGTGTGATAAAGGAGATCCAACATGTATACAGGATAGATGATGGTAAAATAAGGTTGGGAAGACATAAAAAAAATGTGTTGGAAGAGGTGGCAAGTGATTTTGAGGTTTGCAATATGCATTTCCAATAAACCCTCATTCATTTTGTGTTGAAAAGCCTACATTTAAGGGTTTTGAGGTTCAACATTTTGTGGAGCCTTTTAGTCCCTAAAAATGATTGATTCTTAAGTTTTGATACCTGTTATACTGCTTCCTAGGGGTTTGGGGTGTTTAGTGGTTGATTTATTGGTAGTCTCTTTGTAATTTTGACCTAATTTGGTACATTTTGTTGCATACAGTCTATTGTTCTATTATTTTTTTTCAAAAAAACAACACCTAAGCTTGAATTATGTTTAATTAGGCCATAATGGGTCCTCAAAAATATATTTTTTCTTGGGAGATTCAATTAGGGTCAAAATATATACCCATTTTTGTTATGAAGGAATATTACAAGAAATTGAGGGCATGGCTACAAGAAGTTGTGAAGCTGATGAAATTGTGTTATGAGGAAGTGATATTGCTTTGTTCTTGTTAGAACAATGATGGTTAAGATTACTTTAGGACCTGGTAAAGGTTTGGAGTCAAGATTTGTTGTTTTAGTACTTGTAGCAATATGAAATCAAGGTGCAAATTGGGTGTCTTGGTGTGAATGTCTGATGAGTTGATTGTTTCAAAGGTTTCTCAATGAGTTTTTGTTTTGCTTCAGTCAAATCAAAGAAGTTTAAGGTAAAATTGGGTCTGGTAAGAGCAAAGAATCAATATTTGATGGATTTATGCATTTTAGCAATGAAGAATCAAGTGAAAATGTAGTGAACTTGGTGAAGGATTAGTGGATCTTCTCATGTTTTGAGTTTGGGTCGGAAGTACCCTTGAAATTTTGTTGTGTTGTATTGATGCTCTGCATCATGATGTTTTATCCTAAATCGGGCTGAGGGTGATGATTTTGAAAAGGATTCTAGGGCAAAAATAATGTCACACAAACTCTAGGTAGGATGCATTTTCTTGATGCCTGAAATGAGTGTAGCATTTAGCTATAGAAGGCACCATAAATAATTTTGCACCATAAACTGTTTAATGTACATATATTATATGAATCAACTACTTTTAATTTTAATTTTACTCCACTGAAATTAAATGAATCCTCGTTTGCAATCATCAAGCCACTGTAAGGAACATTGTTTCCTTTTATTTTATTCCTGACATAGCAGCAACTAAAAGTTTTCATGTTATTTTCAAAATTGTTGGTTATTTTATGCTAGCTTAACTTTTCTTGAAATGGTTGTATAGGATGAAAACAATAGCCATATCAAATGCCTTTTGCCCAAGTCCTACTCTCTCAAGGTTAACAATCTCAATCTCACTAATACTGATTACTAAGAAAGGTAATTCCACCAACTCTACCAAATAGTTTACTGTAGGAACAATAAAAGTAGATGCTTTGAAAGGAACCCTATGAAAACCAAGCTCTCTAAATGGTATATCAAACTCTAGTTCAAAATATTTTAGATGAGGCTTCTCCCATAGCTCTGTTACTCGCTTGACAAATCTTTGAAACTTTGCGTTGATTTTATTTTTCCCATCCCTCTCTTGTTGTTCTTCCTCAATTTCATTAGGATCATACATTAACCTTCTTTCCCCTCCTAAAGTTTGCACCACATCCATTACCTCCACATAAAACTGGACATCCTTGGTCTTCTTGGTTCACACCATGATATGGTTATGCAAATGAAAATGAAGCAAAGTAATCATCTCCTTCTCCGCTAGTTGGAAGAATGCATGATCAATGTTTTGATACATTATATCAGCTCTCTCTTCTACTCTCATGGTTGAATACCGAAATCCATTATGGTGGGCCTCCAGAGTTCCAGTCATCTTTCTTCCTCTTCCACCAAATGTTGGCATATTTTACTAATTTTATTAAAATTGTTGCATGTTTTACATAATTGGAATGACATATTAGCTGTAACTTTTTTGAAATTTTATTATGGTATGTGAACTTTGATATAATGTAATATGATTATGGTTTTGTTTCACATGTTGTAATATTAAATATATAACAGAAAAATAAATTATTGCATTAAATAAATAATAAATTTTCATTTTAAATGTTTTTTTTTGTAGAACACGGGTCTTCCAGAAGATCAAGATGATCCTCATGATATAGATCCAAAATATGTTGGTTCTAGTATAAATCACATGGCAAAGGATGATGATGACGTAGATACAAAAGACACCGAGGCCGATGATGATGATGATGATGATGATGATGATGATGATGACGACGACGATGATGATCACAATGGTGATGATGATGATGAGGCAGTTGTTGGTAGTAGCCAGTGACATTCATGATCATATAGACTGCATCATGGGTCATTGTTGATATATCGTTATGATGCCTCTTTTCACGGTTACTATCATATGTATCATTTTTACGGCCTGTAGTACCATATTATTGAGTTGTATCATTTTGACTTATATCATTTGGACATGTATCATTTTGACTTGTATCATTTTGAGCTATATAATTTATCATTTTTACTTATATCATTTGTACATGTATCATTTTGACTTATGTTGACTATTGGACATGTATCATTTTGACATGTTATTAATCTAGTGGCATATTTTAATCACTTATATAGATATTTGAATCACTTGTTTTGATCTACTTATATAGATATTTGACTCACTTGTTTTAATTATAAATGATGATCATGTTATAATAATTATCTTGTTATTTAATCATATGAGTTATTTAAGAGGCATGATATATTTAACTAATTAAATTGAAATAAAACATATTAAATTAATAAATGGAAGCAAAACAAGAGGCATTTTTAGAAGCAAAAAAGGAAGCAACAAGGAAAGCCAAACTAGAAGCAAACTAGAAGCAATCTTGGAAGCAAAACTTGGCGTTATCTAGGAAGCAAAAACAAAAGCAATTCAGGTAGCAAACAAAGAAGTAATAATGGAAGCAATTTTAGAACCAACAAAAGATGCAATAATAGAAGCCATATTAGAATCAACAAAAGATGCAAAAATGGAAGCAAAGCTAGATGCAAAAATCGATGTTATATCAGAAGCAAAATTGGAAGTAAAATCAAAAGCAAAATTGGAAGCAAAATTGGAAGAAAAACTGGAAGCAAAACCAGAAGCAAACCTGGAAGCAAAATCAGAAGCAAAACCGAAAGCAAAACTAGAAGAAAACATGGAAGCAACACAAGAAGCAAAACCAGAAGCAAAATCGGAAGCCAAACTGGAAGCAACAAAAGTCAGCGCTAAATCCGGTGCCGAAGTGAACATACCATTTTGCGCCAATAGAAGTGCCCAATTCATGAACTCAAATGCACTAAAATTTGGTGCTAATTGCCTGTTTTGTTGTAGTGTGTCTAGTATAATATTAATACCCAAGAAAAACAGTCTCTCCTATCATGGATTACTTACAAACAATGCATAACAAAGTAAATAGTTTCCACTTTTCTTTCAAAGTAAACAATGCTTTCCTCTAAGTGCAAGTAACAACAAGACTAGTTTATTCAATCAAGACATAGCTCATTCAAAAGTAGAATATCTCCATTCTGGTATTTAATCTTTCCAATTCGAATGGATATAGTCACAACAATTTTATAACAACAACTTCTTGATATTGATCCTCCAACAAAGTCTCACAACTCTTAACTCTCAAGTTGGCAAATGATTCTTCTTAACAAAATATTATAGATAGAAAAATATACAAGAAGCAGAATCTTTGCACAAGAAATAAGAAATAGAAGAAGAATAATGATGCGTCCAAACAAATGAAATCATGCTACTATTTATACAAGTAGGAGATCATACAGCCTATAGATTAGGCATGTATAATGACAGAAAATTGCATGCACAACAACACATCTAACTCCACTAGAAGGTGGTGAATATGAAAGCATTTAATCAACTCAAACAACAACAGATAGACTGGGTTAAACAACAAAAAATAGAGACTATTTCAAATCTCCATATGATGGAATTCGAATGGAAACTCAAAGAAGACTTCTACAATTTAAAGGATTCAAAGGTGGCACCAAGCATTATAATGCTTTCACAAAGGTGGCACGATTTCTTCCTTCACAAAAATAGTCAATAATAAAAGTGCACCATCAAACTAAAGTATTGACTAAGTCATGTTGAATATCGATTCCCTCATAAAATTGGTTTAGACAAAGTCATCGATATGTTTCCATATATTTACAGTTGTTTGGTTGATGCAACATAACGTGGTAATTTTGTTGACCAAGTTCATGGTTCATTAAGGTGTCGACTTATTCTCATTATCGAATTTAATGGTTGTAAAGTTTATAAATTCAAACTCTCTTTTCATTTGACAACAAGAGCATAAAATGCGGCTCAAGAAATATAGTTGTAACCATCTCAAAGTTCGACCACTAAGTTTTCCATGATAATCGACTTCAAAGCCAAAAGTATAAAGCATTATGATCGGTTGATAATCATTGCTTCAGATAGTTGATCTCAAAGCAAATATTATTTAAATATAAATACATAACGTATACATATATATACACTTATATATATTAACAAACATAACCATATATATATGTATATGTATATATGTATATGTTAGTATATATTCATATTTATCATATGTCAATAAAGCATGTATATATAATCAATATACAAAGGAATACATAAAAATAGCAATCACATTGTTATATTAATATATCAGTTGTGTATACATATTCATGTATATATATATATATGTGCCTCTATGTACATGTATGCATATGTATACATGTATTGATACATTCATATGGGAATATTCATTTGCCACCATACGCAAATATGGATACATTCATACATATGGATACATGTATATACATTATATATATACACACACCAAAACATACACAATTACTACTGTATTGATAAGAGACTATGAGCAATATGTCTATACATATACATATGCATGCCATTGGTTCCATCAGATAGTTCCATGCGCATAAGCAACTTGTGCATGAGTGTGCATAGGTATGTCTACCTATGTACCCACATATACACGTTCCTTTGTGTATATGGTCTATCATCGTCATGCATGTGTGTACGCATACACATACCTCGTATGTTTCACATATCAATACAACATAGTAACAGGGAAAGAACTCTCAGCTCAAATGGATAAACATCATTCATGCATGCACTCAAATAGTAAACTAGATTCTTACTAAAGCAGACATACATACAAGAATGACTTACCAACTTCCCACTTAATAATCTGACTCAATTTTTCTATTGTGGTGTGTGTAAGCTCAGATAGGTTACGCTACTGGTTACCCGACCAAGACCTTCTCTCGAGTGATACTTCCCCTTCGCCTGGAGGAATTGAACATATACCTACAATCACTAACACATGTACACTACAATCATCTATTCACAAAATATGCATATTATATATTACATCTCCAAAGTTAGAATTCCAACACAATATTCATCCAATCACATAAATGCATTCCTCCATATAACATTAAATGAGATGACATTCATTCATTAAGCAGTAATAACAAAGTGCACTCACAATTTATTCATCCACTGAATTCACATTACATTCACATTTTACCCTATATAGTAATAGTAAATAGTAATTGCACAATTGGGGTGTAACATATTGCACAAATGTATGCAAAAAATAGACCAAAAAATTTGTAATAACCCTGATGTTCTACTCAATAAAATTTCTAAGTTTTAATCTCAAGTGAATGATCCATGATGCCATAACATAGCAATAAAAAAATTTCTTTCCATAATGTAAATTACATGAACATTCGAAATAAACACTATTACCAAACTTCCATTGCATTTCATTGTAATTCACAAATCTTTCCATAACATAGATTTCATACTGAATAAACTCAAGTTATTATTCATGATTACATTCTTCTATATAAATGGGTACATTATACATACATAGCTCCTCTGAGCTTCATTTGGAAATAGATATACAAATTAGTCCTAATGTTTCCGCATTGGTGCATACATTGTAGATGTCTCCATTCCCTGGCGCACACACTCTAGTTGTCCCCAATACTGGTGCAAACATCTGCAGACCTCGATCACCAACTCATGAGGAGAAGCATCACTCAAGCACTTTTCCACCAACCACAAACTCAAGTGTGGTCCCCCACACATCTGCCACATATGGCATGATGGACCTACCCTTCGACGAAGTGATTGGTTGGTAAAAACCCATAATAATAGTCTATATGAGCTTAGTGTTGTGTCCTACATAACTAGAACTTGTAGATAGTACAATCCTGAACTAACATGCATAAAAAGAACACAATGAATTGACAGTGCAACTAGTGGCTAATTACACTACTTTGGCTAAAGTGTTCTCACCCATTAGTTCGAGTGACAATCATCCTATTCACATACACTACCATAGCTCAATTTGGATTATAACCATTCATAGGTAATTTCCTTCCATAGGTAATCATTAACCTCACAAATAACCTATTTCCCTTTTCCCAAAACACAATGGTATCTCTACCAATAAAACATAAGCATAAGTTACCCCCTTCAATGGATATTCTAATCCCAGGTATAACATATGAGCTTTTCAAGTCTACAAATTAATTTTGCATAAACAAGTTATTCTCTTCAATGGATAGTCTAGTCCTAGGAATAACTTTATAATCTAAAGTATAGCTACATAAGCTCCATCTTATCATAGAATAAATATTCATAAATAACCTACTTCATTCAATAATATATCACGACAATAAGTGATTCTCATCAAGAGTATAATCTCATTAATAAATAACCTCAATCGAAGAGCAATCGTATCAGTAATTTATTCTATTCAAGAGTGTAATCTCCTTAGTAAAAAGGGTTAAACAAAGAGTAGAATCTTGTCAACAATATGACTTCACATCAAGAGTATAAAGCAACCAATCAAGTAGCAACTCAAACCCAATAGGTAATCCCACCTATGGCTTCAGTCAATAATAATTTATAAACTCAAGTGATCAACTTAATCACATAGGTGAGTCTCAATCTTAGTATGTCCTAATCTTAGGATAAAATCATTAATCAACAATTAGTCTGATTGTGTAGGTTAATCTCAACCTACATGCTTCAAACAAAGATCAACTGTATAACCCATCCAAGTAGGTTATTATCAACCTATTGGTTCCAATGGGTAATCAAGTATATATTTCAACCTAGTAGGTAATTCTTAACTTAGGATTTCAATGGGAAGTCAAATATACTTCTCAACCCAAATAGGTTACTCTCAACCTAGGGTTTCATTCAATAGTAAAGTAATGATCAAGTGATCATTCAAGTATAGATTAGCAATATGATGTCTCATCCTATCATAGTTTTCATACTATCACTATTGATGTATTGCTAAACCTAATCATTCCTAAGGTTTCCTAGCATTGTAAGCTAACAGTGTCAAGTCACCTCATGACATTGATACATTTAATCATATACATGTAGTGTTTATTATCTATGTATAGAAACATTATCTAAATTCCCATATAGGGTATATAAGAGTATTAAATCATTCCCTTAAGCTATTCATGCTTTCATCAATTCTAGTATATAATACTATTGACGACATCCAATCCTTAATATGGAGTATGTAAAAACACCCACAAGGAAATCATAACATTCACAATTCTTTCCCCTTCTATAAACAAGTAGATCTTTACTCTATTTCAAGAAATCTAATGTGTTTCCAAATAAAAACACACAAGGAAATCAATATTTCAAATAAAAGATAAAACATGAAGATAATAGAATCTCATGCTCGATAAACGCTTATTCCAATTGACCCACTAGATCTCAAGCGTAGCCTTCTCTTAGAATCAACTTAACAACAAACCCTTTCAATTTATCTCACTAAATTTCTCACAATAACTCTCAGCAAAATAAGAATTCTCTCAATGGAAAATACAACATAATGGAGTAGCGTAATGATGCAAATAAGAATTGTATCCAAATGAGGTGAGAATGCCTCATATTTATACCCAAAAAACAACATCTACAACCTACAAACAAGGCTTATGCTATGAAAATTCTCAACAATATACCATCGACTCAACTTAATAAAGAAAAGGTGGTGAATTTCTATCATAATACTCATCAAAACCATACAACAGATCGACCTAATGCTTGCCAACAATAGCTTGACTATTTCATAAAGCATGTGCTTCATTCAGGAAATCGACTTTCAAGTTTATAAGACTTCTAAAGGAAACGCAAAATTTATATTATGGCACTGAGTATTCATCACATTTCCTATTTACTAGCTTGTTGTTGAAATAGAGGAATAAGTTAGACTCTACTTGGCTGCGTTTCACTTTGTTGACTTGGTCTTAGCCAAAATCGTTTGACACAAATCATTTGAGTCAACTTCCCTTATGTGTTGGCAACTTTTGTTTCGAAAGATTGTGCCATACATAAGTGCCTCCTTTCTTCACTAAATCCATTCACTGTTTTATTGCGGATTTAAGCATTGGTTTCACTATGGTTTCATGCAAAACATTTACTTTGGTTTAAATTCATTCATGGCAACACTTACACTCATTTGCATCGGTGGCATGTTGTATTATCTTACCTCTTTCACACAGAGCGCAACACATTACACTATGGTCTACTCATTAAATGCAAACTATGCACTGCCTATGTGTATATTGCACTATAGTTTGAGAGATTTTGTTTATACTTTAAATCCTTCATGGGTTGCACACTATTCCAATGCCTCATCATTTGCATTTATTAACACTTGAATTTATGTGCAGTAGTTTAGAACTTATGTATTTCGATTTCCTTTTATCAATGATGATTTATGTGGTTTAATACTTAGCATTATGCTTTACATGCAACACTATATTCACATTATATCAACCATGGCATATATTCCATAAATCGGCCATATCACATATCATATAAATCAACCATGATATATATATATATCTTGACAATAAGTTTGTCTAAATAATCCACTAGATATTTGAATGAATGAGATCAAGTTAACATTTCATAAACAGTATTGTTTGTATATGCATATCTATATACACATATATGCATATACGTTTATTCATAGACATATCATGTTACTATTTCATATCAACATAAATACATACATATCCTCATCGATGTGCATATACATTAAGTATATATATATAATTGATTCCCCATATATGTATATTCGTAAGTATTTATACTTACATACATATGCACATGATTATGCTCTCATGCACAATTCAATATAAATATACCCATATACATGTATACATTTAACGTACATATAAATCGACGTAAAAACAACTTATTCACAAAGCCCAAGACTCAAAGATTCAATCATGACAACTTGATCAAACGATCAAAGTATTATAGACATTGCTCAAACATTTCAACCTATCCTCAAAGGTTACTTACTTGGTTCCAACCGACCTAACTCATCCAGACCAACCAATTTCAATAAGCCAAGACTAAGATGAAGGGTTCACTTACCGAATCCCATTTGACTTGACTCTTCTAAACCAAGTCTTGGTCGTGAGTGTGTGTAAGCTCAATAAGGTTTCATTTGGGGTTACTCGACCAATCGCTTCTCTCAAGTGATACTTCCCCTCCCTTTCAGAGGATTAAACGTGTCCCTGCAACTAGCTCAGTACAACACCAAAGTAGTTAGACGTTCATAGTAAATCCATTTGCATCACAACACATTCATATCAACAAAGCATTCTGCTAATTCAAAACATATTCATTCTTTTGTAATCAATAACATCTTATTACATATTCACATATTTCATTTAGCTAACAAACATATTTAAGTCACAATTTATATTTATCATCATTTTTACCCATAATGGTGAAAGTAACTTGGTTATTACTATAATGGGGTGTGACAAAATCCCTAATTGACCTTTCACACTTCTTCAACATACCCATTGCATACCAAGGTGCGATTGCTAGTTTATTTAGTTTGACTTTGCACATTCCTCTAAGAAATAAGTAAAATAATTATTTTATTTAGTTCTTAAATATATCATTCTATCTTTATCCCTTCAACTCTAAATTTAGTGAGTTAATTAAAAATTAACCTTGGTTCACTCCCACTCACTTCTGCTTTATCCTTTCATGCAATCAGTCCTCTGATTCATGCAATCACTTAACTCCTCGTCACAACCCTTCATCCCGACACATGTCATGTGCACGTTCCTCATGGTCTCTCGACAATTCTCATCTATTTATCTCATCTCACATTCTACACCATTGATTTGATATTATTGAAAGCTATAAGACACTCATCATTTAACCATTCAACTCCTCCATAAATTTTACTTCTAAATTGTATTCAATTTTATATTGCTTTTGCTATCTAGGTTATGGAGCAATCTACATACTATTCAAATTGGCATAATTTACATTATACAATGGACTAAAGCTAGAGATTTCGGTGGACGTAAAGTAGTTAGATTAGATTGATTTCATTTGCTTTCATGTTTTGACTTGCACACCCTTTATTGAGATTAGGTAATTTGATAATTAAATTGGACTTGTTGTTGCCTCATTTCCTATATTAAATTCATTGATTTGATTTCCCCTATTCACATTTGGTTACTCCTTTTAGTGCACCAAATAAAAAATATTTTTCTATTGATTGGTCCTTTAATGATTTAGAATGAGAGATGACTTGTGGAATCCAATTGTGTCAAATGAATGCTAATGAATGTCTTTAAATACTAGCACATAACATCAAGTTTAATAAAACATGTACTTAGTTGCCTTAGGGTGAGAAATCAAGAGGACTAATTGACCAAATTTGAAATTTGAAATTTGAAAAGGCAAAAAGGCAAGGGTCAAACTTGCGCTATCTCCAACCACAAAGAATAATCTTAGATGCACAAATGATGGAATCTAGGTGCATAACAATTATATTTGGGTAAAAAAATTGATAAGATGAATAAAGTGAATGTATTGGACTATTTGTATATACAAACAATATAAAGAATAAGTGTGTAGAAATATACATATATAAGAATACATAAATAATAAGAGAATAAATTTAACTTTACATAAAATTATACCATTTATCAATATATACAAATATTCAAACATTCTTTCAAAATAAATAGAAAATTAAATAAAAATCTTATCAATTGATGACCTAAAGGGGCTCTATAATGAATGGTTCATAAGGCATAACATTTGTTGAAGGTTTTGCAAAGGGGGTTGCAAGCTAAGTGGGTTTAACCTCAAGAAAAACTCTATGGTTAAGAGGGCTTGATTTGGAGTAGTATTGGGATGGGTGACCTCCCGGGAAGGCCTAGTGCTTCACCTGTGTGAGCATCACCTAGATGCAATAAGTGCTAAGTGGACCATTCACTATCATGAGAGATGGGTTCTTATGAACCACTACTCATGAAACTTGGGTCAATGAGTTTTACTTGTAAAACTACATGATTGAATCCTGATAGCAATATCACAATTAATATACAAATTAAAACTAACTAAAAATGACATAGATATACCAATTAAAACTAACCATACATTTTACCTATAAAAGAAAGGAAAAACTTTCACGCAACCGCCCTAAATTTTATTTGCATTTCAGTTGCATGACACTAATAGTATGGTCCCATGAGGGGGCTTGGGCATCTATTTTCATGGAGTTGGAGGTCCAATGATTTTTTATTTATTTTTTGCTACGGGATTAATTTTTCCTAAAAAATAGCAGCCCCTACCTTTTAGGACTGCAAGTTTGAGCACGTGAAATTGAAGTGGGGCTAGAAATTGCCTCGACAACTTAGGAATTTTTTCTGCCACTTGCCTATCTTCTAAAATTTTAAATTTGTATAAAAAATAAAAATGAGAGAATTTTCATTTATTTATTATTTTTTATCAAAGCACTGTAGTTCATTCCTTAAATTGTGGAGCTTAAAATTTTAAGCAAATTGCAACATTAAATTCATGGGACCAAGAACTTTAAAAAATATTCTTAAAAAAGCTAAGCAACATCACCTCAAGCACGGTTGAGGTCAATGAGTTTGACTTGTAAAACAACACGGTTGAATCAATTTTAAAACTCCTAATTTTTTCTCCAACGACGACACGAGATACAGATACAGGCGCGAGGAGGGAGAAGCTTGTTGCACCTCGATACAAGCACGAAATACAGGCGCGAGGAATACGGATACAGGCGAGAAGAATACAGGCGAAAAAGGCTGGAAAAAGACATGTGACCAGGCGACCAGGTCAAGGCGGTAAGGCTAGAAAGAGGCAGGAAGGAGTCTCGGGCACAAGGCACGCGGTGAAGCTGCTCGAGATTAGCAAACGCATAGAAAAGAAGGGTAAAACAGTATTGAAAGGTGGGGCCGACAGTGTGAAGTGGAAACATTTTCTGGCAGTCAGAGGTGAGTCCCCCAATATTATTCTCGGTTCCTTTTGTCTCTATCTGAAAACACTTTTAAAAACTATGGCAAGTTAAAATCAAGGCTAGGTTCTTTTTGCATTTGTATTTGCATATGCCAAACACATCAAATGGGGTTCGGTGTAAAACTGGGTCTGAGCTATGGCGGGTAACCCTAGTGAACAGGTTGTGGGGTTAGCAATAAGGTGTTCAAACCACAAGGAAAATGTGGTTAATACTCCCTTGGTTGAGGTTGGTGGGGACATAGGTATAAAGAACATGAAAGAATTTGAAATGGCACCACATGATGGCATATTAGTGTCATATGTCCCACCGTGCACCTCAAAAAACTCTCATGTTTTCATAACAACTGTAGATTTAGAGGCATCCTGGCAGTGTCATGAGAAAAGTAACACGCAAGTCAAAGAAACAAACCCAAAGGGAAAGTTAACATTTGTAAATGCCAAACAATATAAAAGGATCCTGCAATGAAGACAAGCTAAAATAACAAGAAGGCTAAAGTGGCTGGGTTGCAATAGGTTTGTTGCAATTCTTCCAAAGCTTATGAGCTTAACCGCGCAACAGTTAACTCAGAATCAATGCAAGGGCAAGTCAGAACACCTTTACCAACACAAGAAAACCATGAAAATCAGTTTGTAAGGGGTTACATAAAGAACCATCATTTCAAGTTTGTTGAAGAGGTGAAGCAACATACACAGGAGGCAGTATTAGAGACAGAGGTAGAAGGAAAAAATGATTTATACAGCCCTAGTTCAACTCCGTTAATCTGGTCCTCAGATTTATATGTTAGTGAGCTAATGGGGTTCAAAAAGAGGTTGGAAGAGTTAGAGTTGTCTGAGCGGTTAAAAGGTGACAAATGGCAAGAGGCCATGGCTGTCACCGAGGAGCTTTCACAAGAAAACAAGCTACTCAACATGGAAATAGGCAAGTTGCAAGAAGACATAAAAGTAGGACAACAAGAAATCTCAGCCTTAAAGCAAGAGATAAAGCATATCAGCAATGGCAGCAGTCCTAAAGTGGCAGAGATGGATGGAAGTTCTCACTTACAAGAATTTCAGGCAACAATAGTAAACATGGAAGCTAAGGAAGCTAAGTTAAAGGAACAATTAGACGAGGTAAAATCATGGGCCCAAGTGGCACAAGGGCCAACAACAAATCAAAAAGAACTCACCGAGAAGCAGGTTAAACAACATATATGGGAGGAAAGAAACCGTCATGATAAGGCAACAAACTTAATAATAAAGGGGTTGAAAGATCATGGGGAGGGAGAACATACTGATAAGTTAATAAAAGAATTTATAGCAGACAAGTTGGAATGGACAGGGCATATCCACAAAGCTAGCAAAATTGGTAGAGTGTTGCAGGATGGCAGAAATAGGAATATAAGGGTAACATTGAAAAATGTGGAAGACAAGTACAAAATCCTAAGGAACAAAAGGTTTCTTAAAGGTACACAATTCTACATAGATGATGATCTAACTCCAGTACAATTAGAAGAAAGAAGAAAAGAGTGGGATAAAGTTGTAGCAGCAAGAAGTGCAGGTAATGAAGCATGGTTGTACAAAGGAAAAGCCCAAATCAGTAATAAAATGGCACATGGCAAATAGGAACGCAGGGCCCCCCAGGAACACCTCTCAATAGTAAGCTGGAATTGTAGAGGCTACCCCTGGAGGAGAGGTCCTGGTTTAGGGCCCATAGCAGAGGGGAAGGACATAATTGTCCTCATTGAAACACATGAGCATGATGGTTGTAAGATTCCAATTTTTGAAGGTTACTTAAAGGTTCCAGTCTGTAATGAATTAACAGAAAGTGGTAAAGGACATGGTGGAGTGGCGGTTTTGATAAAAGAATCATGGGAAAGAACCATACAAGTGGAAAAAGAAGACCCAAATAACCAATACATATGGCTGAAAATAAAGATCAAAGAGTTCACAAATTATCTTGCAGGCTGCTACTTTGCTCCACATGGCTCAAAATTTTATAAGAAAAAGAAACAAGATAAGGAAGATCCTTATGCAGCTCTAAAAAATGACATTTCAACATATAATAATATAGGAGAAATTATCCTAATAGGAGACTTTAACGCGAGGACTGCAAATAATCAAGCTCTATATCTCAGAAAGGAAGTGGGAATAAGAGACAACCCCCTATGGTTAGAAGAAGAAGAGAACCAAAAGTGGGAAAGAAATTCTCAAGACATAAAATGAGGCATCACTCAGTATGGAGCAAAATTATTAGGGATATGTAGCGTGTATGGTTTGGTTATATGCAATAGGTTAAATGGTTGGTCGAGTTCAGGGAACATTACATGTCACACTTACAATGTTCAAAGCATGGTGGACTATCTTCTTTGTTCAAAGAACCTTATGGCAAGGTTGGTTGAGGTTGAGGTGGAGGTGAGGGAGTGTCCCATGCAAATGAAATCAGATCACAACCCTGTTTATGGCAAAATCAACATGCAACAAGACACTAATTATCAGGCTAGGCTGCAACCAAATCAAAAGGAGCCTTTTCATGGGACAATCCTCTTGACACAGGAAAACCAAGAATTTTTTTGAACAAATCTTGAAAAATAGTTACAAGAGGTGGGCGGTACTGAGATGACCAATATAAACAGAAAAACAATATGCAACAATAATCTGACTTCAATAATCCTCAAAGCTCTTAGTTGGTGCAAAAGATCTAGACCTAAGAAAGGCAACAAAAATAGCTTTCCAACGAATCTGTGGTATGATAAAAAATGCAAGGCAACGAAAAGAATAGCTAAATTTGAGGGAAATAAAAAGGAGTATGAAAAACTTGTGAGACTGAAAAAAGAGGTTTACATGCAAACAAGACGGAAAGAGTTGATTTCCATGGGTAGGCACAATCCGAAAGGGTTTTGGAAAGAATTACAACAAAAAAACACAATCAAAGAAAACAATATCATAGATTCACAATGGCTAAAATATGCAAAACTATTATATGAGAGGGTGCAAGACAAAGATGTTCCTCCTATGATTAATTCAAGGGCTAAACTCTTCTCCACAAGAGACATCAAAGAAGGAGTTAAAAGGCTTGCGGGGGGCAAAGCACGTGACATAGAGGGCTTACAATCGAAATATTTAAAGTGGGGTGTGGATGCCCTCACACCACACATCAAAGGAATATTCAATAGGGTTATTCAATATGGATTTCCAACAAATTGGACAACTAGTGTCGTCATCCCCTTGCACAAAAGTGGAGATATCAACAACCCCTCAAATTATTGCACTATAATGATTAACCCGCTCTTTGGGAAACTCTTTGGGAGCATGGTTGAGCATCGAATTAGTAGCTGGGCAGAAAAAGAGGGAAAGAGAGAAAAAGGTCAAGCGGGCTTTAGACCAAAGTACTCTACCATTGATCACTGCATTACACTCAGGTACTTGATTGAGAAAGTTTGGGATAAGCAAGGCGGTGAGGTCTTTTGTTGCTTCGTAGACTTCAAAAAAATGTTTGACATAGTCCCTAGAAACAAGTTATGGTCTAGAATGGAAGAATTGGGAATTCCTAAAAAGCACAGGGCTGCTGTTCATAGGTTATACGAGCAGGTTCAAGCTAAAATCAGAACTAAACAGGGAATGTCAAAATGTTTTGGTAGTGATATTGGCGTCAAACAGGGCTGCCCTCTCTCACCTACTTTATTTGGGTTGTATATTGACAAATTAGAGGAATGGTTAGACAATTTTGGTGGGGGAGGAGTTGAGCTGACCAATTATGTAATAAAATTGCTGCTTTATGTTGATGATCTTATTCTGATAGCAAAAACAATGCATGATTTGAAGGATCACTTGAAAGCTCTTGAGTTATTTTGTTAGGAGGTTGGGATGTAGGTGAACATCAGCAAAACTAAGGTTATGATATTTACCTTGAAAAGAAAGAAGGAAGCTATATAATTTGTCTTCGAAGGCAGTCCCTTGCAAGTGGTTAGTGACTATAAGTACCTTGGCCTCGATTTTCACTATAGGCTTAGTTGGGAGACATGTAGAGCAAAAAGGATTTAAGGTGGATGGAAAACTTTGTACTCTTTGCAAAACAGATGCAGGAGTGCTGAATTATGGGACTGGAAAACCAAAAAAACTCTCTTTGGACTGTTAATGGTGCTGGTGGTTCTTTATGGGTGTGAAGTTTGGGGTGGTAATACTTCAACAATGAAGTGGAGGCAAATTGAAAGACAACAAAAACATTTAATCACAAGCAGCCTCAAAATAAAATCGTCTGTTCTCTATGAGATTGTCCTAGCTGAGGCTGGTGCCTTACCTATGGAGACATCGACTATGATCCGTTTACTAAGTTGTCTAAAGAGGCTGGAGAACATGGAGGTGTCCCGTTGGCCCAAAATGGTAGCAACAGAGAAACTAAATAGAAGGAAGAGCACATGGATGAAGCAAAATAACAAGTGGTTGAGTAAGTGGGGTATTAACATAAATAATTGCCCAAATAACATTAAGGCAATCAAAATGTAAGTGCAACAAAAAGTTAAAGAAAGCATGTGGGCTAGGGAGTTATCAAGGAAAAATGAGTATTACATGAAGCACTTTAATCCCACATATGATCATACTCAAAAAACATATATAGGTGCGAAAATAAAATGGAAAGCGAAAATGTTAATAGCTCAGCTAAGAACTAGTTCGCACTAGTTGAGATGTGAAACCGGTAGATGGACGACACCTAAAGAAGATTGGGTTGATAGGATATGCAGGTTTTGTTTGTTAGGGCTTGTAAAGACAGAGTAACATTTCATCATGGAATGCCCAACCTACATGGATATTCGGGTCAATTATATCGAGATCTTAAATGTGGACACTTTATACAGCTTATTCGAAGATGAGAGAATATCGAAAAGTGCTGATTACTTGATAAAAATTCATAGTAGAAGATCCAAAATTCAGAAGGAAAGGGAGATCAAGTAATTGTTGGGCTGTGGTTTCTTTTTCGGTTGTGGTGTTCTGTTTTGCTGCCGATCCGTGGGTCCCATAAACTGTTTGACCTTGGGGATGTTATTAAAAGTCTTCATTCATTCAATCCTATAGCAATATCATAACATCACCTCAACTTTTAAGAAAGCCCCTCTCCATGAGACCTTACCCTAAGTATTGTCAACTAAAATGCTTCTAAAATAGCCGCCCCTCTCCACATGACCGTAGCCTAAGTGGGTGAAGAAAAGGAAGGTGCTAAATGAGCTTTTCTCGTGAAGATGAAAAATCACAAGGTCGGTTTCGCTTTTTGCGTAATAGGAGTAGGTAGGTAAGGAGGCGCAAATAAAATAGTGTAAACCTAATTGTATTTTGGCCGATTAAGGACGGCGAGGGTCCAAGAAGGTGATTCTTGAGCAAAGAGAGTGCGATAATTTGCAGAGCGGGCGAAATAATGGAGTCGAAGAAGCGAAAAGTCGAAGAAAACGGTGGGGCGGGGGAAGGTGAAGTAGCAGTAGCGCCTGAGGATGTTGGGAAAATGATAGAGACATTCAGCCGCGAGCAGCTGGTGGAGATTGTGCAGGAGGCGGGGGCGAAGCACTTGGACGTCCTGGAGGCGGTGCGAGGTATTGCAGACAAAGATCCTGCGCAGCGCAAGCTCTTTGTGCGGGGGCTCGGGTGGGATACCACCACCGAGTCCCTTAAGTCCCTCTTCTCCCACTTTGGCGCGCTGGAGGAAGGCGTCGTAATCATGGACAAGAACACCGGCAAGAGCAAGGGCTATGGTTTTGTCACCTTCAAGCACATGGATGGCGCTCTTAACGCTCTCAAGGAGCCCAGCAAGAAGATTGATGGCCGCATGACCGTTAGCCAGTTAGCCTCCACTGGCTCCTCCCAGCACCCCCAACCCTCTGCTGACGTTTCGGCCAGAAAAATCTACGTCGGAAATGTTCCCATCGACATGCCTGCCGATCGCCTGCTCAGTTTGTTTTCTCAGTACGGTGAAATCGAAGAAGGGCCCCTGGGATTTGATAAACAGTCGGGCCGCTCCAGGGGTTTCGCTCTCTTTATCTTCAAGACAGTGGATGCCACCAGGCGCTCTTTAGAGGAGCCCAACAAGGTCATTGACGGCCATCCGTTGATTTGCAAGCTGGCTGTGGAAGGCCAGAAGCAAAGGCCTGGCGGTAATACTGGTGCTTCAGCGGCTTCTGATACATCAGCCATTAGTTCTATGAATCAGAACCAGCACCAACACCAGCATCAGCCTCAATCCCATGTCTCTGGGATTCAGTTGGGCGGTTATATGAACCCGGGACTCGGGGTTTCTAACCCTGTGGGTTTATCTGGGCATCACGGGCTCGGTGCCTCGGCTCTGTCTGGCCTTGGAACGCACGCCAACCCTAGCGGTATTCCAGGTCACCCCGTACATCCGTCGGGGCTGCATGGAGCGTCGAACCCTGTGGCATCATCATTGGGCATAGGGGTTTATGGGGGGCTGGGACCCTATGGAGGTGGAGGATATGGGGGCAACAGTCAGGGGGCGCTTGGGGCAGGAGGAGGTGGCTATCCTTCTCTCTTCCCCTCTTCGGCTGCTTCTCAACCTGGCGGTTTTGCGGATGGACCGGGTCACTATCCCCTTTCTGCCTATCAAAATCAACACCAACAATCAGGAGCATCTCCTGCACCGCGGCTTCCTGGGAGTGGAATGTATTCAGCCGGGCAGCCCTTCTATCCAGTCTAGGTAGGTTTCTTGTTCTTCCCTTGTGTTTCTAAGTAGGCTATTCTTACTTGTTCTCTACTAACATTCTAGTGAATTGCATGGAGAGGCTGTTAGCCTGTATTATTTCTAACTTGAAAAAGAATTAGATTTTTAGTTAAAGTTTCTGAAATTACCAAGTGTCTTTATTATCTTCTCAACTTACAATTCTGGGTTATGTTCTTATAAGTGGGGTGCCTACGCTATACTTTTCTTAGAATTGCTCCGTGAATCGGTGCGCCAAATCCTTAAGAAGTGGGGTTCCTTGCCAAGCCCCCCTGGTTTGAGGTTTTTGGTTAAGGACAACGCTCCACAAGTAGTTAATTCTGAGTCCTATTCTTGCCAGTGAGGTGCCTATCTATCCCCGAAATATCTTACAAGCGCTCCTTGATTCGGGTCTTAAAGTATTCGAAGCAAGGCTTCTTGCCAGGCACCCTCAATTTAGAGTTTTGCTTAAGGACTCCTTTCCTCAAGTAATTGATTCCGGGTCTTGGGTACCATTATTTTAGCTCGCGTTTGTTGTACTATCGTCCCTAGTATGCGTGTTTTGCTTGACATGACACAAACTCTTTTAATTGTGGTAGTCTCAACAATCCGAAGGTTTATGGATACGGATGATAGCATTTTTTTGCCTGATAACAAGCTTAATAGGCCCGTTGTATTTGATGACCATTTCCCCTTTACATTATGGACAAGCTCTGGTATGATGTTAATAGAATGTCTGTTTTATTCATGATGTAGTGGTTGCTGTGATAATGATTTGTGCTTTGAACTGGAATACTGTCCTGTTTTTTAAGTTAACCATAAATGCTTGTAATCTTATTGCAACAAAGAATATGGTCTTCTAAATATTATAGTTTCTATCCTGCATTTTCCTCTTTGCTGGAATTTAGAATTCGTTGCACATTTTTCCTTGGAAGTTTTTATCCGTTTTCTTTGTTAAAGCTTTTTTCTGATGTGCATTACTTTGCTTGGGTGAAAGATATGTTCGTCATTGGTTTATTGATTATTCTTAAGCAGTTGCTAATTTAGCGATTTATTTCATGTAATTTGGGGTTTTAGGAGTGAGAAGTGATCTTGCTTTCTTATGTTTCCTTCTTTGCTGCTTATCAGATTCTTATGTGTGTGTCTGTGCTCTTCGATGATGACACTTTTGATGCACTTAGTTGCACAAAATGCAATTGTTTGTCTCAAGTTAAGATGTAGATTTTCAATGGGCTGTGTTACTTTTACATTTCTTGTAACACAACACTAATTTAATCATGTGCTTTGGGGATGTGAGATCCTTTCTAATTGTAACCGCTTTCATTTCTTTTATCTACTTATAATGTTCCTGTGAATGTTTGGATGTGAGCCAATGATGGTCGATGCGTGTGTTATTGATTGTAATGTTGCTTGATGAATTTATTCTGTGGCAATTCCATTGGTTAGCTTGTTGAAATCTGTGCCTCGGTGGCATTGAGTGTGGTAATTAGTTTGGTCTTCTACATTGTGCAATGATTGCCCTACTCTTTGATTTCTACCATTTGGAGTGCTTATTATTGGTAGACATGCACCGTGTTTTTGTTACACTTCCTTGTGATTGCATTTTTTATGATGATGTTTTCTCTGATCTACTGTCTCATTCATTGCAGTAGGGTTACTTTAAGAATAGACTTATCTGCTTGTGATTGGAAAATGTGAATGTTATGAACATGACATTCCTGAAATGCTAGTGGCACCAACAACTATGTTTGTTTGAGCTTGTGTTGGGATGAGCTTGTTTCTTGCAAGTGATATGAATTTTGACAATGAATGTGATTCAGGTGTTTGACGGATACATCTTTCCTAAGCAAATGAGAGGTGGGAGTTTGAGTTACTTGTTATTACTCTGAAGGCATGATTGACTAGTGCTGCTGATTTCAAGGATTTTGCAAGTTCTAATGATTAATTGCTCTTGTCCATAATGGACATTGATTTTCTATCATACGCGTGACATTCTCCATTTATTTTGGATCTTATTCTAGAAATGCAGTTTTTAGGAGTTGTGAACTCCACTCCGTATTGTAAAGTAAAGATCTGTTACTCAGTGTTTTTCATCTTTGAGAATTTTTGAATTCTGGTGTTTTTCTCATATAATATGATAATAGTATAGGGAAACAAGACGCTTGCATGTGAAGTTATGTTTACTTCCTCTATTTTAGCGATAACTCAAGTCTAATATGGATGAGCATTTTGAGTCAAAGAAGCATATGCTTTAGGAAAAAATAGTTCATATTTTAAGGAGTAACTAGCGCATGATTGTGGTTTCCTATTCCTTCCAAGTGTTTTTGTATGAAGTATTTTATTGTGGTAAATAGGTACATACATAGTAGTCTTTGAAGCTGCTATTGTTGACTTTTCCATGATATTGTCTTTTGTAAAAGTGTATATTGAGAGATCGAAGAGTGGTTTTCTGTGTGGTTATACTCGAGGGAATTTGGCTGGTAGAATTACTATTGTTTCATTAAGTACAATATGGTAGGTATGCTGATTGCATATGAGTTATTGGTTCATTTGAAGCTGCTATTGTTGACTTTTCCATGATATTGTCTTCTGTAAAAGTGTATATTGAGAGATCGAAGAGTGGTTTTCTGTGTGGTTATATAATCGAGGGAATTTGGCTGGTAGAATTACTATTGTTTCATTAAGTACAATATGGTAGGTATGCTGATTGCATATGAGTTATTGGTTCATTGCTGGACTGCCTCTGTTGCTAGGTGCATTTTATTCAGATTGCTAGTATAGGTATAATCATCCCTTCAGACATGCTGTTATAGTCGAATCAATTCTATTTATATACTGTTTGCTGTATTATGACAGTGCTGTTTCTTGTTATTGTGCAATGTGAATGGTATATTTATTGGCTTGTAGGCTTTATTGTTTTTAGTTTCTATTATTTGTATTGTTTGCCAATGTGCCCAATGTTTTGAGTTTCACAAAGTAAATGTTTGAATTTATGCTTTTCTATTTTTTTTTCGTGTTTATCACCTCTGTTTGCTTATTTCCAACAAATGTGTCTGCATCCATAAGCATCTATTATGTATTATGTCAGCGTTGCTTCTTATTTACGTGCAATTTGAATGGTATATTGCAGGCTTATTGTATTTAGTTTACGCTATTTGTATTGTCACAACAAATGTACTACGAAGTATTTGTACTGATTACCGCTGTTCGTTTGTTTTATTACAAGACATGTTGCATGTGAATTTGCTCATTTCTAACAAATTGTCTGCAACCAAATTTTATAAAACCAAACATTGTATGTGGATTGAACCACTAATTGCTATTTAGGACTATGGTATTTCTTTGTTTGTGTCCTCCTTCCTATATTTATTTTGTTCAAATTGTCTACTCTCGTTATTAAACCCAGTATTGGTAATATTTATATTCGTTTTTTTATTATCACTTTATATGACACTAGATTACCTGCCTGGAAAAGTTGCATGCTGTGTGTTTGTGGGAAACATTGTTCATAAGCAGTTTGTTCTGTTTGTTACAATGATATGCTATTTATGATTTGTAAAGAGTTCTGTACGGGATATCGCTCTGACAAGTAAGAGCTGACAGCATCTATCGTTTATATGCCATATTTGTGATTCCTTCTTATTTTGGTGTAGATTTCAATAAATTCTTTTTACCATTTCGTAACTACTTTAAGAGACCATTTAGTTGAAATGAAAAACAAATTCCAATAGTTGAGCATGTTTCGATAGTTGTGATAGTAGTTGTTAATATAATGCCCAATAATTGTGACATAAGTACCCTAACTTAAACAAAATGTATCCCTTAGATCTAAAAACAACCAATGATGTGATGCCACATCAGCGTTCAACTACTCATGATGTGAATGCACAAGTATTGGTAGCACTTTTTTTTGGGCCTTTTTGGACACCTTGACAAAAAGCATGCTGATGTGGCATCATATTTGATGATGTGGCTTTGAAACGAAAGTTATAAGCAAGGGACTTGCCATGTAAGCTGCTGTAAAAAAATTGGAGTGATTTGAAATTTCCATGTAGGATTTTGGGAAGTGCGAAGTTAGGGTGCACAACTATTGGGTCCTCTCCCCTTAGTTGAAGCGGAAAACAAATTCATTTGTTTTGTAAACTATGTAATTTTAATGGAGAGGATGAAGCACGTTTTTCATTAACTTTGGGTTAATACATTCATTAATAACTAATGATATGAATCATAAAATAATACAACCAAATAGATTGCATAATAATTCTAGGACACATGATTATGTAAATTGTTTTGTGTCAATTAATGTTTTATAGGTAAAAGATAAAAATAAAAGATTTTCACCCAAACAATATTATGGGAAGTTGGATATGCCCAAATTTTGAATATTCAAATTCACATATTGATATAAATGATGTTTATTACTTGTTCACCACAATACATTGATTGAAACCTTTCAAGGCCAATAATTTCATATGAAATTTAAGTTGACAATTATGAATTTTACATAAATGGGGTTTTGAGTAGGTTTTAAAGATGAAATGGGAAGTTGATTATCCTTTTTCTAATGGTAAACTCGAAATAAATAGTTTCATGGCAATTATGAGAAATTTTCTTTAGAATATTAATGGTGAAAATCGCATACCCATGCGTGTGCTTACTTTTTGAAGGGTGTTCAAAATGCAACAATTATCTTATAATTTAGCTTATATGACAATTCTTTTAATTATTGATCCTTAGTTTTTAATTAGTTTTGTAGGTGTGAACTTGACCTAGGACATTGTAAATATGAGATTTAGTTTTAATATGTTATATTTTTAAAAATGGGCTTATATTCTCCTCTTTAGTGCACATTTTGCTGATTTGTGAGGTTGGTGGTGTGTTTAAAGAAAACAAAGTTGAATAATGGACGTATGAGCATTTATGAGAGGATAAAAACTTCTTCTAGCTGTATAATTTGTAGGTTTATTGCTTTAGAGCATTAAAGATAATCTACTAGGGGTTAAACCTTTGTAGATCAATAGATTTATCTTAAGGTTTTTGTAAGCATTATTTGTATTTACATGAATTTAGACAAAATTTGGGTAAGCAAGTTTTAGAGTGCACAAATCAATTAGATTAGGATTTAAGTTATAATTAGCATGTGTAGAGATCACTTGTAACACTTCTAAGTGACCCCCTTAAAAGAACAATTTTTTGAGATTTGGAGGGCTATTTTTACATCGGTAGTAGAGCCATCTTGTTTTTTAATTTTTACATATATTTAAATGTTTAATGTTTAATGTTTAATGTTATTTTTTTATGATTAAGTCTTGACTTTATTAATGTTAATTGAAATCATTTATTTACATAGTGTAGATATTTTATGTAAGCTCTTTTCTTAACCATTAGAGAAGTGCAATGGAGTTCACTTGTTTTGAATGATTTGTAGTCTATATTGCATTTTAGACATGTGCATGATTCATATGATGGTTAAAATAAAGATGTTTCATAAATATATGACATGATTTTATTGTTGAAACCATTATATATTTTCAAATTATAGCTACTTAATAAAGGATAAAATTGAATGTTGAAATTGGTTCACAAAATTATGAATGGATTATTTAATTTTAAAATAGTGGAATAATTTGATTTTTTTGGGGTTATTAGGAAATTTAAATCTTTGAATGATCATAATTTGTCACAAACTTCTTGTTTAGAGGTGTAATGGCCAATTTGGTGTTGTGAAAGTAGATTCTCATGAAGGTTTACTCTTGTAATGTATCATATTTGTAAGCCCTAAGCTTATGAGAGGGAGTTAATCAAGTTTTAGTTGATAAAAATATGTAATTGCTTGATATTGAGGAAAAGTATGTCAAGAGGTGAGATTATTTTATTTATTCGTAAGCCCTAAGCTTATGAGAGGGAGTTAATCAAGTTTTAGTTGATAAAAATATGTAATTGTTTGATATTGAGGAAAAGTATGTCAAGAGGTGAGATTATTTTATTTGGGTGTAAGAAAGTATTGTATTGCTTAATATTTTATGTTATAGTAGCAATATTGAGCTCCACCTAATTAATTAGGTGGTTTTCTTCTAGGGTTTCATTTGAAAATTAGTTTTTTTGTGTTCTCTTTAAAGCATAATTCAACTAGACAATCCAAGCATAAAATATCTAATGCACATTAAATATGGAGGTTATAACTAAGATGAAAATTGAAGATTACCTTAAATATTAATGTTTGAGCAATTTTATCAATTATTGTTTGTATTGATTTTTGTGGTAATGATAGATTGTGAAAGGGTAAGGGCTACTTTTTGGCATTAGTTAAATTTATAGTTTTATAAATAGAAATAATGTTTATCACTTTAGAGACTCTTTGTAATGTAGGAATAAATAAATAATTAAAACCAACTTTTATTGGTTAATAAATTGATTAATATTTAATTTATTTTTTAATATAAATATCTTAAGTATATTTTAACATTTAGTAGTTTATGTTAATTTATGACATAAGTTAGTCAATTTATGATTGATCACTTGTTTTTTTGAGAGATTTAAAATTATATAATTTATTTATAGTTTGTTTTTTAATGTACACAATTTTTATTTATTTATTGTACTATTTTTTTAAGGGTCAATTAAAACTTTTTGTTAGAGTTTGATGAACATGAGTGAACTCCATTTTCCTATTGATGTTTTAATGGAATGAAGAAGACATTTAGTCACTCTTAAACTAACAACATAATGATAATGTCCATGGATTATTTTTGAAATTAGCCTTCCAAGAGGTCTTACTTATAGATTTTGAGGGTTTTAAATAAAGGCAAAGATTGTTTTGGATAGTTTTATGTAGAGATTGAATCTTAAGATAAATAGGTTGTTTTGATCAAATAGACTAGTATGTATGGATATGCTTATTGGCATAACTAGATAGAGATGTGCACATGCAAGACATGTATAGAGGATATATTGTACTTATAGTATGACTAGACACCTTGCTTTATCATTGGATGATTTGAGCACATCATTAGGCAATATATAGGTTTGAGATGGTGTAGAGGTAGTTTAAGTTGACGGGGGATAAGGTAATTACTCTAGGTACCCAAGAGATGAGGGTGTGGGGACCATTGGTAAAGCCCTAGATAATGTGAATGCCTTGGTTGTAGGTACAATTGGTGCCATGGATGTTCCAAGATGTAGAGGATGCATAATTTATTACATGATATATTCATTGGTGGGGGTGAACATAAATTGATGCACTTGACATCTTTGTGGCAAACAAAAGTGTAGAAGTGGTGGGGGTGAACATAAATTGATGCGCTTGACATCGATGTGGCAAACAAAAGTGTAGAAGTGGTGGGGGTGAACATAAATTGATGCGCTTGACATCTTTGTGGCAAACAAAAGTGTAGAAGCAAATGTAGGCAACATTGGGGGAGGCATAGAGGAAAACAACAGGAGAGCAAGGAGGGAGACAAGTTGGTGGAGGGGATGGGGATGGAGATCGTGAGAGATAGGATGGAGGATGGGATGAAGATCAAGAGGGAGGGGAGGTCCATGCATAAGTATAGGTAGTGGAGTAAGGTTGACTAGAACTTTTTGGATATAAATGCTTATGAGGGCCATGTAGGTAGAGAGGATGATGATAAACACTTAAGATCAAGAGGGAGGGGATGACCATGCATAAGTATAGGTAGAGAAGGTCGACTAGGGCCCATATGAGGGCTATGTAGGTAGAGAAGATGATGACAAACACCTCTCTACCTACATGGCCCTCATAAGCGTTTATATCCATGGGCTCTAGTCGACCTTACTCCTCTACCTATACTTATGCATGGACCTCCCCTCCCTCTTAATCTTCATCCCATCTAACACCTAGTTGTGATTATAAGTATAGGTAGAGGAGTAAGGTCGAATAGGGCCCATATGAGGGTTATGTAGGTAGAGAAGATGATGACAAACACCTCTCTACCTACATGGCCCTCATAAGCGTTTATATCCATGGGCTCTAGTCGACCTTACTCCTCTACCTATACTTATGCATGGACCTCCCCTCCCTCTTGATCTTCATCCCATCTAACACCTAGTTGTGATTAGTCACTTCAATGTCAAAATTAGACACTATGTGGGTAAAAGATAATGACACCTAGTTGTAATTAGTCCCTTAAATGTCAAAATGAGACACCATGTATGCTTAATGAGATGTAACAGGGCTAGAGTAGGATAAAGCATACAAAGAGTGAAATAGTTGATGAAAGGATAGAGAGAATTGGATGCACAAGTACAATTATAGTGAGATTGGGCATGAAGTTTGCTTAGTCTATAGGGCTTACATTAGGTGTTTATAGAGATGGGTTGTATTAGAGAGAGGGTAGATTGAGTAGGGTTGAGAACAAATCAAGCATTGTGGGAGGTGTAATAATTTTGTTTTTTATATGAGCAGGTGGTGCATGTATGGTAGAGAGCAACATCCTATGTGGAGAGGACAATTGCAGGAGTTAGCAAGTCATGAGATCAGATAGATCAATTTTGGTAGCATAGTTGTTACCATCACCATTGAGGGGTTTGGATTGAAGTGTTAATTAGAGCTAACATGACACCTTTTGTATCATATGTATATGGGAGAATTTGATGTGTATATGACCACATTGATGTATTTTTGTCAACACAACAAAACTTGTTTTGTACTTATATTTATTTGGATGATGCACATATGACATGTTGCATTATGAGTTATTTTTAGATGTGTGCATATGAGATGGACATGATTAGGTGACTACATATGTGATGTCTATTAATTATTTGTGATAATGATAATGTTGATATTGTGGGATGATTGGATAGGATGATCATATATGTGCGAACATATGATTAATGCATTGTTTATCATATGGACGTATCAATAATGGTTATGGATGAGAAGAAATGCATTGTGATTATAATTTTTTTATGGATAATGCATGGATGAGTTTGTATGTATTTTGATAATATGATGATTACGATGATGTGTTGGATATTGATTAGGATGATTATTTGTTTATGGATGCTTATGTTTTGATGAGGGATATGAATGGAATCATGATGATGTAGTTATTATGACACATGGATGAAAGTGTTAATTAGAGCTAACATGTCACTTTTTGTATCATATGTATATGGGAGATTTAGATGTGTGTATATGACACATCGATGCAATTTTTTTTTCAACACAACATAACTTGTTTTGTACTTATTTTTGTTTGGATGATGTACATATAACACATTGTATTAATAGTTATCTTTTAGATGTATATATATGAGATGGACATGATTAGGTGATTACATATGTGATGTTTATTAATTGTTTGTGATAATGATAATGCTGATATTATGGGATGATTGGATAGGATGATCACATACTGATCATGGCCTAGAGAGATCAAGCACTACAAAGAGTATAGGTGGTGACAACGAAGAGGGACCAGGACGTCACTTGACGACAACAGATTGAGGCCATGACAATGGCTACACATGGCAGGATTGTTTCGGCATAGTTATATAGAGAGGCTATTACAGAGGTCGCATATTATATGATGTATTACCATCGGGATGTATCGACGGCATTGAGACAAATGGATTTTTCACAGCGTAGTGACGCATGGCCACGAGCAGAGGACCAACTTGAGAGATAGGTTGAAGAGGGTAGCAGCCATCAGGGCTAGTTTTTTGATGTATAGACACTTTTTTGATCTTGCCCCATTCTTTATTACAGATATACGTTCATGGGCTTTTTTTTGATAGCCTTGTGGATATTGTATTTTTTGATTGATGTTCATACACTAATCCAGATTTTTTACCATGACATGTTTTTTGATATATATATGATACGGAGATAGATGATTCATGATGTGATGTGTGCATGTTATTTCATGTTATGGATGATATGGATGCATTTTATTTATGCCTATATGATATGCGATGATTGTGATATGAGATGTGTGATGTTATGATATGCTTTTTTTTTTACAATATGTTATTATATGCAAATGTTTATGATATGCAATGATTTAAGATACTTAGAATAAAAAATATATGTTATTCTTCATAACTTAAATGATTATGCAAAATGTATGATGTGATATGGAATGAGATGGATGCATTGATGATGTTATAATTATGAGAAGTATGTATGCTGACGATTTCTGGATGCAGGATGGATGCATTGGTGATGTTTTTGTTGACTGTCATGATACTAGTTTAGTGCAAAGAGAGGATAAAAGAATAAGGAATGAATAACCTTCGATTCTGATGATTGATTTTGAAGATCATCTTATCCAAGATGGCCACGTACTGATCATCCATCATGTTTTGAACATCACCAAATTGTCGGGCTACCCTATCTAGCAAGTAGCGCTCTATGATAATGTGCTTGTGTTCCTGCATCAATCTATCTTGCTTGACATAAAATAGCTGTTGTACATCATCATACCAGGTTGACATCTACAACCAAGGTCTCCAAGTGAATATTGTCATCTCATCCAGGACCCTCTTCCAGTGGGGAAGATCGATTTGCACTGTATGTCTCAAAGTAATACCAACTCGATACCGCCAAACAGTTGGGTCGTCGGGCTCAACATCAACCACTGTGACAATCATCCAGAGCATGACAATGTGCTCCTATGCCCAGATGTGTAATAATGTGATGCCAGTCCCGATCACTCGGCTGTCACAATAGGCAAACTCATCCAGATCATGATATAATGAGGCTAACATCATTGGTCTCCAAACATACAAAGTCCTCCTAAAGAGCATCTGCTCCCAAGCTAGACCCCATTCCAAGTTGAAATATCGACCTCGTTGATCTGGGGCTACTAGTCCTAAAATGATCTCGACCACAATCAGTTGGAAGGTAGATACATGACCCCTGTAGTACTCAAGATCGATTTGACCCTCGGTAAAAACTATATCGTCGGTCCCCATAATCTCAAAGCATGCATCAGTGCCAACATCCATGTCTTAGATAATGCGTTCACCGTGAATCGACAACTGAAAGATCTGCTACACATCCTCTAGTGTGACAGTCGCCTCGCCAGTAGGGAGATGAAATGACGAAGCCTCACTATGCCACCTCTCTGCTAGCACAGTCATCATGGCTAGGTGGGTCATCACGGTGGGTGCATAGGCAATGTACCAGAGGCCAATCACGCTAAGGTGCTCCTGAAGTAACTCATGTAATCCGGGCAATTTGCTCAGTATTGAGGGTCGATGCTTGCATGAATGCACAGGGTCTCTATCCTCCTGCACCCATGAAGCCACATCGTCAGGTTTCGAAAAAAGATTGGACCCTGTTTGGAGTTTTCGACATTGAAACAACACATGTGTCGCTGTTTGCAAAGGTGACGCTCTTTGCAAACTCCAAACAACAACGTTGGAACCGAAAATGAAAAACAAGGCCGCGCTGTCGCTATTTGTATAAGCAGCCCTGTTTGACCCAAAACCCTAGAAACCTAATTGAGCCATGGCGTCGCCATTTTCAATGGTGTCACCCTTTGGAGTTTGGAACCCTAAGACCAAATTAAGATGCAACGTCGCAATAAGCAATAGCGACGCTATTTGAGCCCTAGCGTCGCTGATTAAGCACTTTTAGCGTTGCTATATAGTGACATTGAAGGTTTTGACTCTTCAAACCGTAATAAATGCGTTAATAAAATGGAATAAAAGGTCGGGTTAGGATCACATACCACTGGTCCTGCACCTGGAGGTCTTTGGTGGACTCGAACTTGCTTAGAAATGTGTCAGGGAGGCACTCTTTGCGCCATCGTGCAAGAGGGTTAAAGCTCAAAACGTTGGAAATCTCAAGGTGTGAGTGTGAATGAATGGAAAGTAACCCCTCTAAGGCTATTTAAGCATGAAAATTAGCGTTTTTTGCCCCGTTTTAGCCGTCAAACTAGGGTTTTGCGCCCCCGATCCTATTTTGGCCCAACCGAGGCTCGTTTCAGGTCATTTTCTCACGTTTTGGCATATCCTGGAACTTTTTTAGACCCCTCTGGCAGTTTGTCATCTTTTTTTGAGATCTCCCCAAAAATCCACATTTTTGTCCAATCTCTCAAGGGGGTAGTATACCAGCATAATTCTTCTGCTGGGGCAGTAGTAGGGCAACCAAAAAGTCAATTTTTTTTTGAATTTTGATTCCGACAAGGTTATTCTTTGAACCAATAAAGCAGACACATTGCTTCAAAGAGGGGCAAAATGTAGACGTTCAAATTATCCTGATTGATATCATACACTTGATCTTGATCTACTAACATCATTTCATTCTGAACCACGTCTTTACTAACCAGTTAATTAAATAATCCTTATTTAATTATTTCATCAAGTTTCCTCTTTTAATTAAATAAATCAACTTTATTTGATTAAATCATGACCTTCTTTTAATTAAATAAATCATTTTATTTAATTAATCATGGTATTTCCTCTTTGATTAAATAAATAAATTTTACTTAATCCTAAGGTCCATCTTTTAATTAAATAAATCATTTTATTTGATTAAATCATATTCCTTCTTTTGATTAAATAAATTACCCTTATTTGATTAAATCTAACATCATCCCCTTTAATTAAATAAATCAAACTTTATTTAATTAAAAATCCATTATTCCTCTCATTTGATTTAAATAAATTCAAAAATCTAAATCAAATATCAAATCAACTAATCAACTCTAATGCATCAAATCCTCTAGATGTTGCAATATGCACATGAAAATCAATTTTAATTGATTTATAAATTCCTCTATTTTTATTCAAAAGGGTATCCCATGAGAACATTCCCCCAATTTGAAATCTCCCTCCAAAAGGACTTGTCCTCCAACATGGCATTAAAACCTCTTACAAGTCCTTTTTCTTGAGCCAAGTGGCATTAATTCTTCTTCCACAAGCAATCTTTCAAATTTCGAATTTTCATCTAATTGTATTTATTTGCATATTGACCAAAATGTGCACAACGTCCCTTCAATAGCATGTTGACAAATGACACATTGCTATTGGGTCATTTTTAATCCCACATTCTCATTTCTTCCATCCTTTTCTCCTATAAATGAAGAACTCTTCTTTTGATTTTGGATCGACAACTTTATGTAAAGTCACTATGTTTAGATTTTAGGAAAGTTCATCCACTGTTCATCAAGGTTTTCATACCATTTCATCAATCGTAGCCAGGTTATGGTGAAATCTTCACCAAGGAACACAATCATCAATAATCTTCATCAAAGCTTTGCAAGGAATTGGGAAAGGGCTTCTTTCCACATCAAAGAAGCACCAATTCCCCCATGAGATGCTGGTTTGGATGTTTTGAATAAGATCTAATAGCTTTCATTTGGTTTATTTCACTTTATTTCTTGTTCTTGACATTTGAATGAATTGCATGGGGAATGTTTGTTTTAGATTTGTTTTATGACTAACATTGTGTTGTTTGATGATGTTTGAGCAGGTCTAGACCAAACGTTCACACTAACCCTTGGTATATATCTTACAATTAATACAAATCCATTAGTAGATAGTGATCATTGGTTTTTCTTAACTATCACAACATAAATTGATTCTCATTAATGACTAATGGTATTGAGTTTAGAATATGGATTCAATTTAATGCAAAATGTTAGTTTGGTTAATTTGTACTTCTTGTATATCGAACATGGTTTGGTTATATTCCAACCCAAATTTAATGCTTCTTAAACACAATCTATTTTTTTTCTTATAATTTTATAGATTATTCTCATAACAATAGTAGTTCACAAGTTATTTCTTTACAAAAAATATTGTAGTGTCATACATGATTACTTTAGCCTAGGTGTACGTATGATATCTTATGGTATATTTTGGTGTTGATTAAGGAGTCACGAGTATTGTTTTGTCATCCATATGAATTCCTTAAAACAAATTAGTGGAGTAAACTAGTTGTTTGGCATGCCATATACAATCATGAATATTCTAGCATTGCTAATTATTAAAAATCATTAATAAAATTTATAACCTCAATTCAATCTAATTAATGGAATTAGTGGTTAAATATTCTATATTATTTACTAGTTGTGAAGGTTATAAGAATAATTTAGGATTCATGTTAGTATGTTGGAACATTGTCTTTAGGCTTAATTACATATACAACACATTGTGAGTTGTTTCTTATGCCATTATCATTATTGAAAAACTTTCTCGAGCTTGGAAAACTAGGCAAGGAAAAAAAAGTTTATGAATGAGGTACCATGATGTATAAGGAATGACAAAGGATTAAAGCCATAAATTTACTAGAATTGTGTATGATATTAAACTAGTTTTATTTCATCAACCTAGGAATGAAATTAGATCAATCCAATCCCCTATTTTTGTGTTATAGAAGAAACATTTACCATAAATAAAATAAAAATATACTTATTATTACTGATGATGTTGGAATGGTTACTAGAATTATTACTGATGATGTTGAAGTGGTTACTACAATTGTTACTGGCTATTATTATTTCAATGTGTTAATTGTCAATTTACATATTATTGCAATGATAAAGTGGATGACTATTAGGAATATGGATAAAATCCTTTTTACATAAATTACCCTAAAAAAGTAGACTCCTTATGTGAATTATGCCACTAAGTGGTTAGAAGGAAGATCAATCATAATGTTACCAAGACAAAAAATTATCTTATTCCTAACCTTGAAGAATATTAGAATGAGGTGGGTTGGTTGACAACATCATAATAGGTCAAGTGTGGGATTTTATTCAAGAAAATTAATAAATTCCTTGTAGTAATTACAATAAATTAGATATTAGTGATTTTATTTCTTTTGGTTTTCTTAAATTTTATTTCATTTTAAGTTCTTAATTTTATTGTAGAAAGAAATTCAAATAAACACGTCAACTAATATTTTATGATATAAACAAGCAAATTCATTTTTATAGATAGATCAATTATTTGTTGCTATATTTCTTAATTACTTCAGTATGCAACAAAATTAGTTAAAAAGTATTACTTAAATTTATTTTATCTTAATGTACATTAGTAGTTTACTTAGTCAATATTTAGCTTAATATTTAATTATTTTGGCATAGAAATGCAATTGATTAATCAACAAGTTACTTGTAAGACTAGAAAGAATGTTTTAATCGATCCAGTTGATAGTCTTCTTATTTGTTTTAAGTGTAGCTTTATATGTGTCGTTCTTAGTTACTTTTACTTCTTAGTTTTTCTATTCATGCAACTTTAACAAATATATATTGAGAAATTCTTTCATTCCTTTAGCTTTTCCCTTTCATTGATATGCAATTTTCAATTAGTATATGTTAAGTATTTTAGAAATTATTCTTATTAAATTAGTTAGAAAACTTAAACAAGACTTGAAATAAAATTCAGTAGTGTTTGGTATCAACGATGCCTTTGACTACTAACATAATGGAGCAGAGTGGGAGTGTTGGGGGGGGGGGTGGAGGAGGGTGATTTGAAATTAGGGGTTGATGATGGTGACGGAGAAGACAATTGTGATGAGGCAGATGGATTTCTGCTATTGGTATGGTTGGTGCTGCGGCCCTGTTGGGTTGAGAAGGGGTGCTTCTGGTTATTGTCTATGGCCTGGAGGGTAGTGCTGATTGTTGGTGTCAATCACCTCCTAGGAGCACCATCTGCAACAAAAAAACCTTCACGAATAAAGAGAAGCACTATGCTATTTCACCAAAAGTGAATGAAAATTGAGATGCTATAAAATGCATACTGTATAGGCTTTATAAAGCCGTGAAAAAGGTGACAGGTAAACAACTACCTGATATGGGAAATAAAACCACTAAAATAATTACCCTAAGATAAACTTAATACTACACTAACACCCCCACTTAAGTGCAAACTTAGGGAGAATTTTTATGCAATATCAAGATGCAAGATGGGTCTTGACTACACAACCATGTTAGGTACCCATTTACAATGCAAAAAAAGAAACCTCTCACAATCGAAGAAAAGGAGAAAAACCTTGTGGGAAAAAACCCCTCTCCAAAAGAGAGAAAAAAAAAAACAAAAATGATGCATGGATGGAGGACTTAATAACACCCCCAAGGACTACATACATCATGTATATACAATAAATGATCCCCCCATAGGAAGGAAAAAGAGAGATATTATATCCCCCCCCCATAATGAAGAAGCTCCAATGCTGATGAAATATGCCTGAAAACAAAAGATTATCCAATGCCTACAAGAAAATCCTCTCCCCTTTCGAAGAAACAAGTCCACCAAAAGAATCCACTCCATGTCCAATTGAGAAGAGGAAGGAAGTCTCCAAATAGAATAATCCACCACATAATCATATGACAAAAAACAACCAAGAAATGTGATAGATCAAGTGAAGGCTCATCCATGCCAATCTCCAAAGATATGTAGATGTATCAATAACCATGCTGAAACTATCATCAAAGAGGAGAGAAATCCCCTCAAGTATGTCTCCCAAATTTGAAAGATGAGACTCCACAAACAAATCTGAGATGCCTGCCAAATACTCATCCAATAAAAAAAAATCTAAAAGATCAAAACATCCTGTTGTGTTGAAGAATCAACCTCTGAAGCAACAGGAGATGAATCAACATAGGTTTGAAGAACACCAAAGTTCAAATGACCAATCTCTCCCGAGGAATCGCTATCAACACTAGCAAGAGGGGTGCGAGGCTCACAATAATCATCAACACAATGAGAAAAGGAATAGAGATGAGACTCATGATCTGCTTCACCAATAGCAATGACTTTGCCACTATTAGCCTCTCTGATGAAAACATAATCTGTAGTGAACTCTATAGCCTTCAGTACCTCACCATGAGTAATCTGATAGATGGATAGTAGATTTGTGTGCAAATCAAGAATACACAATACATCTCTAAAACAACTATCACCAATCTCAACATTTCCTACCCCACAACATCCAAAATCTTACTATCTCCTAACAAAATCTTGGAAGTGTCAGTAGGATGAAGACCCAAAAAAGGATAGGGAGAAAAACCCATGTAGTGAGATGCTCCTGAATCCAAAAAACATCTATCACGACCAAAATGAATTGCAGAAGTCACCAATGCATGTCCTTTACCCATGTAGAGTTTATCTTCTTTACCACTTGTAAATCTTGCATTCCCTGACTGTGTAGGTTTGGATGATGATGCAGAGATTGTAGAAGAAGGAATCATAGATGAGGGCAATGGAATATTATTCTTTTGAGGAATATGTGAAAGCTCATCAATCTTCTTCATATAATAATGGTGCTCATCATGCCCTTTCTTCTTGTAGTACACACAATTGAACTTATCCTTCTTAGGTTTATCATCTTTTAAAGAGGTGGAGGGCTCATCAGACTCTGTCTTAGGCTTAGGTTTCTTCTTCCCTTTACTATGAGATCCTTGTGCAAATAATGCATGATTCATACAAACCCCCTTTACGTGGGAAAGTTTGGCTTGCTCCCTTATCAAATGATCACAAAAAGTCTCAAAAGAAGGCATTTGGAATGCATTGCCCAAGGCATCCATGGTGGAGTAGAAGGTAGAATTAAAAACTGCAAATGGACCTCCCAGCTTAGACAAAATTAGAAAAATGGACTCATCAGTTTTACTCTTCCCACATCCTGCCAATTGTGACTTCACAGATTTGAACTTTACTAGAAAATCATCAATATAAGGAAATTCATTAGGGGAAAGAGAAGTTAATTATTCCTCTAGTTGCAAAGCACGAAACTCACTGACTTAACCAAACAGGTTATGTAACTTATCCCATATCTCCTTGGGTATATCACACTCGTGAATATGAAAAAAAGACTATCAGAAACATTCAATTTTATTAGACCCAAGCTTCATCACACTTGTTTCTATGGGAAAATATTTCATACTCCTTGGTAAGAGTGGGTTGATTATCACTCAGTGTGGACCACAAACCATTAGATTGGAGCAACTTACACATTTTCATCTTCTAGGTATGGTAGTTATGGGGGATTAACAATTCAAATGACTCAGGAGTAGCCATGAAAACAAAAGGCAAAAATAAACCATACTAAAACCTCCAAAAAATATCAACCAATGCAACCTCTCAAAATTTATGTTTCCAACATCCAAAAAAATATTACTCAAGAAAAAGAAGACTAAATCTAAAAAAATTGAGCAAAAAAATTGTACACTTTACTGTCTGTTTGTAGCAGATTCCCGTACCAATGAAAGCCAAATGAATGCACAAGTCTTCACAACACGATAGCCTCTTCACAATCTGTGAGACTTGCTCACACCAACCAAACACACTGCAATGCTATTTAAATAGCAAAAACATACCCCACACTACCAATGTGGCATAAATATTTCCAACAACTACTTCAAACACTTGGGGCCCACACCACTTCAGCTGCACAAAATCCCTAAAATAAAATATTTCAGGGAAAACTTTATATAATATAAAGTTCGATACCAAGATTGTCCTCCTATGAAGAAAATGTGCCTCCAAATAGTAGTGAAATCGCCTCCTCGTGCCTTCTTAGCGCACAAAAATGACCAATAATGATCAATCGACATGCAAAATACGTGAGGGCGTTCTAAAATTTGCACAACAAAATGACGTGCCTCATAATATGTTGAGTCACAGCTCCAACACAAAAAAAATGATCCTCTTAATCAGAGAATCGACCCTCTCAATGCTTGCAAAAATCGGCCCTTCATCAATCGCTACTGCCTTTAGAAAATGCAAATGGCACAAATAATTTTCTCTGCACCCACAAAGGAAATAGCGACCTTCCAAACAAAATCATGCATAGGAGAAATCCATGCACTACAAAAAAATAAAATGCGCCTTCAATGATCAAATCAAATGCTGCAACAGAGGAAATTCACGGGCTTGAGCAGGGTAAATCACACACTCTTTCACACAAAATCGAGCCTCCAATGAAGAAATCATTCTCAGCCAACATAAAAAATGTGCCTCCCTTTGCAAACACCTTTCAAACTAAAAATAAAGCCTCTGATGAAATTCACTAGCAAGGAAGATGAGGAATAAAGGAAACTTTGAATATCAAATGTCGAAACAATTGCAACAAATAATGCTTAAGATAGAAACAAAATCCTTTGTGATTAGTTTTTTAGCTGGGAGGACAGATTTCTGTTGATGATTAAGCCTTGGCATTATGATTTCAACCCCTCTTCTGAAATGTTTAATAAGATCCCGATTTGAGTTCGGCTTCCTAACCTTCTCCTCCATTTATGGGCTGATCCTCTTTTGGAGGAAGTGGGTGATGCCCTTGGAGATTTTTTGATGGTGGATGATGAATCCTCTGATATTTTTCACTCCAACTATGCCCGTTTATTGGTTGAAATGGATGTTTCTAAAGGGTTGCCTACTGAGATTTTACTTAAATCTTCTAATGGTTCTTGGGTGCAATCTTTGGACTATGAAGAGATTCCCTTCCGATGTAGAAGATGTTTTAAAATAGGTCATGCGGTTGCTCATTGTGGTTTTGAGAAAAATGAAAAGAAGGCTACATGGTGGAATGGTGCTTCTCAACATCATTACACAGTTGAAAAGAAATCTAAGCAACACTAGAGTTTTTCTGAGGTGGTTGCGTTGGAATCACAGGGTCTTGGGGGCATCCTCTCTGGATGTCACAAATGGTGGGGTTGTTGATGCTGTGCAAGATTATCTAGTTGAAACCCCAAAAGAGAAAGTGAATAGGCCTCAGGTTGCTACTTCCGGTGATAGCATTTTGGCTATCATTCCTGGTGGCTTTTCTGAGGAGGCCTTTCTTGAAGGGAGGAATAATGATGAAATCTTTGAAACAATGGCTACAAGCATTCATTCTTCAAATATTGGGGCGCTGGCTTGGCATGATAAGGCAATGCAAGTGGAAGAGGGTTTGATTTCTGTTAAGGGCAAGAAAACTAAGTTCTCTATGCCTTCTTTTGACATGACTCTTTGCTCCCACAAGAGTAGCTCTAAATGTAAATCTTGATGGTTCTTGGTTGGGGGCTAGTTTTTGGCTGGCTGCAGGCTGTTCTTTTTGCAACTTTGTTTTAGGTTGTGGGAGCCCTTTTTTTTTATAAAACCCATGTTCTTTGTAAAGGGTTTATGGTCCCTTCAAAACCCGTTTTTACCTTAATAAAAAATAATTGCAGCAAATAAATGACCTCAAGAACTTTTGATGAAAACTCTCAAAGGAAGGAGGGCATAATGGTTGGCTTTGATACCATGTTGGTGTCAACCACCTCCCAAGAGCACCATCTTCTTGAAAAAAAAACCTTCATGAATAGAGAGAAGCATTATGCTATTTAACCAAAAGTGAATGAAAATTGAGATGCTATAAATACATATTGTACAAGATTTTTAAAGCCGTGAAAAAGGTGACGGGTAAGCAACTACCCAGTATGGGAAATAAAACCACTAAAATAATTACCCTAAGATAAACTTAATACTACACTAACAGTGATGTAGGTCTGCTTGTTGTTGTCATCCCTCTGGGAAGCTGCAATATTCTTATTGCCTTTTGGTGCTTGTTTTGGGCCAGGTTTGTGGCAATTTTTTTGCTTCTGCTAGCTATTTGGGCACCTGTGATGGCTCCTTTTTCCTCATGGGTGTTGCTGCTCTATTTTTGGGCCATCCTTAGCTTTTGGTTTTTCCTTGGTTTTTGTTCTTTGTTTTGTATCTTTTCCTTATAGGGTTTTTTTTTAGAGTGTGGGGTGGGTTGTTGCCTTCTTCATCTGGTTCTAACCCCATGCAACTCCCTCGGCCATTTGAGGTGGTCATGGGTTCTCTTGGTCTCAAGAGGGTTGGGCTTAATGATTTTACTATTGAGACTGTGATGGAGTGGTGGTTTTCCCTCAATGTCCCTGTTGTGGGTGTTGGATTGGTTGTGGAAGGTTCCCCCCTTACCTCTATTCTGCTACTATGATGGCATCACTATTTGTTTGTTTGTTGTTGCCTGCTATTTTGTTGGCACTATTGCTTGACCATTTTTTCGTGTTTGTTGCTGAGATGAAACTATTGTTTGGTCGTGTTATCTTTATCCCCCTTGGTTTGTGTTGCTTTTATTGTTTTGGGGGTGTTCTCTCTTGTGGAGGTTGCTTTGCCTGGGTGGGCTTCTTAGTTTATTTTTGGCTGGGAATCCTATTGGGCTTTTGGCTGTTGGGGTTTTTCAAGTCTCCTCTATATGGGATGCTTCTTATGTGTTTGCTGATTTCCCATGTTCTTATTTTTAGTGTGGTGGTTGGGTTTATCCCTATGCTTATCTTGCTAGCCCATTTTATTGAGTTGCTAGTGGTTGTCATGGTTCTCCTTACTGCTAGTTGGGTGGATTTATTCCCTTTTATATAGTCTATGTCTTCTATTGAGGTGAAGATTACTCCTGTTGTGGTGGAGTCCTCTCTTTTAGAGGTCGAGTTGGGTTTGTAGATTTGTGGAAGTGCTTTCCTTGCTGCTAGTCCCTTCTGTTACAATACATTTTGAGGTGGTGCACGCTCCTATGGAGGTGGAGCTATCTTTTGTTATAGATTAGTTGTAGTGGTAGTAAGGTTCTTCATGGCATCTGCTCCTATAGAGGGGAGCCTACTCCTTTTGAGGTGGAGTCTGATTCGACTCTTCGAGTTTGGGAGTGCTGCAAGAGGTCTTCTTCTCCCTATTGATGTGGCTGGGGGGTCTCCTCCCCCATTATGGTGGGATGCCAATTTTTGTCAAGAGAAAGCCTTCTTTGTGTTCTTTCCTGGTGGATATAGGTCGTGTTCGTGTGAACAATGGGTTTAAGGTCCCTATAAATTCCTGGTGTGTTGTGAGGGATGTTGGTCCTTGTAATCTGGCTGTAAGTGGGTTTTAGGTTCCCTTCTAAACTTGGTTTGGGTTCAAGTTCCATTGTAAAACTTGCTTGTGTTGGCTTTAAGGTTCCTATTAAAACCTTTTCTGATTTGTGCAAATTTGGGTAGTCTTGTTGTTCATTTGGCGATTTGCTGCTAGTTGTCTATGTTGTATTCGTGTGCAACTTGTTCTTCTTTTTGTGGGTTTTGGGTCCTTGTCAAAACTTGATTGTAAATGGTTTCAGGTCCATTCAAAACCTATTTTCCCCATATAATTAGAACAATGCCTCTGACTCATATTTATAGGTAATTCCATCACACTTTGAGCTACTACATTTGTGGCATCGTCTATATAGTTTTTCAAGAAGAAATAAGGGACACCATGATGATTAAAATCCAAGGGATGGATAATCTCCCTTGGATCACTAACTAAAAAGATAATTCAAATGGACTAGACAATGCTAGAATAAACTAAAAAAACCACCATATAAATTTTTTAGACTTTCATATAAATTGATTTTTATTTATTTTCCATGAGTAAAAAAAACAATTTTTACAAACCATGTGAATGGAACATTCATTACTTTGAATCAAAGGGTGATTTTATTTTATAGGACTAGGTATTAGATGAAAATATGAAACAAGTAATGGTCATGGCAACCAATCAATTTAAATGCTTCCTTTCATGGGTAGTAGTCATAGATGAACTATTTAGGGAAAATTAGACCTAGAAAGAGTTTTGTATCCACATAAACAATTCACATCTAAACTAGGGTGTGTGCAAGAAGTTGAGTCCACTTTTTGGCAAAAAAATGGAAGTGTTTTCCCTAATTTTAAGAATTTGACACATTTGACTTTAAAGCACTTAGAGATGAAATCTTGAAAAAAATCACTGATCATAAAATGTAGTACTCGAAGTCTAGTTTCCAAAAATGTAATTTATTTCAATACTCAGATGCTACAAATTGATTTTCAATAGGTGTTTCTAAAAACCACTGTTTAAAATTCACTTTTTTTTACCATACTATGCACATGTACGCCATCCATATTTTGAACTAAATAATTATATTTTTCTAATTCCTTTTGGGGAAATATTTGTAACTCATTGAAGCATGTTTTTGATATTTTTTTTGTAATTTTTTATTGAATATTTTTTTTGTTTTTATTAGTCATATTTGTCGTTTTGAAAAATCATTGTGTACGTCACACATAAGATGACTTAAACTCATCATTTTTTGATTTTTTTTTTTAAATTGAAAATAATTATTTAAAGTACATTTTCGTGCAATTCATTTGACAAAAAAATATTTTAATAAAAAGTTATTAAAATGGTAAAAATCCCTGATATTTCAAGTTTATGGACCAGTTTCATCAGAAGTTAATTGAAAAATAGACAAAATAATCCAATTGTAAAAAAATACATATTTGGAATTTGCACTGTTTCATCTATAATGGGTTTTAATTTCGTCAAAAAATTCTACAAAAAGTCTTAAGACATAAGTCCAAAGTCACTATTTTCCTATGACATTCTCAGGATCTTCAACTTGCAGGTCAAACTAGGTCCAACGCTTAGGTTTGGGTCCCCAAGCCTTTTCCCAAATTGAAAAACAAAGCAAATACTTGACCAAAAATTAAATTTTTAAAAACGGATCTCATTTCATAAAAATATAATTTTTTTATACTTAAATGAAATGGGATCTTGTTTCTTAAAAGTATATAAAAATATTTTTTTTTATGAAACAGGCCGTTAAAAAATGAGATCCTGTTATAACCCGTTTTAAAATGGGATCTCATTTTTTAACACCCATTTTAAAATGACCCATTTTTTAAAAGAACAGGATCCCGTTTTCGGCTCGGGACCCCGAACCTAAACGAGATCTTGTTTATTAAAAAATGGGATCTTGTTTTTTTGAATCCAACTTCGGGTTTTTGTCTAAGGCAAAAACTTCCACGTTTCGTGGACTCATCTTCTTGCATTTACCCTTAGCTCAAAAAACAAAACTACATGTATATTACATTTTGATCCCATTTGGAAGTAGTGTATGTAGGAAGTTTACAAAGTAAGGATGTTCCCAGTATGTAGACATTTAGGGATGGGGCTTAGGGAGTGTCCAATACAGATCATGTAAACAATATTAATAATACAAGATTAATCATTCAAGAGAATCATTTGATTAAGGGGGGAATAAGTTCTCTAAGATATAATTATCAAGATAGAATATATTCTCTATATATTGAAGAAATCCATTGGATATATTGCTCGACTCCTCAAGAATTTATGCAAAATTTTGAGGTGGGTTTCAAGCGTTTATCTTATATTATATATTCCTAAAGATGAAGATCTCGATGCAATCCCAATAGGAGAGTGTAGTATTTAGAGAGTGACTCAAGATGAGTCCAAGTCTCTAGCTAGAGCATATACCTATCCTTTATAGATAAATGCCTACCCCATTTGGGTAGATGCCTATCCTGAATGGATAGATGAATGCCTGTCGTGTTTAGACAAATTCCTAAGCTATATAATTTGATACTTATCCTAAATTGGATGAATGTATATCTTGTATGGATAAACGTACCTAAATATACAAATGAATGAGCACTTAATAACTTGAAAAAAATAAAAAACACAAAAAATAGTGGTATTTATGGGTATAATGGTTGGGTTATTCAATTCCATCTATTTGTTGTCTATTTTATTTTTGTGTGTATTTTAGGGATAATGTAAAGTATTGAGACATAATTATCTTCCATGTTGACTTAAATTTTTTAATTGTTTGTTTTCTACATGTCATCCCTCTTTTGTACTTATAGTTCTACATGCTTAGGAAATGATGACAATTCATTCCTTATTCCTTAATTATCATTCCTATATACACATACTAACTCCAAGCATGTAAATCCCTTTGTGTGCCATTACATGCGTATTTGCAACAATTGCCTATTTTTCATCTTCGTCATCTTACAACTCTTTGGTGCAACCATTCATCTTCCATGTCTGCAAAGGAGCAACAAACTATTGTTTATTGAAAATAAAGTTGTCTATGAGGGGGAATGTTGGAAATCCTTCTATATTTATTTTCACATTCCTCAAGTTAATCTTAAGGTGGGATGTTAGTATAAAATAAAGATCATGTGTATATAAGCATATCCTTATTTATTGAATGAAAAAATGTTAGCATAATATGCTCATTGTGAAAATAATGAATCCAACAACTAAGTGGAAAGAGACACTAAAGAATACATTGTCATTATAAGATAATTATTTCTAGAAAAATCACTAGATATAGATTGACACAAGAAGGTAGTGGACTTAAAATTAGTTTACTATATCACCACATTCAACAAAAGATTCTTGTCATCATGGATCATGTAGTGTGTATGTATATCAATCATGGTTAGTGGTATATTTATCTATATTTTCCTCAATGTAAAATGTCTTATTAAATGAATTCATGTGATATGATATTGTCCATCCATTGATATCCCCAGAGATCACCTTTTTACCTATGTTCTAAATATGGCTATGTTGAAAAGAATAATGGGGCTTGCTTTAAAATAAGATGAGAATAAGATGAGAAACCATAGATTTGCCTTAGTAGCAAGTCAAGCCCTAGAGGTGTATAATGATCTAATTCAACTAATTTGGACTTATGACCCAAAATTAGATTAAAGAGAGTTTTTTTCATGAGTGGGAGAATAAATATGCCATTAAATTAATAGTTGGACATTTAAAATAATTTAGGCTTATTTTAAATTTATTTTTAAACTATAGAATAATAATTTAAAGCTGTATAGTTTGAAATAGTTCATCATACAAGCTCATAGTCAAACAAAGCATAAAATGAAGATGCAAAGTCAATGTAATGATGTAATAGTATAGTGTCTAGATGAAATAGATATGTTTGGAATGATTATGTAATCTCACAATTCTACTTTTTTATTACTAATAACTTAGAATATGTTTATAACTACATATCTATAATCAACTACTTTTAAAATTTTTGGCTTCTAATTTAATAAGATAATAATAATTTTCTAGAATGAATTTTTATTTTTATGGAGGAATTAATATGTTAGGACTTGTGAAGCGAAGTCTTCACATGGTCATTATAACCCTCATCCGCATGAGTTGTCCTCTATCTTTGTAAGGTAAATTCTAGAAGAATGAAATCTACAGTCATCATATCATTCGTATTTTCTAACAACTTGATTGTTCAATCTACTCTTGAAAACTTATTTTTTCTGTGATGATATAATTGTTAGAATGAAAAATTTGAATTTCAAATAAGGTAGACAATGTATTCTTGATGTAATGACAATTGATTGAGGAGTTTTAATAGATAAATGAAGGTGCAAAAGTATTATATTTTATTGTTTAGACGATGTTAGTGGGTTATGAAGAATCTGTGTCTTGATTTTATTGCGAAGGAGAAAGGAGGGAAGGAGGATCCTATAATAGGGAAGAGGGGAGAGAATCTAAGAGTAGGTGTAGGCGAATATGCGGGCATTGCTTTCGTGTATTTGACATGTAACCTTTCCCTCAACACATGGCGTCACACTGCCCACTTCCCGCGTAATTTGAAAAAAGACCTTAACCTGCTCTCCATTTTCTTCACTCTTGGAATTGACGTGGAAAATGATAATATAGAAAACTAATTAAAACAATGTCGTAAATGCACGCATTTCAACAGCGCACATGCTTTGCCGTCGACACATTCCTCTCCCCCTTTTTCCACACTCCGCCCATACTCTCCCTCCCTGCCTAGTGCTTGTCATTTTTATGCCTAATATTAAATTAATCAGTAATGGAATGTTTAATGTGTTTGGTTGATCTAGCCGTGTCGTCCCTGCTTTCCTCCATGTGCTACACGTCACTTTTCCTTGCTAGTCGTTGCCCTCACCTTCTAAGCAGTCAAGTTAACGCTTTGAATAAGCCTTCCTCTAAATTAGCCTTTGTTTTTTCCAATTGACATACTATCGTCGCCGACCTTCTTCTCGCTTCGGTGGGCCCGCTGCCTCCTTATTCCGCTCTTCATTGCGTACGCCAATATTGGCTTCTTTGATTTTCTTATAACGTACTTTGTTATTCAACCAGTCAATCCAAGTTTACCTTAGTTGTTACATATTTCTGCCTATACTTTTGTTTTCTTTTATGACTTACTCACTGCATTTAGACGTGCCACCGTTAAGACGCCAGCGTATCGCTTACGTAAGTTAGAATTATGCGAAATACCCATCATCACACTTAACTTCAATGCCAACCCTTGTTTATACTGAGTGTTAGTACGGTGTTTTTGCTTGTACGTCGATCGAAGTGGAAATGAAAAACTTTCCCAGAAAGAAACATAGTACGAATGGAAGAACAATAGGCAATTTATAATTAAGGCGATACCGAAATAATGATACCCTAAAATCAACTAGTACTGAATGAAAATAATTAATGCGGGTCGATTGAATTCAATTATATCTAAGCTCTGTGATCTTCGCTAGGTACCGTCGTTCACACTCACACCGCCGAAAAATGGACAGTATTAATAAAAATAGCATGAGTACAATCGAAGAAATCGCCATCAGTCTTGGTGGTTGCTCTTGTGTTTTTTAAATCTCTTTCAATTAGCAAAACTTTTAATCTCCTGTCGTTATAACCATCAATCATTTCGGTTTACCACGCGAAAAACGAGCCACCTACAAATTAGATTTTTAGGCTAGTGATAATCCCAATAAAATTCCTAAAAATCGTTGCCTCGTTTTTATTTTGTCAACCAAAAGGGGATCCTGTCTTGCTAGAACATTGTAGAAAGCTGGTGCCGTGCTTTACCTGTCAACGTTCCGCTCTCAGACTTTTTCCTGTATTGCACAATAGCTTTCAAGAAAGCGTGTAATTTTTTTCCTTCTCTAATGGTCTGAGTCATGAATCGATTTTGTTGACTTGAGGGAGTTGGAATCCATTTAAATATTAGCGGTCTGAGAGAGAGGAGAGCAAAGAGCAAGAGCGAAGATCAACAGCATCTCTCCTCCCCTCTCCTGTCCTCTCCTCTGTAGACAAAAAATATGGAGTCGATTAACAGCAACATGAGAGCACAAGCTCCAGCTTCACCGTGCGCTGCATGCAGGATGCTGCGGAGAAGGTGCGGAGATAAATGCGTGCTTGCTCCCTACTTCCCTTCAAATGATCTTCATAAATTCGCTACTGCACATAAAATATTTGGAGCAAGCAACATCATAAAGCTCCTTCAGGTTTCCAATTCAATCTTATTCCCAATCTTAATTCTCTACATTCTGCATAAGCAATTTCTGTTTTGATTTCATTTCATCTATTTGTTTCAACATGTGTAAGAAAACAAGAAGCTGGTGCAGCAGAGGTTGATAGATGTTTCTTGAACCCATTTCACAATCTTACCTTTCTTAAATTAATCATTTCTCTCTTTTCTTTTTCTTTTTGATGATATATTCTGAAATGTGATTCAAAATATTGATATAAAAACATACATAGTTTATTTTCAGAATTATATCACATTATCGCTTAAAATTTGTTAGAATTGTTAACTGCATGTTCTATTTAGATTTCCACAATCTTGAATTTCCTAAATTAATCAAATCACTCTCCTCTTCCACTTTCTAATGATAAGGTATGATCTGAAACGTTGATATAACGAAAACAGTACTTTTGAATAATTATCACTTTATCACCTAAAATGTGGGTAGAGGTAGGATTTTAATGGGTGAGTGTGAGTTATATCTTACAAAGTTTCATGTTTGTATGATCAGGATCTGCCAAGAGATCAGAGAGCAGACGCAGTAACGAGCATGGTTTATGAAGCAAGTGCGAGGATAAGAGATCCTGTATACGGGTGCGCAGGCGTAATATGCCACATGCAGTCTCAGTTATCTGAATTGCAGTCACAGTTAGCGAGTGCTCAAGCAGAGAATCTGACCATGCGCTTACAGCAGGCTAATCTGGTTGCACTGATCACGGGAGGAGGCAGCGGGTCTGTTGAAAGTGCTGAAGCATTGTTCCACTCACTCTCCCCTTCTCATACTTCCTCTTCCCAAGAGAGCAATGAACAGCATAGCAAAAGTTTCATTTGCTCAGACGAAGACCCTCAACAGCTTTGGGACTCATTATGGACAGACGTCTAGAAGCCTCTCTAAATTCTCACTGCGCCACAGACTGCACTAATGCTTACCTAATTGAAACAAGAAATTTATACGAGTTTCATCGTAATATGTAAACAAGTCCACATGCTCTTTGTTTAGTCAGGATTATGCTCTGCACTTGTCAAGTGCTAATTTTATGTATCTGCTCAGTAATTTAATGAAAACCAGAATTGCTGAACATTTAGACAAAATGCTAGTTTTTCTGTTTGTGTCAGGCTGCCTGAAATCAGTCTTGTGCGAATAAAGCGAAGAGTTTTCAACATGGGTCGGCAAGATTCGTCGTCTAACTCTTTTTCTTTGACTAGAAAAGTTAATTTGATGTGATTTAATTGGGTTTGATGAACAACTCACATTTGTGAAATGTGGGACAGTTGGTAAGAGGCATGTTAGTTGAGGTGGGTAGAACGATACCCGAACCGTCTACACCAGTCAATCTCATATGAACAGACACCAGCCTCTCAATGAAAAGTCTTCAATGATATCACAGTCAGGCCACTGAAAAATCCAATGCAAAGACTATACTTTGTCCCTTTGTGTCAGACCAATCATCCTATAGAGAGGGAATTACTACTATGTACGGGACGGTGTATGTGCACTCCAAGAACTCTGGAATGAATCTATACGCTTTAGTGAAGTTGAAAGGGAATTAGCATGCAGTAGTAATACAATTAGTTGGATATTGACAGTGGACGTTCCTTGCTTATGTAGGCCACACCACGAGCGTACCCACCCTACAAACACTAGGACGCATTCCAAGAATGTGTCACACCTTGTTCACTCGGTAGATGTAGTTGGTGCCTACCCACTCTAGGATCCTACAGTCATGGCTACGAAGAAAAAGGTTAAAGAGAAGTGCACAACCCCCATTCATGGATGAATCCTCACCGAATCCCAAATACTTTGCAATTTTAGTTTGTCATTTATCCCCATCCCTTTGGCATTCCAATGCAATACAAATATTTCAAAGTACCCACAATTTTAGTTACATTACTCCAACCTTAATTTATTGTTCCTGCACTGAACCTTCACGTTTTTATGACATTCTTCAATAATGGTGATAGTCACCCTATATTTCTAATAGTATATGCAATCCATCAAACTTTTCCAATAATCATGGATGTCTTACATTTAGCTCTCCAACCAATTTGAAAGAGACCCTTAATAGACTCAATGATCGTAAAGTCATCTCTTTTGAACTCTTGATATTTTTGAAATCATCTCCAATTACAAAATTTATTTTATTAGATTATTTTTTTAAGAGTTTGTGCTCATAACAAGATTCTTCAGCTCATACAAACTAAGAAACAAAAGCACTAGGTAATTGAATCCTTCAAGGATTTGAGCAATTGATATATTTTTTGTACCTTTGTGGATCCATAGTGGTATGCCAATCCAATTTTGCAATATGGGTCCTAGATTGTATGTGGGCAAACTAATTGTGTTCAAGCTTAGGAATTCAATTTCCACTTAGAAGGGATATCCAAGTCTAAGTATCCATGTGTTCTAAACTCTCATTTATAAATCTAGCCTTCCATTCCTTTCATGACATATAGAAGGGTCATATGGTGTAAAAATAATATAGACAAGTAGGCTAGCTTACAGATTGAAACCAAGGTTTGCATTGAAATGGATCTTACCCAACCTCTACCTAATTCCATCAAGCTTGCCAATCTTGAGTTTGAAGTACAACTTCACCAAATCACAACTGTGATCTCTCTCTCACCTCAAAACTCTCAACCTTTTGTCGTTGCAACTTAACCTCAGGCTCACAATATTTGCTTCTTTCTCTACTCCATCTATAGGAAATTACTCTCCACCCTCCCCATTTCTCCTAGATTGATAGCTAAGTGGAAGTGCTAGGTATCATATACCAAATAAAACAAACTTAGTCTCATTTGTGGAATTCCAAAGTAGATGCCCCCAACTTATAGCTTGGAGACTTCTAAACATTAAGTTTCCCATTGACAATTGTCTCAAATTTCTTTAATACCCCACTACTTGCCCCTATTTCTCCAAATAGGAAATGGCCATGTCTTTTGGTTTTGACCTCTTGCTTGTAATATTTGGTGGTTCATCATGATTTCTCTTCCTTCTATCTCCTCTCACAAATGGTGTTGGAAATCTTCTATGTAGGACTACCAATCTCTCATAGTATGGTTTCATAAACTTGTAGATGAGTTATTTTGAAATATATTTGAAAATAATGTATCAATGCTTATTTCTCAATCTATTTTTCCTTTGGAGGTGGAATTACAATTTCTCTATTATAATCCCTCTTTGCATATGTCTACTTTGTCCATAGTGATTAAAAAATAATTAAAAGATGTTAGAATATAATATTTATTAGGAATCTATATTTGAATTAAGTGACCCTATAAATATTTATAACTCTAATAATACAAGGTTGTCATATTATTTAGGGTTGATTTATAAATTTTAGCTTTATAAATATAATAATTAAATTATTAATTAATTTAAATTATAACCAAAAACTAGTTATAAGGTGCAAGGTTACAATCCTCTTGGATTATTGAAAGTAATAATAAATAAAATAAAATGAAATGAAAGGAAAGTAATAATCCAAGACCAATTTTTTGAAGAAAAATATTACTATCAAGATGAAAGCCAAGAGCACCAAGAGCATGTACATTAAATATCCAAGAGGAGACACAAGATTTTGTAAAGGGGAAAAAGCAAAGAAAAAAATCCCTTTACTATGAGTATGACATAAAGCCTAAGAATATTACAAAGAGAGAATGAGAGAGAGAGCTCAAGCATAGAATGCTTCATACAAAGAATGTGAGAAGCACCTCAAATAAGTAGAGGTGAGAAAGAAGTTGCATAAGTAGCTCCCATTTCTAGGCATACCACCTTTCATCCTATGTGTGTGTAAGGTGTCAAAATCCTCATAAGGAGGATGCTTCACCTAAGCCTTAATATTCCTCCAAAAAAGGAATTATAAAAAGTGATTCATTCTCACACATGTGTGAGAATACTCAAATAAGACAAAAGACTTGTACAAATTATTTAGAATATTCCTATATGTATTTAAATAATACAAATAAATAAATAATCTAACACCTAAGTAAAGGTTAATTCTAACAATTACCTTAATAAGTCAATCATATTATGAATTTACAATGCATATACATTGGTGTGAGTAGAGGTAATTGTAGAGAATGAGAGGCATGCATTTAGTATATTATAAAAGATTTGTGAGAGCATACAAGGTCATTTTGAGGAAGAAGGGAAGGAGATATAATTAAATTTGAAGGCTCTTGGTATGCTTATATGTATATAAACATTGATGTAAGTTTCCTCTATAATAATGAACAAAGTTTTGTGAGGTTTGAGGGTTTTCTCCATATGTATAGTGTAAATTGTGTTTGTTTTCATTTCTATTCCCCGTTTCATGGTTATTGGCTTATCAAAGCTCCTAATGTATGATGTTATGGTATCAAACTATGATGTCATGGTATCAAAGCATGTTTAGGCTATGCTAATCATTTATAAGCTACCAAGGACCGAGTGAAGCACTAAATTACAAGAGAAAAAGATGATTATATGTATGTTGAGCTTCTTGATTGATTCTTGGTAGAGATTTTAAGCTTAATGGGTTTATATCAAAACTAATTTTGAGAGATAAAAAATTCTAAACCAATATATCTAGGAACAAAAATCTATCTAAATTTGAGATTAGAAGAATTGCACTCCATATTTATTTGTTTTAAGTTTTTGTAAGGTGAATTCTTATATTCATTGATTATTTATTGGGTGGATTACATCTTGTATTAGGTGAGGTGTAAAGTACATAGCAACCTTTATTAGAGTATCACCAAGTTACCTATCATGGGTACTTGTTTCCCCTATAACCACTTCATAAATCCAATTCATAGTTTTACAAACTTGCAACCTTTAATTTTGAATGCATAATTGGACTTGGCACTTAATCCACTTACTCATACCAATACATAAAAACATAAATTTCTTGTTTGAAAAATGACCCAACCTCTATTGCCTATGTGTTGTCATAGTGATTATATTTAAGGATCTATATTTCATTTTTTATTATTCGATGTAGATATGTTATATCAATTAAAATCATTTATGATCTAAAATATCAATTGTAATCTTCATAATTTCTTGTTGTTACATGCTACAAAATATTTTTTTTATTAATTAATAAGGATTGGTATTGACTATACCATTATCATCTATTGTTGTTTGATTGTTTAGTTTTACTATAAAATTTATATTCCCTTACATTGAAGGGTAGTGAATATTTATCAAGAATATGAATCCATTTCCTACCATAAATATTGGATAATGGAAATAATCTATTATAGGTTTCATTTTATAATTTACCCTAATTTACAAAATTATCAAAGCATGCTCAAGGGAAATAAACTATTTGAAAAGAATGTCTCAAATAAATGTGGTGTCATGGATTTAAATCAAATCATCCTATATGATTATGTTTTATTTAAACATATTATCAAACAATTCACAAGTGAACTCTACATTTCCAAGTTTAACATATCCAACAATCATATTATTCCATGAGCATATGTTTCTTGCATGCATTTTTTCAAACACTCTCCTTGCATCTTATATATCTATATTTATAATACACACATAAATATAAATTATTTGGGTTCTAGATTGTTGTATCTTGCATAAATGTGAATACAATTCCAAGTTTAATTGTGGTATCCAATAATATTGGTATTAAAATAAACTCAACTTGGAACAAACATTTGTGAAATATTTGATGGGCATTGTTAATATCTTGATATTTGATGTAAGTATCAACTAATGTACATTCCAACAAAATATGTACACTTGTAAGGTCCACTTGTGATTTTTCTTTCCTTGTCTTATTCATATAGTAATTCTTACATTTTAAAGCATGTTCTAGAATTAATTGGCAAGTATTTGGAGGATGATACGTACATTCAATGTTTGAATAATGCCACATTCTTTATTATATGATTATATTGGTGGATTATGTTATTATTTCATGTTTGAACCTATAAGATCTATTCTACTTCACTATTTCCATGTTAATTCTGATAACAAATTATTATAATGAATAGATTTGTCAAAGTTCATATAGAATGTTCTATACCATGCAAGATTTAGCTATGGAGATAGTCACCAAAGATCTAGGAGCCTCATTGAAATAATAAGAGAGACCAAATATGAGAGAATAATTATATTATATCAAAGGATACAAATAAACAATATGTGTACATGAATATGATTCAATATGATGGATTTTGATTACAACGAGAACCCCTTGGTTATATAGGCCCAGGTATGACATAGGAAATTATAATATTATGAAATGTATCTTAATCTTATGACTTCAAAAATAAAGTGATAATTCCCTAAGTGAGCTTAAGTAAACTACTATAAATAGGACCTAAGAGGTAAATTGGTTAGGTAAAATACACTATTCTCATCAAGACCCCCCCCTTAAGTGTAACTTAGGGAGAATATACAAGATGTGAAGATGGGGCCTTACTACAGGGCCATGTCACACATCCATTGTTGAACATATGTTGTCACTGGTGTTAAAGGATCTCACTGATGTCAAAGGAGTGATGTCAGGATATCAATGAGAATTAAATGTAATTACTTTTGTCATTCCAAGCTCTTAAAATCAGGAAGTATTACTATCATGATCATGTCATATCAGAGATTTTGAGAACAACGTGCTTGTGTGACCTACATTGTGAAGAAGACTACCTATAGTATGCTTGAAATATCATGCTTGTATCTATTCCAGTTGTTGGAAGTAGTTTTTAAGTGTTTGTAGAAGTATTATGTGGATTACTACTCATGCATTATATTATATTATAATAGTATTTTTCTCCGCATTCTATCGTAATTTAATGTTGTGCCCTACGGCTTGGATCTAGAGTAAATTTACTCATGTTGTATCATATTCTAGAGTTTTATAGGTGGAGCTTTAGCAAACAAAAAGTTGGATGTAATAGAGTATTATTTGTGTTGACTGGCTAATAGTGAAGAATGTATTGTAGTGTAGAAAAATGTATCACTTTACATTTTCACACTTGTTTGGGCCCTCCCTACTAAAATTGGGCTTCTTTATGCCTTATTTGGTTCTATTTTGCATCCACAAGCCTAATTAAATGCATTTTTTTGAGGATAATCTTGACATTTAATAAGAGACAAATAATGATTCAATGTTTGAGGTTGTGTGTTCTAGATCTGGTGATCTGGGACTCATACAACGCTTTGGGTGTATGAGTCACACCTAGGTCTTGGGGCCTAATTTCAAATATTGCATTGAACTTAACACTTCTTGGAGTTTATGTCTCATGTTTAAGAAATTGGACTCATATGCCCAAGGTGGCGTATGAGTCCCACTTTAACCGGGACCTATTTCAAATCAAATTCTTGGCATGATTTCATTATCCTAGATCTGATTTCGACTTGTAGTGTTGTAATTTCAAGAAATTTGGCATAAACAAGTATAAATACAAGGTTATTTCACATAATTTCACCTAAGAAATTTTAAGTATCCTAATAAGATCTAAGCTTTCAAGTATTCAAACATTATAGAAAATTTATGATAAAGAGAGAATTCAAGAGAAAATTATCAAGCATTCAGAGCAACATTCAAGATTCAAGCATCATGTCAAAGTCATCATGCATCATGTGTGTTTTTAAGCTAATATTTATGATGTAGTTTTCATGATTCAAACAAGCATTCAAAGACATTATCTCATATCAAGATCAAGATTTAAGATCCACATTGATTGGAGCCATTTCACACAAGATTGCAACCTTTATGTCAAGGGTTTGGTGATTTGCAACATTGCATTTTTTCATTCATCATTCCTTCATTCTATTTTATTTCATTTCAAGGTTTGATTACCAAAATGGGCTATCCCTAACGCAATTGTTTTTTCCTCTTCATGTGTGATTGGAGATCTAGGTGATTTAGAGCTTAAAGATCCTTTGAAGAAATAGTTGCAAGATGGAAGAAAGTTGTCAAAGTTGTCATCTTCATTAAAACTCACCTACAGACTAGAATTCAGATCTTTCAGACTTGAAGATCGAACAAGATGAAAGCTACAAAAGATCATTCAAGGCCACAAAATTTCTAGTCAAACCCTAATATTGGGAATAAATCACCTCTCTTGGCGTATGAGTCCTAGTATACCTCTTTTTTCTAGTTTTTTGTAGATCCTGATTTGTTAGCAGAAGATTCCAAATTCTACCTAGATTCCAATAGTAGGACTAAATTGCCTAGTCTGGCGTATGAGTCCTAGTGCACTTCAAAAAGAAGAATTTTAGAGTTACAAATCTTGCTTGGAATCCATCAGTTTACTAGGTTCCTTTTGGTTTGATTTTTGTTTGTTCATTTGATTTCATGTTCTTAAGTTTCTAGGGTTTAGTGCACTAGAGTTTGCATTTCTCCTTTGAAGCTTCATTTTAATGGCGACCCCCCCTTTTTAATCACACCTAAGGAAACCTCCCTTGTATTCCTTCCCTCAATTGAGTCACTTGGTTGAGGGATCTTTGTTTCCTAATGAACTAAGAGTGGAATAGGTCCTACCCCTAGTTCCATCTCCCAAAAGGTGGAACCCTATTTTCCTTGTGTTCACGTTTGTGTGCTTATGCTAGAGAAGGGAAGTGTGAGCCATCTGAAGGAAGCATGTGAAGATGAAATAGGACCAGTTTAAGATCATAAAATGAAGCACATAATACCATTTATTATTGGAAGCAACAATATTGATTTAGGATCAAATCGCTATATTTTCATATCAATTTGAATTTAGGTCCACCCTTAACCAACTTGGCTAATTGTGAATGGTGTTAAGAGGTTCTTAACCAACATGAAATATTGTTAATGTACTGGGACGTATACATTTATGACTAGGAAATTAATTCAATTATATGAGAGGATGTGTGAGTGAGTGCAAATTTTTATATTCAAATGATGTAATGGGAGTTTCATCTTGATCATTATGCACCATTATTAGAAGATCATACATTGTGTAGGAGAGTGTGTGAAGGAAGATAAAATCAAGTGCAAGCTATATAACCAGTCTTGAAGATCCAAAAATCATATCTCTATAATCTGATAGGACTGGTGTCTTTCTTATTGATTTGGTTCTCAACTCTATTTGTTGGGGATTGGTGTCTCTAGTAGGTTGGTTCCTACAAACACAACTGGGGAATAGTGTCTCTGTTAGGTTGGTGCCTACTTCATGATTGTAATTAATTCATTATTTCTATGAGGCTGAATTTAGATAGTAGCTCCAAAAAACTCTTCTCATCTTGGGTTTTCCCATTCTAGGTTTGCACATATATCTGGTGTTCATTGTGTGAATGTGTGCATACGTGTTGCTTGATTAATACTTGTTGCTTCGATGATTTAAGATTCATGCTTGGATAGTTTATTTATGAAAATTCATTTTGAATTAAAGAGTTTTAAATAGTTTTAAATATATTGATTCACCTCCCCTCTCAGTATATTGTGTGCCCTTCATCCATGTATAAAAAAATCTCACAAATGGAGAAAAAGAGAAAAAACCTTCTCCAATAGAGTGAAAACACAATATTATCTCCAAAATTGTAAGAAGGATAAAAACCCATGTGAGAAAAAAGTCCCCCCAACATAAGAGAAAAGAAGAGAGACCATGCAGCCCCCCTCAAGGGTGATCCGACAATGCTGGTTTACAATTTCTGGGAGATTTTGATTTTTGCTGAAATCACATATTTTTAGAAAATATAATGATTTAAGCCTTACAAAGTTCCATTTTAAGGATTCCAATTGAAGAGGGTTTGATCAAACCACATTAGATCAAACCCCCTTGGATAGAACCTTGCTAGTTTTAAACCATAACTATAACGGCGTCTCCTTTACACCTATCAAAATGCTAATAAAAAAACACTTTTGACTTACCTTTTGGGGGATCAAATGAATTCATTTAAAATTTATTTTTTGTAAGTATGTAGTCCTTATTATAGCTTTACCAAAAAGTATATTTTTAAAGAAATTTAATTTAATTATTATATTTATTTTTTATTTCTTGTGAATGTAGGTTTTTCACCGAAAATCAAGCTCTCTGTTCTGCACATGTGGAAAAATAGAAGATTATCAATTTTTGTTTTTGAAAAATATGAGTGCACCAAATATTGAAGTCCTTGATCCAACATTTTTTTTATTCAATACATACAAAAGAAGCTACGTGTTATACGGTCCGCCTATGTCCGAATTGTAATTAGTTTGACTTCGAAACTTGATTAAGGAAAAAATATTCAATAAAACACTATGAAACCAATTGGAAGCATTAGATATCGTAGTTAAAAATCTAAATTAAAAAAAAAAGAATTTTATCCTTCATGAAATTTTTTTTATGTGTTATATGATGAGCGTCACTACTTAAAAATGGTGTTTACTGAAAAAAACTAGTTTTCGAAGGAGATGGAAAAATAAGTTCACTCTAATTCTAAAAAAAATGAAAAAAATATATTTAGAATCTACAGAAAAAATGTCACAAATCATTAGCTTGCATCATCTTCAAATTCCTCACGGTTTAGCCGCTATAGGTGTCCGAAAGTGAAGATTTAGTTAGAAAAATCAGTTCAGTGACCAGTTTGGCCAGAAATTGTAAACCAGTATTGTGGGATCACCCTCAAAGTAGAATCTCTTGTAGTGAGTATATGATTGACAATGGATGTTGAAGATTATCCAAAACCATCAAATAACATTCCTCCATTTAAGAAGAAATAAAACTAAGAATGTATATAGGAAGTCTTTCCGAGTAATCTCACAATAATGAGTCCCACTTTTTAGCCAAGATGAACATTGATATCAACATTTTAAACTAAATCTTCCCTTTTTGAGATGTATAGTAGCTAAACCATTAAAAATTTGAAGATGATACGAACTAGTGATTTGTGGCGATTTTGTGTAGATTCTAAATACATTATTTTTTATTTTTTTAAAAATAAATCACAAATATTGTATGCAACTTCTAATAACTATTTTTTTTTATAGTAAACAACATTTAAAATAAATCACAAATATTTGTATGTAACTTCTAAGAACTAGAAGAAACCAAGATGAAGAAGGCAAATTTTGATAAAGTTGCAAAGTTTATTTGGCCTGGTGCTTCCTACTTCTATAGTGATGTTGATGGGGTGTCGGGTGGTCTTGTTGTGCTTTGGAACCCCTCTAGGTTCAATGGTTCTGAACTTTTCCACTGCAAGTGTAGTGTGGGAGTCTCTTTCTCCTACCCGAGTGGAACTTGGTCCCTAATCAATGTTTATGCTCCTAACCAAAGGAATGCTAGGAATGCCTTATGGCAGGATCTTTCTGATTGGATTAAAAACAATGTTGGCCCTCATTGGATGGTGGCTGGGGATTTCAACTCTCCTCTATATCCTTCAGAGAAAAGTGGCAATCTGGTGGATTACTTTGACAACATGTCTGACCTGGCTAACTTCCTGAGTTCTACTGGCTTGATTGACATTGATCTATCCGGCCAAGCCTTCACTTGGTCCAACAGGCATTGTGGAGAAAATTTGATAAAAGTTAGATTGGATCGTTTCCTCTGGTCTAGTCACTAGAATAGCCTTTTGAGTGCTAATCTTAGAGCTCTACCCAGATCGGTATCCAGCCATAATCCTCTGCTGCTGATCTCAAATGACCTATCTATTGTGGGTCCTTTCCCATTTTAGTTTGAAATAATGTGGAATTTCCATCCTGATTTTAAGAATAAAATTGCTGAATGGTGGAACATCCCTATTCGTGGCTCTCCCATGTTCACGATCTTCTTCAAACTTAAACATATTAAATTTATGGTGAAAGGTTGGAACAAGCGTGTTTTTGGTGATGTCTTTCAAAAGAAAAGAATTATAGAGGAAAAGTTGAAAACCTTACAAAAGAAAATGGAGGAAGGGGATGCTAGTTAGCAGACTCACAACCAAGAAATTGAGAATAGGAAGGAGTGGGAACAAATTCTCAGGAAAGAGGAAATATTTTGGAAACAAAAATATAGGGTCCAATGGCTGAAAGAGGGCGACAAGAATACCTCTTTCTTTCACGTTTCGACCATTAAACACAAGAAAAGGAATAAAATTTCTAAATTGATTAATGTGAGGGGGGAGATGATCTCTACGCCTACCTAGATTGGCCTTTTGGCTGTTGATTACTTTCAGGAGGCCTACTAGGCTCCTGCTGAGGTGCCTAATCTGGCCATGGATAATTTGCTGTTAAACCATCTCCCGACCATCATCACCCAGAATGATAATCTTGGGATTCTCAGTGCTGTTACTCCGGAGGAGGTCCGGTTGGCTATGTTTAGTATGGGGGCATTCAAAGCTCCAGGTCCTAATGGTTTTCCCCCAACCTTCTTTCAGATATTTTGGGAGATTTTTGGTGAGGACCTTGTCCTGGTTGCTCGTGATTTCTTCAAAGCTGGTAAGATTATCAAACAACTAAACCACACTTTCATTGCTCTAATCCCTAAGATTGGTGATCCTCAATCTATGACTGATTTTCAACCTATTAGCCTTTGCAATACCTTTTACAAAATCCTTTCCAAGATCTTGGTGAACTGAATAAACCCCTTCTTGAAAGACTTATTAGCCCCACTCAAAAAGTTTTTGTTCTTGGTCATCATATCCTTGATGCTACTATGACCACCCATGAGCTTCTTCACTCCATGGAAAGATGCAACTATGCGAGGATGGCCCTCAAATTGGATATTTCAAAATCCTATGATAAGGTTATCTGGGACTTCATCCCTAAAGTCTTAACCAAGTTTTGGTTTAACCAGTCTATGGTCAAACTCATAATGGAATGTGTTACTACAGTTAAGTACTCTGTTCTGGTTAATGGGCCCCCCTTTGGGATTTTCTTTGTTGGTAGAGGGATCAGACAGGGTGATCCCCTCTCACCCTATTTATTTATCATGATTGCAGATGTGTTGAGCATGAAATTTTCTAGTCTACTGTCAGAGGGTTCTATAAAGACAATCAAAGTTGCCTCTTCTTTAGATCTGACTGTGATACAAAAATTTGTGGATGATACCTTCCTATTTGGGAAAGCCTATGTGATTGAAGCTAGAAAGTGGAAAAACTGTTTGAACAACTATGCTGCCTGCTTTGGTCAATGCATTGAATACAACAAAAACATGATTTACTTCTTTAACAACACTCCTAACCTACAAGCTAGGGTGACTACGGTGCTGGGATGTTTGAGTGGGACTCTTCCTTTAGTTTATTTTGGGCTCCCCCTCACTATTAAGGAGGTCACCACTGACTTTTGGAACTCGGTTCTTGAAAGAATCCAAAAGAAACTTGCTGGATGGAAAAGGCTCCATTATTAGCCATGCTAGTAAAATTCAACTACTTTCTATAGCTCTTCAAGGTATACCAATTTAATTTCTCTCCATATTCAAGATACCTAGGTATATAGCTGAGAAATTTGAAAAAATTCAAAGAAATTTCCTCTGGTCTGGGACCGAGGACAAGAATAAATTTTCCTTGGTTAAATGGAAAAGGTCTGTTAGCCAAAACATTGTAGTGGTCTTGGGATCAGGGTCACATCTAAAACTAACAAGGCCTTGATGGCCAAGGTGGGCTGGGATCATATAAGGAACACAAAGGATTGGTGCAAAATCATGAATGCTAAATATCTTCAGAACATGCCTTTGGTTAGCTGCCTTTTTGAGGTTCATTCTCAAGGTTCTTTGGCTTGGAGGAGCATTTGCAACATGAAAGGTCTTCTCAAGAGTGGGATAAAATGGAAGATTGGCAATGGTAATTGTTAGCAATCAGATATGCACCCTTTGTCAGATTTGCAAAAAATCAGACTATCTGTTGAAACATGGAAACTCTTTCCAGATGTGGGAAATCTATATGAAAAAATAATCTCTAGAGTGAGCTGGTTCTCCGTATGATGATCCTATTATAAAGATATTTTTGGGAAAAGGGATAGAGAAAAATTGGAATTAGGATCTATGACCCAAAAAAATGATTTTCAGGACTTGATAATAACCTAATGACGACTCTGGTTTTTTCCTCACAAACAACTTTCAGAAAACAACAAAATCTCACAACCTCTCATGAACAATTACACATAAATGATTTGCATGAAGATATGATTTCAAATACAACATGCGACCTATATCCTTGGAATTTTTTGCATCAAAATCACAGTCTTAGGACATAACAAAGATTTTGAAAACAAATATTACAATGCAAAATCGAATTGAAATTGCAAGTAGACACCAAAAATGATAAGTAGGAATGCTGTTTTTTATTCAACTATAGGAGTATGCCCCAAAATCTCAAAACTGAGTATAAAGTAGTTTACAAGCTGAAAAATGTGAGAGCAAGAAACTAGAATCTAAACTAGAAAACCCTAAGTTTTCTTCAAAGATATATCTCTCAAAACCCTAATCCGAGCTCTAGAAAAAAGATCAAGGAAAGGGTCCCCAAAACTGTCCAAAAAGTCAGCACAAAAGTGGAAAGTCTCACTTTTTGCATGCACATACTGTCAGGCCTCTAAAAATAGGCAAAATATGCTTTTAAAGCAAAGAAATCACCTTATCTCTCCAACAGGAATCTCAAATCCGACCAAGAGGAAAAGTCAATGTCCAACTACTAAAAATAGTAAGAAAACATAAAACAACTTATAAAGTATTGTTTTATGCTTTTGCTTTACAAGGTTTGCAGATTTTTACAATTGTTTTATTTTGCAATTATTTACAAAACATCACCCTTATTTCTCCAATACAAATTTAATTTTTCTTGTAAAAAAAATCATAAAAAATAATAATAATCTTCTAATACATATTTAATTGTTTTTCTTTAAAAAACAATTAAAAAATAAAATACCTAAGACATACCCCTTAAAATAAAACCCTAATTCATAACAAAGCCTTTAAATTTTAATTGACCCTTCTCTAAATCAATTAAAATTTAGGGTATCCTCCATCATCCATTTTAATTAAGCCACATGACATAAAACCCTAAATCCCTAAGTCATAAAAACATCTCCCATGAACAAGCTTGAAGACTTAGGCAAAAAACATAATGTGAAACCTCTCCATAAGGCTCGACCTAGTAATCAAACCCAACTACATAAAGTATTAACATCAAACTTAATACTTTTAAAACCATGCGAAATTCCTTAGTGGGTCGAATTAGGGCATTTGAGAAGATGGACAAAACTTGAAAGAAAACCCTAAATCCACTTTATTCGCACTTTGTGACTTTTGGAAGAAGGCTTTGCCTGGGAGAAGTGCCACAACCATGAAAGCTAGGGTTTTAGCTTGAGAGGAAGAATTCTTCAGATTTCTAACTTCAGTTTGGTCGATTCTTCATGGATGCTTATGGTAGGCTATCTTCATAGCATTGTGATGGCTTTTCTCATTGTTTTGAAAGAAAAAATAGGCCATAAGGTTGTGGCCTTTCTTCTTTATTTCTGGTTTCCTTGCTCATTTATTTTATGTGCTTACCTTGTCTATTGTTGGCCACCATGGGAGAGCTCGACCCTTGCATTTGTGAGCTCCAATAAGCCTGACCGCGACTAGTGTGTTCCTGTACAAGCAAGGAAAAGTAAGCTCTCCTTTATTGTTTGTTTTCCTTGTCAAAACAAGAGCTTTAGAAGCTTATCCTCTCAAAAAAATGGTTGTCATTTTCTTCAATAGTGCAGACCCAAGTGTTGGCTGCGCCATATATGCGTATTTCAGATGCATTTTACTTAGAAAAATTGTGTGATTATCCATTGTTTTTTCTAGATCTCTGTGTTTCCTATCAATGGAACAATTTAAAAAAATCTCAAACAAGAGCTAAGATTGCTATTTGGAGTAGCCAAAATTGCAGACCACTACCTAGGCCATGCCATTTCATGTAGCATAAATGGGTTTCTCTATGAATTTCTCACCGCATTTTCTCACCTTTCTCAGCTTTAGAAACTTAGACAAGACTAAAAACAATTCCCTTTTGATAAAAATGATAAGAAAACTCTCCAGGCCACAACCACTCATGCCTAAAATGGGTATTTTAACCTGAAGTTGAACTTAATTTTAATACCTTCTTCTCAAATTCCTCTTTATGAATGGGCTGGACCCATAATTTCAGTATGTAATTTGCATATTTCTGCTAGAACCTTACATGGGTAAGCTGGATTCTGAGAGAAAACATTTATCTTGTCTTTCTATTGAAAACCCTTGTGGGTTTAGCTAAAAATGAACTATGTGTATTTTAATTTCTAAACCCCCATGTGGGTATTATGCTATTTTGAAGAAAATCATATTATGATGTTATTTTGAAATTGAACTTGACCACCATTGTACAAGTCTTGCATTTAAATAAAAAACCATGTGGGTATTCCTAAAAAATAGAAAAAACTGTGTAAATCTTATTTGTATTGGACATACTCAAATGGGTATCCTCTATTTGAAGCACAAACTGCATTTAAAAAAAAAATGCTCGTTTGGGTATTCTAGAAACCATAATAAATATGCATTTGAATAAGCAGTCTGAATGTGGGTATTTGTTTTTTTTTTTGAAGAAAAACGTTCACTCTGATGTATCTTGAAGAAGACCACATTTCTGAAATATAAATCATATGAATAATGAAATTTCTGTATAGACTGCATTTCGGCTCTAGCTATTTTCTTTCACTCCTAAGAATCAACATATATGAACCTTGCTCCACTCATTTCCAGTTCACTGTAAGTACTTTGACTATATGGAAAACCCTAGCTTGGCCTTGTAGATTTCAACTGAACGACAAAAATCCTGTATCTTCAAAACCACCCTTCGCACAGGAATTCTTGATTCACAAGTCATTTTATATTGTTTCAGCTTGCATCGATAAAGCTCCCTCATGCTTTGTCAGTTTCTGTTCATTTTGGAAACAAAATCTTCACATTGTAATCCTTGTGTAATCTATCTATGCTTGTCCGCTTGATAATTGTCATTTATTCTTTGAAAATATACTTTGAATGACAGAACAAGTGAAAGTTAGAACAAATCTCCAAAACAGTGTATTTTGACTATTCCCTCAAATATAGTGATGAATAAACTTTACTTAATGCTAAATTTACCCTTGTGCATTACAGTTACGATGGATTACCTGATACTTGTCCCCATCCATTCAAATGAAACTCGAAACTCTGCACATGCTTACTTTATCGAACAATATTCTATTGATGAGGAATATGTATGCCTGTTCACTATCATCATTATGAGATAGAACACTGCTGCTCCAAAATAAAAAAAATATGAAACAACATTTATGTGAACAGACTCAAAACAAAAAAACAATATTATGACAACAGTATCAAACTTTTCAGAAAACATAATAGATTGATAGTTTTCAGCTGAAACAAGTTGTCAAATTTATTGTCCATTTATAATTTTCACTTCATGTTTTGATCTGACTGTTATGAATGCATGACAAATTTGATCATTCCTTTAAGTTTTAAAGCTTATAAGAGAAAGGTGATTGTATTTTTCCTTCTCATCCCTCTTGTAATATATAGGGAAGCATGCCAGACTCTACCCTTGTGGGAGCCTATTTTTCCCCACATGCTTAGTCTTCAAAAGATAATCAGCTACATGACTTCCCCTATACCTGCACAAGGAAACAAACAATGTTAGCATAAAAAATAAAGTATGATGATGATGTTTCTATTTTAAGTTCATGCTTCTGTTCCTTTCCTTACTTGATTCTATGCATTTCGAAGAGTAAATTATATGTCTGTTGGTAGAGCTTGTAGTACAACTCATATTCAGAGCTCTTAATTGACACCCCTCTCAATCTCTTGCAGGCACACTCAGGAGCGGAAGCAGGATGGAGCAAGCAACAACATCTCGGACGAAGATGAAGAAACAGGAAATGATGGATATGTCTTCTGCTATCTTCTTGCTCAATTCTTTTATCTTCAACTGTAGAATTTACTTTCTGCAATGAATAGAATTGGCTAAAAACCACAGCTTGTGTGGATATTCAAATTTGTTCTTTCATTTCCATTCTGAAAGAAAAGCATTAAAATGAAAAGTTGTACCATCATTTGTATTCTTCCAATCGAATGAACATATGTAATGTGGATCACTTCATAAGATAAATGAAAGCATTTTGTTATGCTTTATTATTTTTATATTCATCTCAGTACTCCATTTGAATTTCTTGCAAAAAACATGAATAATATTTTTTGAAATTCAGCCTTCTCAATAACCTGCATGACTGTCACTTGATAAATGATAAATAAGGTGCAAGCAACACTTAAGAATATGCAGAAATCACTGTATTTTCACTTTCTAATATAAAAATATTAATTCAGCTCCACCAATTTGAGCTGTAGCAAAAAATTGGTAACAATAATAAGATCAGGTTCTAGGAATATCCTTGGTTACTTGATACCCCTCTGGAAAATTATGTATTTAGGAATCTCAAGAGGCCAACCCAAAGGTTCTTTGGTATCCACATTAGGGACTATGTTCTTGGGCCTCTTGGGGCTAGGGTGTGGAAGGATTTAGCCCTTTGCTACCCCTTTTCCCAGGATCTATGTCGCCTAGCTAAGTCTCTACAAGATTTAATTTCTTTTACTAGACTTCCCTCATCCTTCTTGGGAGATGATTTTTTTTGGACTTATAACAAATAGGGTGATATGTCTGTCAAATCGGCGTACAATCTGTTGATAGACCAGGGTGCTACTATTGACCTTTGGAAGAAGGTCTGGAACCACCATATCATCCCGAAAGCTAATTTATTTTGGTGGACCGCCTGTCACAATGGGATCCTTACTCAAGATAATTTGAGGAAAAGAGGATTTTATATCCTCAACAGATGCTTCTTATGTAAATGCTATGATGAATCTATTGACCACTTACTGTTACACTGCCCATTTGCTGATGAAATGTGGGGAATGGCTATTGAAAGATTGGGTATACTTTGGGCCATGTGTAAGGATATTAAATCTTTTATTTTGGGTCGGTGTGGTCCTTATACTCACCCCTTGCCTGGAGAAATTTGGAACCAAGTCCCTCCCATTATTTGTTGGTGTTTATGGAAGGAGAGGAACAACAAGATTTTTAGGAATATCGAGATGAGCCCTAAGGAGGTCTTTGGTATAGGTGCCCACCTTATTGAGGAAAACATCTTCCTCTTCAATGGGAAAATTCCAGAAAAGGGACCCACTGAAAGTGAAATTAAAATGGCTATGTCTTGGCATCCGAATTTGGATGCAAGCTCCTTTGACAACTCCTGATCCTTGGATGGGAGTAACACTATTTGGGAGCCATCAGATAGAGGATGGTTTAAACTCAATTTTGATGGGGCTGCAAAAGGCAACCCAAACATAGCTAGTATAGGAGGTGTGATTAGAGATTCTAGAGGTGATCTTGTGGTAGGATATGCTGGGAGATTGTTTTCCAATCTTCTATGATTGCGGAAGCACGTGCGTTGCTCAAGGGCCTTCAAATTGCTGTTTCTCTAGGGATTGAGAACCTTCACATTGAAGGTGACTCTAATTCCATTATTGATGCTGTTAACTTTGGCAGACTGCTTGGATGGAGTACAAAGGATATTCTATTGGATATAAGGCTCTTTATGTCTAAGCTAAGATTAAGGAAAATTACCCACATTTATCGGGAGGGGAATCAAGTGGCTGATGCCTTAGCTAACTTTGGCACCTTTTGGAATTTCTCTAAATGTTGGCACAATTTGGGGAACTTACTGCCAAGAATTCAAGACCTAATCTTGAAAGAACAAAACCATTATTTGTTATGGTGACTACCAATTTTATGATTCTAGGGGTCTTATGGGGTGTCCAAATGTTATTACTTTGGGCTAGGTGGATGGGCATAAAAGCTGAGGTGGCCTACAAGTGGAAAAATTTAAAATTTTGGGCTAATCCTGTGTTAAATGAAGATGGCATTATAAGGAAGTATGGCATGTACTTCATGATTAAGACTTTGCAGGGCCGTACCTTACGTTATCTCCTTATGGGGATTGCGTTAAACTATCATTTCTTCCTTAAGCCCATGGATTTAAACCTTGATGTGATGGTTCATTATGAGGGAAAGCTCCCTTTTGGCTCTTCCATATCCGCTATTTTATCTCTACGTCCCAAACCCGTTTTCCTTGTTATTACTGAATTTGGCCCCACGACCATCCTGCCTAGCTTTTTGTGCAAGGAAAACGTGGCTAATAAACCTCGCTTTTCCATCATGTATTGCTTACCTAGCCACAATCTCTTCAAGATCCCCATTTATGATGCAACTAAATTTAAGCTAAGTACTTTCCTATTCACACGTGTGTCCTGCACACTGCCTTGATTAACCAACACTGCTTTATTCAGCCAAATATCCATTATGTGAGGAAAACCCTTCGCTTAACCATTATCTCTAACATTTTTATTTTACAAGTTCTCTAGTTTTTTCCTGTGCAAAAAGACATAATGGCTGGCGATCGTGTGCAGATAGAGCCCAACAACTGCGGTGAATTCCACAAGAACCCACTGGGGTGGCATATCTATGTCGAAGGTGGCTTAGCTCCCTTGATGGAGACTCTTGTGGGTCATGACCCTAACTTGTCCACGCATTTTTCCAATTCCTGGAAGGACCGCAAAGTGACTCTGGGCGGGATTTATTTTGAGGTTAGCAAATATTTGATTGTGTAGGCAACTAGGTTATAGAGCACTGGGAAAAAATATCTGAAACATACTAAGAACCAGGATAATGACAACATTGAAGCATTTTTTGTGGGGAATTAGTAGCCGGTCCGTAACTAGTTGGGTTTCAAGCGAGGCCCTTCCGCAGCCTTGGGACCAAGTTTGTATGGCCCTCATGAAATATGTAACACTCAAAGGTAGATACAAAACCTACTTTTTCTACCATTTCCCTTTGTTGAATCACCTTAGGCAAAAATTTCTGTTAATTTTTCCTTTTTTCTTGCTTATGGATTTAGAAAGCTTTGTGGAAAAATGCAAGGAAACTGCTAGCCTTAACCTGGATGATACCCCTCCTTTGCCTCTCCACCAAGGGCTCATTATGAGACTCTATCATTTCCACCTCGCTTTATGCCCACCTAAGCCCATATTTGCTGTCCGATTGTAGAAAATCGAACCTCTCGCTGTTGCTAACATCTCCCTGACCGAGTCTAAAGGTCCCATTCGGAAACCCCATATGGGTGCTACTGATAATCCTAAGCCCAAGCCTGCTTCCAAAAACTCAAGGGGAACACGGGAAATGCACAAACGAGTGTTACGACTAGTCTGTGTGAACTAAAGGCAACCCCGACCAAACTTGCTTACAAAGCCACTCCAAAGAAGAAGGGTAAAGATGATAGGAAAGGCTTGATGGAGCCTCTAGCAAAAGAGGGAAAAGGTCAAAATGTTGTGGGGAAGGACTCTAAGGGTGAAACAGTGGTGGAGGCGAGGGTTGTGACTAGAGGAGAGACCATAATTTGGAGGTCTGGGAGATTGGCCAAAAATATATAAAAAGGCAGGTGGTTTTGGACTCGGAAGAGGAGCGGTTAGCCAGTAAAGACTACAAGGAGGATGAGATGTCTGAGGAGGAAGAGGAGTATGCGAAAGGACTCCACACCATTCTTGACAACAACAAAGAGCAGAAAGAGAACTCGACCTCCTAGTCCTCGCACCCGCTGGATGCTTAACATACCAAGGATGTGAAGGTTGCTGATGATGGGGAGGAGTGCCATGTGCTAAAGGAGAGAATAGACAAACTGGACAAGAGATTCAGGGGCTTGACCCGCTGTACTATGAAGCTGGTTCACTTTGTCACCAACAATTTATCTGCGGTAATTAAAGATGAGTTGGAAGGGAAGAATGCTGATGAGGATCAAGAATGGGTCAGGGATGATGTTGTGGACCTCCTGCAAAAGAACTAGGATAATTACAGTTCGATGTTATTTTGTCTATGTTTTTTGCTATCTACTGTTAGTTCGTGGTCGGTGTTCTATTTTTTGGCTAGTTGTTATGTTATTTGGACTTGATATTTTTGGCTTGTGAGGCTCATTGTGTTATGGGTACATCACCCTATAAATGCTTCTTACCTTATCAAAAACAATTAAAAAAAGTAATATTTATTTCGTCATGTATAAAATTTTTTTAGAAACGATAAAATTCTAATTTTTAAAATATAGATTTTTAACATCAATATCTAGTGCATGGATATTTTTTCATAATTTTTTGTTACATATTTTTTAAATTATTTTTTGAAGTCAAGATAATTATAATTTGGACATAGGTATATATTGTCAAGCATAACTTGTTCAATATATATTGAAATTCATTTTTTTTAGTGAAACAAAGACATCAATATCTAGTGTACAAATTTTTTAGATTTTTTTCAATATTTTACTATTTTCCCACTCATGTAGAACAAAGAACTTGATGTTCGGTGAAAAACCTATGTTTAGTAAAAATTAAAAAATGAATACAAATAAAATGAAAATATATCAAAATTATACTTGTTGGAAGTTTGTTTCGAGGACTACAATCTTGTAAATTACCTTGTCAAGTTAATTAAATTTGAAGGCCTAACCCAAGGTTTCAAATTGGAATTTATGAGCAAAATTTTAATTAGACACAAAATGTCTAGCTAGGGTCCTTCGTTCAAATGTCCTTCAAAGGAAGGTACCTTCAATCAAATATTTTTCTTCATTTGAAGGTCTTTGTGTAAAGAGGATCTTTAAATGAAGAGCACCTTCGAATGAAGGTTAAGCTTTGATTGAAGGTCTCTGCTTTTACACCTTTGATCAAAGGAACTTCGTTTAAAGGAATATCTTTGAATGAAGATAGTTCAAAATTTTTTCCACTCCCTCTCAAAATTTTCATGTCTCATGTTTGGGATTGAGTATTATGGGATTACCCTCCCATTATTGAAAGGAATATGAATGAATAAAGATCAAGATATGTGATGTCTTTGAACTCTACTCAAATGTCAACCTTGTGGAAATAGATATATACTATAATCCAAAGATGAAGATGCCTCATGTAGATGTTGCTTAAGGGTCTCCACACCAATTCTAGATTGTGGCAAATGAATAGGCGAAGAAAGAACAAATGAAAAGGTGGAGAAATAACAAGAGGGTTTGAAGATTCCATCATAATATTCAAATAAGAGGATGCAAATCCATATGAGCTAACATTAAAGAGGATATGAAAACCCTCTATAGTGTTCTTCAAGTCTATAAGATGCAACTAAAAAAATAAACCTATGTTTTTTGTCAGGTACTCATCCCAAGTAGTTGTATCTAGAATATGATGAGTGTACTGATACACTAAATCATTAGGAACCATAGATGTAACAATAATAGTTCCATTATAAGAAACAATAAATGGAGATGATATCTCAATGCACATCATCTAACTATACTACTCATCCTTAACCAACGTGTCTACTCAAGATGCTTGAGTTTGAGAATCATATATATTTGTTTATGGTACAGTATACGATTCCTTAGCCTCAATATGCCAACTTATAGATAAAGAGGATAAAATCTCTAAATCTATATTAGGAGTCATAAAAGTTGAAGTCTCAACATAAGTCTCTATAAGAGAAGAAGTAGCAGGTATAAAAGTCTCTATGTCATCACAATGTTTAATCACTTCCCATTCATCAAGAATTACACATATTTTATAAAAAGTGGTTAAAAAAATAAAGTGGAACAATAAAATCTACAACAACATCCGTTGGGAATGGAGATTCATTTGAGTCTCCATACATTTCCCAAAGTGTGGTTGAAAGGTCACAAGGACACTCAATATGAGTAGTGGCCATTTGAGTGTCAATATCAAAACAAAAACTAATTAATCTTAAGGTTTGTTCGATCTTAAAATCCCACACAATTTCCTTCAATATGATGTAGGTTCGAGAACTATTCCATAGAGATAGCATAAGATATGAAGCCACCTAGAATTTGTTAGGTTCCATGTTTCTAAAACTTATAGTTTCATCTCTCCTTTCTTATTATAGTAGGATTATTTTTGATAATTGATCGAATAAATGTTTTTGATTAAGGAAAAATAGGTTTTGAAGGGCCCCTGAAACCCTTTAAAAGAAAAGTAGAGACATATATAAGATGACCAAGTTCAGATCAGAAAATAGAAAGCTCCTAGAAAAGAAGACCCATAAAAACAAGCATGGAGGTAGCGCCACAAAAAAACTAGCAAACTCCTAACAACAAGCCAACCACTAGGACAAATTCTTTAGGATGTCCACCACCTCCTGCTCCAGTTGGTTCATGTTGAACATCACTTTATTTAGCTCTTGAATGTTGACAGGGGCCTTCTCTGCCTTTCTCTTCAGATTCACTCTACTTCTTTTGCTTGGACCAACATACTCCTCTTGGCCTTTCTCCTTTTCAGCATCCAGTTCCACAACAGTCTTTTCTTGATAAACATTCTCCAGATTTCCAACCATGATGTTCATTGAATCCACAGTAGTTTTTAATACCTTTTGGCTCATGTTCATCACCATTTGGATTGACTCTTTTATATTCTTAAGCTTTTCCTCAATAGAAGAAAGCTTGTCATCATGATTTTTCTTAAATTTCTAAAGATCTTCAACTATTTTCTTGAGGCAGTCCACCATGTATTTATTTTCTTCCTCAGTCCATAAGTCAGCCCTATCTTTGTCTCTGATTTTGTGGTCAATCAATTCAGGCCCTTCCAGTTTGCTGCTCAAAGCCCTTTGTTTCAGTTTAATTTCCTTAATCTCAAAAAACACCTATCTCATCAATCTAAAAAATTCCATAGCTTTGTTGCGAGCAATGGCGAGGATGTCGTCAAGGAACTCATGTTCGGCTTTGAAATGATGGTCATTTGCATTGAGGTCTCTGGGAAAATGAGACCTATCCTCTATGTCAGTGGCAGGGTAGCTAGAATCCTCCAACAATGGGGCCGACTAAGAATCCTCATGGTTAGAATCATAGGAAGGGTCCACTAAATCCTTTCTTTTAACCTTCTCTTGGGGGGAGGAAATATATTTTCCTTTCGCTTTAGATTTAGAATCTTCAGAGCTCAAGAAAAAAACCTTAACTCTGCCTTTAGGGGTCAAAGAACTAGGTGTAGAGGGGGCACTAGCTTTTGTCTTGCCTTTTCTATTGCCCTTCCCCAAATCCTTTGAGGACTGGCCAACCTCATCCTCCAAATCTATTTCCCATTCCTCCTTTTCTATATAAATTGTGCCCAGTTCATCCTCAACAGAAACAGACAAGTGGGGAGAAGGGGACAATTGGGACAGGGCCGACATGGCTTTAAAATTCTCACAAATTAAGACAAGCAAGCCTTCATGAAGGATAGTGTATCTAACAAGGTTCATGCTATGATCATTAAGATTGGTGTTTAAAGAGGTAAGCAGATAAAAAGGAAAAGAAACCCTTACCTGATGCCGAAAGTGGTTGAGGAACACGAAGTGGTAGCCAAAGACCCTAGTGTATCTCCCATCCAGATGTATTCCATAATCACCTTTAAAACCTCCTACCAAAGCAACTTAATGTTCTTGGAGTTATAGCTACTTTTAGAGACCCCGCGGAGGTCCTCTTTTTCCTTCACCATCTTCAGAAATTTTTTCACCGCCAGGTTTGAGAGTTTCCTATCCCTGTAAAATTTGAGACCCTCCATAGAAAGCCCTGTCACCTTGGCTATAAGTTGCTCGTCGATGAAAACCTTTCTCCCAAACAAATTATTTTTTCCATTCTTCGATTCCCTAGCAAAGTACCTCGTTACCTTTGGGTTCTAGCCATGAAGTTTTTCAATATAAGGGGTGAGCCCCCCCTTCTCCAACAATGGCCACACCTTAGCATTCTTCCTCAACTCCTCATAGTCCATCGGTTCCACATGGAAGCGATCATCACCCAGTTTATCAGAGTAACAAAAATGCTCAAAAGGCTCTTGAAAGCCACACAAACTAATCACCAAAATACCCAGAAAGCATGTGAGGAAAAATATCTCAGAATAGAAATTAAGACTTTGGTACTCCGACCTTTGATATGGAATTATTAAACAACAGTTCCAAGAATGCATGACTTGACACTCCCCATCCATAATCATTAGTTGATAGGGATAGTAGTAGACTTCTCACAGATTCTGTCGTACTTTAGTAAGGCTATGACATCAGCCTCCAACTTGTCACCCCTTTACCACGTGGTTTTTTCATTGGCCTTAACACCCTTGTTAGCAAAAATTCTGCCACCATATTAATTTCCCGATAGGCATGGGAAATGAAGCATTTTTCAAAAGAGCTTATTATCCTTTTAGATAGATTAATCCAGATTACTATGGTCCATAAAGACTTTTGGAGGCCCTTGATACATTGGATGATATTATTAGAGTCCCGTTCTAACCAAACATAATTGTAGTTCAATTGAAGAGCAATATTTAAGGTTTGGAATTCCCCCCCGGCTTCAACAAGGTGTTTGGTTTGGGTGCCTAAGGGGAGCGCCACCACTGAAAAAAAAATGCCATTCTCGTCCCTTATCACTCCACCACACCCAATAGGCCCAGGATTACCCTTAGCCTCCCCATGATCTAATAAATTTTTGTATGGTATTTCATTTTCATTTCAAAACCTAAGTATGAACCCCTATGTTGCTATTAAAGCCAAAAATCCACTCAATTTTATGAAAATTCTAATTATGAGATATTTTTTGAGTATTTTTAGAGTTACAAACTTTTAGGTTTCCTTTGATGTCATACCTTTCACCCACTTCCAAACATCCTAATACATGCCTTATAAAAAATGCATCATTAGGGTTCATACTTCTTCCATAATATTTGCTTAGTCCATTTTGATTTCCAAGGCTATAGATCTATAATATGTATGCGGGTTTTCTTATTGTATGGGTTGGTCATTTTAGGAATATCAATGTGTTAGTGTAGAACTATCTAGGATTTTTGATTTTTTATAGTAAGTCTACCATTAAATATGTTCTCCAAATTATAGAGAGATATCTATTGTAGCACATTCTTGTAATAGTTGTCTCCTTGTCTAGGCATAAAAATTCTAGAGGCTTTTTAGGTTTTTGAGTTGCAACATATCACTCACCTTGTAAAATTTATTCCACCACATTTTTTGGTGCAGCTATATGGGTATTTGATAATGTAACATTTAATCAAATACCATATTTATCATGTTTGAAAATGTTTTACCTATTATAGATGAATATTGATGCACTTAGAGATGATTTATTAAGTATAACTAGTTATTTGCATAGTATATCTACTATATATTTTTGGTTCCTATTTGAAATGGTGAAAAACTACTTTTTTACCCAATAATACAATTGATAAATAAAGATATTGACCCTCCATACTCATTAAAAATTGAAAATAGTTTACCAAGTTTTATGAAAATAGAAGTAGGAGAATTTATATGTTCATGATTTAAGGAGATAATTGGGGTAAATGTTAAGTGGAATTTGAACTATCATTTATGTTTAGTGAATCATGCACAGAATTATATAGCTTGTTGTATGAAGGATGCAAACTGAAAATAAATAATATTTGATGAACTATAAATTGGTTTTGCAACATATGATTCAAGGTATAAAATTAGCTACAATAGGTCTTTTTTCACTAATGCTAACTTAGTGAAAAAAATTAGGGGTTAAGGGAATAATTGGTTATAGTTATGCAGTACATTGATTTATTATCCTAAATTAATATGTTAAAATTATTTTAGTGACCTATAGGAACACCCTCATGGGTTTTAGTTGAGACCAAAGAGTAGGAGATTTTACCCACTCTTGTAGTTAGCACTTAACCTTCCTAAATTTATAGATGAGCCTATATTTACCTTTTTGATGAAAACCATTAGCCTTGAAGGTGAAGAAAGCCTATAGGATTTTGGATTTTCTACTTTAAGACCTAAAATTTTAGAACCATTTCTAGGGAGAACTTATTCTTGGCTCATATCTAAAGACTTATGCAATATTTCCAATCTAAGGAGTTTATTTGTATTTTTAGTTGTGTTATTTTTTTGATTGAGGTCTCTTCTAAAGGTAAGAGCGACGATTCCATGGAAAGTACAACTAAATATTTGAGAAAACCTAAAGATAATTGAACATGAAAAGAGACAAGTGATTGGAGCATCAACAAAGACATGAAAGAAGTCTAGGAAGAGAAACAAGATGCTACATGGAAAACCAAAGAAATGGGGAATTCTCATACTACACATTCTCATAATACATAATTGGTTGACATTTTTGGTAGGAATGATAATTTCATTGATTTAAAATATCAATACATATCTAATGATTCCCTTGATAACATAGTAATAAATACTAGAAAAAATATATAAACTTAAGTATGAGATAGGAGAAATAATACACTCATTGGTAGTCAAAATAGAGCTAATGCACAAAGGTGTGAATATACTGATAGAGATGAAAATTTATATGAGAATCTTGATATCCTACATTTAAAAGATCCCCTAGTGCATTACAAAGTGGTGAGATGGAGAAAGATCTCCCTTTTCTTGATGTTGATGTGGTCATACAATTGGATAATGAAAAAGGGAAATATAAGTGGATGATAGAATTGACATGTACTATATTAGATCAGGGAAAGGAAAAGGGAGATTGAGGTGCAAATTAACTTTGCAATAAACCCAAATTTTACATAATGCTAATATGTTAAACCAATACACTAGAAGAGAATGCACGAAAGGGAGATAATCCCTAAGTCCTTAGTGGAAAAATATCAAGATTATATAACATTTTTGGTTTCCATTAATTTTTGCATCGCTAAAGCTGTGGAACCTAGAACAGTCTGGATTCCACCAATCGGTTATGAGATGAATGAAGTTGAGGTTGATAGTCTTGTTAAAATATTGTTGAATAGCCCTAAGGATCCTGCATGAGAAATACATGGGACATATGAGGAAAAAGTCTTGGAAGTGCACATGGAACTGTCAAAACCTACAAGAAAGAAGAGAGTAACAAAAGTTGTGAATGACTATTTCAAAGAACATGGACTTACAGATGAAGTAAAAATGTTAAGAACAAAATATATGGCAAGAGAAAGTATAGCCAGTGATTGGATTAAATTGTGGATGGATTTTAGTGATAAACTATCCTTGCAATTCTATCTAATTGGAAAATGTGTTTAGATCAATCCTCAAGAATTTCGTGGAAGTTTCCTTAATTTATTCCTTAATTGTCAATCTGGGAATCATAAACTTGTGAAAGGTGTTGCGATAGTCTACCTAAGGGCTAAAACTAGTGGATTAAGTGGGGATGAATGAATTTAGAAATTAAATCAAGACACACTTCTTAATCTAGAAATTAAATCAAGACACAATTCATAATCTATAAATTTAATAAAATCCAATTTTTTAATTATTACATTCCTATTTAAAATCAACACACACACGCTTTTGAATTCTCATTTAAACTCTTAAAATCAATTTCTTAGAATTATACAATGCTTTAAAACATTAATAAAAAGAATAGAAAATATTTGATTCTAAAAGTGCATTAAAATGGCTCAGGAAGCAGGAGTTGCAGTAACTGGGCGACAGGAGCTATGGTGTCTTGGCGATAGGATCTGGTAAAGTTGTGTAGATCATTTCAGTATTCTAAAAAATAGTTCCGTTTACAAATAAAAATATATGCATTATACCTATAATCTGTGCTCATGCCATACATTAACAATATTTTCAAAAGGAAACTCACTCCACATTGAACAAATGAGATCACGTTAAACTTAGCAATTTAACAATACACATACCAAATTACTGAACTTAATTGAATCAATAACAATCATATGAAATCATTGAACAAACATAAATGATACCTCACACACAACAACAAAAGGATCAATCCAAATGTTGGTTAAGGAGTGGGCCCTTTCTCCCAACTAGCCGAATGGAGGAATACATTTACACGATTCACATATTCAACATGATAACTCACTAGTCTTATGCTTATATCAAATTCAACTTGAAGATTGTTTTCATACTCGAGAGAGCATATATAGATATATCTAACTATAAAATAAATTATTAAAAATAGATATGTCCCCCATTTGTAAGTTTATGACCAGAAATAGTTGATCGGTTTGGAAAATAGTGAGGTGGCCTCTGGCCTACTATTTTCTAAATATTCCAAAATCGATTACAAAACCCGATTACCAAACCATTGAATAAACAATTACTAAAAGACAATAACTAAATAGAAACCAAAAGATCCCAAAATCCCCTAGGTAATCTTCATTACTCATCCCTTTGACCTCAAAAACCCCTATTTCACATAACCATGGAAATTAGTACTCATAACCAGTCAATTGCTAGGTATTCTACATCCTTCAATCCATATTAATTAACTTTAATCCTTTACAACTATTATGGAAATTTAAGAGGAAAGAGGCTAAAGGTAAGCTAGGATGGACATAAAACTAGGTAAATTCATGCTAAAATTAATGATAGATATTTAACCCATCATTTTCCCCTAGCTGAAGACATTGCATGTTCTCATGCACAACTTACAAACTTAAGTTGAATCATCTATTAAATTTTGCATTGTTGCCATTATCTCTTTTCCCCATTGATCCTTCAACTTCTAAATTATCTGTTGATGGTCAACTTTAGAGATGTAGTGAGTTGAAATATTTTTTTTTTGATTGTAGCCTTTAGTTCATTGACTTTACCCTAGTGGTACTCTATATTCATACATTCTTCAACAATATTTTCTTCCCATGAGGCCTTCAAATTGTCAATCACCTCTCGGTGTTCTTCCAAAGTTATATAACCTATTGTGGTTGGGTTATGCCTTTGAGTCAGTTGCCCTAAATGGCGTCTTAATTCCCTTATTTCCTCAACGTTATGTTGGTTCCTGACATAAAATTTTGTAATCATGGTTGAATAAGTTTTATTTGAGCTTCCAACTAACTTACTTTGTCCTATAAGACCCAGATTTATTTTAAAAAATATTCTTTCGTGTGGGAGATTTCATTGGACTTATCTTTTGTGTCTTCCTTATGTATTTCATGGATAGGATAAGTATTTATTGTAGTCTCTAGATTTGGATCTTTTTCATCAAAACGATAATCATGGGGAGAAGTATTAGTTTCCTAGGTCATCAAATTTTGTTTCACCTTTGGAGAGTTACCAAATTGCTCCTGTAAAGGTGTCGGTAAAAATGTTCACTTGATTACTCATGTCACCCTCTCCATGCTGGTTGTGAGGACTAGTAGACATCGCCTCTTCTTAGTTATCTAAATCTTCTTGATCTTCAAGGGTTTTATGCTTGGTTGTGCCCTATCTTGTTTTGTTTCTATTTTTTTGTCGCTATTCATGGCTTTGCCTATCTCTTCCTCTCAAGAGATTGATGGCTACAATTTTAACATCAGTCTCTGTAGGGTTTTGGGTCATTGTACAGGCAAGAATAACTACTTTCTATAGACTAGAGGTTGCTTCCTCATATTTCCTTTTAAATATGATATTATAAGGGGTCAACATAGGTGAAGTACTAACACAAACAACATCTTTGACCTTCCTAGTACTATCCCCTAGTCTAATCTTCTTATCACTACTACCCCGTATTGATTTTGTTGGTTGTAAACCCTCAAATTATTCACTAGGATTTTCATTTCCATAGATTTCTGTATCCTTATTCGACTGCCCTAGGTTTTCATCAACAAGGTTTGAAATTCATCATTTTGGTTTTTAGAATTATTGCTATTATCCTTGGCTCCATGAGCCATAGGCTCAATTTCTAGAGCCAAAGATTTAGAGGAAGTTTCTTCTTTTGAAAATACGACCCAACTAACTAGAGGAACATATTGAGCTAAACCCCTCACAACAATCAATTTTATCAACCCATGGTGTGCTAAAAAGTTATGAAGCCCTTTTTGAATGTCTAGACTCATCCTCTTAATTGAATTAAAGAGATAATATGGGAGATTAACCAAATCATTATGTTGTAAATGATAGAGTAACCTGAAATGATGGGAAAACACATATGCATACCTTACTTCTCTCGTAATATACTGGATTATGATCTTGGCTACAATGACCCAGTGCTTAGGAAGTGAAGACTACAAGGTGCCCTACTTAGGAGTTGTTTGCAACACTTCACCTTGCCTCAAAAACTGCTGAGAAGGTAGTTGAAGTTTTGTGGTTCTATTCATAGCTGATGAAAAATAAGCTTCCCCCATCTCAGCTAACCATGTTACCTCGGCTATAACTTGTGGAGTAACCAACAAAGAAAGCCCCTGCATCTCTGTGGAATTAATGGCACTCCTAAAAGCCATGGAAAACTCAAAGGTGACTGCATCATCATACTCACATAGCTTTCTAAATAAGACATACCATCCCACATTTTCAAAGACTTGATATACTACCCAATTGGCTTTAACATGTTGCATATCAGTAGGTTCCTAGCTCTTATGGATACCACCCATGGCGATGAATTTTACTAGGAAGTGAAATGAAACTTGTTTGGTGAAAGATCAAGACTAATGTACTTCAAGAATCCTCACATAATATGGACTCCACATAAACAAACAATACGGTTATCATAGCAAGGTAAGTTGTTGTTTGTGACACCCACTCCCCCCAGCTAAGCTTATGACACCATCCTCGAGGTTTCCATAATAAATGTAAAGAAATAAAAGACAATTAACATGAAATGAATGGAAAACAATACCTTCGACAATGTTACCATTAAAGGACATCGACAATAATGTGAAAACCAAAAATAGATGACACAAAAAGTCACAGGTCTGAGGTGTTCCAATCAATGGTTAGCAATAAAAGAAGATCCTATGGAGGCATGTGGAGCTAGTGGTACCCAAGGATGAAGCTTTCTATTAATATAACACATATGTGCTTGAAGAAAATCGAAGAATATCAACTTAGATGTGAAAGAGCAAGTGAAAGATGGTTGTACATAGAGAATGAAATGACAAAGTGAAGTGACAGGTGCATGGAAAATGAAGTGGCAACTAGGGTAGCTGAGCTGACACAAGTAGATGAGTTCCACATGAAGGGCCATGGTGGAAAAGTACCTAGTAGGAGCACCCATTTAGAGAATGACATCATCCCATTGGAGAGACAGAAGTGGAAACCATACATGATTGAAAATAAAGGAAATAGTGGATGGAGAAAATCAATGGAAATGGGGTTTGTAGATGAAGCGAGTAGCGTGAATGGAAGGGACAAGTTGTTAAATGGAGAGTGTTGGCATGGATAATGGAGAAATAGGTGTGACAAGTAGAAAACATCCATGTGGCATAAGAAGACAAGGGGAAATATGAGATGCCAAATGGACACAAAGAATAGAGAAAGGTATGTAGGAATGGAATGAGGAAGGGCGATGAATGAGGTGGAAAGAAAATGAGTTGGTAGGATTCTATTCACATGAAGCAAGTGGCGATGATAGGAGGTCAAAGAAGCAACAAATTTTCACATGATAGGGTGTCAACTAGAGTGCACTACATCTTGTCACAATCTTGCAAGGTACTTCTGGTTTCTTTTTCTTTATTCATATTTTTCCCCCTTTTTATCTTTTATCTTGTTTTTCGTTTTATGATAATAAACTACTGATAACCCATTTTTCACCCTATTAATGCCTAGGAATGTTGGAAAACCTGTTTTCACCCCTAGGTTTATTCCACAACAAATACTTGTCAGAGATCGGTCAACAAGCATTCACTGGCCAACAACACTCAAAGGTTTTTTCTATTGGATCTTTTATTGCTCATTGTTTTTTTTCTTTTATATATATATATTTATTTAACAATAAATTATCTTGAAGAGGCAATGGGAACAAGAGTGATTTACTTTGCCATATCACAAACACATATTTCTTTTGATAGGGGCCATTTGTAAAGTTTCAAATGGTTCCCATTGACAAGGAGATCCATGCACTTTGAATCCATAGTGCATAGTCTAATAGCACCATTTTCATACACACTCTGGATTTCATAAGGACCAAGCCAGTGAGTATGAAAATTCCCCTTTAAATCCTGGAATCGAGAGTCATAAAGCAACACCCAGTCCTCATGTTGGAAAGTTTGTGGTTGAATGAAACAGTCATGCCACTGTGCTCTTTGTTTTTGCACTACCTCTACATGAAGAAGGGCCTCCTAACACATCTCATCTAAAGAATAAAGTTGAGCAATTCTCTCTCTCTAGGTGTCACTGAGACTCATCCCAAGTTGAAGAGCGGTGCGAAGAGTCTTTACTTCAAATTCAATTGGCAAGACAACCTTCTTTCCATAGACAAGCTCATATGGTGTTAGTCCTGTGGTTGTCTTCCAAGTTGTGCGGTAAGCCCAAACCACTTTAGGAAGTCTATTTGTCCAGTATTTCTTATGAAATACTATTGTCTTCGTGAGAATATTCTCCAATTATCGATTGGTCACTTCTACTTGCCCATTAGCTTGTGAATGGTACATGGAAGACTTGTGGTTCTTGATCTCATATTCTCACACTAGTGCAATAACCAAATCAAAGGTAAACTGTGCTCCTTGATCTATGACGATTTCTTTGGACACACTATACCTAGTAAAAATCTTAGAATATAAGAAGTTAGCAACTTTGGTGTCCCTAGCATGCTTCAAAGTGACTACCTCTACCCATTTAGTGACATAATTTGTAAAAACTAAAATGTATTCTTTATTCTGAGAAGGAGGATTGATGGGCCCCACAAAATCTAAACCCCATTTTTCAAAAGGTTCTATTGATAAATGTGGATGTAAGGGAATTTCATCATAGCGTGTAGGATAAACCATACATTGAGATTTATCACAATCCTGAACAAACCTTCTACAATCTTTGTAGATCATTGGCCAATAATATCCTATAGTTAAAAATTTGTTATTGGTTTGTTGTGCCACAAAATGGCCTCTGCAAGGCTCATAATGACAGGAGCTGAGCATATCAAAAATATATTCTTCTGCAACACAATGACACATAACATTATCAATTCTAGTACGGAAAAGTAAACCATTTATCCAACTATATTGCCCACTAAGCCCTATAAGTTTTTGGTGTTCCCTAAGGGAAAAGTGGGGTGGAAACATACATGTAACAATATAGTTAGCAATATCGGCAAACCATGGAATCTTCATAGAAATAGAAAAAAGGTGCTTATCTAGAAAAGTATCATCCACTAGAATTGGTTTATCATCACACTACAGTCTAGATAGAAAATCAGCCACTACATTCTCTCATCTTGGTTTGTCCAAAATGGTATTGTCAAATGCCTACAAGAGAACCAACCATCGAATCACTCATCCTATAAAAAATGATTTATTCATAAAAAATCTAATTGTAGAGTGATCTATATGTACAAAAACCTTATACCCAATTATATAGTGGTGAAACTTGTTTATTGCATAAAATACATCCAAGAGTTCCTTTTCAGTAACAATATAGTTTACCTCAACACCTGTAAAATTCTTACTGATATAATAGATAAAGTAAAAGAGAGAGTATTCCTTCTATCCAAGTAAAACTCCCATGGAATTATCTAAGCCATCGACATGTATGTGAAATGAAAGCTCACAATTGGGTCCTCGCAACATAGATCTATTTATAAGTTTACCTTTGATTTCTTCAAAGGCTTGTTGGCATTCAGGTGTCTATGAGAAATCAACATCTTTCCCTAGCAACACAAAGAGATGTGATGCAATCTTGCTAAAATTTTGAATAAACCTTCGATAATAACTAGCATGTGGAAACTACACACATCCTTTGGAGAGGTAGGCACAGGAAAGTCTTGAATGATTTTTACCTTTTTAGGATCCACTTCAATACCTTTTGCAGAAATATAGTTACCAAGAACAATACCTTCAGTCATTAAAATATGACATTTTTCATGACTTAAAGAAAGATTAGTATCAATACATCATTTAAGTGCTTTTTCAAGATTTTACTTAGCTTCATCATATGTATCACCATAAATAGTAAAGTCATCCATATACTCTTCCATACAACCATGAATTATCTACAAAAATACTCAAAACAACCTGTTGGAATGTAGCAAGTGTATTACACAATCCAAAAGAAAAGACTTTATAGAAAAATGTGCCCCAAAGGCAGGTAAAATTAATTTTGTCTTTGTCTTTTAGGGCAATACTAATTTTATTATAGACACTAAATCCATCAAGAAAGGAAAATAACTTCTTCCCAACTAGGGATTTTAAGACCTAGTCAATAAAAGGAAGTAGAAAATGGTCTTTCTTAGTGTCCTTGTTAAGGGCCATATAATCAACACATATCCACGATTTTCCATTCTTTTTAGGAACAACCACAAGTGGGGACACGCATTTGCTATCTAGTAGAAGATAAATAAATCCTACATTAAGCAAATTTTGAAGTTCATCCTTAACTATTTCTCGTAAGATTGGGTTTAATCTTCTCTGGGGTTGTCTCACAGGTTTGCTCCCTTCCTCTATATAGATATGGTATGTATAGTTAGCAAGACGAATACCTCTCATGTCTTGGTAATCCCAAGAAAATTTCTCTTTGTGGGAACATAACATCTCAATCAGGTCTTCTAATTGTGAGGCACTCAAGTTGGGATTTATGTTGAGCATTTTTCTAGGAAATATTTCTATAGCTTGGGATTATACATGGGTATTTACAACAAGAAATTGTGAATTAGACGAAGATGGGTCAGAATTACCAGATATAAAAAATGGACTATATATACAAGTATGGAGCAATAATTTATGCAAAGTAATAAAATGCTGAATAGACCGCGAATTACTAACTAGTGGAAAATTTCCAAACGGGCAATTATCACTTATACCCATAGGAAAAATCATTGTCTCTAAAACATTATCAACCAAATAATAATTTTTCAAGAAATTATTAATAATAGCATCTTTTGATATATCCTAAAATTCCCTACTTTGATCTATTGTCAAAATAGGTAAAGACTCTTCTAAATCACCATTGATCCATAAGGGATCCTCCGTTTCCAACAATGGTTGTGTTGGAGGGTACAACACCAATTATTTCATTTTATCCCTATTCAAAATCATAATGTTTCTAGACTTGCAATTAATGAAATCATTACCAATGGCTAACCATGGTCTTCATAGAATTAAGGGGTACCCCCAACTTAATCTTCGATTGCAAAATCATGAAATCTATTGGATACTCCCAAGACTCTATATAAATAATGATGTCTTCAATCATACCTTATGGTTTTACAAGGGAGCGATCAACCATTTGTAAGACCATTGGAGTAGGTCTTATTCCTTGAAGGGCCAGTCTCTCCTTAGTATTTTTGGTCATTATATTTATAGCCACTCTTAGATCCACAAGTGTATTCCGAATGATTACATCACCAATACATATCTTAATCTTTGGACTCCCTGGATCCACATACTTAGGGACATAAATCCTTCCCAACATTAAATATGCAATTTGTCCAATGACTTGGACTATATTGGGGTCCTTCTTCTTCTGTTGTTTCCTCCCAAAAATTTCTCTAACTACCTTGGTGTACACTAGAACATATTGAATAGCTTGTAACAAAGGAATTTCAATGTTAAGATTACTTAACTCATTCATAAAATAAAAAACTAGTTGAGATGTTTCCTATTGTTTTGGTTGTTCTTGCAACCTATCAAGAAATGGAGGCCTTGGTTTCTTCTCTTCTAGTTTAGCCGAGGAATCCTTGTCTTATGTGATGGCTAGCCCTTGGAGGTTCTACCGTGGCCTTAGGTGTACACCATCAATTTCTAATGCATTGACAGGATGAGTCAGAAATCTTGCCACTTCATTATTATAGACTGGTTGTTTAGATTAGGTGATGGTTGTGTGGGCATAGGTGTGGCTTTCAGAGGTTGATTTGAACTAGATGGTTGATTAGACAATGATAGAACAAGTGGCAAGAGTTGTTGGGATTGTTGATAAGGATTTATTGTTGGAGGTGGTGGATATGGAGGAAATGACTGGTATTGTGGGTATGATGGTGATGGTGGAGCATGGGGATATTGTTGAGTCCACTGGGGGTATTATGGAGGTTTTTTCCAACCTCCATACCATCCATGTTGGTTTGGGAAATAATTATTTTGAAAAGGACTTTGGGGTGCTGCTTGGTAATCGGTTAGGGACATTGCTCTTGGTTTCCAAGGTCTTCATTGGGCCATAAAGTAAACAGGATCATCAATGCATTCTACCTCAGTCATACCTACATGAAGAGGTTTTAGAATAGTGTCCATAATTGCTTCCTCTAAAGAATATATTTTTGTTCTATTATGTGGACATTCTTCACCACTATGCCTTTTTTGACAAACATGACAAAAGATGGCTAAGGATTTTTTAGCCTCCTCCTGCTTCCTTCGTGTATACAATGTATCTATATGTTTACCCATATGATTTAATAAATTAGTTTTGGGATCTTCAATTAAATTACCTATTTCACACTTTTTTATACCTGTTGTGTTTCTTGAGGAAAAAATCTTACTTAAATAATTCCTCCTTGAATGTTGAGACCTCGAGTAATTCTTGCAAATGTCACAAATATCATCAAAGTTCAATTTAGAGATGTTACCTTTACCTATTAAATTCAATGCATCCACAGTATCATCTCTTATTCCACTAAGAAACAACATTTTAATAGTATAAGAAGTTGACCCTGGTTCTCATGATCATTGTAGGCTAAACATGAAGCGTCCAAGGTAATATTCCACAAATTCATCATCTTTCTATGTCATACGAAAAAATCTCATCCCAAACCTCTTTCATTTTACAATACTCTTGGTATTTTGTCAAAAATACTTCCTTAATCTCATCCCATGTTATGATGTTTCGAAGGTTCATGAACCAACACAATGTTGCATCTTTCAACATAGTTGGGAATAATTTGAGCTTCTGTGCATCACTCTGATATTCATAACAATGGAACAACACATCAAACCCAAATAAAAATATATTAGGATCCTCAATTGAAAGACCACAAAAAAAAGAACAGCGAAATGGGGTATTTTTTTCATGGGAGCATCATCCTTAGGATTTGCAATTGGAAACTCAAAAGTGACTGGGTTGTTGTTAGCCAATTCCCTTTCATTGTTATTGTTTTTTGTTGTTGAGATCATCCATGAAATTAGATGCCCAATTGGTGTAGAAAGTTTTGAATGGCTTTTAGTTTCATAAGGATGGTCCAACTCTAAACTCATAAGATTCTTGGAATAGATTTGTAACCTTTTATGCAATTCTTCAAAATACTCTAGATGGTTACTAGAAGGGGTCTCAATAATGGTAGACTCAATAACACAGTTTTCAATATCTAGTTTGACTAACTCTTTCTTAGGTGATTTGTGCACAACTAGTGGTTGTAGTCTGTTTTTTGATTTTTCTTACTGTGAGCTACTTCCCTCAACTAATGGTTTTGATTTGTTTTTTAATTTTTCTTGTTGTGAACTGCTTCCCTTATCCTTTTTAACAAATCTCCCTCTACTATCCGTACTATGATTCATGCACCTATATGAATTATAATAGAGAAAACTAAGGGTAATTGTCCAAATGAGGTTGATTGTCATGTAGATTTTTTCCTTAGCACACTATCCCTAACTTAGTTCACTAGGCTAAGAAGCCTTTAACACCATTCTCCGACAATAATGCCAAAATGATTGGATTAAACTATGGATAGATCTCTCTTTACTATCCGTACTACGATTCATGCACCTATATGAATTATAATAGAGAAAACTAAGGGTAATTGTCCAAATGAGGTCGACTGTCACGTAGATTTTTTCCTTAGCACACTAGCCCTAACTTAGTTCACTAGGCTAACAAGCCTTCAACACCATTCCCTTATCCTTTTTAACAAATCTCCCTCTACTATCCGTACTACGACTCATGCACCTATATGAATTATAATAGAGAAAACTAAGGGTAATTGTCCAAATGAGGTCGACTGTCACGTAGATTTTTTCCTTAGCACACTAGCCCTAACTTAGTTCACTAGGCTAACAAGTCTTTAACACCATTCCCCGACAATAATGCCAAAATGATTGGATTAAACTATGGACAGATTTATAAACTATCCTTGTAATTCTATCTAATTGGAAAATGTATTTAGATCAATCCTCGAGAATTTTGTGGAAGTTTCCTTAGTTTATTCCTTAATTGTCAATTTGGGAAATGTAAACTTGTGAAAGGTGTTGCAACAATCTACCTAAGGGCTAAAACTAGTGAATTAAGTGGAGATGGATGGATTAAGAAATTAAATCAAGACACACTTCGTAACCTAGAAATTAAATCAAGACACGCTTATCAATTTACAAATTTAATAAAATCCTATTTTTTAATCATTACATTCCTATTTCAAATCAACACACACACACACACACTTTTGAATTCTCATTTAAACTCTTAAAATCAATCTTAGAGTTATACAATGATTTTAAACATTAATAACAAGAATATAAATATTGATGCTAAAAGTGCATTAAAACAACTTAAGTTACAAGAGTTGTAGTAACCAGGCGACAAGAGCTGTGGTGTCTTGGTGACAGGATTTGGTAAAGTTGTGCAGATTTTTTTAGTGTTCTAAAAATAGAGTGCACTTTAAAAATTCACATATATGCATTTTCCCTACAATCTGTGCTCATGCCACACATTAGCAATCTTTTCAAAGGAAACTCACTCCACACTGAACAAGTAAGATCACACTGAACTTAACAATTTTAAAATACGCATACCAAATTACTGAACTTAATTGACTCAATAACAAGCATATGAAATCACTGAAAAAACATAAATCATACCTCACACACAATAATAGAAAGATGAATCCAAACGTTGGTTAAGGAGCAGTCCCTTTCTCCCAACCAACCAAATGGAGGAATATGTTTACATGGTACACATATTCAACAATGATAACTCAATAGTCTTATGCTTATATTAAATTCATCTTGAAGATTTTTTTCATACTCGAGAGAGCATATATATATATATATGTCTAGCTACATAACATAATATTAAAAATAGATATGTCCACCATTTTTAAGTTTATGACCATAAATACTTTATTGGTTTGGAAAATAGTGAGGTGGCCTTTGGCCTACTATTTTTAAAATATTCCAAAAATGATTACAAAACCCAATTACTAGACCATCATCTAAATAGGTACTAAAATAAAATAACTAAATAGAAACCAAAAGATCACGAAATCCTCTAGGTAATCTTCATTACTCATCCCTTAGACCTCAAAAAATCCTATTTCACATAACCACCAAAATTAGTACTCATAACCAGTTAATTTCTCTGTATTTTGCATCCATCAATCCATATTAATTAACTTTAATCCTTTACAACTATAATGGAAATTTAAGAGGAAAGAGGCCAAAAGGTAAGATATGATGGACACAAAACTAGGTAAAATCATGCTAAAATTAATCATATATTTAACCCATCAACTGTTGAGTCCTTCAGAACCAAAATATCTAGAAGGACTACTTCCACTACTTCACCCACTACTCAACAACCTTCAGGATTAGTTTCCACCCCCCACATAACTAATAAAATGGATACCAGTGCTCTAATGGTAGAAGAATCTAAATTGAAGAAAAGGGAAGCTACTCTAGTAGCCTCCATAACTGCCACTAAGGAAGAAAGAGGAAAGAAATATAAAGCTCAAAGAGAGAAGGATATGATTGTGCTCTTTGTAGAAGAAGAAGCCGAGGATGAAATCCTCCATTGACTATGAAAAGAAGCAGTAGTACTCCAAAGAAAAAAAGAATGGATATAATCAACACATATGAAGAAGATGAAATTGAGAAGGAAAAGCAAGCCTTTGGGATACATATACATAAGGTGAAGGAAAATAAGGAAAAGAAGCTTGAATTTGGTAATCTGGAGAAGAAGAAGAAGAAAATAAGTCTACTCTAGAGAAACCTTTGAGCCCAATGAGTTTGGATGCAATATTTGATGGTATTTTGCATAAGAAAATGTTGAAGGAAACTACTATCATGTATCAAAATGAAAATGAGGAGAAAAAATCCACCATAATTGAAGCAATCATCAAATATATTATCACTATTAAGGCAGATATGGAGTATATCAGGAAAAAGGTTCTAGATGATGTATGGAAAGTCTAACTAGAAAAGAGAGAAGAAGCCACAAAGCTAGAAGAAAATATCAGATCAGATGTTGTGGAGAAGATTGGTTTCGCCTTGTCTAAAGATGATAAGGTCACAATAGCTCAAGTTTCCAGGAAAGAATTCAGAACAAAATGAAGGATATTACTTGTCATAGGAAAATATGAAGATCAATTTCAGAGAATAAAGGAGACTGAAGAAAAGGTTACTAAAATATCACAGAAGTATGAGTTGACTCTTGTTGGTTCCTCCAACAAGAGACAAGATCCAAAAAATGAAAGTATTGATGTTACTGATACAAAAGAAATTCCAGATAATACCCCTCCACATATAGAAGAACCTATGCAAGGAAATGATGAAGATATGCATGGGGAAGAAAGAGAAACTGTGATAGGAGAAGAAACTACAAAGGATGTCACTCCCATTCCTCTGGTAAACACAGTTCAACACAATCTTGAGATATTTATTCCTCCAACAAATACAAGACATGGGACAAATGAAGGTGACAAGAATGAAGCTAAAAATGAGAAAAGGTAGACAAATGAGGAAGAAAAAGGTAGAAATGATGATGAGAAGGAAGGAGAAGATGACAAATATGAAGAAGGTGAGAAAAGTGAAAAGGAAAAGATAAAGGAGATGAGGAGAAAAGAGAAGACAAAGAAAAAGATAAAGAAAAGTCCCCCAGTGAAAAGGTAGAGGAAGAAGAAGAAACCAACACCAAAAAGAATGAGGAAGTAGAGAAATATGAGGATTTAGCCAAGCCCTCTGGTGAATCTTCCTTTGAAAATCCTTTAGATAGTCTACTACCTAAATAGATATGGCACCAACTGGATGTCTCTTCGCAATTGTTGCAATTACCTACTGTTGATTTAAGTAAGATGCCTCATGAGCATAAGATGCAACCAAGAGATGTATTAAATACATCAACAAGAAAAGAGATCCTTGAAGCATGTCAAAAGAGTAATGAGTTAATGGATGAAGATGTGAAGGAATTACAGGAGATCACTCTAGGTACAACTGTTGATACATCATTGTCTTTTGTGGAGAAATTAATTTTTTTGATTAATTATTTTAAGGAGTATGCCTTCGGTTTGAAAGGACAGGTGGGAACAGAGGTTGTGACAAGGATTATAGAAAAATGTGCATCAACCCATGCTAAGGTTGAAGAATGCTTGAAAGAGGTACAAGACTATGAGGATGAGACAAAGTCACTGATTTTTTACTATATAGGGTGGCTGAAAGCCACAAAGAATATAAAGGCTAAAATAGACTCAATTGAGTCTGAAATAGCCAAGGCATTAGGTGCCTATGATCTGGCACTAGACATAAAGTATCACACTTGGATTGCTATAATAGACTTTCTTGATAGATTCTTCACTTTGTAGAACCAAAAGGAAGAGATTATCAAGAAGCTTGGAAAGCTAAGGTACTTGGTACAAACAAAGCACATAACTATTTCAATTCCCTTTCCAATGCTGACATAGTTTCACAAATAAATCTTAACCCCAGTACTATTGAAGAAGGATAAGATACTTTGATGGAGATTGAGTCTCTAGATAGGTTTCTTGCAACAAAAAAACGGATTTGGGAAGAAGGAAAACCTACTTGACAAGCCATGCTACATAAGCTTGAGTCAACATCTTCGGGTTGACCATTTCTGTTTTCATTACATTTTTTAATTCTTTCATGTTTTCTGATTTCTTTGAACATCTCCGGATGTATTAGGAGTTTTTGGTAAATTTCCTAAGGGGGAGTTAGTAGCTTCAGTTCAATTTGTATATATGGTTGAGATGTAGTATACAAGTTATTTTTGTGCACTATTTTCCCTTGACGTCAAAGGGGGAGAGATGTGTGAAGAAGTGTTTTAGCACATGTTACCATTAATGACAAAGGGGGATATTGTTGAAAGAATGAAGAAGTTCACGTGTTTTCATTGATTTCCACACTACATAATGGATATCAAAGTGATATAGAGAATATTTTGCATAGAGGATTTGATTCATAGTTATGAAAGTTTTTGCTCTTAGTGCCCTCTGGTAAATTGGTCTGCATTCCATCACATGTATAGATTTACTTCTCTTATTCCAATACGTTTCTTGTGGATGATAATAGCATTTGAATTCAGAATTTCAGTTGGTCAGGATAAGTGGTTGAAAAGTTGCAAGTGACAAAAGTTCAACATAAAAGGTTTTGTCAATTTTCAGTGTAATGAGTATGACCTATTCGATCCATGCTCCTCTGTAGATTTGTGTTAGGAATTGTGATTTTAGGAGAATGTTTATAGGTGTCTATTCATTGATATTTCTAGTTGGCATGATATTTTGAGATCCACGTATCCTATGATTGGCGATTAGTTGAAGTATTTTGATTTTAGGTCCTATGCCTGGTCGACCTAAAATATATAAAGGGTTATGGATTTTAATGATGTGATGCGAATATAAGAGGGAGTTATTGTAAGTCCATGCTGACCTATATCACATGTCTTGTGGCATGAAGGTAATTTAATTTTAATTTGGTGTCGAAAAGGCATATTTTGCATTACTTTGGGTGACATCTAATTAGGATGACCTTATTGATGTTTGTAATAGAGTTAATATATATAGAAGATCATTTTGAGTTTATGATGATGATGATTTTGAAAAAATTCATGATCCGAATACAAGCAGCAAAGCAAAATTTTGTAGAGGATTGAGAAAAGGTTGTGCGAATGTAATATTGAGCAGAAACTTGTATTCTCTATTAGAAAAAGTGTTTTGAGTTAGGGTTTTGAGCTTCAAAGGAATTGAATTCAACATATGTTAGATACACTTTGTATCAATTCAAATCTTGGTTGTGTAGCCACTTTCTCTTTGTTTTCTATGTGAATAGTGAGTTGACTTGGACAATGAGTGCACTTGGCAGTGAGCCTTTTTGTAATATCTTATAACCGGTTATAACATATTATGAGCTAATCATCACCATGTTTTTTCCCACTTTGGGTTTTCCATGTAAAAATATTGGTGTTCATGTGTTGTATGTGCTATGGGTTGTTTATGTTTCATTTTTTATAATTGGATGGTTAGTAATTAAATGGTTTTTAGGAATATTGATTCACCCCCCCTCTCAGTATTTTGGGTGTTCAACAATACCATCTCGTAGTACCATAAACTCAACAATGATTTCATAATTTTTGAATATGTCTAAAATTGATGCTTGTTGTTGTTGGTCCTAGCCAATTAGCTAAGGGTAAAAACGTTGGAGTTGTAAGAGATGATGATTAGCTCAATACCCAAGACCACCTGCAAAAACAATGAAAACCTTCTACAAGAGAATATGTAAGAATGTGAGCTTTCTTGATATCAAGACCTATCAAATGATGAGGTATGAAGTATGATACAAATGAGTACAATGTACTTCATTATATAGGCAAGGTTGAGATGTAGGATTGAACATGATGTTGACATGTTTTATAATCCTATGACATGAGACAATTAACTACCTAGGATAATGTGAAGTCTAGATAAGACTTCTAGAAGGAATCTTATATCCTAAGAAAACATGTGAATAAGGTTCAAGACCCTATTATAACCTATCACCTAGTAAATAATAAGTAAACTTATGTAAGTGTAATTAAATAATTAATTACACCAACACCCCCCATAAGTGCAACTTAGGGAGAAAATTATAATGCAAATGATGCAAATGATGATACAATGATGCACTGATGGGTCCCAGCTACATGGCCATTTTATTTACCCATGTAAAAATGCAAATGAAATCTCTCACAATTGAAGAAAAGGAGAAAACCAAATGGGACAAAACTCCTCTCCAAAAGAGAGAAAAATGCAATAAAGTGAGGAAGGATGGAGGACTCCATGATCCCCCCCAAGGACAACATATGTCACATATATATATTACAATCAATATCCCCCCATAAGAGGGAAAGAGAGAGACCATGTATCCCCCTCACAATGTGTAATCCCCTACAAAAATGGTAAGTGCCTGAAGACAAAACATGATCCAATGTCAACAAAAAATTTGTCTCCCTTTCAGAAGAAACAAAACCAAATAAAAATGCATGAATGCTTCCCATTTTGGATAGGAATTAAAGGAAATAAGCATGAATATGTAGGATGATGATGTATCTAAAAGTTTATCATGTGTCTCCTTGCCCAAGATAGATGTAGATGCCACTATCAAATCATGTAAATTCCCAATCAATGAAGAAGGTGATAAATCAAGACTATACAAAAACTGATGTTGAACAAGATCCAAAGACCGATATGGCTTGGAAAAATTTGTACAATGGTTGTCATCAAATAGGAGAGATAAACCCTCAAATGTGTCCTCAAAATCTTAAATGTGAGGCTCCACAAACAAGGATGCAATGTTTGATAGATAGGAATCCCAATCAAGAAGACGTTGAGACACTTTTTGTAATGAATCACTGGACATGCTCAATGAATCACCACCATGAGATGAATGGTCATGCTGAATAGGAATGAAGGAAGCCTCAATCAATGATTGTGCACAAGGAGTCATTAAAGGTGAAGGTATATCAATTATCTCTGATGTAGAAGAAGAATCTGAAGAACCCTTGTCAACCTCTTTGAAATATTCCGAGTATTCCAAATATTCAAACTCCTACATAGTAGCATGATCAACGGGTATCTTGTCCAAAAAATGAAGAGGCACAAGACAATCTGAAATATGATCATCTGGGAATGGCCAAGTATCAAGATCTCCATGTATCTCCCAAATTTTAGTCCAAAGAGTATGAGGACACTCAAAATGATTAACATTCAAAGTGGAATCAATAATATGCATAGCAATAAATCCTAAGACATAATCCCTTTTGCAATTCCATGCAAATTTATTACTATCAGTACCAAGAGGGAGAAAAAGATTATACAAATGTGGCAAAAAATGAAGCCATCAAAGATGTTTTATGATATCATCTCTCCATCATTTTTTAGTTTCCCCTTTTCAACATAATCACAACAGGATGAAATGAAAACCCCATAATGAACTATGATAGATCTCCAAGATTACAAAGACAATAACCTTCAATATGAATTAGAAACTCCCAAATATGATATATACGTCAAATGAAGTCTTCCCAAACTGATAGAACCTCTCTAGGAATTAGGATGTCCAAGTAATCAATCATAATGTGAAATATGCAAAATAATGAATAAATAATACCTAGGGTTGAATATGGAAAAAGTGCATGTGCACAATGAAAGATCTCCTGAATACCTTCCAAATGCAACTTGAATCACCAAAATTAGAGAAAATAGTAAAAAGTAATGAGCTCAAAGGTCCAAATGGGAGATCTGAATTCAGATGCCAATAATTTATACCTACAAAAAATCTAGTAAAATGGCCTGTACCACTGTTAATCTTGGAACTAGATTTCTGACGATATCTCCTTTGCGGAATTTTGATATTGTGGCAAAAATTTATGGTAAAATAAAAGAAAGGCTTATTTTAAGATCTTGGGGGAAAATAAGGTACACGAGAAGACTAAGAAGGCACAATATTTGGGTTACCGAGGTTGAAAATTTGGTCACTCATATGACTGTCAGTGCTTCCAAAGCAAAAAAAGACTACCCACCAAGCCGGAAAAATAATACACCATGGAAGAGTTGCAAATTAGCTCAATACCCAAGACCACCTATAAAAATAATGAAAACCTTTTGCACGAGAGTATGCAAGAATATGATCTTGCTTGATATTAAGACCTATCAAATGATGAGGTATGAAGTATGATACAAATGATTACAATGAACTTCCTTATATAGGAAAGGTTGAGATGTAGGATTGAACATGATGTTGACATGTGTCATAATCCTATGACATGTGACAACTAACTAACTACCTAGGATAATCTGAAGTCTAGATAAGACTTCTAGAAGGAATTTTATATCCTAAGAAAACACGTGAATAAGGTTCAAGGCCCCATTATAACCTATCACCTAGTAAATGATATCTAGGGACATAATTAAATGCCTAAGTAAACTTATGTAAGTGTAATTAAATAATTAATTACACCAACAAGAATTCATGTGTTTGGATGATTGGTTAAAGGAAAGGGTAATGATGGTTTTTACGAAGGCATTTTCAAATAGGTTTTTGATATACATATAGTCATTGATGGATTCATAGTCATTTGATTTCTGAACCACAGGAGAGGAAGAACCCTCCTCACAAGAGGCCTCTTCAGTGGTAGGAAAAACATTGTTTAATGAACCATATCCTAGTCCTTGATTTTTCTTATGATTTTACATGATGATAGGTTCTATTATACCTTGCTCATTTAAGCCAAGACCACCTTTTCTTGTAAATCCCATACCTTTTGTAAGCTAAAATTCTATACTATTTGGATCAATGGGGATTAGAGGCAGTTTCTTCTCTTCTTCCTCTTCCTCTTTGTATAGCCATGTAGAAAGATCTTCAAATACAACCTCATTTTTCATGTCTCCCCATTTAGTGAACATTGTGGGTTTGAATTTGATAGTTGTAGCTTGAACTTCCTTAATTTATTTCAGTTTTCCATATGATTTTGGTGAGGGGGGAAGCTTCTCAATACAAAAAGATTGGTTGAAATGATAATATCCACAACTAATGTCAAGTACTTGAATCTTGAGGTTAAATTGAGGCAGATTGGATGATGATGATGGAGTTGAGGTTATGAGACATAATAACCCGACCAAAATAACCCTGGACAGAATAACCCGGTCACAATAACCCAGGGACAAAATAACCCAGTGTCATAATAACCCATGGACAAAATAACTTGTGGTCAAAATAACCCATGGAAAAAATAAGCCATGGTCATTTTAGATCAAGCTAGTAAACCAGTTGAACATACAATTACCAATAGAGGGGAAAAGTTTCTTTTTCATGAGAGTAATGATGAGAATCATTTTTTAATATTCTAGTTGAATATACAATTACCAATAGAGGGGAAAAGTTTCTTTTTCATGACAGTAATGATGAGAATCATTTTTTAATATTCTAGTTTACTAGCTTGATCTAAAATGACCATGGGTTATTTTGACCATAGGTTATTCTGTCCATGGGTTATTATGACCCTGGGTTATTTTGTCCTTGGGTTATTTTGGCCGGGTTATTTTGTCCAAGGTTATTTTGGCTGGGTTATTATGTCCTGATACCGCTGAGGATGATGAATCTTGGGAGGATGAGGTTAGAGATGATGGACCAATATAGGAATATGAGTGAAACGAGATATCATTTCTAGGAACTTACACAATTTTGGCATATTTCTCTTCTAAGTTCTTGTGATAATGGAAAGGTACTAGATTAGCATAAATGATAACCTCCTTATCCTTGTAAGGAACTTTTAGGTATTGTTGATATGTGGAAGGGACAACTTACATTCCATGAATCCAGGGGAATCCCAAGAGAAGGTTATATGATAGTTCAAGATCCAAGACTTGATAGATTATTTCTACTATTGTCAGTTCCACTTGAATGTGAAGTCTAATTGTATCTTATGAATCTCTTTCATTTTCATCATAGGCTCTGATAGTGATAATTTTTTATTTACCAATGACATCATTGGAATATTCTAACTATTTTACCAATTTTAAGGCATAGATGTTTAAGCCTATGCCGCCATCTATCAAAACTCTCTTGATTTTATGCTTGTGGATGCAAACTTCAAGGTATAAATCTTGGTTGTGATACGAATGAATGGGAAGATGTATTTCAAAAAATACAAGATGATGTGTAGAAAAAATATGCCCAACAATGGCTTGAAATTGCCCAATGTCGATGTCATTTGGTACAAAAAATTCTAGGAGGGCCTTATCAAAAATCTCTTTATATAGTTTCTTGGAACAAATTCTTTGTGGTGTTGAGTTGAATTTTTAAAATCCATCTATATGGTAGCACCAAAGAGTTGGGTGTATGAGCTTTTCTAGGGTTTTTTATGTTTGCAGTTATCCTTGGCCCCTCTTCCGTCACACCGCACCATTCACACATGATTTTTCTGTTTTCCTATGTGTATGAACACATTTACTATGGTTTTCTTGTTTTAATATGCCTTCAATTGGCTCTAACCCAATAGTTCTTACTGGTGTTGGAAGTTCAATGAATTTTCTCAATGGATCCTCCTCCAAACAAACGACCCCAAAAATTTGTTTCGAAAGTGTTTCACAGGGTAAATCTTTTGACTCCCCAGCTGATGTGGTTTTACCTTTGCTTGATTTTGATTCTTCTTTTCAATTGCTTGAGAAACATACTCTTGATGGGTATTTTGTTGGGAGGACTCCCCTTGAAAGTGTGCTTAAAGAATGGGTCCACAAGGGTTGGATCCCTCATGGGATCTGTCTTGATATGGTCCAAAATTTAACCAAGGATTTCTTCCTTTTTTCATTTTGCAGAGGTCAATCATGTTCATGCAATCTTGAATCATGGTCCCTGGTATGTTTGGTCTTCTCTGTTGGTTTTCCAGTCATGGACTTGGGACTTCATTGTATTGGATGATGCCAAGTTGTGGGTCCTGGTTTGGATTGAGTTTCTAGGTTTTCCTTTTCTTTGCGTTCCTTTTCTGATTCATATTGCGTCATCTCTAGGGAAGGTCATTTGTATTAAGCCAGATAGGTTTTTTCAGGCTTGACCTTAGAAATGTGTTTGTGTTGAAGTGGACCTTTCACAAGATTTGAGGGACTCCATTGATATTCAAATTGGAGCTCTCTGGCATACCCAAAAGGTCAATTATTTTAATCTACCAAACATGTGTTATAGATGTCAGTCTACAAACCACAAGATCAAGGATTGACCTTCGGCAGTGCCTCATACTCCTTCTCCACCATGGGAGTTTGAATAGCCCTGTCAGGTGGATAATTCTCCTACCAAAATTTATGAGAAATGGATCATGGTTATGAACCGTAAACAAAAGTCCAGTGGCTCTAGGACAACTTCGAAAGTCCCCGAGCTAGCTAAAGATGTTTCAAACCCTTCGACGAAGGGGAAAGAGGCCTAGGTAGGGTCTGATAATATTTTAGTGTGACCTAGGCCTAAGGCTACGCCTCAGCCTGCTTCCATCATGATAGCATGACCAAATTATTCTCCTCATGTGGTGGGAGCTCAATGAAGGTCTCGTAGTCCTTATTCATCTCTAAAAGGAGAATATGTGCAAGAGAAACATAGATTTCCCTCTCCAAATATTCAACTTGGGTCAGTTCTGCTAGAATTTTTGCAGAATCTCTTCTCTACTTTGAATGAGGAGCCGGACTCTGACAATATGGGGGAGTTTCACTCATGAATTTCCTCTCATGGAATGTTTGAGGTTTGAAAAACCTCTCTAGGAAGTATTCTGTTAGGAATAAATTGCAAAAATATATTGGTTTTGAAGTGCTTTGTCTCCAAGAAGTTAAAATATCTGGTTTTTTGCTCACATCGACTTGTTGTTCTATTTAGCCAACCAATAAAATATTTCATATTAATCATGAAGCTAGACATGGTGGAGTTGTCACCCTTTTTTCTCCATAGTGGCACACTTGTGTGGTTGACCATGGGTCTGACCCCACACATCGGCTCATCTGGATTCTCCTTAACATTGATAATCACTCCTTTGGGATTATTAATGTGCATGCTTCTAATGATGCTGTGAAACACTCTCTGCTTTGGTGTTGGATTGCTGATTCATTGCCAGTTTCTACTTGGATTTGTGTGGGGATTTCAATATTCTTGAGATGGTGTATGATAAAGATGGCACCCTACCATTCAGATGGGCAAATAGAAAATGGGAGGCATGGTTTTACATGCATAATAAATTGGGGCTCTTTGATCCCAATATTGGTCGTCACCATTCTCATTCCCTCTGGCATACTTGGTGTAATTATCGGGTTGGCTCTAATAGGATATTTAAGCACCTTGATCATGCCATGATCTTAGCTCAATCTTTCTTCTCTTTTGATAGCTCTTTGCTCTTAGTTAAGCCATTAGTTGATGTGACTTTGTCAAATCATTTCCCCATTTCTTTTCGTATTGAATGGGAGACAAGACATCCTTGTGCTTGCAAGACTCAATTATTTTTGAACATGTCTTTGCTCTATCATCAACCCATGTTGGCCCACATTTGTAGGGTTTGGAATTTGGAATGTAGGCCACCTAATAATACAGGTTGGATTAACTGGTGGAATGATTCTACTACTCACACAATCAAATTTCTCTACATTTATGGGTGCCATTTGGCCATTTTCCACTGTTGATCATATGAGGCTACCACAACTGACTTGCACTCAGCCACCGAGGCTCTGGCAACCAACCCTTTCTCCCCATCATTACAAGTTAGGGTGGCAGATTTAAGGCACAAAAAGTAAGTTGCTGACAACTATGTTGCCAGAGGTGCACAAATCAAAGCCAAATTACATTTGTTAAAAATTGGCAACCGTGCCTCCAAGGAGTTTTTTCTGGCCCTACATGCCAGACACTCTTCTCCTGGAATCAAAATAATTAAAGAAGGAACCTAGGTGCTTTCTGAGCTACCTGACATTCTCCAAGCCTTTGTTAAGCATTATGAACAAGTTTTCACTACTCAGGAGTACATGTCAAAGTGACAAAAAGCCCTTCAGGATTGTCTTGTTGTTGTGCCAAAAAGGCTTTCTTTAGCCCAGAAAGCGTTCTGCAACCAATTACTCACTATTAAAGACCTGAAGGAATCTATTCATACCATGGTAGATGAAAAATCCCTGGGTGTTGATGGCTTCCCATGTGAATTTTACAAGGCCCTTTGGGACTATGTTGGGCAAGACCTTTACAAAGTCTATCTCAAGGTTTTTCATTCCAAAACCCTTGGTAACATTATTAATAAAGGAAATATTAAATTCATACCTAAGCTTGGACATACCGAGGGTATCTACAACTGGCATCCTATCACACTCCTCAATGTCTCTTAAAAGATCATAGCAAAAGATTTGGCTCTAAAGATCCACCATCTTCTTCCTCAGATTGTGCACCTAGAGCAAACTAGCTTTATTAAATCTAGACTTATCTTGGATAACATTATTGCTGTGTGGGAGGGTATAGAGTGGGCCAGGAGATTAGACCAGAAAGCCATTTTTCTCAAATTTGATTTTTCCAAATCCTATGACCGCATTGAGTGGCCTTTCATTCTAGCCATGTTGAAAGCCTTGGGGTTTGGGACTAACTTCATTCAGGCTGTCCAAATGATTTTCTCAGATGCCTCGCTTGCATCAACATCAATGGCCACCAATATTTTTCCTTTGGCTTATTTTTCTCCATCTGGCAAGGATTTCTACTTGCTCCTTCTCTTTATGTGCTTGTTGCTGAAGGGTTTGGCTATCTACTTGCCAACATGGTTTCTCAACAACGTGCTAGAGGAATTTCCTTCCCTAATTCCCAGGCTCAAGTTTTTAATGGCCATTTTGCTGATGACTCATTCCTCACCCTTCTGGAGGAGGAGAATAATATTAAGGTGACTCTTGAATTCTTAACATCTTTTGTGTTGCGTCCGACTCAACCATTCAATGGCATAAAATGTTGTGTTATAGGTAGTCTATTTTTCCCACTCCTCATTGGTTTCAATATTATGACTGGAAATGGATTGGGCCAGGGGAAATATTTTGGTTTATGGGAATTCCCTTCACCTTCTAGGCCTCTCTAGTTGAGTTTTTGCAAGCTGTTCTCTCCAAGATTGAGCAAAAAATGGCGTACTAGATTACCAAGCCTCTTTCTCTAGTAGGGAAATTCCAAGTGTGCTCTAAGATCTTGGCTGCTACACACACCTATTAATCCTCTTGTTGGGCTCCTTTGAAATATGCCTATGCCAAGCTTGAAAATTTGTTACGAGACTTTCTCTAGGCCTCACAGAGATGCATAAATGATTTTATCGTGTTGCCTAGGAGTTTTTCTGCCTGCCTAGAGACTTTGGAGGGCTTGGTTTGCTCTCCACTCAATGACAAGGGAATACCTTGTGTGTGAAATGGATAATTAGAGCCCTTATTGGAGATGAAGCCTAATTTTTTTTCCTTAGGTATTGCATTCAATCTGGCTTTCCAGTTCACAGACTAGCCTAGAAGGGGATTGGATTTCAAACCCTTCTAGTGATGAAGGAACCAACTCAAATTTTGGGAACTTTTGTGGCCAAGAGAATTTGGAAAGCTTGGGAGGTGGTTAATCCTTGGCTTCGATAGGCCAGCTCTGGTTTCTGTGATGGGATTTCGCTCAATCATTAGAATGTTTGGTGGTCACTCCTCTTTTCCAACAATGTTTAGTCATTGGCCAAATCACCTTGGCTTAAGGCACTAAGGCTCCACAAGAAAGGCATTCAAACTTTGCAACATGTGTTTCATAAACCCATAATGCAAATTATGCAATGGGAAGATTTTTGTGCTCTCCACAGTCTTCAAAACTAGGACCGTGATACTTATGATGGTCTGGTGAATGGTATTCATATAGATATGCTTCATAAGGTGGGAATTTTTGGGTCCAAGCCCTGGTGGAAGGATTGGAAGTGGTACCCAGATACCTCTTTCAAAAATTATAAGCCTCAACTTGGTTATATGTGGCTTTCACCATACTTTCCTACGATTGACAGTTTGAACCAAAGGTGGCATCTCTAGTCCCCCACCCATTTTTGGCAAAAAATATTCTCTACCATTTGGTCTGCAAGTGTTGAGCCTAAACTCACCCACTTTTCTTGGTGTATTCTTTTCCAAGGCTTACTTGTAGGGTCTCGGCTTGTTCACTTGGGGGTGTAGGACCCTCGGTGCCCTTTTTGTGGGCAAGCTGAGTCTTCTAAGCATATCTTCTAGTTTTTTACTAGAGCTCAGAGTTTTGGAATTGGATTCGTGACTTCTTTCGACCCTTCAGACTGAAACCATTCTCTTGGCATATGGTTCTTCTGGGAGATTCACCTAGGATTCTTGCTAAATACACCCAACTTTGGCACACTTTTTGGGTGGGAATCCTCTTCAATATTTGGAAAGATAGGAATTCCTACATATTTTCTCACAACCAAATGGATAAAAGTGTTTCTTTGTATTCTAAAGCTATTATTTTCTCTAATTTACTTTTACAGATTCAAGTTCAAGCCAATAAAGTTATACTCAAGGTGTCTCACCTTCAGGTGCTTTTGGATCATTGGGGCAATGCCTCGTGTACGGTAGCTCGTGTGCCTTATTCACCCACTCCCTCCCATGACTAGTTACCCTCTTGGGGTTGGTGGTGAAGTGGCTCTACTGACCCTCGCTCTTAGCCTCCTCTTCGATATGGTTCTCGCCCTCCTCCTTTGTGGGATAGATTGGGGTGGCCCTCTAGAGGAGTGATGGGGAGTAGTGGTGTTAGCTCTGGGTGGCCCTCTGATAATGCTCCTAGTAGCAGCTCTGGTTGGCTAGACACTAGAAAATGTTTTCCATGTTTGGTGCTTGCAATCTTGCCTCGGTGCGAGGAAACAAAATATAAAGAAAAAAAAGCTGATGATGGCTGGGGTCCTCTTGACGTCATGCCAGACCCCGCTAATGTATTGGAGACAAAAATGGATTAAAAAAACCCTCTTAGCTCTACTGGTACTGCTTTGGTCACTTAATGGCCTTTTTTTATGTTTTTAAGATTATACCTCTGGGCCAGGCCCATGTGATTGGTTCTTTTTGGCTTTATGGGCGTTTCCCATGTGACTCTCCAGGTGTGCCTTTTTAACACCCACTTTTTTTGTGGATATGTATTTTTATCTTTATATTTAATATGGATAATTGCCTATTCATCAAAAAAATATCTTTATATGTGGGAGATAACTTGAGGAGTTCAAGAATAAAAATTTGTGTGGGAGTAATTTTAAGATGGTCAATAAGGTTGTACTTTTTTGAAGGCTTAGAGAAGGATTTGGATTGAGGTGGGACTCCTTGGATTGTAATTTTCCATCATTGTGTAGTAACATTACACTTAGAATTTTTACCAACTATCGTTATGACTGTGATATGGTTATTGGCCTCAAAAGTAGCTCCAACTACATTGTCATAGTTGTAGGATATTTTATTATAATCTCATCCTTTACCTTTGTCATTTCCTTTAGCATGGTTAGGGATTTGATCGTTATAGATTTCAAATTCATTATGTTCGAAGGTTCCAAGATGATGTTCAATGTTGAATTCTCCTTTGGTAATCAAATCTTGGATGACATTCTTTAGTTTCATATAATTATTAGTCCTATTTCCCTAGGTTATGTGCTATTCATATTGATCGTTCTCATTGTACCATGGGGGTTTGAATTGTGGCTCTTCAATATTATTTTGTTCAAGAAGCTTGATTAGATTTTTTTGAAGCAATTTAAGCAAGACAACTTCAACAAGTTCTCCCAAAGGAGTGTATTTTTGTCTTATTTGATTGAAAGGATTATTGTTTTATCGTAGTAGTCCTCTTGGAGGATTTTGATTTTGATTCATTGGTTGATTTTTTAAAGGATAAATTGGTTGATTGTTTTGAGGATTATTGGATGGAGGTTTTATGTTTCACACAAATTTAACATCGACCACTCCATCTTTGGTAACATTTTTGTTCTTTGCCTATATGCGAGGTTTATCATTCAAGATTGAGGCTTGATCTTTTTTATTGTATAGCTTAATGACACCTTTTGTAATGAGATATCTTTCAATGACTAGGCCTTTTTCAATAATGTCTTCAAAAGTGTTAGGGCACCCCATGGTTAATTGAAATCTTATATCGGTTTGAAGATTTGAAATGGAGATATCAACAAGCTAATTTTTAGGTACGAGCCATTTACATTTATATCTTTGTGTTGCCATCGTTGCAAGAAAGATGCAAAAGAATCACTTTGATTTTGTTTTATCTTATAGAAATAAGGTATTGTGATGTATTGTTCTATGTTATATGAAAATTGATTGATTAATTTTTTTGGAAAGTTCATTGAATGTCTTAATTCCAAGAGGTTAATGGGAAAACCATTTAATAGCTTGTCCACTAAGGCTCGATGGAGAGAGTTTCATTAGATAATAATCATTGTTAGCCATATCCATGCATGCCACAAAAAAATCTTGAATGTGTTCAAGGGGATCTCATCTTCCTTTGTACTTCTCAAATTTGGGAATTTCAAAGTTCTTAGGGAAGGGAATCATTGGTATGCTGTGATCATAGGTATATAGACAAATATATTCCAAGGTGTGGCTCTTCTTAGGTTTTCCAAGTTGTATGCATGCTATGCTTTGGTTTAAGTTTTTGATTTGCAATGTTATTTGTTCACTCATTGTGTTTGGTGGAGGATTAGGTGTGTTATAGCTTTGTTGTCCAACAAATGATGTTGAATTGTATAATGGGTTTTATGCTGGTATCAAACTTTGAGGAATAATGTACGTGTGTGAAGAAACATTTGGTTCTTGAGGAGCATTGTATTCATATTGTAGATGAGTGTTCAAATCTTGCAGATTCATATACACATATTAGGATTAAAATTTTGAGGTTGTGGACCAAGATTTTGTTGTTGTGGAATGAGATTCTATTGTGGAACAAGATTTTATATTAGAATGAGGTTTTGTTGTGGAACAAGTTTTTGTTGTTGAACAAGGTTTTATTGTGGAACAAGGTTTTTTTATGGAACAAGATTCTATTGTGGAACAAGATTTTTTTGTTGAGGAGTTTTTGTATATGAAGTACCATGATGATATTGCATTGCATTAGGATATAGATTTTGAAATTCTAACCCTTGTTGATATTGGGAATTGTACAAAGGTTCTTGGTAGGAAGGTTATTGTTGAACCAATCCTTGAGGAGTTTTATATTGTTGAACTATGGGTTGTTAGGGTTATGGTTTAACTAGATAATCTAAAATAAAAAAAATTATTGGTAGGAAGTAGAATGCAACTGAGATAGTCAAACACGACAAGATATACCTCAAACACAACTATGTTTTGATGTGAAACGTGGCTCTGTAACTGAAAATACAATTAGATGATGAAAATGTGACCTTGTTTCAGAAAAGATGTGACATGATGTATGAAATATGCAACAAAGTGAAGAAAACATGGCCTTTTTTTATGATAGATGTGGTAAAATATTTTATAGCCACAGAAAAACCTAGTAGAAACCCTAAAAGAAAGAAAATTGACATGACAAGGTTAGCAATCTTGGTTGTATAAATATGTTAGATGTAGGAGAATTCTTAGTAGGGGTGACAAGATGGGAAAACATGACCTTTGTAAAATACTAACACTCAAAGAAACTTGCAAATCATCAAAAATTCACATAATTTCATTAAATCAAGGATGTGGGTCCCATTGGGTGTGCCAATATGTGAAGCGAGTCAAGTGGATATTGCAAAACAATGAAGAATTCCTATTCTAGGGTTAGAAATTCAAATACCCAAAATATATAAATGCTCAAAATCCACTTACCAATGAGATTGAATGCCTCTATTCTAAGAAATCAACACACAAATGATTAGTAAATAAAACCAAACAATTGAAATAAAAAAATATTACAAACTTACATTTCATTTTTGTGAATCTTGTTGATGGATGATGTTAGATTGCTAAAATTCTTAGCTCCTTTGAATGTAAAAGCACAAGATGACCTAGATGACAAGATGAAATGATGAAATGATCTCAAAGCTCAAAATGACTTGAATTCTCTACTCAAATTATAGGTGATGATTATGGAGGATGAGAGGCTATTTTATAGATTTTGATATTGAAGATCAATGGTAGAGAATCAATCTTGAAATCAATGAATATCAAAGGGTGAGATTTAATTGAACTCAAAATAACTCCCCATTCCAAGGGAATTGGTTGAGATATTTCAAAATAGAGGGATGTGATTAGATCTTGAAAATGGATGGTTGGAAATGATTGAGAGGAAAGTTGGTTAGGATATTTTTGAAAGAGAGTATTTCTTGGGAATATGCCATGTGAGGGAAGATAGGATAATTAAATAATTTAAAATTATCTAACTATGGAGGATTATAATATGATCTTTTTGAAAAAGAATATTACATACAAATGTGATGAAAGATTAAAGATTAGATAATTAAATAATTAAAATTATTTAATTATAGGACATTAGAAAAAAATTAGATTAACCTACTTAAATAATTAAAATTTATTCAATTAGGGGTGATAAAGGGGATAATTAGTGATGTCTGTTGAATTAATTAAATAATTCAAAATTATTTGATTAACAGAGGAAATTAGGGTTAAATGATGAAAATGATATTAAAAAGGGGTTTAGTAATGAAAATGATGAGAAATGATAAAAATGCAATGGTAAAAATTATAAAATGATGCGAATAATAAAAAAATGTAGTGTTAAGATGTATGATAAACATTAGGTTTTTTACATGTCTACACCTACACCTTGGAATTGGAGATTAACTTCAAATTAATGCACAAAAGTCAACATTCTAGTCTTATATACCCTTTTCTGGATAAAACTAAAAAATAGAAATGTCTAGAAATTTAGAGTTTTCCTTTTCATCAATGCGATCTTTTTCTTCAAAGATATTATTAATAGGAAAAATAAAAAGAACTACTAACATTCATGGATTTTTGACTAGCCATGAAAACAAGTTTAAACATTGAAATTTAGGCTAAATTTTTGTTGCTACTTTTATTGACTTGTTGCTGCCCTTATATGCTTGTCATTTGGATTCAACACGGGTCTTACTATTGTGGCTCCATAGCTACCTTCAACAACTTACACTCAATCTTTTAGATCTAAATTTTAATTATATGAAACTCTAATAGATTATAAATGCTAATAGGATTATGATTTTGATACCAATTTTATGGAAATAATAACTTAAATCAATGAGATAAATGATCATTCAAAATTAAGGAAATTAAAAGATAGATTCCCAATAGGAAAAATATGATTGCAATTAATTTGAAGGTATTACAACATTCTTTAAAAATTATATTTGACTGATTATAACTTTATATTTTTATATCTAGATTGCATGAAGCGTAGGACAAGAGAATACATATGAGACTCATAAGAATCTATTGGACACCAAATTCGAATAGCTCACCTTAGAGGTGGTTCCCTATTATATAGAGGTAGAACTAATTTTTTTTACCTCTTAGCTATAGATTTAGTTTAGAAATATGACTTCAAGAAACTAATATGTGCAAAGCACTAAGTGAGGAGATAGTTGTAAACACAATCTATCATGAACACTAAACTTAGTTGGAGACAACAATAATCACTTTTTGAAAATTTTATAGTGAGAATGGTCCAATTAACACCCATAAGTGGATACAAGGATCTTTACTTTTTGACAGGGTTGTGTCTTGTTGTCAGACCATAATATGGCTGACATCACAACATTGAAAAAACCACGTGATAGCTAAGATTCATCTTGATTATGTGATAAATATGGTAATAAATTATCTGAAAATGATTTGAATACATCATCATAGTTTGATGGGTAAGCATATAAAGCATAAACAAATATTTGCTTCTTGTGACCTCTGAAAATGTCCACTTCTATTTGCACAAGTAATTTGGCAAGAAATAATTTTGGAGCAATATCATCAATTAAAAATTTGAGAAACCATAGGTAACATAAAGTATAGAATTCAACTTTGAGAAATCCATATCCATAGGTTTGGACTAATTAATAACACATTCCTTCAAATATTGCATGAAATAGGTTTCCATGGATGCGATTAAAGAATTCTCTCATATCATGAGGAAGGAGTAAATATATATGTATAATCTTAAAAAAATGTTTATAAGAATACGATGTTGATAAACCCAAACCTAAAACATTTTAAGAAATTCATCTTTTCCTTCACAAATCAACACATATATTGAAACCTTGTTATTTGAATATCTATTGCATAGTGATTGCGAAAGATATATGTGATGGGAGCATCTTGTAATCCGAAGAGTTAAAGAAAATTTTCTTCATATATTTGTGCCTCATAATGAAGCATAATCTCTCCTCAAATTCCTTAGCCACCTATCAAGGAAATAAACTTCACAAAATACATTTAATCATTGATAAAGGGAGATCGAGGTATTGTCCATGTTTCATCCTTGTAATATTTGGTATCCTTTTGTTTTATAATAATTCCTACTGAAAAATTATTTGGTTAAACAATCTACAAGAGTATTATTTTCTTATTTAATTCATTCAATATCAAATTCATAACTTAGGAATTCAAAGTACCAAGGAGAAATTATTCCTTGAGCTATACCTTTGTTTGGCTTCTTCTTAAGCATATTTCTCATGGCTTCACTATCTGTTTTAACTGTAAATATTATTGTTTCAAGAAAATTTTGAATTTTTCCATCCCTTTTTTAATAAATAAAATTTCTTTCTCATATATATGATATCTTGTTCTTGTATTTGAGAAATTTCCTGATTTGTATCCACAAATTCCCAATTTCCCTTCAGGTATGTCCTATATTAAAACAACTAATCAAACATTGTCAAAAGCATCTGTATATAAGAAAAAAAGGATAGGTTTTTTGGGGTTATAAAGAGTTGGTAGATGCATGCATTTAGCCTTAACATTTTGTATTTCCCTTATTACATTCTCATTCCATCTATAGTTTTTATCTTTCATTAAATATTGAATGATTTTCTTGTCTTTTTCCAATCCATTATAGAATGGTGATACATAATTCAAACATCCAAGAACTCTTTGTATCTTTTTCTTATCTACAAGTATATCAAGAAATTCTTTAATCCTTTGAAGTATATGAGGTTTAAATTTAACTTTACCTTGGTCTAGATGTAAACCAGGAAAATCAATTAATAATTTTCCAACCTCCATCTTTTTGCAAATAGAAACATTGTCTTTTGTTTGATTGCTGCAAATAATTTTTCCAAATGAACCAAATGATTGAAATGATTAGTCTCATTTTCAGAAAATATTATTATCATTTATGTAAACAACATGAGATTATTTTAAATTCCTTAACACTTGATCCATTCTTCTTTGGAAGTATATTGGTGCAGTGCATCATCTAAAATGATTTACATTTTATTTGCATACTCATTGAGAGACTGAAAAATGTTATTTTATACTTGTATTCTTCTCTTATCTTGATTTGTCAAAATCTCGATTTGCAATCAAACTTGGAAAATATCCTTTTTATTTTGTACCTCTTCTTATCAAATTTAAATTAAATAGAATTAGATAATTAAAAGGTATAATAATATCATTCAGAGGTTTATAATTTATATAGAATCTATTTTTACCTCTTTCTCTTTTTGTTCTTTTATTGACAATAAATGTTGCACATGAGAATGGGCTTTTACTTAGCATTATAAAATTACCTTCAATAAGATCTTGTAAATGCTCATCCATCACTTTTACTTCTATAGGGATCATTAAATATATCGATTCATGGGGTATTATTGATCTATATTCTATCTTTATTTTAATTTCACTCTTCTTGTTCCTGATTTTAAAATTGCAAAGGATTCATACTACAACATTCTCTTTAAAATATTTCTTTGATTTTTTTGAATGCTTCTTGTTCTTTAACCTGTGAATTAGCAGACTCATGATATTATTTGATCTCTTTCATTATTTATTTTCTTTTTATTTTTTATAGGTTTATTCTAAAAATTGTATGTTATTAATTTTGGAATCGATATTTCTAATTGGCCATATTCATGTCCCAATGAGACTTGGCTTTTGTTGGGAATAAAAGGTTCACATTTAGTAAGAAACAAATAACCCAAATTTGTTTTACTATCTAACTCATTATATTATATGAAATTAGTGATGAATACCTTTCCCATGATTTCGATATGGACATCTTGTGCGTACCTTCCCATTTGAATTCTTTCTCCATTGATCACATATCCATCTAGGAGATCCAACCTTTCTTTCTAAAATTCTCTTGGAATAACATTTATTTTGCAAATGATTTGGCTGAACCAGAATCCAAAAATTCATCCAACTAGAATTTATTGTAGCCTAAAAATATAATAAAATTATAATATATGCACAATTTTTATCTAAATATACAACTCCTACTTGCTCTTTCATAGAGACTAAGATATTTTTTGATGAATATTTGTTTGAAGAATATTTATGTTCTTCTTATTTGAATAGTATATCCCGAACCTCCTCCACCAATTGATTAAGGCTTCAAATGTATTTTTGATGGAATTTGAGAAGCCAAATGAGCTCAATAGCATCAGAAACAAGCAAGTTTAACTTCTTAAAAACAATTATAAAATCATTAGAAGACCTTGGAATAACTTCATATTCTAAACTAGAACGTTTATTCTTTACGTCATGTTGTTGTTGCCAAGGAGGTATAATGTAACCTACTTCCTTTTGTTTTGAAAGAGTTTTGAGCTCTTTTTGGTTTTTCAAGATCCTTTAATTTTTGTAAATACATTTTTATAGAGACTTCTTTCTTCTCCTATCATGGCTTCTCAGTAAGGATCTTTGAGATTTTCCATCTCAATCTTATGTTGCACATATTTCAATGGTTACTTTAGCAAAGAGGTTACAAAATTATCATCATCATTAGAAATTTTTTCTTCTAGATATTAAATCTTCTTATTTTTATGCTTCATCATCTGATGCGATTCTAGCAACAGATTGACTAATTCAGACAACTGCTCATTTTTTGAATCTATTTGTGAATAATCAATAATTTCCCACTTCTAATTTTTGTCACGATCTAGAAATACAGTACAAATTTTAGTTGTAAGATTCAAATTCTTAGGGAAATTAGTTGAATAATGAGGACCTTTACAAATAAAACATTTTACAAATTTATGTACAAAACCTTTTTCCTTTATTTTTCTTTAAGAGTTATTGTTTTTGTTGATGTCCTTTTCTGATGGACTATTTTTTGTGGAAAATATTTCTTTTTATATTTTCCCTTCTTCAAATCTCTTTCTTTTCTATAGTGAGTATCTTTACTATACCCTTTATATTTCTTATTGCATTTCTTGCATTTACAACTTTTTCTACAAGATTTTCTTTTGAACTATCTAATATTAGAAAATTATTTAAAACTTTCAGTAGGAGGATTACTACAAAACTCTCTTAAATTACACGTGGAATTATATTCCTCAGCATTGCATTTAATGCTCATAACAAAAATTGTTTTTTTTCACTTATAAGTAAGCAAATTCTTTATCTTAGCAAAAGTGCAATTAGAAATTGTGGTATTTTTCTTATCAACTATATAATATTTCACCCAATTACCTAGATCACATGGTAGAGAATTAAAATAATATTTCTTTACCAAAACACCATTTTTTAATTTAGATGGAACCATATATTTCTCAAAAACTAAACATTTGTGAAATGATCCCAAGTTTTTACGTTTGAGTTTGAATAAAATCTTTTTTGCTTATGTTTCAATATTTTTCCTATCTCCATAAAATATATCAAGGAGCAATAATTTCGTCTAACCAAAACCAACATTATAAATGTTCTCTCTATCCATGTCTAAATATTTTACTATATAATTATCTCCATCAATCTTAGTTGAGGGGCCATGGTCTAGGAATCCATTCCACAAATGTTTTAACTTTCCTAACAATAGGCGAGATGCATATAATACTTTTGTTGGATCGTTCCAACCAACTTTTCGATCAATTTTTTTCTAATTTGTCAATCCAAGTGCAAATATAATCATATGGGTTGACAAGATAATCTAAATTTAAGATATATTCTGATGTAGCATGAGGCCTCAATTGTTCAAGATGAGTATTTTCAGTTAGAAGCTCTTTTTGTTTACAATTAGGATCAATTTTTACCATAGATTTTTTTTCCCATTCTTTAGAAACTTGCACTTCATCAAGATAAAAAATATACAAAAGAATATTCTAAATCAACATCTAAACTAACAGAAGATTGAAAATATAATTATATATCAGAATCTTTTCTTGCATAAGTAGGTTCAATAAATATTGGCTCATCAATTTCTTCATTAATTCTTACTTTAGCCATCCAATCATTTTATGTTACCTAATTTTTAGATTGGTGGTGGATGAATAGGTGTGAGTGCCTTAGGTTCATAATAAAATAATCCTTTTCTCCATTGAACTATAATATTTTTCTTTCCTTCCTATGGGATTTTTTTTTTTAATTATTCTTTTGAACTATCATGCTCAACTTGATCCACTCATATCTTCTTGACATAATATTTGAATTTATCTATTTTCCTAGATACGAGACCTACCAATACCTTAGTAGCCTCATTTTCTCATTTCTTTTCATAATTATGTTGATTATCATATTTTTGGTTTATATATGATTCAACCTTTGACTGGCTATTGTATAAGGCGTTGATTGAAGTGTTCATGATTTTTACCTAATGTGAAATTGTTGAAGTGTCATTCAAGACTATAGATGACATATTTTCAATCCTTTGAGTGCCAATACTAGTATTTTTATTAAAATATAAAGTGTTCTTTACATCTACTGCTAAATCAATAATGTTTCTTGTGTAGAAATCTACCACTGAGCTATCTAGTTTCTCTAAGCTTCTAATTTTTTGTTTCCTTCTTATCACATTATGTAATATTGATTCATATCATCCCCATAATTTACTATCTTCATTTATGACACTAAGATACTAGGGAGTTGACCATCTTCCAGGTTCATAACTGGTGATTTCTTCTTTTTTTCCTTCAATTTCTAGATTGAATATGTATATCCTTTTAGTATTTTCTCTTGGAAGGGATTTTTTCACCATACTTACCTTTTTAGGAATTTTAGTGATCTTTATACCTTTTCCCTTCCTATCTGTGTCTTCTTCCTTTGGAGTTAAATCTAGTTTTAGACTAACTTGTCTTGCTAGAGCATCCATCAATTCTGGACAACGCTTAAATTTGACAGTGTAGCCATAGATGATCTAGAAGGATGAGGGTTAATAGATTATTGTTTTCTATAAATATAATGACTAAAATACCCTAGAGATTATTTTGGGTTATAATCAATGTATGGCTTGTTGAGAGAACTAGGAATTGTTCTAGACAAAGAATAACTTATAGGATTTTTCTTAAAATATCTTCTTAGTGCATCTTCTTCAATTTCTTTTGCCAATATTGTTTGTTCAGGATATGTAATTAAATCTATTGTAGATAAGTGTTTACTTTGCATTTTGGGAGTAACAGACCATTTGGAAGAAGTTGGTACATCCAGATCTCTAAATCTAGGATGATTTTGTTCATTGATCAACTTATCTATGATTGGAAATCCTATATGAAATCTTGGATAATCAATATGCCCCACATAGTGTACAAGGTTTGACATACTAGATGTATTATTTATAATCAAGTTGTTATTGTTTATTTTAGAGGAATCCTTGATGCCTCTAAGGGTGATGGTCACATTAAGGTGAAACCAAATTTACCTTTATCTTTAGATGATAAATTTATTATTTTTTCTTTCTATTTAATTCTAGAAATCAAAGGTGTTGATCTCCAATCAGAATCTATATATTCAACCATAGGAGGTCAATGCGTTTATATATTGATTAATAGTGTATTTCCTCCATATTTCCCAATAGGGGTAACTTATCCATAAGGTAGTTTAAACCTTGAGTGAAAATAAAGCTAATAATTTGATTGGTTAGAGACCCATACATGTCACTATGATATGAACGAAAAAATGTATTTCATAGGTTTTCGAGGAGAAAAATAACACATAAAGAGCTTCATCGAACTAAAGAGAATACACAAAATGTGTAAACATTTATTTTGGTACTCAAAAAAGTGAAAAGACTTAAGCAGTTTATTAAAAGTGTGTGCTAATAATGAGATCGGTTAGGATTCTAGGGAAGGGGCCAATAAACACATAGGACAAAGGCCTCAAATTTGTAACTTAAAATCTAGGAGACCTAAGTTAAAGGTCAATGATTAAAAATAATAAAAGTGCAAGGGCCTTAGGTAGGTGCTAGGGTTTTGATAAAGGTTAAGGTTTTTCAGAATCCCTAATGCATAATTAATAAAATTAACCCTTGCAAGTTTAGGATTTTTAAAATTTTTAATGGCCATGGTAATTCAAAACGAAAATAATTGAATAAGTATCTCCAGGATACAAATAAATAATGATTGATTAGATAAAAATGGATCAAGATTTATAGAAAGGATGTGAAAAAAATAGATGATTTGGATATGATATGATTTTGGATTGCATAGAAATATGGTATTGACTAGGTCTGTCTAGATTGTGGGCGATGAAAGAAAGTGTGATAGAAAATATTACTCATGAGATGGTGGAAATGCTATTTTTTTATGGAAGGTATCCAAATCACCGAGTTAGAAGACATATGTCAAAATTTATTCCAAAGAAATATGTAATCACTTGCCCCAAGCTTCTAATAAGGCATGATACATTATAAATGGATGAGTGGACTAGTGTGATGGAAATGGATAGGTGAAGGATGTTGGAAGTATCTGTTGTCATTGTGTGGAATACATGTGTTTTCCTTTGTTAGCTATGTTAGAGGATATATGCAATAGTTTTTGGTTGGTGCAGTATGTTGTATACTCCTAAGGGGGAGTATGTAGAGAAGGTGTGAAGAAAATAGAGTGCAGTAAAGGAAAAGGAAGTTGCAAAGCAATTGTTGTCCCTTATAGGTGTTGCCCTTGGGGGAGAGAAAGTGTGTATGATTTATGTCAAAGGGAAGCAAATAAACTAAAAAATGTGTTTCCCTTTTCCATTGATGTTAAAGGGAGAGATATTTAATTGAAAAACCTTGTGAAGCAAGGAGGAGAAAGAGAAAGTGTTGGAAAGAGTTGATGTTGGTGTAAGGGGGAGCAGTGTGCACTAATGTGCAATATATGTTGTTTTTTGTTGTTGATGGTTTTTCATGTGTTTCCATCAATAAAAAAGGGGGAAATTGTTGGAAGTATGTGTTTCCATCATTATCAATATATCTTTGTTGTTGCATTGATGTCAACCTATGGAGATGATTTGATTGGTTGCATTATGCAGGACTCATTAGTAGTATCATTGATGTCAACCTCTAGTATTGATTTGATGAGAATATGCTTGTTGATGTTCAAAATTTTGTGTGAATGAGATTTTGAGAAGGTGTTGCAGATGTTGAGATGGTGTTTGTGATTCTTGGTTTCCAAGTGCTTTTGAGAAAATTTGAATAAAAGAGGAAACAATGTAGTAAAGAGTGTTTAGCGTTTTTCTCCAAATTTGTTCATGGTTGAATATTTGAATATGTAGTTTGGATATGTTGATAAAAGGTGTTTAGAGGTGTTATATCCAAAGTGTCAGCCTTTCATTCATTCGATAGAAGAAGTGTTCACCGATGTGTGAATTATTTTGTAGTGTTGTCTGGGAGAAATGGTTTTGCTCTACATTTCGCCAAATTGTGGTTTCTAGTCTTATAGATTTGGAAGCATGCTTATATTTCTCATATCTATCTTTAGTCTGAGTTGTTTGAGTTTTGGTGCTCCACAAGGTTGGATTCATTAGTTATAGTGTGTGGAAGGTTAACTAGTTGTACATAATGAGTATTTTCTTCAAGTGTATGATGTTGTGAAGGATTTGTTGGATTTTAGGGTGTTGATGGAATATTCTAGATTATGTTTAAGAGTTATATGTGGTATGTGAGTCACCTTTGGATTTGGTGAAGCGTGTACTTAAATTTCTAATGCTTTTAACATAGGTTCGTCCAACCTTGGGTGTTTACACTAATTTTAGATATGCTCTAATTATTTTGGAAGCATGGCATGACATGTATATGTGGATTTAGATCCAAGTTAAGGTTTGATGTGGTCTGTCTTCATTCCTCTCCATCACTGGAATGTTTTTGTATCAACCTAATTTGAAGTTGCACGTTTGAGGTGCACAACCAATCTTGTAGATTATTTTCAAGGTTGAGGATAGTATATCTATGTGTTGAGTTGATGTGAATTATGTTGTGAAGTGTGTGTGATATGTGTTGAAGTGTGAAGTGATGTGTGAGCTTTAACAACTAAGACTACTAGAAGTAGTGAGCAGAAGGTGTCTACATTCTTCAGAGAGAGTGTGAATGTTCTAGTAAAGTAGTGGTGGAAATTTTTTGTTGCTTTGAGATGGATTTCTCATTTTAACAATCTTCTATCTTCTTCTTTCTAATCTAGCAGTGAGCCATTAGCAGAAAGCCCTTATTTCTTTTGGGTAATGATCCCTCTGACAGTGAGCCTATTATATTCTATGTTGCAATTACTTTACATTGTGAGCTAATCTTCATTGTGGTTTTTGCTTCTTGGGTTTTCCACATAAATTTGGCGTTCTCATATTTTTGGATGTGTTTGCATTACTATTTATCCAATTTATATTTTGCTAATGCATGATAAGAGTTTAATGGTTGTTAAGGGTTTAAGGATTAATGCATATCTGAATGCTAATGAGGGTTTTGATGTTTTAATGTACAATTTATTCACCCCCTCTCAGTTGTCTTGTGCATTCAACAAAGTATGGGAAGATAACCGTTATGGAATTAGATTAGGATAAGGGATGTGAATCCCAAAGAATATCTCATAATTGGATAACATTTTTTATCCAATCTATTTTTCAATAGGGAAATTTAGGTGATGGTATCAAATTTAGATGGTATGTGGTCAAAATAATTGACCATGTCAATATTTTTCTAAAATATGTTTTGAAGTATAAGCCCCTAGTCTTTGTCAAGATGAAGGTGGATAGGGAATATGGATAGTGCGTGGTGTAAAATAGTGGAGTAATTAGTAAAAATAAACACACATCAATGAAGATGTTTTACATAAAAGGAATTGAAATGAAAAATTGAACTACTATGACTATCCTCTCAAATCGTCTCATTACTCTCTATTCTCAGTGATATCTCAATTCATGCTCTCAGAGTTATGTATTGCATATGAATTTACAAGATGGAAACCTAATAAATGAGATGCTATATGAAATGTAAAGGTAAATGCCTACATCTACATGTTTTTGGTATTTTTGATTGCAATGCTAAATGATTTATGATGTGATATTGCTGTATTTAAAATGATGCTAAGATGATTATTGCAATTGAAGATGCAATTCTAAATGAAATGATATAGGAAAGTGCAAAAAGTTAAGATACTAATGCTAAAATTTCCATGATAATACTAATATGAACTAAAATGCCAAATGCTAACTAAAATGATCTCAAAATGCTCTCAATTTACAATATGATTTTTGCAGCATAAGTTTGTGATCTAATCCTTCCTTGAAAAGCTATAGAATTTCCTTCTAATTATAGATTTTTCCAAGCCTGGGATGAGGTGGAAAAGATGGACGGTTGAGATTGTGATCTTGAGACATCAACGATACAACACAAAGAGGTTGGAGGGTTTCATGGAGGCTGCTCCATTTGGAAGGGCAAGTCTTCCAAGTATCAAAGAGCATCAATTAGAAAGAGGAGCCATGTGTCTCCAAGGAGGTTAGGAGGTTAGAAGAATATTTCTAATTTAGAAATTAGAAATAAAAGAAATAATGTGACATCTGATGATGTGGAGGGTGAGTTGGAGGATGTTAGAGAAATATGGAGAAATGTGACAAATTTGAAGAAAAAATTCAAATTTAAATGAAGGAGGGAAATTAACTAAATGACAAATTATTTAATTTGTGCATTTAATTAATTTAACAGGAAAATGATTTTTTGAAATAGAAGAATTAAGGGATGAACTATATAAATAAATTTATCAATTTATTTATATAAGTAGAGGAATTAAGATTTATTAATTAAATAACTAGTATTTAATTAATTTGTAGTCGAGACCATTTTTATGTGTATACATTTTGCCCCTCTTTGAAGTGATGTGTGCAGACACATTGCTTCAAAGAAAATTTTGTCAAGCCGTGATTATAAAAATTTCAACCTGCCCCAGATGCTGATTTTTCAGTGATGATTGATAGATGCCCCCTTGGGAGATAAATTGGTGAATTTTTTAATGGTATATTTTTTAGAAAATTTTGGTGAGTTGATGATTTTGAAAGCTTCAATACAATTCAACAATTTATCTCCCAAAAATTGTTGTGAAATCTGCCCCAGTTGATCAATTTATGAATTTAAGCCCTTTGAAAAATAAAATAAATCCATGCCACTTGATTACCCTCCTTAATAGCCCTTTTAATAGGTTAAAAGTGAAATATAAGCTCATTTGTGCATTTACCATTTCAATTTTTTTGAGATTGAGCAAGTTTGAGCATTTAGAGCAAAATGGCGATCTTGATCCAGAATCATCAATTCGAGCGTGTGAGGCGGTACAAACGCCCGACAACATACAAACCTCTAGTACAAACTTTGAAAAACCCCTCTTTGTGAATTTTGAAATGATTTTTCCCACTTTTTTGAATTTTTTAAAAATTTTACGCCAAACGTTTTAGCGCCTCTATCGGATAGAATAGCGCATAGGTCACCTATTTTAGCACATAGATTTAGAGATTTAGCGCATCCATGACCTGATGCAGTGCATCGGTTTAGAGTTTTAACACATAAGTTGATCAGGTCTTAGGCTAGATAAAGTTACGCATCCATGTGATGGAGTAGCACATCCATCAAAGTAGCGCATCGATGGACTGTTATGGCGCATGACTGCCAAACTCCAACACATTCATAGAATTGGCACATAGATGTACTATTGTGGGGCATAGATCAATTTTTCTAGCACATCTGTGCTTTAGCACATGGAAGCGCTATTTTGGTGCATCCATGCCAGAATTAAGAATTTTTGATTTTTCTCCTTGTTGTTGATAGTTTTCGATCGCGCCAGCTTTTGAGTTGATGCTGATTGATGATGTTGATAGATTAGATGATGATTGATTGATAATGATTGAACTCATGATAGGTGAGGATCAATGATAGGTTGATAGATTGACCTCATGATAGGTGAGATGCAGTTGATAGATTGATTGCTGATTTTGCAATTTTTGTTGATTGATAGGAGACTGATTTAGGAGTACTAATGTCTCGAGAGCGATTCTCGAAGACATGGGATATGATCCCACAACTAGTACAGGATGAAATGGATGTGATTGAGAGATGAGGATTGTACTACCTTATTGACCCAAGTTAGGATTAACCGGGCATTATTGACAACACTAGCAGAGAGGTGGCATAGCGACCACAACACTTTTCACTTGGTGACTGGCGAGATGACTGTCACACCAGAGGACATATACCAGATTCTTTAGATTCCCATGGTTGGAGAGGTTGTTTTGTATGATGCCACTGAGTAGGGAGGCACAAATGCCTTATGTTGGATTTTTTCATGATATCTAGATCAGTGGGTATGAGCTGTCTTGGCAGGAGTTATTTGAGAGTTATGCCCCATTACCTTCTTTACTTGCTGGATTTGTGGGTGGTTTCTTATGTCCCAACCGTAGGTCAAAGGGAATATCTGTGGGATGGGGTAGGACACTAGAGTAGATGATATTACAGGGGAGTTGAAATGCTTGGGGTTCATGCATGCTCGCCCATCTTTATCATGATCTACATCAGGTAGTTTACCTAGGAGCTGCCAACCTCTCAGTCGAGGTCACATTACTTTAGATCTAGGCATGGGAGAACATAGCAATGACACAACCAGTTACAGATAGAAATCAACCACATGGGAGACCCTATGTTTATGGATACAATCAGACATTTGTCCAACATAAGCTAGGAAAATTGGAGTATTGGAGACGGGTACTTGATGACCTTGATACAGTTACATGGTGCCCGTACTTGGATTGTGAGTAGTGGGCCAAGGATCATCTAGAGATGCCTTATGTGTGCACCGCTAGATTTTTGATGTTGTATCATTTTTCATTTCTTGACATCATTGTACAATTTGACATTATTATTTTGAGGCTATATATGCAGTGGTGATTAGTGATCTATGATGTGTTTATACTTTTATGATGGATGCATGTTATTTTATGTCTTATATGTTATGTTATGTTTTATGTTTGGATTCATTAATGTGATGACGATGTATGATTTTATGAATTTATGAATGATGCATTTATTTTTGATGGATGAGATGGACGCGATTATGCAAATGATATGGTATGCACTGTGTTTTTGTATTTTTCATGTGTATATATCGACAATATGGATGAATGAATACAAAATGGTTTATTATATAAATGCATGGATATGTTAAATGCATGGGTATGTATGATTTATGATTTCCAATGCATGAGAAATGAATGGATTGATGTTGGATATGATAAGTGTAAGTGTATGGAATATATGAATGGATGTAAATATACAAATGAATTTATGTTATGCTCTGATGTGATATGGATTATGATTTTATATGCAATGAATGTTATTATGTCAATGGAATGAAATGCACTTTTCTATATTTTTGGTATTTTTCTAGTGCACATATATGACCTAAATGCATGAATGCAAATTAATTATGATGATGGCTGGATTATGATGTTATTATGGCAATTGTTATGATGAATGCATATATGAATGGTTTATGTATGAATGAAAGAATAAGTTTATTATGATTTTGATGTATGATAATGAATTAATGAATGATGATGTTATTATGGATGATGCTTCATTTTTGGAATATTCGTGATGCAAATATTGTGCTAAATGAATGCATGAATGGTTTATGATGTTGGATTTTGTGAATTGAAAATATATGATATGATAATGATAATGATGGATTTATGGATGGATGTATGACAATGCTTTCTAATAATATGATATGGAAATTCTAATGCAAATGAATGATTTTTTTGTTGTGTCATGTGTACTCAATATTTTAATGAGAGATAACATAATATTGAAAGTTGCCAACCTTGGAAAAATTTCTAATGCAAATGTAGAACTAATATGAATGCAATCCTAGCTATGCATTGTTTCCATCTAATTATTGTGCTTTGTATCACCATTGAGCATTTTATTATGTTGAAAGTTAGTACAAACATCAATGGTATAATTAGACCATGATGACCCGAGCATAACTTCCATACAACTTCCGTTGAGATTTGATAGTGCAACATAAAACAAGCATCTAGGTATAATGGGACTGAGATGACCTGAGCATCACTTGTGTAAATAGGAAAGAGTTAATAATTTTCCCATGGAACTTCAGAATGTCATCAATGATACTTTGTACAGCATGTCCCGTGACAATTGACACAGTAGTAATGATTGAATCACAAACATTAGACAAAGAAAAATATCATTCTTGGTCATAGCCCCTCTAGTTTGCGACATCATTGAGGTACTCTAGAGAAATGATAACAACAATTGGAAATTCAGGCTAAAATGATCCGACCATGATTTAGAATATGATCATCCAGTGAGAATTGATTTGATTGCCTTGATGCTTGATTTGATTTGGATGGTTGATTGATCAATCTTCAATTTGATGGTTAGGATGATTGTTGTTTTTGCCAAGTTTGCCTTATTGTTTGTTTTCCTGTTGATTTAAGCTCCATGGAGTTTTTCCCCCAGGAAAGATAAGATTTTTCCACCAGTGAGAACAAACCAAGCCAAAGTGGGACACGACCATAGTAACCAGATATGGATATGAAGCTCATTTTATGATTGGAATGTATGCACAATGGAAAGAAGATGATCAAGACACGTTCAAATAGATGGAGAAGCTGACTTATCCCAAATAACATTTGTTTCCAAGTTTTCACCATTTGTTTTTTTATTGCACTTTTTCAAATTTTATGATTTTTTTGCTGTTACCAAGATGACTGTTTGCTAGGTTTTCATCAAGACAACAATTTTTTTGGTTTTTTTTTCTATTTTATATATATATATTTTGATCTTTTTGATTTTTTTTCTGTCACCAAGATGCCTTTTTTCCATGTTTTCATCAAGGCGACCATTTTTTTTCAGGACATGTTTTGATTTTTATGAAATTTTTAGGACTTTTTCCAATTTTTATGGATTTTTCAGGACTTTTAAGCATGTACTAGATGCATTATGTGTAGAACTTCTTTAGATGAAGGTTGTTCATCGGTTCTTCAAATAGACCCCCTTATAGTGTAGATAGATGATATGCCCCCAATCTAAATACTGATACAATAACAAAAGGGCCTAACCAATTTGGCTCAAATTTTCCTTTCTTTTCTTGATCCTGCTGATTACGGGGATTTTCCTTCAATACTAAATCACCTACCTGAAATGTCTTTGGTTTAACCTTGTGATTGTAGCTCCTATAAATTCGATACTGTTATGCTTTTAGGTGATCCACTACAAGTTGATGACATTCATCCAACAATTCTAGCTCTTGTAGTCTAGACACTTGGTAATCTTCATCTGAAATGAGACCTTTCAAGGACACATAGAGTGATGGTATCTCAACGTCAAAAGAGCAAGATGAATTCAAATCCATATACAAAGGCATATGGTGTGGCTCCTATGGGTGTGTAGATGCTTGTACGATAGGCCCATAAAGTAGGGTTTAGTTGAATATGCCAATCTCGTCTAGCATCGTTGATGGTTTTCTTTAAAATATTCAAGATAGTTTTATTTGAGGCCTCTACTTGGCCATTTCCCTAAGGATAATAGGGCATAGAAAACCGATGCTGGATGTGGAACCTTTCACATAGTTCTTGTAAGTCCTGATTTTTGAAAGGTCCACTATTGTTAGTGACAATGGATTGAGGAATACCATACCTACAGATGATGTAGTTTAGGATGAACAATGAGATCTGCTTCCATGTGATGGTGATTAAAGGCATGGATTCGACCCACTTTGTAAAGTGCTATGTTGTTGTAATGATGAACTTGTGTCCATTGGATGATGATGGATGAATTTTTCCTACGAGATCTAATCCCCACTAGCAAAATGGCCATATTGATGTGAAGGGATGCAAGTCTTGTGTGGGTGCATGGATTAGATTACCATGGATTTGGCATTTTTGACATATTTTGACAAATTGGAAGGACTCCCTCTCCATATTTGGCCAGCAGTACGCCAAATAAAGGAGTTTCTTAGCGAGTGTTAGACCACTTGAATGAGTTCTGCAGATACATTCATGGAATTCTTGCAAAGACATTTCAAACTCTTCGCGTTCTAGACATCATAAGAGAGTTCCATCGAGACCTCTTCAGTAGAGTACATCCACTATAAGGGTATGGCGAGCAGCTTGGCAGATGAAGTTTCATTTTTGGTTTCATGAGAGATCGAGAGGAAGGGTATTATCTTTTAGGTAGGTATAGATCTTCCCGTAGATTGAGGTATCAACATCAATAAGGTGGCATATGAGTTGTGACTCGAGATCGTCATAGGCATGGGTAAAAGAATGTTCCACCATGAACTCATAACGAGTTCATTTTTCTAGAATTTGTAGCAAAGAAGCAATGGTAGCCATAGTATCAACAACTTTGTTGTCAATCCTTGGGATTTGAGAAAATTTAATGTCAAGAAAATAGTTCTTGAAGTCATCAATCATCCTTTTATAGGGCATCATTTTTTCATCCTTTGTCTTATAATCATTGTTGACCTAATTAATGACTAGTTGAGAATCCCCATAGACTTGCAGCTCTGTGATTTTCCATTCTACAACTATCTTGATGCTAATGATAAGTGCTTCATATTATGCCGTGTTGTTGGTGCATGGAAACATTAGTCGGTATGATTTCAAAATAGTATGCCCTTGGGGAGTGATGAATAGAATTCTGGCTCTTGATCCATGTTGAGTATATGAGCCATCAAAATACAATACCCACTATTTTGTTGTTATAGTGAAGACATCAACATCTAGAAACTCCACGTGTAGGGGATGATGATCATGAATCAGTGCGTCTGCTAGTTGGTGAGTGATAGCTTTCCCTTTTTTTTCATTTCTGTCAACATATTGGATGTCAAAATCATTGAGTATCATTACCCATTTGGCTAATCTTTCTGTCAGATTTGCTTTGCTAAGGAGATATTTTAATGGATCCATCTTTGCTATGAGTTTGATTTTATGAGTTAGCATATAATATCACAATTGTTGTGTAGTGAGCACGACTGCTAAAAAATATTTTTCAATGGATGTATAGTTGATTTCATAACCATTTAGAGTTTTACTGATATAATAGATTGCTCTTTCCTTTCCTGTTGAATCTTCTCGTGCTAACAAAGCTCCCAATGATCAATTAGATGTGGCTATGTACAATAAGAGATGCTTTCCTTCTGCTGGTGGTGCTAGGATAGGTGGACTCATTAGGTATTTCTTTAGTTGTTTGAAAGATGCCTCACATTTCTTGTCCCATTGAAACAAAACATTCTTGTGCAACAAGTGGGTAAAAGGATGGGTTTTATCAGCCAGTTATGATATGAATCTTTTGATGGACTGAAATTTGCCTTGATGGGACCTTAACTGATTGATATTCTTTGGAGGCAAAATTTCCATGATAGATTTTACTTTTTAAAGATCCACCTCAATGGCTTTTTCTGACACTATGTATCCTAATAGCTTTGTCGATGTTACCCAAAACACACATTTATTTGGATTCAAATGAACGTTGAACTTCTCTAGTTAGGTGAAGATTTTGTCTAGTATCTCCAAGTGTCCTTCTCTAGTGAAAGATTTGGCCAACAAGTTTTCCACATAATCCTCCATGAAGGTATGAATCATCTCATGAAAGATGGTTTTCATGGATCTCTGATATGTGGCCCCTACGTTCTTCAATCCGAAGGGTATGACATTCCAGTAGAAGGTACCCCAAGGGCAAGTGAAAGCTGTCTTATCCTGGTCTTCAAGTGCTATCTTGATTTGATTATAGCCAAAAAATCCATCCATGAGTGACAACATGCTATGCCTTGCTATTAAGTGTACAATGATATCAATGTTTGGCAAGGGAAAATCATCTTTCAAACAATCCTTGTTTAGGTCTCTGAAGTTTGTATAAATCCGTATGCTTCCATCAGGCTTAGAAATAGGTACAATACTAGATATCCACTCAGCATAATCAATGGGTCTAATGAATCCTACACCCAATATTTTCTTTAGTTTCGCCTTCACCAATAAGGCAATGCGGTGATGCATTTTTCTCAACTTTTGTTTGACTGGTTTGACTCCTGGAGGGAGGGATAAGTGGTGCATGATGAGATCCGGGTCTATGCCTAGCATGTCTGCATATGACCAGGCATAGTTGATTTGTTGCTCCTCAAAGAACTTGACAAAGTTAGGCTTCTCTTGTTCTATCAAGGATTTTGCTAGGTGGAGAGTTTTTCACTATTTCTTCATTGCCGATATTGATGGACTATGTTGGCTCGATCAAAACTTTAGATCTTTCTTGGAAGTGCTCTAGGATAGTGTAAAATTTCCCATCCTTTGTTGCCTTAGAGAGGTTTTCACCTTTGGATGCAATCTTTATTTTTATTTTTTCTTGATCCGATGTTGCCATGGAATGGTTATTACCACCAGATCTTTCTTTTGTTTTACTCATTTTGTAGTTGGGAAATTTGACACTCCCCCATCTGGAAGCTTCATTATGACATTCAATGGTAGAACCTATTTTAGGATTAACAACATAGAGGAAGTTGACTATGGCCTCGTCGTTTGAAAAGGTGGGGATATCGATGGAGTCAGTTTGGTCCCCATCTATGAGTTCAGGATGCACCGATGGTAGGGAATCGTCCGATGGGTTCAAGTCAGAGGTCGTAAGGGTCCTAATGGTGACATCGTCATCATGCAATACTATGGTAAGGTTGAGGTCTATGATGTTACTTTCTTCTGAGTAATCCATCTCGCTAGAAGTCTGATCGTCTTCACTTGAACCATCGATATTTTGCGATACTAATTCAAGTGGTCTTAGCCTGAGCTTTGTCCCTCCTCAAGTGTGGGTGTATACTTGTGTAGCACATCAATTTAATTATCATGATAGGACTCTTTTGATAGTGAATCCAACTCATATTCATTGAAATTAATTTCATTGTAATCACTTTCTTGCAGTCACAGGATTCGTTCAAGAAACTTCTGCTTTGGGTCTTCCTTCGTTTCTTCATCCTTTTGATGTTCTTTATATCCCAACCCCATCCTATATTTTGGATTTGTTATGATGGGTTGGATGGGTTCCACAATGCCTTCTTTCCTTTTTCCAATAGGTCCTTGTCCCTCATATCCCATTTTTTCAAGATTGAAAATCCTTTGCCATACTGTGTGGTTTGGACATTAGCCATTGCTACTTGAGAATCAGTTTCATCCTTGGAGAGCCAGTTCAAAATATCTTTGTCATCGGATTCCTTTGCCTGGGTGCTTGATTTTATGAATCAACCATTAAAAACTGTAACCGGTTGTGGGGATAGTTGTGATGAGGTTGATGGTTGACCATGGGATTTTGGTGAAGTTAACTATGAGAGGTAGAGGGATTGTTCAATGGAGTATTCACCCACACCTTTTTCTTTGACTTGGAATTTCTTCTCAAATTGTTTGGCCAAAGTGTTTAGCTGGGCTTCAAGGTTGATAGATACAACAAGAGTGGCTTCTTCCTTTTTCTCTGGCTATTTGGATGAGGAACTTGGTTGGCTTCCTTCATTGGAGGATGTGGCTAGAAGCTTTGAAAATGGATTGGATTGACATGAATTACTAGGAATATGAGATGTAGAACCGAGAGCTTCTCGGTTGTGGGGAAAAAAGACATCCTAGACTGACTTAAGGGTATTACAATATTTAGGGCTATTCGAATCAACATGAATGGTAATTTCTTTCCCATTGCAAGGAAATTTCAAGCACTGGTGGTACGTTGGGGGAATTGCCTGCACTTCATGAATCCAGGGACGACCTGAGAGTATTTATATGTTAAGTCTTTATCTAGAACTTGGAAAATAATTTTTTTTTGAATTGTCCTTACCTAAATTGGTAGTAAAATTAATCCCTTTGAAGCCCTTTCCTCAATATCATATGATTTGATGGTGATCTTTTTCCTTGCATCTATTGCATTTTTAGAATATCCTAGTGCACAAAAAAGCTTTAAAGTACACATATTAAGACCAACTCCCCCATCTATTGGGACGTGCTTGACATGACTTTTATGGATTAGGACCTTGATGTGGAGTGTTGCGTTATGAGGATGGGTGAGAGATACATCATCATTTTCTGAAAAGGATAAGCAATAAGATGCAACTAAATTTCCCACCATGGCTTGGAAAGTGCAAACTTCAAAATTATTTGGTATTGTTGTATGAACTAGGAATTTTTCCAATACCTCTTTGTGGGTGGGTGAGATTTTAAGGAGCTCCAATATTGATATTTGCGTAGGGATCTTTTGGAGCTGATCGAGAATGTTATATTGATGAGATGGAGTAGCGGGTGTTTTGGAAGTATTACCTTTTAAAACATATTTGGTTTGTGCCCTTGTTGTCATGTTTACAGGCACACTATCCTTTTTTCCTTTTCTTTTTATGACATTAATTTGATTATCTGTTGCAACCATGTCTTGTTGGATATTATGGATTTGATTAGAGAGAATTTTGACATCATTAATTGGATGATTAGTTGCAACAGTTTCTTTTGTGTGATTGATCTCAATGTCATTTGTATGATCTTCAACAACTAAAATATGATAGATGGTAGTGTCATGAGCGTAGTTCAAACTTTTTCCTTTGTCATTCATGGTAGAAGATGCCCCTTTGTCAGAATTGGGTAAGGGGTTCTTGAATACCCCATGATCAGTGTTTGTTTGGGGTTCTTCTATTTGTATGATCTTATTGTAAATCAAGTCTTGTATCTTGTGTTTTAATTTAATGCAACTATTGGTTAGGTGACCTTTCCATCAGTGAAATTCACAATAGTGGGCCTCGTTCCACCATGATGATTTTACTTTGGTTCAAAGCCTTGGGTGTCAGGTAGAGTGATAAGATTTTCCACAAGAAGTTATTTCAATGCGAATTCATATGATTTGAAAAAAGGTGTGAACTTCCTGAGGTTGTTCGATGTTTGGTATGGTAGTCTAGGTGGAGGATTATTTTGGTTGTTGTTCTGATTCATGTTCTAGTTGGTGTTATTTTGATTTGGGGTTTTGTTGGTCTTGGGTGTGTTTCTTGATAGATTCAAGACCGGTTTGGCATTATGCATTTCATTTGAAGTATCATTACCAAAACTTTGGTTTGTCATTGTGGGAGGAATTGGCTGAATTGTATTTGTTGTAAATTTTCAAGATTCATCGCTTGACCTAACCTTCTTAAACTTTTATCCCATTTTCAATTAATTTTTCAAAAGTCAGAGGAAATTGTAATCGAGCCTATAATTCATATCATCATTTAAGTTGTCAATGAATGCCTCCATCTTTTCTTTTTTTGGTATGGGATGAGGGTACCATACAAATAATATTTTCCACCTTTGCAAAAATACTAGGAATAATTCCCCCTTCTTTTGTTTGACATTGCAAAGGTCGTTCATTGTGATCTCATGTTGGATGTTATATGAATATTGGGTGATAAATTTGTTGACTAATTCTTCGAAGGATTTGATCCATGGGTAATTGCGAGAACCATTGCATACATTTCCCTCCCAAACTGCATGGGAATAAATTCATCAAGTATGTTTCCTCATGGGAAAATTTGAGACTCATTGTTTAGAATTCCCTTATGTGATCTATTGGATCTATTTTTCCATTGTATTTGTCATATTTAGGGAATTCACAATGTTTGGGGAATAGTATCATGTTGACCAATGGATCAAAAGGGTAGGGGAATATATATTGTATCGAGTATCTCTTGGTGGTTCCAGTTTGCATGTTTTTCATTTGTTGTTGGAGGGTTTGTATTTGTTGTTTTAAAGTATCCACGGGGTCATTGGTTCTTGCTTCATTTTTTGTTTCAGTTTCAGTTTGTGTTTCAGTTTCTGTCTTCTTAGGAGTTCTCTTTAATTTTGTGATATTAAAATATTCAGGTAGTTGGACCCTTTTGTTTGCTAGCATCAAAAGGTATTTCTCACCCCCCCTTTCAAAGATCCTCTTCATGAATTTATGAAAATTGGGATCTTGTTCTATGGTTTCATCCATTATTTCTTCTACCTCATCTCGAGGAACTCCAAAAAAAGGGGTTCTCCCCTCTTTCAGCCAGGGTGTTTTGGTCTTCAATTTCTTTTTCCTCAAGTTTTTGCTTTTGCAATCTCGTTAAAATAGGCATACAAGTGATGAAAATGTTCTAAATTTTTTATCAAAGTTTGGGAGTGCCAAAAGAACTAGTTTAAATCTGGTTAAGCACGTTTGTTTTAGGATGAAGGATGATGAATCCTGATAAAGGATGATGAATCTTGATGGTGAAACACAACTACCAAATCAGAAATAGGTGTAATGATGAGGAAATTTTGGATGTTTGATCAAAGTTTAGTTGAGGGATCATCACTTGAAAATGCTAGTTACAACAAGTTTGAGATTTTGGTATGATTGAGGAGAGGTCTTGGACTGAAAACGATCCTGAATTATGAGGTCAAAATTCAGACAGACAAGGATTTTACATATCTATTTTCTAGATTGTATGGATGCCCTATAATAGTGAAAAGATGTTCTAAAAGGGAGATGCACAAAAAAAGAAGATTGGTGTGCTAAAATATTGCAAGTATACGCTAGAACAAGATATGTATGCACCAAAATATGGTACAGATGTGCTGCAAGATTATATAGATGCGCTAAAACAATGTATTGATTCGCCAAAACAGTAAAGGTATGCACTAGAATATGATAGGGATGCACCAAAATAGTAAATGGATGTGCTAAAAGATGGAAGGAATGCGCTGGGGTAGTCAATGGATGCGCTAAATTGGAAAATGTTATCTGGTTTTTGACAGTCTAAAAGATTTTTTTGGTTTTTTGGTAGAGAATTTGATTGTTTGATTTGGATATTCTTCTTAATCAAATGGTTGAATGTTTTTGTGTGATGTTTGCTCAAAATTTACTTCAAAACATGCATGTGAAATATATTAAGAAAGTACAATCCCTATGGCTATGAAGGATAGTATTTACTGGATTCCCACTTGGATTGCTCCAGTTGTGCTTAATTTTGGAAAATGATTAGAGGCTTGACCACAATAGCTCCCCCTTATATTGCACTCACTTCTCGGGTCAGCCAAGCATTGGTCCTCATGAATCTCCCATGATAGACTTCTCATTTATACTAAAAACCATAAGAATGTGGGACGATTTCAGAGGTTATACCTCTTGCACTAGCAAATAGAAAAAAAGAATTTTTGGCTTACTACAACCAAGGGTTGTAGTAGTGAATTCTGTTCATGGGGGATCATCCATATAGAAAGAGACCATTGTTTCCCTTCTTGTCAGAACAATCCTCATGATACTTGAAATTTCCTCAAGTACCCACACTTATATCTTGGGTGGAAGTTGCTTGGCTTTAGCGTGTTCCTGGTTGGGTCGTTCCCTTGGGGTGATTACCTCTTGTCACACCAAGGCAGACCCTCTAAGGAATAAATGCAATAAAAAGAACGGGTCTAGATTTTTGATCACCCAATTAAGGGAAGAGCATACACTCCTACCACTCCAAAAACACAGTAGGCATTTTGTTCAATTATCCTTCTAATTAGGCTACGTTCCCAACTTAACAAAAATAAATAACAATAAACTCCAACCCCTACAGCATAAATCGTTATTAGTTTCTGTTCATTTTTATTTGATATAGTTCTTGTGGTTTCAGTAAAGTCTCTAATAGCGTGTAAAATTCCTGCAAAATAGAGAGAAGCAATTTAGTTCTCAGAATTATAAATTTATGGAAAATAAAACCAAATGCGCCAAAAAATCACATAAATGTGCTAAAAGATGTTATGAATGTGCCAAAACAGTCTACGTAAGCGCTAAAAGAAATTATTTATGCACTATAAAAATCCATGTATGCGCCAAATGATGAGACAAATGCACTTCATGATTCGACACATGCGCTAGAACAAAGCACTAATGCATCAGAGAATGTTTCTTATGCACTAAGAGATCTCACGGTTGTGTTGAAACCGTATACATCTGAACCTGTAAACACACTTTTCTAGAAAAATATTAAAAAACAGGGGCTGGGGCCCCAAAGTGGGTGCCAATTTATGTGTGGTGTAAAATAGTGGAGTAATTAGTAAAACTAAACACACATTAATGAAGATGTTTTACATAAAAGGAATTGAAGTGAAAAATTGAACTACTATGACTATCCTCTCAAATTGTCTCATTGCTCTCTACTCTTAGTGATCTCTCAATTCATGCTCTAAGAGTTATGTATTGCACATGAATTTACAAGATGGAAACCTAATAAATGAGATGCTATATGAAATGTAAAGCTAAATGCCTACATCTACATGTTTTTGGTATTTTTGATTGCAATGCTAAATGATTTATGATGTGATGCTGTTGTATTTAAAATGATGCTAAGATGATTATTTTAATTGAAGATGCAATCCTAAATGAAATGATATAGGAAAGTGCAACACATTAAGATACTAATGCTAAAATTTCTATGATAATACTTATATGAACTAAAATGCCAAATGCTAACTACAATGCTCTCAATTTCCAATATGATTTCTGCAACATAAGTTTGTGATCTAATCCTTCCTTGAAAAGCTATAGAAGTTCCTTCTAATTATAGATTTTTCTTAGCCCGGGATGAGGTGGCAAAGATGGACGGTTGAGATCGTGATCCTGAGACATAAACAATAGAGAACAAAGAGGTTGGTGGATTTCATGGAAGCTGCTCCATTTGGAAGGGCAAGTCTTCCAAGTGTCAAAGAGCATCAATTAGAAAGAGGAGGCATGTGTCTCCAAGGAGGTTAGGAGGTTAGAAGAATATTTCTAATTTAGAAATTAGAAATAAAAGAAATCACGTGACATGTGATGATGTCGAGGGTGAGTTGGAGGAAGTTAGAGAAATATGGAGAAATGTGACAAATTTGATTTAAAAATTCAAATTTAAATGAAGGAGAGAAATTAACTAAATGAAAAATTATTTAATTTATGCATTTAATTAATTTAAGAGGAAAATGATTTTTTGAAATAGAAGAATTAAGGAATGAACTATATAAATAAATTTATCAATTTATTTATATAAGTAGAGGAATTAAGATTTATTAATTAAATAACTAGTATTTAATTAATTTGTGCTCCAGACCATTTTTATGTGTATACAGATAGAAATGGAATGGATTGAATGGATAGTGATGTCAAGATAAAATATCATGATGGATGAGACAACATTATACCAATTATAATGGTATAAATAAATAATCAATTTTACACATGACACACAAGAATTAATTTTCATCACATGGTGCTTGTCCAAAGCACCATAATAATGGTTCTTACTATTGGAAAAAATATTCCTCTTTATTTTGTTTATTTTTATATTATTTTGAATGATCATCAATTGTGTTGGTCTATCTAATGGTTTTGATGTAGAAGCTATTGTAATGATATGCCTATAGTGACTTTCCTTGATGATTTTTCTTGCCAAGATTATGGTGATAGGATATAAACCATCTATGTTATGGCGATCCATGTTGATATTAGGTTTGGACTTATATAAATGTGAAGATCATGATAGAGTGTCTTTAGATTCCTTATGATAAAGTCTTGCCACTAGGACATGATGAATGTGTGAGCTAGGAGTTTTAGATTTTAGGTGAGATGGTAGAGTGTGATAGGGATATGAGATATGGACAAGTTATTTTGTAGTTTGGATGTAGGATCTTTTATTTTCCAAAATTGGGATGGTGGAGGATGGATTGTGGATATTGAATTTGGAGTGTGTTTGGAATCAACAACTTTATACACCTGACATGTTGGGATTGAAGACCATTTTAAAGGAGGTGAAAACCTATGACAAATAAGAGGCCTTTTCTCATGTGGCTACACATTTTCATTGACTATTGGATTTGGTTCTTATGTGATATAATTTTCTTTAGGATCCATTTTCACTTCATGTATTCACTTTAACTTTTGGATTAATTAGATTAAGAAATGTAATTTTGATTCCTTTTCTTTGTAAGAATTTTTATTTTGCTGGTTCCAATCAATGGGTTGAAGGATTTGGGAATGATGGTTTATGGTGTGGATGGGATTAGCATTGGCAACAATTTTTTTGTAAGGACTTCTCATGGCCCTTATTTTGATGATTGCATTAGATGAAGTTACACCTAGTATCATTGTGGTACCGCTAACATCATTAAATTTCTTGATTGATGAATACTTGAGACCTTGATATATTTGGTTCAAAAATACCTTATTCATGTAGGCGTAATCCCTTTTCTTGATAATACATGTTATAAAATATTCTATTTCCAATAGGATATGTGTTATTTTTGAAAAAAATGCTAACTCATGTTTTTGTGATTGGAAACCATCAATATTGATTATCTTCTCATCAAAAAGAATGGATACTTTGAAAAAGTGAGTGATTTGAGTTGATAGGATAATTATGCTTTCTCCTTAATATGATTATTGCTTCACCATTTTGTGAAATTTTGATTAGATCCATAGTAGCTTGTTTATCAATATATTTCGACATTAAGTTTAGGACTAAGAACTCGGATTGTTCCAAAAAATAGGTCGTTGCATCAAGGTTGATAAGAAAACCCTTTTTGTGGCATCTTGTTGGGATAACATCATAGATTCCTTCAAAATTAGCTATAAATTAATTATTTTTGAATGTCTATATAGAAGGATTCTTGTTGGTCATAAGCAATGAGTTTTGGATGAATATGGGGAATATCATCTATGTTTCAAGAGGAGATAAGTGTCTCATCTTGGGAAGTGGAGGTTATTAGAATATGGATGGCATCAAATTCAGTTTTGGGATAATGTATGGGATGAAAAGGGATTATGGGATCATCATGGAATTATAGAGAGATAGTATCTTGATTAATTATTGGATGATCTTGAAGATCAATATAATCTATAGGGAGGATTTGAGGAACCTAATCTTGATTCATTTTAGAGCTTATTTATTCATTCTTTGGACTATTCTCTTGACATAGATCCAATTTTGTTTATGGGGGCATTGATAGAGGACTCTTGGGTGGCCTCAATATTATTGTATGATAATAATGTATTTTAAATATGTTTTGGTTAGAGGTAAAAAATGGGTTTTGAAGGGGCCCAAAACCCTTTACAAAATAAAGCAGCTGATAAAAAAAGAAAATAACATTACGCAACAATCAACCCAACGACAGCAAACCATCAGTTAAAAAAACAACCAAAAATAAGGAAGCCAACCAACAACACTACATATTCTTCAAAATCTCTACAACTTCCATATCAGTACGACCATCTTCCGTGCATTTTCCATAATATCAGACACCTCTATACCAGAGGCCCCATCCTGAGCTTTCATTCTATTTCTAGTTGTGACCCCCGACCCACCAGTTTTAACCTCATCATTCAAAACACTACCTTTAACGACATCCTTCTCACTAGCACATCCCATAACCAACAACTTACCCCCAACAATAGTATCATCAAAAGACACAGTCTCTATTCTCTTCTTCACAATAATCACAGGGGAGATCACCTTGGCAGAATCTGAAATGCCCAAAACCTTAGAAGCATCTCCACTCTTCATCACAACTTTCCACATTTTATAAAATTTATCCTCAAGAGATAAGATTCTACCTTCCAAATTCTATTTCAAATTAATGGTTTCCTCTGCCATAGTATTAGCCACAATATTAAGAGACTCCATCAGATTATCAATTTGGATTTGGACAACTGGGTCCTCAGCCTTACTAGAGACACCTCTAATTCTAAAACCAATCCTATTAATCTCATGAAAGAACCATTTAAAAAGTTTAAACTGCACATTGGCACTCTCACGGGACAATCCCAAAACATTAGACAATTCCTCCCTATCAAATTTCTCAACCCAATTCCCCATATCAACATCCTCATCAGAAGAGCTAACCTGAACCTTATCAGCAGAAATATCCTTACCTTTTCCAACAAAGATAGGAGACCTCATCTTTTGAATGGAGCAAGCAATTTCCTCCTCAACAGTCTTCCTTTTCAACAACCTATCCCCATCTACTTTGCTAGTACCCACAAAATGACCACCATCCATAGCCCTTTCCTTCCCCTACTTCATCCCAATGTCAGCACTCAGAGAGGCTTCACCATAGATACCACCAGCCAAGGAAAGAGGGAAACCCTTCTCCAAGATTTGGCTAGCAGTTCTCAATTCCCTTCTCTTCCGGTTCCCCTCCTCAGTCTCCTGCACATTTATAGTAATTGGAGGAGGAGAGGAAGCTTCCCCATAAAGTTAATTTTTGTCCTTATCCCCCTTAGGATGAGCCTTGACACCCACATCATCAATGCAAATAGTATAACCCTCTTTATCATCCTTCCTATTCCTAGTTTTACATGGAACAGGGGAAGAGGGACCCTCCTCAAAAGAGGCATAGGAGTCTAGGACATAGTCAACATGATAATCCCTATCAGACTCAGACTCTTTGCTCAAAATCAGCCTCCTCTTCTTAGCTTTTTTACTCACCCTTTCCTCACCCGAATCCATCTCATAACCCTCATGGGGTTTAACAACATTTTCCTTCAGAGACAAAAGAGATTTATGTACCTCATACACTTTGACATGTTCATAGATCAAGAGAATCAACCCCACATGCAAGATAGGGTTCTTGGGGTTTTTCATATGTTCCTTAATCCTCGTATCAAGCGGCATCAACAAATAGTAAGGAAAGGAAACCCATTTATTATGCCGGAAATGGTTAAGAAAAAGGAAGTGGTAATTGTTAATCTTCATATACCTTCCTTCCAAGGTGACATACCTCATAATCTCTTCCACCACATCACACCAAATCACTTTCAAAGAGATCCCGTGATAACCACCACTCTTCACCTTTCTCAAAGTAGCAACCTCATTCCCTTTGAAGAAAATAGACATCACATCCTGGGAGTCTTTCTTGTCTGTAAACACCTTCATACCCTACATAGCCAAACAAGTAATTTGGGCTATGAATTCTTCATCCACCACAACTTCGCTACCTCACAAATTTAGGGTTCTCTCATTCCACCCTTGAGCAACCATATCGGTGACCTAAGAATTGTAGCCATGTAATTTCTCCATATACATAGTTAAGCCACCCTTCTCTAAAATCTCCCACACCTCCTTCCTCTGCTTAGCAGAAACACAGGAATTAGGCTCAACACAATATATGTCCCCACCCATTGCAAGATGAAGTGAAGCACATAGCCAAAACCAAATGAGACTAATGCAAAAACCACCCAGAGCAAGAATAATCAACAAAAGACTCCAGAAGCTAATGCAAATATCACCCAGAGTCCGTGTGAAGCCAGCCAAAGGACATCTATGGAATAATGAAATATAACTCTAGTCCTTGTGAAAGTCGTCCTCCATCCTCATCACTTTAACATCCTCATTCAAACCATTCGACCACGTGATTAAGGACATGCATCCCCCAAATTCAGAAAATATAGGCATAACATTAGCATTCATTGATAATGATAACCATTGCTTCATAAGGAATAGGGTCATTTAAATCCCATTCCTTTTTTCTCTAACACCAAAGAGCGAAAAAATCAGCTAACATATTTCCCTCTCTTAATATATGAGAGATATAAACATTTTCCAAGGAATTAATAATTTCAATATTGTCCCTGACCAAGGCCTCAATAGTCCAAGATGGAGGTGAGGCCTTCTTCAAATTGTTTATAATATTCAGAGAGTCACCTTCCACCTAGACCTTCCTATACCCTTTACTTTGAGCTAATTTGAGTCCATGATAGACTACATCCACCTTCGATGTATTTTAAATATGTTACTCTAGAGTGGGAATGATGTATTTCTTGATCATATATAGAATTTTAGAAAGAATTTGATTAGATTCGATTTCGTGATTATCCATTGTAGATGGATCTTGGAGTTTGAGAAATGATATATGGTGGATTGTGAGGGTTCTATAAATGAAGAAATATAGAGAGGAATGAAGGGTGCTTGTGGGAAAACTTCTTCAATACGAACTATTGTGGAATTATATGATGTGGATATGTTATGACTATGGATGTTGCTAATGTGATTATTTTGGGATAAGTCATTTCTAGACATAGATGGATGATTTTGATCATTCTTGGGAAAAGGATCTTGATGTATTCCTAATTTATTATTAGGTGAGTGGGATGTATGACCCTTCACTTTAATCTCATAGTGATCCATGAGATATTAGCTATGATTTTTGAGTTGTATGTAGCTACATTTTGGATGATTTGGGTTTTTTGATTCCTTATGGTATAGTAGCATATTTTTGGTTGGACATTTTGGACACTAGGATTTTTCTATTTAGGTTTTTTTTTTGTGTAGTTGTATAGGCGTGAATTTGCACCCCTAACAAAAATTCTCCTTTTACCCCTTTGCAATTTAGAAAACCAAAGGCGGAGGCTTAATTCCACCTAACCCCGCTGCCTTTGTTCCACTTGACACCTATTTTGTGCGTCGATAGAAGCATAATTGTCAAGGATGCCCACGCAGAGCATAGACATCTGCATGGTGCACTTACGTCCTTGACATATTCTTACGTTCAGAGCCTGTAGAGGCATTACAATCCCCATTCAGAGTCGACTTGTAACACCCCTCTTCAGATGGCCAACTCGAGTATGGCCATTTTCATCTTGTTCCTTCATATTCTTCATTCCTTGATCTATTTGGGATCTTTGGAAGGAGTTTTGCAAGATCTTGAGTTCATCTCTTCAAAATTTCTCCACTCTTTCAAGATCAACAAGATTTTTAGCAACACTTTACACTCCATAGAAACAATCCACTACTCCATCACTCAGATAGTGCGAGTGCAGGACAAACACCATTTCAGCAGAGGCTTGAGTTCCTCTCATTTTCTCCTCCACTAGCCTTGAGCGCTTTAGACAAAGGTGGTAAGATCCTCTTATCTTCTCTATAATTTTGGTTGGGTAAGCACGTACTATTTTGTAGTGTCTTTTTTTAATGTATCTTGTATTCCCTTCTTTATCATTATTTCTTTCATTGCAAACTTGGCTATTTGTTGAGGTGGAAACACCAAAATGGGGGTCTGACTGAAGCATACCCCTAAACAACCCCCCAACATTTTCTCACTTTTTTGTGTGCAGGTGAAGATATTTTGGAGCAAGCTAGCGAGAATATTTTTGTGCGAGATCATCTTCGTCACTCTTGCGGTAATATACTTCCTTTATCACATTCGTCTTTATATTTCACTCTTCCTAGTCTTGTTCTTCACTTCTCAAAACTACCAAACTAGGTTGTTAATCCTTTCTTAGAGCTTGAGCCTCATCTCTCTAGTTTTCTAGCCGTACAAATGCCAATGCACCTATGAGATGCCACCGCACTGCGCTGTCATTCCAGAACTGCACTTCTGTCCTCTGATAGAGAGCTACCTGAGACGTCGAGTTGACTCTAAAAAGTGACTCGTCTAGTCTCCCTCCAACTCTTGAGTTTTAAGAGTGATCAAAGGAGTTTATAGTACTCATCATTTTAATCCCATCTATCCTAACCTTCCTTTAAAATGAGGTAAGTTAGGGTAGACACACTGCTCTTCTCCTTTCATGACCTAGGGCCTTACAGTGGTTGATCCACCTCTCTTACATTTTTGGTGAACCTGTCATGAACCATTTTGGTATTGTTATGTGATACTAAAAGTCCCTTTCCTTGTGCTCTAGGAGTGTTGCAGGTGTGAGTGTTGTGAGACTTCTACCTTTTAACCCAACCTATGATCCCTAGTAGGTGTAGTTGGAAGGTTCCAACGGTGTTGTGTAACGAAACCTTAATTGGGTCACATCCTATCCCGTAAACCTTGGGAGGCTCTGTAGAAGTACCAATAGTGTGCACGATGGCCTCTTTTTTAAATGAACCTATTCCCTCTACGTAGACTATGAGTAGTGGTACTAGCATAACCTTTACCTCATAGGACCTGCCGATGTGCTTTAATAGGGAGCCATCTCCTCTTTACATTCCAGTGAGGATAAATGGGAATACCATAGAAGGCGTCCTTGTTGATTTGACATCTCAAGTGAATATCATAATTGAGGAGATGATGCTAACTAACTTCCTGCATAAGGATGGGTATGATGCACCTAAAAGTACCATCCGCAGACATGAAAAACTTTTTGTACCCCCTATAAGGAGTATTTTCCTATCGGTTCTTGTGGGACCTAAATCTGTGAGCCTTAAGTTCAACATCACCCCGAGGTCTAAACTCTTCAGAGTGAAGCTAGGCATCCACTGGCTGGTAGCTATGAACTTAGTTCCCTTGATTGTGCACAAGTGTTTGAAGTTTGTTCATGGAGGTTCGATACACATTGTCCATGACACCGATTATAGACCACTGGTTGAACATGGAAACTATACCTTAGATTAATTTTGGCCTACCCCTCTTGGTCCTCTCTTGCCTAGGAAGGACCTCCTATATCACACAAATCAAAACTATAAGAAAGGGTGTGCTAGGTTGAAAGTACGATACCCTTCTTCGCCCTATACGATTTCACATAGAGCTTGTCTGAAAGATGATAGTGATTCCACCAAGGTGCATAGAAGAGAAGAAGAAAAGAAGTCCCAAGATTTTCCTTCTTCCTCTTTCGCTGTTCAACCTGATGCTTCCTCTAGCCTTGGCGTGGTACCATCTACTTCTACCTCACATTTGTGAGAATCCCATGGAGCCCGCTTGGTGAAAGACTAAGCGTCCCACATTTGAGCTTCCTATCTTACCCATGAAACCTAGGCTTGTTCGGTATGGTAGACAAAAATCCACCCACAGAGAGTCCTCTTTTTCTCGGCCTCTATGGCCTCCTACTATTCCTATTCCTTAGATAGTGAATGGGAAGAGGCCTCCTACTGAAGCGCTAGAGCTGATTCCTCCCATTGTTTCCAAACCTGCTTTTGCTGCTTCCATTCAAGAGTCTATCCTTCCACTAGAAAAATTTGTGGAGGACACTCCCATGGCTGAGCATGAACCCTCCATCCCTTTGCAAGCTCTGACTTCTAGTTCAAAGATTCATAGAAACCGCCTTGGACATGAGCGTAAGCGGTGATGAAAATATCTTCTAGCTAAGGAAGCCTCCTTACAAGAGAAGGAGGAGGAGATGACCACACCTCCTACTATGTCCTCCTCTCTCCCCCCTTTTGCCCCTATTCAAACTAATTCTGAAGCCCTTCTGGATTCTACTGCGAGTGCACATGTGCCTAGAAAGGTGCAAGTGTTTATCGCTCCTTCTATGGATCCACCCTTGTTGACTTCCATCCTGGATGTCTCAACTTTCCGGAAGCCCATGGATAAGGTTAATACTTTTGGTTGTATCCACTGCGGTTCTTTCCTCTTCTCCCTCGACCCTCCTTCCTTCGTCTGTGGGGATTTCACTCCCTCTAATGAAGAAGAAGGTAGAGCATTGTCCCTCTAGCAATGGAGGATGTAAGAAGAGCCCACCTTCTTCGAAAGGTGGCCCTAGGCTGACTTGCTCTGTCTTGGTGACATAACCAGTCCTGACCTCCCCTTAGTTTGTCATTTCTCTCGAGTCTCTCGATGAGCCAGGTGGTGAACCTCGAGTGCAAACTCCTCCATCCGTTGAGGTGAAACATGACACTCCTGTCAAGTGTATTTTTAACTCGATGGATGAAGTTCTGACCTTTTCAACAATCTTCACATAGTTGTTGACCTTAGACCCACAAGAGTTGAGCGATGAAGACCTCACAGGTCCCTCTTCCTTGGCCCTTGTTGTAGGAGGATCAGAAGCTCCTCCCCTTAACATTAAACCATTGCAAGATCACCATCCTCCCCCCTACGATGATCTAGAGTGGGAAACTAATGACCTATTGGTTGACCATTGTTAAGGGGAGACCCTCTTCTTGATCTTTAGATTAGATGTGTGTGTGTGTTGTGATGTGTTCCCTTGTGATCGTGCTATATGTTCCTGGATGACCCTCGTCACCCCTATTGGTGCTTGGATACAGGCTGGAGTTTGTGTTGTAAAATTTCCTCTATATGTATCATCATTCTTCCATGTTTGTCATTGACCTTCGATAAATTGGGTACGATGCAAAGCGTCGGGAGAATTTAGGCCTCCTTCCATGTTGACCCAATTTTTTATTTTACTTTGTCTTTCATGCATTCTTCCTAATCTAGTTGGGGATTGATAATATTTTTCCTCACACCATGATTACCTATTATATATATAAATAAAGGTAGATATGACCCTACAAAACCAGATCCCCCTGTGCCCTTTGTTTGTGTTTTCTTCTCTTTTCTTTTGCTTCCCCTTAATATTTATCTCTTCTTTGCTTGAGTTGTCCCTCTCATGTGTGACAACTCCACTTCTACACAACTTGGTCATTAGAGAATGCATTTGTTTTCAAGATAATCTCTTCTCAAGACCTCTCACACTTGTTAGAATTGCATTTTTGACTTGAAACCCTAACATAACATGTTTCCTTCATCATGGGTTCGTAAATAAAGGACTTGAGAACCTCCCTCTGAATTGGGAACAATATTAATGTTTCCCTCACATGGGGGCATGTACATCCTTTCAAATTCCTGGATGTAGTGAACATCTTTCAAAAGGATTCCTTGATGACGAATCAATTTGAGAAGGAAGATGGTAGCTTTTGAACAGTGTGTCCCTTGAGTGGACCCCTCCTCTTCACGTTGGGTTCCTAAGGGACCCTTTCAAGAGCCTTCAATGAGTTCTATGGTGTCTAGCCTGGGAACAACCCGACTAGACTGGTTTCACATCTTCACATCTAGCTTGGGGGTAGCCCAATGAGGGCTTCTTCACATTCTTACGTCTAGCTTGGGGGAAAACCGACTAGACTTTATTTTTCAAATAGTGAATCCCTTGAGTGGACCCTCCTTCATTTTGAAGGGTTCTCGAGGGAACCCTTTGAAATTCTTACAACTTAGTGATGGTCTGCATGACTTTCCGTTCACTCGCCTACGTGGCCACTTCTTGACGTGTTCTATTTGTGGTTAAACATGTCACCCTCTTTGACTTTGCAGAATCCCCTTTGCTCAGTCTCCTTCATGTGAGAGTTCTTGAAGGATTCCCCCCTTTTAGGACCGTGAACCTATGAGTCACTTTCATTCTTTAGCTTTATGGTTCTGCAAAACTATGAAGTCCTTTCCTGCACTTTCGAGTTTGCTAGACCATGCTCTACTTCCTTGTCGGTTCAATTATACATCTCTTAGCTTGTTACTTCTTACTACTCTACTTTACTGAATCACTCATCAATACTCGTGCTTGCTAAAGTGGGGGAAAAATGTATAGGCATGAATTTTCACCCCTAACATAAATTCCCATTTTACCCCTTTGCACTTTCGAAAACCAAAGGCAAAGGCTTAATTCCACCTAAGCCCACTACCTTTGTTCCACTTGGCACCCATTTTGTGTGTCGGTAGAAGTGTAACTATCAAGGATGCCTGCATGATGTGTAGATGTCCACATGACACACTTATGTCCCTAACAGATTCCCACATTCGAATCCTATAGAGGCATTACAAACCCCATTGGGAGTCGACTTGTAATGCCCCTCTTTGACTGGCCGACCTGAGTATGGTCGTTTTCATCTTCTTCCTTCATATTCTTCATTCCTTGATCCATTTGGGATCTTTAGAAGGAGTTTTACATGATCTTGACTTCATCTCTTCACATTTTCTCCACTCTATCATGAATCCAAAAGATTTGTAGCAACACTTTACACTCCATAGCATAAATCCACTACTCCATCACTCTGATAGTGCGAGTGTAGGACAAACACCATTTCAGTAGAGGCTTGAGTTCCTCTCATTTTATCCTCCACTAGCCTTTAGCGCTTTGGACAGAGGTGGTAAGATCCTCTTATCTTGTCTATCATTTTTGGCTGTGTAAGAACCTACTGTTTTGTAGTGTCTTTTGTTTACGTAGCTTGTATTCCCTTCTTTATCATTATTTCTCTCATTGCAAACTTGGCTGTTCATGGAGGTGGAAACACCAAAACGGGGGTCTAACTGAGGTAGACTGCTTAAAATCCCCCCAAAATTTTCCTACTTTTCTATGTGCAAGTGGAGAGATTTTGGAGCAATCCAGCGAGAAGATTGTTGTGTGAGATCATCGTCATCACTCTTGCGGTAATATTATTCCTATATGACATCCATCTTTACATTTCACTCTTCCTAGTCTTGTTGTTCACTTCCCGAAATTACTAAACTAGGCTATTAGTTCTTTCTTAGAGCTTGAACCTTGTCTCTCTGGTTTTCTAGCCATACAGATGCCAATGCACCTGTGAGACACCAGCGTGCTGCGCTGTCATCCCAAAACCTCACTTCTTTTCTTTGACAAAGAGCTACGCGAGACATAGAGTTGACTCTGGAAAACAACTCGTGTAGTCTCCTTCCAACTCTTGGGCTTGTAGAGTGATCAAAGGACTTTATAGTCCTCATCATTCTCATCCCATCTATCTTAACCTTCCTTTAAATTGAGGTAAGTTAGGTCGGCCATATTGATCTTAGCCTTTTGTGACCTGGGGCCTTGTAGTGGTTGGCCCCCCTCTCTTACAATAGTATATATGCATTTAGAGTGATTTATCTCATCACTAAAACCATTTTTATTCCTAGAAAAAAATGAGGTTTTTCATTGGTTTGATTATTGATTTCTTTGTCTTTATTAGAGATCTTGACCAATACTTTGGAAATGAGGGATTTCTTAATGGCGACTCCCTTGTCTATATTTTCATCAAAAATGGAAACACTATGGACTTGTAGATGAAAATACATTTCAAGATTAAGATTTATGACAAAAATATGAATAGGTTATTTTTCTAGTATAGGATAGGGGAAGCAACTAGTGAGACTCCTCCATCATTGATGGAAGAAAGTAAAAATTTCTTCATTTTTTGTTTAGCAGTACAAAGATTAATCATAGTTAACTCATTCCCAACATTGGAAGAGAAATGGATTATAAATTTCTCAACTAAGTGAGATTTTTTTTGAATGGATCCTTGAGGTAAGTGTCAAAACCACTCAAGTTCTTGTCCTCCTAAACTACGAGTAAAGAGTCTCATGACATAGATGTCATTATATGAAACTTATTGGAATGTCATGACAAATTGATTCACATGATATTGGAGGTCTCCCTTTCCCTTGTATTTATCAAACTTTGGTATCTCATTTTTTTTTGAGAAAAGGTGTCATGGATATCAATCAATCAAAGGGGTACAAACATAATTCATAAAATTTATATGTGCAATTTTGGTGTGTGGTCCCTATTTGGAACCCCTTAATAATTTATTTTATTTACTAAAATTTAGTGTATAAATTTAAAGTAGTTGGATTTGAAGGTGGTGGTGGAATATTTGGAGGTGTTTATTGATGGATGGATTAATTTGTGTTTTTTGTGTGGATGATATTGATGTTGATATTTTGGCACTTGATAATAAGTTGTATAAAATTTATTGATAGGTGGATTGTATTGTTGATAGTTGGTTTGAAAAGTATTGATATGCGGGGTGTAGTTTTTATTAGGTGGAAATTATTGATAAGAATATGGAAGCATAGTGGAATCTAGATTATATGAAATTGGTGAGGAAATGTTGTTGATAAGTAGGTTTGAGTGTGTTGATAGGTGGAATGTATTATTTAAATGGCGATTCTTTTTGATAGTTGGAATTATGAGATGTATGAGATGGTATTATAGTTGTGAAATTGGAAAAAGGGATATAGGGTGTAAATCATATATCTTCTAATATCACAATGGAAAGGACTAAGATTTATATCAAAGAACAACTTGGATACTAGCCTTAATGGAAGAGATAGAATGGCACGGATAAGGGTTTTAGTCTTTTGTGGAAATGTGTGTGTATGTAATTGTATATTAATTTGATCATACAATGATGTGCCTAGTTTAATTATAAAAATGCAATGATCTAAGATAATTTTTTTTAAGCATAGAATAGCAAGAAAAAAATAGAATTCATAATAGTAGAGGGGAGGAATACATGAAGTTAGCATATAAATTTGAGATTGAATTGTCTAGTGCTAGGTATCCTAGACTATGAAGTAGATACTCATAATAATGCTCTAGAATCTTGTTTCTCCCTATCTGTAGGTTCTTATTCTTTGGACTTAGTGTCAAAATCTTTGTCTGTAATTGATAAAATCCACTTTCCCTAATTTTTTGACTTGTAGGGATTAAATTCTTAAAATAACCATTAGGTATTATATCCTCTTCAATTTTCCTTCAAACTTACAACCTACACATAAGAAATATGGGAAAGGGTTGTGTTGTATAGGGGTTTTCCTAATTCAAAACTTTTTTTGGTATGTTTACCTCCACAATGACTATGATGATGTAAAAATGATCCTACCCTTGGTCAGTTACAGGCGAAATGATAAACAAGTGACAAATTGACAATTATTACAACTTACCACTCAGATATGCATTCCTTGATGGATTCAAGTCATTTTACTCATCACCTTCAAGGAGAATTGATGATTTATTTGAAGTCATACAAGTGTTAGTACTCAAAAAACAAATAAACATGAAACATAAATTAACTCACATATAAATATGATGCATTGCTAACATGGTGCTTGACTAAAATAATGTTGCTATAATTCTTCTCTTGACTGCTCTAAGGATGCTCAATTATGCACTTAAATTTCCTTAGCATTTTTCTAGGATTTCAAATGGTGAAAAAAGAATTATATTTATATGTAATTATTTAATTTCCTACAAACTAATTACTAATATTCAAAAAATTATTTTGGATTTTTAAATATTAAAATGTCAACACTGACATATTTTAAATTCAGTCCAAATAGGCTAGACAAGGGTGTTGGGAATCCTATCCTAGACCTATCATTTTGGGGCCTTAAATATCGGTGAATTATTATTAAATATTTAATTCCAATTCAACTTTAATTTTTTTAAATATTATTACAAAACAAGTAGATTAAATGCATGATTGGGTCTAAGCACATGGGGGGGAGCTAAACCTAGTGTGAAGTTTTCAAGGTTGATAATTTATGATGCTATAGTAGTGAGTTGGGCATGTGTTGGTTGTGTAATATATGGAAATATTGCTTGAGATGGATCAATTGGAGGGAATATGTTTTGGGTGACTAAATTGGAGTGGATGTTTAGGTGAATGGGGTTAGGTTAAGTCACGATATGATGTGAAATGGTTTATTATGGACTAGTGGGAAATTATCATGTGTTTCTTGGTATAAATACCATTGGAATTTGGGTGTAATCATAGGTATACTTAGATTTTGGATAATAATTTATTGCTAAATTATATTTTTTAATTTTTTAATTTTTTAATTTTTAGAATATTTGATTTTTTATGGATTTTTTGAATATTTTATTATCTTGGAATTTAGTAATATTATATATTTTTTAGAATTTTTGATAATATTGGATAATAAGGATAAGTTAAAAATGGATGGTTTTCATTATGTGTTTACATGGTATAGATGAAAATATTTGATGTTTATGTTTAAATGGTCAAGATTGGATGTGTTAATGTAGGAAAAATGGTTGGTGAGGTATGACAATGTTAGGATTTGATATGATATTATGGACAAGATAATTTTATGATATGGATGAGATAAATGTGATGTTGTATGGAGTTACAAGCCTAGGAAAATGGTTAAATGTGAATGTATATGATAGTCTATTCCTATGATAATGGATGTATGGGATGATGTACTGAGGTTATAAGATGGAAAAATTATGTTATGATATGAGAGGAGATGAAGGTATATTATAGTATGAATTTAAATGTAGGTTATGTATGTCTATGAGGATGCCAACCTAGGTTTTAGGTAATAAAAATATTGTATGATGGTCAATATCTATGATAATGAATGTATATGCTAACATAAATGATGATAGATGTTATGATATGGATGTAGGTGATTTTATAATATAAGATATGGAGCTCTATGAGGATAAAAAATGGATGAGAAAATGGATAATGATCAAACCTAGGATATGTATATGTACGAGGGCACGATATATGATTTATGGATGTGTTATGTAAGTGATGGTGTGTAGAATTGGGATATGGGTTATATGGATGTAAATGATAAATGCATGTTATGATGTGATAAAATAGGATGTGGATATGTATGATGATTTTATATGAATATATACGTTAGGATATGTATAAATATTTTATTGGAAAATGGATGGTATATGATAGATGTTAATGAAATTTTAAATAAAATGTAGTGGATGTGTATGACATGATGGATGCTATGATTAAAAATGTGAATGATGGTATTAACCTATAAGATAGATATTAAACTAGGTTATGGATAATATGATAATGTGAAACTAGCGGACATGTAAACATTAAAAAAAGGACAATCCAATCTAAAAAACAATTTTTTTTTTTTTGGAATATTATTATTTTTTTGGATTTTTTAGGTTTTTGAAAGCTTACACTAAAATGAAGATAGAAGATTAAAAAATGTAAGGCTCAAAAGGATGAATTCCTTGTTTTACTTCAAGTAGGGAGGTTCTAACATGGAAATGATAAGCACAAAAGACACACCAACAACCCTAAAATTATTTAGGTGGAAGTTATTCCTAGTGTGGATCTACAAGAAAAGCTAATAACATTTCCAAGTGAATGGATAGCTAGGGTATGCAAGTTAATGTACCTCCTATACACTCCTTTCCTTGGAAGGACAAGGCCTTGACCAAGGTTAGATTTTATCTCAACACATGGTGTTATATTACATGTAACTGTAAGGTCTAATACACATCCCTTACATCACATTGGAAGACAACTGAAGGACTTAACCTTTTAAATACAAGATCACTAGGAAAAATACATGAATTGAGGGATTGTTTGCATGCATGAACCTATGAGGTTTTAACCTATTCTCTTCACCTCACAAGTCTTAGCATACCAAGGGTCTTAGGGATTTGTTAAATGTGATGCTCACTTTTCGAGGTATATATTTTTCTATCCCCCCTTTATATACCTCACCAAAAAATGTGGTTGAGGTCATCCTGTAGGGTGAGGAAATCCCCAAGTGGGCCTCCTAAAAAATTAAAATAAGGTCACACTTATTTTTTATTCTCAAGATCACTCTAGACTATGATAGGAGAGCATAAATAAGTGGACCTTGGGGATAAAAGACACTTTTTTTTATTTCATGACCAAATCAAAATGTGAGATTTTCCTTTAAAAAGCTACTAAGGGTGAGAAAAAACATAACAAACATAAATGAAAATGATCTAAATCAATATTCAATAAAACATCTTGAAAAACCATAAATTAGTAGTTCTTCACCCAACAAGATATGATGCATTTAGATGATTAGTCAAAAAGATATAAAAAATAGTAATAAATCAAGGAAAAAAACTACAATGGATTCTTTATGTTTTTTTGATAAATTAAAAAAAAAAAAGATCATTGAAAAATAAATTTGCATGTAAAGATATGAGTATTTGAAGATTGCAAATAAAGCATGTATTTTGAGGAAGTTTACTTGATTATGGGGGCCAAATCTAGAAAAATTATATTGTCTAAAGTATAATTATCTAAGACATCTTTCCAATGCCTATAAAAATAAAAGAATCTAATTAACATGTCAAAAGATATAAGTATTTTCATGATATTGTCTATTTATGGATTTTCAAAGCAGGGGGGTATGTTTAGCTCCATGAGGGATAACCCTAGTCATCCACATCATCAATAGTTGGTAAAAAGTGTTGGATGCTTGTTCAGTAGGGATCCTAGTCATCGATGTGACTAGGCGAAAAAACCCTAAAATATAAAAAATAAATAAAATTAAAAATTAAAAATAAATTCAATGAGTTAATCTAAAAAATAAACAAGACCTAAATACGTGGCATAAGCTATAAAAATTATGCCATATAATACAAAATTTAAACCATATTCAAATGGATTTAATATAAATTAATTTAAACCGTGATTTAAAGGAATGGTTATATTTAATTTAAAAGAATTCTCAAAGGATAGGTCTGCAAATATATATACAATGTGGACTATGTATATTTGTAACAAATATATTGAATTTTATGATAAAATGTATAAGGTATGTCTCAACAATATATATAATATGGAAAATTTATATACCACTCTGAATATACCGGTATTAATTTAAAAATAAAGTGCTACTATATACACACAAAATATCTTTGATGTGGTTGTATATATATATCCTTACAAACTAATGAATCCTTTAGTAGATACATAGTGAATATATTTCCAAAAAATCTTAGGTTCATGTACATAAACATGTGGATGTCGATATTTTATGTGTATATACTTTTGTAATCAACTATATATACCTTTGAGGTGAACCTATGTATATATTATCATAACCTTGTGTATATACTGGGTAAAAGCAAGAATTTGGGTCCATGAGAAAGGGGAAATTTCGGCCAAAACAAATAAAAATGCAAGAAACGTGTACACATTTTTGAAAAACATGTACAGACTTTGGTTCGGGTACTTGAGCTTGGATCTGAACGCGTGTGCATTTAGATTCGGGTACGTAGCCAAAAATGTGTACGCATTTTAAGAACACGTACACATTTTGAAACACATACACCTTTTGAAACACGTACATGTTTTGAAACAAGTACACGTTTTGAAACACACATTTTGAAACATGTACACATTTTGAAACGCGTACATGTTTTGTAAAGCTATTTAATTTTTTCAATTAGCGAATTGTGTAATTCATTTTCACAATTCATTTGGTCGTGCTTGAAGGAAAGAAGAGATTGCGTATGCGTTTCAGAGGGCCCATTTCAAAAAAAATTTCACTGCCACCTCCTCCTGTCGACACAACTGACCTCAATGACCTCTAGGTTGGTTGAATTCTTCTTTTTTTGCTTTATATTTTGAATTTTTTATTTTGTAACTGTTATTTAGTTTTTATCTTTTGTTTATTTTACATTCAATATTTAATAGTTTTTAAATTGCATTTAAAAAATTTAAAACATGAACGAAACCAAAAATGTTACATTGTAAATTGAAAAGAATAAAAAAAAACCTAAATTAATTAGAATTTAACCTAAATTGGATACATTTAATTTAGAAATCAAAACCCTAACCCTAGGTTCCAAAAAAATAGACCTAAAAACTAAAACCCTTAATCCTAGGACCTAAACCCTAAAACCTAAACCTAAAACCCTAAATGCTAAATGATGTAAGAAAGGGTGGCTTCCAACTCCACTAAGAGGTTAAGACCTTTCACATGGACTTTAAAAGGAATCTAACAATATTAAGATTCTCTTACAAATTCAACTTATCCCAAACACCTACCTAAAGGCTTGTAGCCTCAAAACACAGCTTTTGAAGATTTATTTTGGAGGTCATACAAAGGCCTAACAAAAATCAATTAAGATTTACCACATATCCACCACAACATCCCCAAAAGATCTCAAGAGGTTTCTTTGACACAACACTAAGAACCAATAGACTGCCCTTGTTTTAGGCTACATAATTAGCCTCTTTTACAAAGGAAGTAACTCCTAATCACCAAGTTTCCACCCAAAATCAATTGACAGACTTAAATTATGTTACAAAACAACAAATTCTACCATCAATTCACAGATTCAAGACTTCTAGGATGCTGATCCACCAAACCCTCACTTTTCATGCAAAATATAAGGGTTTATTCAAAATACTATCACTTGGGATTTCCAAACTCAAAAATTCATACAACACTTCTTAAATACTCTGCACAAGGTCACCAAACCATTACATTGACAGATCCTTACATATTTCATCAAAACCCTTCACTCAGAACTCATTTTCACATAGAAAAATGTATTATTTAACCCTAGGGCTTCATCCCAATTTGAACAACTCAAATCCATTGCCTACCAAAGCATGTAAAAAAATAAATTAAGGTGTATTGTACCCATTCCATGAGTTATAGTGGGTACAATGAGTGGAATGGGTAAAATCATCATTTTAGAAGGCAATCAACCCTTAAATCTATATTAACAAGGCTGCTTCAAGAATTTAAAGAGATCTTCCAAAAAATTGAATTTTAGACTCAAAATTGATGGAAAATAAAGGTAATTCATGTATCCACATAGTAAAAGTTTCGGAGCATCAATCAACTATATAGAAAATAGAGAATTTTACAGAAAAAACATTGTATTATGTTGGGAATTCTTCAATAAATCAATCAACTGACTATCTTCGATCCTTTTGAGGCTTTTATACATATTCCCACCAAACTATAAATGAAAAATTCCTAGAACTATTTTTCAAATTCTATGGTCCCTTCATATTCCCTAAAAGTTGGATTTTTTACAATTTTTGCTTGATAACAATTACATCTTTTTGCAACTTTTGCAAATTTGACACCTAAGACTCAATATCTATCTATTTGCATAACAAATGGTCTTTTAGACCTTATTTAGCATAAATAGACTCAAAACACCCCTAGACTCACCTATTGACCAACCTATCAACCTTCAAATGATCAAATTTTGACAATAAGGCTTAGGTCCTTGTTCTTGCACTTACATGTGGTCTTGAAAAGACTCTTTATTTGCAATGTCTCCATCTCCTTTGCTACCTTCAATATGGTATTCCTCATCATCAAAATTTCACCTGTTTCAAGAGTAGCACATAGACTTGCAGAGTTTGTACTCTCACACTCCTCCTCGAAGAACTAATTGAGCCCTCCTTTCAGTCCTCTTTTCACCTTCGCTAGATGAACTACCAAAATTTTTAGGACACTTCCAAAAAGAATGGCCATATTCATTACAATTATAACATCTCCTTGGAAAAGTATTAGAATTTATACCATCACTAAATCTACCTCTACCCCTAAATCCTCCTCTAGCATCAACACCTTGCTCCTTAGCTTTACTTGCTTCTTCTTGTTCCTCAAATGGCATCCTTGTTATAGGGATTGATCCTCTCCCTCTTGTGTTATTATCTTTGCCTCTAACAGATTTCTCTTGCGTTCTTTTGATCTTTTCCTCCACCCTAATTACTAGTTGAAAACACTCTTCAACAGTCTTTCGGTTAGCAAAAACAAGTTCATCTTGAATAGTGAATTTGAGACTACCTAGGTATCTAGCCACACTTTCAACTTCATCTTCATCTCTTCTTGACCTTATACTTAGTTTGTAGAATTCATCAATATAGGGCTTAACATCTAGATCCTTTTGCTTCAAGCCTTGCAATATTTTATACAATTGAACTTCATAGTCTTTTGGAAGAAACTTACCTTTCAGTTTTTGTACCATCTTGTCCCAAGAAACTATCCTTGACTTGCGTTGTTTTCTCCTTTCTGCTTGCTCATAGTCTCATGATAGCAAAGAATGACCTTTAATTTTTATCTTTTCCACCTTCACCTTCTATTCATTTGAAATGTCTACACTCTCAAAGTGTTTGTCCATAGCAGCAATCCAATCAAGCAATTCTTCTTCATTTAAATTTCCACCACACATAGGAAGATCAAATTTTACCTTCATTGAATCACCTTTAATTGCCTTGAGTAACTTTTCCATCCTCTGATCTTCAATGTCTAACTCCTCATCAAAATCTTCATATTCTTCATCTTCCTCCTTAGTTTCACTCTCAACATTCTCATCTCTTCTTTTATTTGTCTCCAATGCAGCAAGACTTGCTAATACTGAATTATGTGACTCCAAAAGCTTAGCATGCTTCTCCGTTAGTTCTTGCAACTCTCTAGCAGCACCAACACCCTTCAGAGGCATCTTCACAAACTTGTCTTTTCACCTTCCAATAACTTTTCTTCAAACTTGCAAACTTCAACCACAAGAGACCTTGTCCCTGGGCTTTACTACCACCTGATATAAGCAAGGGTAGCTTCCAAATACACCAAGAGGTTAAGACCTTTGACATGGAATTTAAAAGGCATCTAACAAGATTAAGATGCTGTTAATAATTCAACTTATCCCAAACACCCACCTAAAGGCTTGTAGCCTCAAAACACAACTTTTGAAGATTTATTCTGGAGAGGGTAGTACAAAGGCCTAAGAAAATTCAATTAATACTTACCATAGATCCAACACAACATCCCCAAAACATCTCAAGAAGTTTCTTTGACACAACACTAAGAACCAATAGACTGCCCCTGCTTTAGGCTACACAATTAGCCTGTTTTACAAATGAAGTACCTCTTAATCACCAAGTTTCCACCCAAACTCAATTGAAACAGTTTTGTGTTACAAAACAACAAAATCCACCATAAATTCATAGATTCAATACTTCTAGGATGCTGATCCACCAAACCCTCACTTTTCATGCAAAAAATAAGGGTTTATTCAAAATACTATCACCCGAGCTTTCCAAACTCAACTAATGAATCCAAAACTTCTTAAATACTCTTCACAAGGTCACCAAACCATTAAATTGATATATCCTTCAACATTTCATCAAAACCTTTCATTCACAACTCATTTTTACATAGAAAAATGCACTATTTAACCCTAGGGCATTATCCCAATTTGAAAAAATCAACTCCACTACCTACCAAAGCATGTAAAAACATAAATTAAGGTGTATTTGACCCATTCCATGAGTTAAAATGGGTATAGTGAGTGGAATGAGTCAAATATTCATTTTAGAAGGCAATCAACCCTTAAATCTATGTTAACAGGGCTGCTTCAGGAATTTAAAGAGATCTTCCACAAAACTGAATTTTAGACTCTCAAAATTGATAGAAAATAAATTTAATTCATGTATCCACATATTAAAACAAGTTTCATAGCATCTACAACCTTTATGAGTCCATACAATATAAGGAAAGTTCAGAAAATAGAGAATTTTATAAAAAAACGTTGTATTATGCTGGGAATTCTTTAATACATCAATCAACTGACTATATTTGAGCCTTTTGAGGCTTTTATAAATATTCCCACCAAAATATAATTGAAAAACTCCTAGATTTTTTTTTCAAATTCTATGACCCTTCATATTCCCTAAAAGTTGCATTTTTTACAATTTTTTGCTTGACAACAATTACATCTTTTTGCAACTTTTGCTAATTTGACACCTAAGACTCAATATCCATCCATTTACATAATAAATGGTCTTTTAGACCTTATTTAGCATAAATAGACTCAAAAATCCCTAGAATCACCTATTGACCAACCTATCAACCTTCCAATGATCAAATTTTGATAATAAGGGTAAGGTGCTCCTGCACCAATAAACCCTAAACTGTAAACCTAAAAGCTAAAACCCTAGGTAATAGTAGCTATCTTGAATCTTGTTGTTTTCCCCCTTAGTATTGATCATGTTTCAATTAATGTATATTGAATCAAATTTGGTTATAGTTTAATTATCAAGTGATAGAGCTAGAAAAATAATTTTATGACCTTCTTTCAGGGGATTCACTTAATAAATCAATGACATATAGATATAAATCAAAACTATTTATAATTTACACCCCATTTATTAAAGGTAAATAAAATAAAAAACCTAGATGAATTATGAAAAATATGTCATCCTCTAGAAATTTTTGATGTAGAAGCACTTATACAACTCAACATATGAACCCTTTGCACATGTACATAAAATTTAATAACTTGAATCCTTAGATATTTTAGGTATCTTAGTTATAGTATACATATTGATCTAAGTTATAGTGGAAATATTTTAGATATATACTTGATGATTCTTCTTGGAACCTGGTTGCAAACTTACTAAAAGGTGTTCAATAATTAGTTTTAGGTAATGTAGGTAGGAGTTTATTAAAATTTGACAAACTTGGTGTGACAATTATCTCCATTTTTAGTTGCATTAGAGTTGGTAGTAACAAGAAAACCTTCATATTATAGGTCTTTGACACAATAAGATCATTGAAAATAATTTTTGTGAACTATTTAGTAGGGGATGCGAGACTAATAGTTTCATCGCACTATCTAAACCTGATTATTTTTATTAGATTTTTTAACATATTTGAAACATTCTTCATATTATTAAATTTATATAGCATCGTTCTCCCATCCCTGCCACTAAAAAAACTAAATATAAACACTAGTTGACCTCCTACTATTTACATGTCATAATAAATCTAAGATAATAATGTCTAAATCTGAAATAAAATTGCAAGTGCCTCTAACCTTTCTATGATATAAGTCACCTATTGTACTAGGCTTGCCCCTTTTTTTTACAAGAAATTACATTACCTTTAGGTTGCAAGTGATTTGTATTAATACTGCCAATTTATTACAAGTGTCCTATAGTACCTCTTTGCTAGAAAATATAATACTTTGTAGTTTCCCACAAATACATGCTAATCTAATCTCTCAATTTGTAGGTCATTACAACACCTTTAAAAATGCATTCAATCTACATATAGATTCACATCCACCTGAAATTTATTACATTAATTTGCAAATTAAATCACACATAGATGCCTCTTGATGAGGGCCCCTTACTATATTATATCTTGAAGGAGATCAATAACTTGAGGGCCACGTTCATAGGATTCATAGGCGGGTTCTTAGCCTTCCCCTCATTACTGCTTTGACAAGTGACATGATGCCTAGGAGGCATCTTTCATTGAAAATAAATGCATAGGTTAGGACATACATATATAATTATCTAAAAAGCATCACTAAGGCATGCCATTCATTAGTCCAAGATAGAATGATACAATAATTTGAAATTAACAACCACACACTGGACTCAATTTTAACCTTTCAAGGAAAATGAAACCATATGGTTACTAGAAGATAAAGTGCTCGAATTTAACCTTGAGGGTACATGTATGCATGAATTTAATTGTATAATTTAATGTGTACATGCTATGGAATTTTTAATGTTATAAATTGAATGTGTATTCAAATGAAATGTATTTTGAATTTGTGCATGTTTGAAATGTGATTTAAATAAATTTAAAATTATGTATATATTAGTTAAATAGTTTGTTGATATATATTTTATAAATTTTTAGTATGCAGTTGCCATTTCATTGTGCATATGGAGCTTGAATTCAACCCAAAGGATTTTATACCTGATGCAGAACCTCAAGATCCCATACATCCAAATCTGCGACCACAAAAAAACCCCACACCCCATAGTAGACTAGGCTCAATTAAGAGAGAGAATTAGATAAAACTCAATGTGATTCAAGAGAATATATATTTGATAAAAAATGAGCCTAATATCCCCCCCATCTCGCACGGTTTGCATCTCAATGTAATCTGTTGTCGATTTTGTTCGATATATTGATGCAGACCTAGATAGGTTCCATCAATGGAGAGAATAGAGGAGATAATTTTGTGTAGATGGATTGTCCTATAAAGAAATAAATGAGCTTAAAATTACCAAAGAAGCCATTTGCAAACACTTCTTTAGCCCCCAAACAAATGAACCAATTCTACCCACGAAAAAACAAATTTTAATTAAATGGTGTAGGCACTCGCAGATAGCTGCAAATTTTTGGGATAGATGGTGTATGGTGTTCGATACTCCACCACATGGAAATTGTGAGGTGCCCCTATACTTTTTGAGAGAGTTATGGGCTGAGTTTGAGTTGGGTTTTAAACCCAACTATTTTGATATGAGGCCATTTTAGGGTGCTAAGGGTGGCATGCCCCAACATAGATTAGGAGCATGTGGTGATCCTCGATGAAGTGCTTCGATTGCTCCTATCATTTCTCCTCCTTCTCCTAGTGTTCCCAATGCATTTCAGCAACATAAGATGTTGTCAACATTAGGAGCATTGAGTTCTCTTTTAGGACATCTCACTCATCAGACTACACATGTGGTAGCTGAAGTGGGAAATATAGAGTATGGAGGCTCATGCTATGGGCATACTGAGGCATCCACTTCAGGTGACCCACATGCATCTAGGATAGAGTCATATATGGATTTACTATATTCTGAGGATCATCCTACACAAGTATGTTCATCTTTTGAACTTAGGCATATTTAAATAATTTATTTGAAATGTACAAAATTCATGTAAATAATAACATAAAACTATATATAATATAATATTAATTCAAGAAGTGTTTGGTGTAGATGCATGATGACACGATTCCTGTATCTCAATATGACCATTTCTATATTTCGAGTGCTATAGAAGTGGGCTCACCTTTTGGTTAGGTACAAACCAATATATATTTTAATTTATGTGGACATATCTAATTTAATTTGAATTTGTACACATATGTGTAATTCTATATTATATCTAGATAGAAGGAGGTCATGCGATACTAAGTACCGACCAACCACAATTCATGGTGAGTGCTCCTGAGTGATCATTAGCTCAGGTGTGTGCTTTCAAAAGTTTCTTAAGTTTAAATGAAAAACACATCATAGATCTAATTTAATTTGAATTTGTACACATGTGTGAATGATCTATACATTGTTGTATCTATATGGAGGGATTTCATGTGATACCCATGGCGGGTGCACCTAAGACATCGTCAATGCATGGGAAATCTCAAGTGCATGATCATGAGGTCATATCATTCGAGGTCATAAACTTTACTAAATCTCCTATACAATTTTAGGGACCTTTTAAATATATATATTTGAGGTTTTAACATATTGTTTGCTTTATATGAATATGCATGATATGGTAGATCAAGCATTTGAAACTTCTCAATTCACAGTTATGCTACCCATTGAACAAGATGTGCTAGTAGATTCACATGATCATATGGTAATTTATGCATACTAAAATTCATATTTACTGTATTTACTAGATATTTAATAATTAAATTTATTTTTATCAAATTTATATTTTCAAGTTTATAAATTTCTAATTAACTTTAAATCTAATTTCAAGTTGTTTAGACTCTTTTACAGCATGATACAGGTACATTTAGTCCACATGGAGCAAAGAGGAGACTTGATTTGACTGATCGCCCTGAAAGTTAGATGGTTTTAAATTTTATGGACTATAGATCTCTAGTTTTATTTAAATATATGTGTTGGACTTGACATATACATTTTGAACATGTTATTTCATGGACTATTTCACATACATTATATTGATTATTATGATCATGTTTGTGTTTATTTATATTAGTTGACTTCAATATGATGATTATATATATGCACTCAATTACAATCGTGTTATGTTCATTTTGATGATTATATGCACTCATGTGTACATGTATAGATATTTTATCTAATTTTCAAGTAATACGCACTATATAAATTCTTATTTAGAATCAAAAATCATATGTATAATTGATCATATGGTCAGGTGAAAAATTAAAACATTCCTTAAATAGTTTAGATAATATTCATAATAAATTAAGGGTAGTTAATTTTAACTATTTTCCAATTCTAGCAAATATTTGAATCACTAAACAAATATCTATCTCCTTGTATGTATAAAATGTATAACCTATATACAATTGAGCAATTATATAAAATGTGGTAAATACAAGACATGGTTTGTATAAGATAAAATTGGAACAAGATATTTAAAAGTGACTAATAAGTTCATTGAAGTTTATACATCGAACAAACATATATAATGTATATTGATGTTTAATACAACTATATAACATGATGAAACTTATATGTGCATGTAGATATAGTTAAACCTTATCTTGAGTTTTAGGTGAAGACCACAAACTGATATTTACATAGTCTCTTGATAAAAATAAATTACAGTGACAATCACATGGTAGATTGACTTGATGAGAACCTGCAAAATTAATTAATGTTTAAGTAAAGTAACTAAATAATTCATGCAAGAAAAGAACAATATATAGTAAAAGTTAGAAAATTGGATCTTATAAATTCCTTACAAATTCAGGTGATGTTTTCCATAGGATGGATTAAGGGGACCTAAGAGGATATAAATTAAGGAGTCGTAATAGAATTCCTTAAGGGGAGTTAAGAGAATGACTTAACGGGATGCAAGAGGGTGGATTAAGGAGAGTTAATAAAATGACTTAAAGGGATGCAAGAGGGTTGATTAAGGGGAGTTGATAGAATGAATTAAATAGATGTAAGAGGGTGGATTGAGGGGATGCATCTCATGAACCCTAGGATATGGCTTAATGGGTCCTAAGAGGATGGCTTAAGGGGAATTATGAGAGTGACTTAAGGAATACAAGAGGGTCGATTTAGGGGATGTAAGAGGATATGACTTCAGGGTCCTTTGAGATGATGGCTTAGGGGGATGCAAGAGGGTGGATTAAGGGGAGTTGGTAGAATGAATTAAATGGATGTAAGAGGGTGGATTAAGGGGATGCATGTCATGAACCCTAGGATAGGGTTGAATGGGTCCTAAGAGGATGGCTTAAGGGGAATTATGAGAGTGACATAAGGAATGCAAGAGGGCCAATTAAAGGGATGTAAGAAGATTTGAATTAAGGGTCCTTTAAGAGGATAGCTTAAGGGGAGTTGGTAGAATGACTTAAAGCGATGTAAGAGGGTGGATTAAGGGGATGCATGTCATGAAACCTAGGATATGGCTGAATGGGTCCTAAGAGGATGGCTTAGTGGGAATTATGAGAGTGATTTAAGGAATGAAAGAGCACTGATTATGGGGATGTAAGAGGATATTACTTAAGGTTCCTTTAAGAGGATGGCTTAAGAGGATGCAAGAGGGTGGATTAAGGGGAGTTAATAGAATAACTTAAAGGTATGTAAGAGGGTGGATTAAAGGGTTGCATGTCATGAACCCTAGGATATGGCATAATAGGTCCTAAGAGGATGGCTTAAGGTGAATTATGAGAGTGAATTAAGGAATTCAAGAGCAATGATTAAGGGGATGTAAGAGGATATGACTTAAGGGTCCTCACGGACAATAGGAACAAAATCCTAGGAGATGAAACTTAAACCATAAACAATAGGACTTAAAGCCTAGGAGATGAACCCTAAACCATTAACCCAAATAGATTTTCTATTCTAAGAATATCATGAACCATATAAACCCTATCCCATAAACCATATGACCTAAAGCCTAAGATATGAACCCTAAACCATTAACCCATATAGATTTTTTATTCTGAGCATCTTGTGAACCCTAGAAATCCTAAACCATAAACAGTAGGACCTAAAGCCTAGGATATGAACCCTAAACCATTAAACCATATAGATTTATTATTTTGAGCATCTCATGAACCCTAGAAACATTAAACCATATGACCTAAAGCCTAGGAGATGAACCCTAAACCATTAAACCATATAGATTTGTTATTCTAAGCATCTCATGAACCATAGAAACCATAAACCATAAATAATAGGACCTAAAGCCTAGGATATGAACCCTAAACCATTAACCCATATAGATTTATTATTATGAGCATCTCATGAACCCTAGAAACCCTAAACCATAAACAATAGGACCTTAAGCCTAGGATATGAACCCTAAACCATTAACCCATATAGATTTATTATTTTGAGCATCTCATGAACCCTAAAACCCCTAAACCCTAAACCATATGATCTAAAGCCTAGGAGATGAACCCTAAACCATTAACCCATATAGATTTTTTGTTCTAAGAATCTCGTGAACAATAGAAACCCTAAACCATAAATAATAGGACCTAAAGCCTAGGATATGAATCCTAAACCATTAACCCATATACATTTGTTATTTTGAGCATTTCATGAACCCTAGAAACCCTAAACCATAAACAATAGGACCTAAATCCTAGGAGATGAACCCTAAACCATTTACCCTTATATATTTGTTATTCTGAGCATCTCATGAACCCTAGAAACCCTAAACCATAAACAATAGGACCTAAAGCCTAGGATATGAAACCTAAACCATTAACCCATATAGATTTGTTATTCTGAGCATATCATGAACCCCAAAAACCCTAAACCATAAATAATAGGACCTAAAGCCTAGGATAGGAACCCTAAACCATTAACCCATATAGATTTTTTTATTCTGAGCATCTCATGAACCCTAGAAACCCTAAACCCTAAACCATATGACCTAAAGCCTAAGAGATCAACCCTAAACCATTAACCCATATAGATTTGTTATTTTGAGCATCTCATGAACCCTATACACCCTAAACCCTAAGAAATAGGACCTAAATCCTAGGATATGAACCCTAAACCATTAACCCATATAGATTTGTTATTCTGGGCATCTCATGAACCCTAGAAACCCTAAAGCATAAACAATAGGGCCTAAAGCCTAGAAGATGAACCCTAAACCATTAACCCTTATAGAGTTTTTATTCTAAGCATCTCATGAACCCTAGAAACTATAAACCATAAACAATAGGACCTAAAGCCTAGGATATGAACCCTAAACCATTAACCCATATAATTTTTTTATTTTGAGCATGTCATGAACCCTAGAAAACCTAAAACCTAAACCATATGACCTAAATCCTAGGATATGAACCCTAAAATATTAAACCATATAGATTTGTTACTCTAAGCATCTCATGAACCCTAGAAACCCTAAACCCTAAACAATAGGACCTAAAGCCTATGATATGAACCCTAAACCATTAACCCATATAGATTTGTTATTTTGAGCATCTCATGAACCCTAGAAACCCTAAACAATAAACAATAAGACCTAAAGCCTAGGATATGGACCCTAAACCATTAACCCATATAGATTTATTATTCTGAGCATCTCATGAACCCTAAAAACCCTAAACCCTAAACCATATGAGCTAAAATACTAGGAGATGAACCCTAAACCATTAACCCATATAGATTTATTATTATAAGCATCTCATGAACCCCATAAACCCTAAAACCTAAACCTTATGACCTAAAGCCTAGGAGATGAACCCTAAACCATTAGACCATATAGATTTGTTATTTTGATCATCTCATGAACCATAGAAATCCTAAACCCTAAAAAATAGGAACTAAAGCGTAGGATATGAACCATAAACCATAAACCCATATAGATTTTTTATTCTGAGCATCTCATGAACCCTATAAACCCTAAACCATAAACAATAGGGCCTAAAGCCAAGGAGATGAATCCTAAACCATTAACCCTTATAGATTTGTTATTATAAGCATCTCATGAACCCTAGAAACACTAAACGATAAACAATAGAACCTAAAGCCTAGGATATGAACCCTAAACCATTAACCCATATAGATTTGTTATTTAGAGAATCTCATAAACCCTAGAAACCCTAAACCCTAAACCATATGACCTAAAGCCTAGTATATGAACCATAAACATTAACCCATATAGATTTGTTATTTTAAGCATCTCATGAACCCTAGAAACCCTAAACCATAAAAATAGGACCTAAAGCCTAGGATATGAACCCTAAACCATTAACCCATATAGATTTGTTATTTTGAGCATCTCGTGAACCCTAGAAACCCTAAACCATAAACAATAGGACCTAAAGCCTAGGATATAAACCCTAAACCATTAACCCATATAGATTTGTTATTCTTAGCATCTAATGAACCCTAAAAACCCTAAACCCTAAAACATATGACCTAAATAATAGGAGATGAACCCTAAACCATTAACCCATATAGATTTTCTATTCTAAGCATCTCATGAACCCTAGAAACCCTAAACCATAAACCATATGACCTAAAGCCTAGGAGATGAACCCTAAACCATTAAATATTATAAATTTGTTATTCTAAGCATCTCATGAACCCTACAAACCCTAAACCTTGAACCATATTACCTAAAGCCTAAGAGATGAATGTTAAACCATTAACCCAGATAGATCTATTATTCTAAGCATGTCATGAACCCTAAAAACCCTAAACCATAGGACCTAAAGCCTAGGAGATGAACCTTAAACCATAAACCATATAGATTTGTTATTCTAAGCATCTCATGAACCTTAGAAACCCAACAAGTAAATACATAACGCCTAAATCATATGACCTAAAGCCTAGGAGATGAACCCTAAACCATATGACCTAAAGCCTAGGATATGAACCCTAAACCATATGAACTAAAGCCTAGGAGATGAACCCTAAACCATTAACCCATAGAAATTTGTGACTTAAGGGGATGGAAGTGGATGGATTAACGGTTCATATATGTGGATATGTCTTAAGGGGTCCTAAGAGGATGGCTTAAAGGGTGTTGAGAGAGTGACTTAAGGGGACGAAAGTAGATGGATTAAGGTGTCCTAAGAGGATGGCTTAAAGGGTCCTAAGAGGATGGCTTAAGATTTGTTGAGAGAGTGACTTAAGGGGATGCAAGTGGATGGATTAAGGGTTGATATATGTGGATATGGCTTAAGGGGTCCTAATAGGATGGTTTAAGGGGTGTTGGGAGAGTGACTTAGGGGGATGCAAGTGGATGGATTAAGGGTTGATATATGTGGATATTTCTTAAGGGGTCCTAAGAGGATGGCTTAAGGGGTGTTGAGAGAGTGACTTAATGGGATGAAATAGAATAGATTAAGGGTAGATATACAAGGATATGGATTAAGGGGTCCGAAGAGGATGGCTTAAGGTGAATTAATAGAGAGACTTAAGGGGATGCAAGAGGATGGATAAATGGTACATAAGAGGATGGATTAAGGGGTTATAAGAGAATTTTTTAAGGGGATATGAGATTGAAGGGAAAGACAATAGTGTGGAATACCTTCCCTTAACACTAATACAATAGGGGAGAGGAGCAAAAAAAAGTTCTAATAGCTTCTAAAAATATTGAGATGAATACAAACAACATAAAAGAGATACTAGAATAAGCATTCATAGATTGACACAAGTATTTACGTGGGAAAACCTTTTCAGGTAAAAAACCCAACACACCAAGCAAAGAAAATTGTATTACAGTAATAAACAATTACATACAATGTTTAGTCTTCACTCTCTGATTAGCTCACAACAACTCTCAAGTTTATCTATCACTGTTACAATACTTCTCTCAAAGTATACAATGAATTCACAAACTTACGTCGACTTGCGACTTACATGTAGCTGTCATCTCTTGGTTTACAAATATAATAATGTATTCAACTGTACAAGTCATACATCTCATTAATATTCCAACCAATCGCAAGACTTTCAGGTTCATGCATCGATCACCCAATCACATAATCGATCTGCTTCTGATTGATCTCCTTTGCATCCATCCACCCAGACATTTAATTCTTGCCTTAATTGGGTTCATGTCACCAACCGAACAAGCTATGGATTTACTACTTTTGGATTTTAGCCAATCATACCATTATCTCCAAGCCACGTGTCTGATCTGCATTCGCCGATCGCTTTAACCATTTCGGTCTAGCTCAGTTAAGCTCGATCAACTGAACTTTGAGCTCTCTCTACCTCCACTTCGCTACTGCTGAGCTCACACTACCTGTCCATGGTATTGCGGTGAGCTCACCCGAGCTCACCCTACCTTCTATCGCGCTACCGCCAAGCTCACACTACCCAGCCGCGGTATTGTGGTGAGTTCGACCGAGCTCACCTTGCCTTCTACTGTGGTACTGCTGCCCAACTCGGCTCACCTCACGGTATGGTGGTATGTCCATTCCAAGCTCACCTTCTAACTCCACTCCGCTACTACTGCACTATCAAGGTTTTACCACAGTGTGGTGGTAATCGCTGAGCAAACCGTAGGCGGTCATACCGCACTACCGTGGGGGCCGCTAGGCCATCCCTGTGGTAGGGCAATGATTGCCAGAGAGACTGCAGGTGGTCTCACCGTGGCCACCGTGGTGAGAGGAACCATCACCCATGGTGTGGCAGTAACCACCAAATAGATCGTAGGCGGACTCACCATGACCACTGCGGTGAGAGGATCCACCACCCGTGGTGTAGCGGTAACAGGCAGGACATCACCACGGTACCGCTAGGGCAAAACTAGACTGCCTTGGTAAAGTGGTTAAGGGTAGAATGAAGGAATTTGTCACCAAGTCCTTTTGTCTGAGGCTCAAAATTGGAAGTTGAGACATGATTTCCCAACAAGCTCCCACTTGGCGAAGACTTCCAACTTCCTCTAGACATCAAAAAATCACTGACGGTCATAGGCCCCAAGGCCCATCGATTTTATGCACCATTTGAACTTGTCTGTGCTCACTGACTTTATCAATGCATCTGCAACATTCTTCAAAGTGTCGGCCTTTTCAAGACAGACCTTTCCATCTTCAACCATGTCCCTCACGAAGTGATACTGCACATCAATGTGCTTCGTCCTAGTATGGAAAGTCGGGTTCTTTGCCAAATAAATGGCACTCTGACTATCACAATAGATTGTAATCTGCCCTACATTAAAACCAATTTCTGAACACAAATGACTCAACCAAACTGCCTCCTTACAGGCATGAGTTTCTACCATGTACTCTGCCTCTATCATGGATAAAGCAACTACAACTTGTCGCTTGCTCATCCAACTAATTTCTCCACAATTTAACATGAATGTGTATCCACTGGTGGATCTCCTACTGTCAATGTCCCTTGCCCAATCAGAATTGACATATCCCTGAATAATGAGTGTTCTCTGTGATGCAACCAAACTACATGGTGACATAGATCATAGTCTGAAGTGCCCTTCAAATATCTGAACACTCTCTTTACAACATCCCAATGTGATCTTCCCGGATTTTCCATAAACTGGCTGAGAACTCCCACTACTTGGGCAATGTTTGGTCTAGTACAGACCATCACATACATTAAACTTCCAACAACACTTGCATAGGGCACCTTGGTCATGTCCTCCATCTCAGTAGCAGAATTTGGACAGTCTTCAATAGATAGTTTCGTTCCCTGCATAACTGGACCAACTAACTGCTTACAGTCATTCATACCAAATCTCTCCAGAACAGTATTGACATACTTACTCTGACTTACCCAAAGCTTTCTACTTGTTCTATCCCTGGTTATCTCCATTGCTAGAATATACCTTGCTGCACCAATATCTTTCATTTCAAACTTCATAGACAACTAAGATTTAAGATCATAAATCATAGTATTGCTATTACCTATGAATAACATATCATCCATGTACAGGGTAATAACAAGCACATGATCATTTTTAGATTTATAATAAACACAATGATCATATTTTGATCTCACAAATCGCGTAGATAACACAAACGTGTCAAATTTTTGGTACCACATTCTAGGAGACTACTTCAAACCATATAGAGATTTCTTTAACTTGCAGACCAAATTTTGTTTACCTTTATCAACAAAATGCTCAGGCTGGGACATATAAATTTCCTCTTCCAGCTCACCATGGAAAAATGCTGTCTTCACATCCATCTGCTCAATTTCAAAGTTATACACAGTTTCCAATGACAACAAAAATTTGATGGATGTTAGCTTTGCTATAGGGGAAAAAATATCTCCATAATCAATTCCCTCAATTCGGGAAAATTCATTTGCAACTAGTCTTGCCTTATACTTCTCAACACTGCCATCAAGACCAATCTTCTTTTTGAATACCCACTTACAACCAACATGCTTTCGCCCTTTAGGAAAAGGTACCAAATCCCAGGCTTCATTCTTCTTTAATGAATCCATCTCTTCATTCATGGCTTCCGACCAAGAATTCGAATCAGAGATGCTGATTTCTTCTTTTATAGTCCTAGGCTCATCAGTGCTAGTAATTAAGGCATAGGAATAGTTCATATCTAACATAGAGAAACCATACCTTTCAGGTTGCCATTTTTCTCGTGTAGACCTCCTTACTTATTGAGGTTGTGGTTCTTCATCATCAAAACTCTCAAAGCTTTTTGAACTCTCCTCAATCTCAGGTACACCATGCAATTCTTCCTTTTGTGGAGTTTTTGGAATCTCAACTGCATTATTCTTCTTGTCTCTCTGATTTGTCTCAAGCTATTGATCACTTACTGAAGGTTTCAACTCACCAAAAATCATGCTTGTGTTGTACAAAACCTTCTCAGTAATAGGGTTCCAAAACTTGTATCTCTTCACACCAACTCCATAGCCGATGGGAATACATTTAACAACCTTGTTATCCAACTTTGATCTTTTCTCATTTGGCACATAAACATATGCCTCACAGCCAAAGACACGAACGTGTCTAAGAGAGGGCTTCTTACCAGACCATGCTTCCAAAGGTGTCTTATCAACAAGAGCAGAGCAAGGAGAATGATTTACCAGATAACATGTTGTAGCCACAGCCTCAGCCTAGAACTTCTGCTCTAGACCAACACCACTCAACATAATCCTCACCTTTTCCATCAGTATCTTGTTCAACCTTTCAGCAACTCGATTCTGCTATGGAGTATAAGGTGTTGTTTTATGCCTTTTAATTCCATGATCAGTGCAATACCTTTCAAAATCTGCAGAACAAAACTCACTGCCATTGTCTATCCTTAAACATTTAATTTTCCTTCTAGTCTGATTCTCTACCAAAGATTTAAATTCTTTAAACTGACTGAACACTTCTGATTTACTTTTAAGAAACTATACAAATTCCCTTCTCGAAGAATCATTAATGAAAGAAACATAATATCTAGACTTCGATAACAAAGGAACATTAACTGGACCAAACACATCAGAATGAACATAATCCAGTATACCAAAAGATTTATGAGGACTCGAGTAAAATGAAACATGGTGTTGTTTTCCATAAATAGAGTGTTCGTAGAAATCAAACTCAAGGTTACAATTATCAAGCCCTTCTACAAGATTTTTATTCATCAAGGTTTTTAAAACTTTCTCACCTATGTGACCAAGTCTATGATGCCACAAAATAGTCTTCTCTATTGGAAGTTTTACCTCCAAAGCATTTGCAGCTAGAGAAGTGTCTTCGTCTTTCTCTACAGGAACCATTTTGCTTGACATTACAGAGGCACTATTACATTGAACAAGGCGTGCATCCAGCTTTTACAGAGTGCCAGTACGAACACCCTTAGCCAGCACCATTACACCTCTAGCCATTTTACATCCTTTACTTGAGAAAGAAACTTCTACACTAGCATCATTTAACTTACTAACAAAAAGAAGATTATGAGCCAAACTTGGTATGTGCAGTATGCCACCAATTCCTTTGAATCTTCCATTAGGATACTGAATTATGACTTTTCCTTTGCCAAAAATCTCCAACGTTGAATCACTTTCTAGGTACACCTTTCCACCATCATACTTCTCGTACTTAGAGAACCATTCTCTATGGTATGTCATGTGAAAGGACACACCTGAGTCAACCAACCAGACATCATCTGGTGCCTGAGTTGTCAAGGCTGCTATAATAAAGGTGTCTACATCACTTTGAGAAGAGTCATTATCTGAAGCATTCTTCTTCTTCTTCTTCTCCTTACAATCCTTCCGGATATGACCAGGTTGCCCACAGTTCTAACATCTCACCTTTAACTTTTTACCAGGAGACTTTGATCTCCCTACAGATTTGGATTTTGACTTCTTGTCCTTCTTCTTGCCTTTCTGCTTTGGTCTACCTCAAAGAACAAGAGCCTCTTTGTCCATCTTAGAAGACTTCCTTTGCATTTCTTCAGACATGAGCGAAGCAACCATGCCATCCATCTTGAATATGGTGGTCGTACTTCCAATAGCCATCACTAGATGATCCCAAATGTTAGGTAACGAACACAAAAGGAGCATGCAATGATCCTCCTCTTCAGTATTTACACCTACAAATGCCAACTGAGTAACACTCATGTTAAATGAGTTCAGATGGTCTGCAACAGATGCACCTTCTTCCATTTTCAAGGAGTACAACTTCTTCCTCAGGAATAACTTATTTACTAGAGACTTTCCTTGATAAATATCACCAAGCTTCTTCCATAATGAAGCTACAAACATCTCCTCATGGACGTTCAGGATTACAAAATCGGCTAGACTTATTCTTCTCAAACCTCTTGCTTTTCTATCAACAAGATCCCAAGCCTCTTACATCATACTTTGTGGCATAGTTCCAGACACTACTAACCAGAGGTCTCTATCCACCATAAAGTCTTCTATTTTGAGTTTCCATATCTCAAAACTGCTGCCATTGAATTTTTCAATCTTTGCTCTACCTGATGTACTCGCCATCTCAAACATAACAGGTTTTAACAATGCAAGACTCCCACTGAAATAGTATTAGCACAAAAAACTGACCTTTCAAACAAGGATAACACAACTGGCCAGGCTCTGATACCACTTGAAGGGAAAGACAATAGTGTGGAATACCTTCCCTTAACACTAATACAACAGGGGAGAGGAGAACAAACAAGTTCTAATAGCTTCTAAAACTACTGAGATGAATACAAACAACATAAAAGAGATAACAAAATAAGCATTCACAAATTGACACAAGTATTTATGTGGGAAAAACTTTTTAGGTAAAAAACCCACCATACCAAAGAAAGACAATTGTATTACAATAATAAAAAATTACATACAATGTTCAGTCTTCACTCTCTAATAAACTCATAGTAGCTCTCAAGTTAATCTCTCATTGTTACAATACTTATCTCAAAGTATACAATGAATTCACAGACTTACATTGACTTGCAACTTACATGTAGCCATCACCTCTTGGTTTACAAATATAATAATGTATTCAACTGTACAAGTCATACATCTCATTAATATTGCAACCAATCATAGGACTTTCAGGTTCATGCATCGATCACCCAATCACATAATCGATTTGCTTTTGATTGATCTCCTTTGCATTGAGCCACCCTGACATTTAATTCTTGCCTTAATCAAGTTCATGTCACGAGCCAAACAAGTTATGCATTTACTACTTTTGGATTTTAGCCAATCATACCGCTGTCTCCAAGCCATGTGTTTGCTCTACATTTGCCGATTGCTTTGAACATTTCCGTCTAGCTTGGTCAAGCTTAGTTAATCGATCTCTGAGCTCTCTCTGCCTCCACTGTGCTACCATTGAGCTCACATTACTCGATCATGGTATTGCGGTGAGCTTTCTCGAGAACACCCTGCCTTCTATCACACTACCACTGAGCTCACACTAGCCAACCACGGTATTGCGGTGAGCTCGTTCGAGCTCACCCTGCCTTCTACCACACTATTGCTACTCAGTCCGACTCACTTCACGGTATGGCGATATGTCCACTCTGAGCTCACCTTCTGACTCCACCGTGCTATCATTGCATTGTCGAGGTCTTATAGCGGTGTGGTGATAACCATTGAGCAAACTGCAGGCGATCATACTGCGCTACCGTGGGGGCCGCTAGGCCACCCCGTGGTAGGGCAGTGATCGCAAGACAGACTGCAAGTGGTCTCACTGTAGCTACCACAGTGAGAGGACCCACTGCTCGTGGTGTGGCTTTAACCACCAGACAGACCACAAGCGGACTCACTGTAGCCACTGCGGTGAGAGGACCCACCACCCGCGGTGAAGCGATAACAACAAGGATGTCACCGCTGTATCGCCAGGGCATAACTAGACCACCGTGGTAAAGCGGTTAAGGGAAGAATGAAGGCATTTTTTGCCAAGTCCTTTTTTCTGAGGCTCAAAACTGGAAGTTGAGACATGATTTCCCAGCATAAATCAATTATAAGCTCTTTATAAATTGGCATTTAACTATTTAGTTTTATATTTATACTATTAGTTAAATGTATCTAGAACTATATATACTTACCTATTTCTAGATTTGAGTTCCATTGTAATATATGTGCATGTCCTCTCTTTTTGGTAATGCATTTAGTTTTGAGAGACTTGAAACAAAAAATGATAAAAATTTAATTAGGAAATGACTAAAGACAAATATATATAGACATGTATATGTGATAAATTTTTAACTACATATTGAATATCAATTAAATATATATACAACTATATACTTACCAATATTTATTTACTCTGTTGTACCATCTGCATCCTCTCTTTTTTGTAATGCATCTATGATTGTCTCATGCTCATCCATTGAAAGTGTCCATAACACTTTATTAGCATGTCTCCATTGACATCTAACTATTTTTATACTGGTTGCTAAAATCAAATGCGAATAATTAATAATCTTCTTGTTTCTTTCATAATTTTTAAATGCAGGCAAGCAATTCTATCTTATCAAATATTTTTGAAGCTAGGTGCCAACAACAACCACCAAACTAGTTGGATACTCAAATTTGTCATCATCCACTCTAGGATGTACCAACTTATGTTTTCTCTCAACACATCTAGCCAACCAATACTCTATCTCCTCTTGATTCTCCTTAGGTGCAACAACAACATACACATGTCCTACAAAAATAAATAAAATATTCAATAAAGAGTGACTTATATTTAATTCACATATAAAAATACATACATATAAAATTCAATTCAACTTAATGTACTTTCTTGTACAAGATGTGAAACACGATCATAATCATCTGATGTGAACACTTGATTATCTTCAATTGTCATTTCATGTTGAACATGTTTCCATGTAGGTGTTAAGTCTCTTTGTTGCCATTGTTTGACCCATTTCATATTTTCACATGCTTCCCAATCACCTACAATACAAAATTGACAAAATCATGCTAACTCCCTTGTCCATATTGTCCAGGTGTTTGCATTCGAACTCTTAAATGAGTGCCATTTTGTAGATCCATTAATTTTTTCACAATCTTGTTGAGAAAAAAATATCTTTTTCTTGAAATAACCAAAAGAAGCATCGAATTATTGAGCTCTCACTTATTTTTGTACATAATTTGGTATTGCACCAATCTACAATTGCACGTGTATCTCTGAATTTCGTGGCATCCTCAAATTTTAGTTGCTCTCTAGAAAGAGCTCTTTTCACACATGCACCTAGTCCATCATGTTCTCCCTTACCATGTCCAACTTCAAAAAAACTCCACATGTGCTGGATATTGTTTTCCTTATGAACTCTACATAACCAATAAAACATTCTAGCATTCTTGAATTGACCCATGCAATTATTTGACCGTTTGAGATTTTCTCTCATTTGAATTCCTCTCTCTTTTAAATTTTTATAAAATATATCAAAACAATATTGAACAAACTCAAATGAATGTAATCGATTATCACTTACATAAAAATGGTACTCTCTCAATTTTTTTATATTATCTTCTCTACTATCATCTACATGTCTATAAAAAATATGAACAAATATATCTACTTGCATTGAATTATAATACATTGATTGAATTTCTTCTCTTGGAGCAAGAGTATAATTTTCAGCAAAATCAACAACTGACAATATAGTTCCAATTGAGAATATATTTTTACATAAACGAAATTGATTATCAAACCAATGAGCATACTGAGAGTGTTTAACATAATTAGGTACAATCTTGTCTTTAAATTTTTTAATTAATGCATGCACACTAATTTTTTTCACAATTAACTCACAACGTTTTCCAAGTTTTCCATCTTTTAAAGAATATTCAACATTTTTAAATTTTTTGACATCCACCAATTGTTGCCCAAATTCATGTAAACTACTTTCATGCATACATTCTCAATAATGAAAAGTTACCACATCTATCACATTCTCTATAAATACATAATTTTAAATAAAATAAGTTTCCATTAGAGGGTTTACAAAACAAACTTGCTATACAATCTTTGATTGTTTTAGGTGGCATATGAATACCAAAATTTTCCTACACAATTTGGTTAGCATGCAAAGTGCATCGTATGTATAAAAAAATATCATAATAATAATGAAATTATACACGAGTCTTACAACAACAAGAGATTCATTGTTTATTAATTCTAACATACCAAGGTTTACACTTTTCAAATGATCTTTGACTTATGCTAATATTAAATGGTAAGATTGAATCATCTATTTTTTTTTATATAATTCAGTTTGAGTCATATCTAAGAGATGCTTTGGACGAGGTTCACGAATTTTGGAACCCACCCTTAATTTTAAGACATCTCTAATGTTAGGTGATCCTCTTGTATTATCATGCCAAATCTTTTTGATTGAAGATTTAATTTCATTAGTTAATTTCATGTCTGATCTTGTGAGTCTACCACTAAAACTCCAACATTGATTAATTGGATCATTTTCAATACTTTCTCTACTTTTAGCAGCTCTTATCAAAGTTTTAGGATTTACTTTTATACATTTATTAATATTACTTAACATTATTTTATTTGAAGCTACTTTATTAATTAGAGCAGTTGTTATTGCACGATGAGTTGCATTCTTATCTTTAGATCGACTTTTATTACCTATAAAATCAATAGAATTAGCAACACTAGATATGACTTGTTCTACTGAATCATCTTTTTTTTTGGTTTTACAAAAATACCTAATTTTTCATCAAATTTCTCATTTTTGACATTCTCATCAATTGTAGCATGAGTTGACATTGAAATCCCAATTTCTTTCTACAAAAAAAAATTCTATATATTCTATTTCCATAAGTTCTCATTTGTCTCCAAGAAATGTTACCACAAAGGTTATCTAGCACATCTTTTTCAATTGTAAAAAAAACATTTTCATCTTCATCCATACAAGGGGTTTCATTTTCATTATAAAAAATACAAGGGATTTCATTCTCATTTTCATCAATATGAGGGGTTTCATTCTCATTTGAATTCTTATAAGATATTTCATCATTATTTTTTTTTTGCATTGTTTCAACCCTAGAATTCTTGATACCATCAATGGTGTATCCAACTTCATCTAAAATACTAAGATCAATATTATCAAGACTTGGGTTTGAAGACATACCTGGATAGATTGTTTGAATAGGTGCATTTTCCATATCATTGGGCTTAGGTGGATTTGAAGACATACCTGAAGTTGTTTGCATGGGTGCTATTTTCATATCATTCAAAGTTGAAGTTGAAGGCATGGTTGGGTTTGTCTCCATAATCGCATTTTCTTCCATATTCACCATCTCCACATTTGAATCATCTACATTTATTCCATCTTTCATGGTTTCCTCTTCAAAATTCATGGAACGAGACGCTTCCAAATTTTTCATTTGACGAATCCTTTCTCTTCTATCCCTTAGTCTTTTTGCCTCCATTTCTTTATTTGCTTGAATTTCTTCAAGTGTCATTAACTTTCTACATCTTTTTATTTTCCTTTACTTTGATCCCATGGTTACCAAACCCTCTTTGATAAAAAATAAATGATTCTTAACCTATTTTCAAATTTCCATCTCCTTTAAATATTCAAACAAAGCTATGTACTATGAAGATCCTTTTTTCTGTAAACTTTGAAGTACAAAAACATCATGAATACATCCAAAAGTTCTCTTTTTCCAAATCTTCTTGTAAAATTTTCTTGTACTTGATTCCACTTCAGAAAATTCTTGACCTGAACTTGTCTCTTCCAACAATTTTAATAGAATATACCCTGCACAAGATAAAATTGCAATAAAAAACACAAAAAATGAAGTTTTCGAATCGTACTGCAGAAAAGGAATGTTGTAGAAAAAATGTGCTCTATCAGTATTTTTAAATTGGGATTAAACAAATATATCATACACATACATGTTTTACAAACACGTACATATTTTATTCTAGGAACGCGTATGCGTTATATAATGTGTACGTGTTTCTTTTACCCAACGGGTAAATGAATAACGCGTACACATTATTTAAAAGTGGAATCCCCAACCCACATGCAGCCTTGGTTTTAGGCTCAGGAAAGGCTTGGCAATCCGACCCTTAGCCTATGATGTGTAACTAAAAAACTAAGGCAGATTGAAGAAGAATGTCCAACTTTGCCAATATGGCTGACAATTTTTTTTTTTTTTTTTCTGAATCAATCTATAAAATTAAAACCCATTAGAGAAGACGATGTCTAGTTTCCAAATACATAATTTTTGTTAAGATTGGATTATATTTATTATTTTTTAATTAATTTCTAAGAAAACTAGTCCTTAAACTTGAATTATCAAACTTTTTTTGTTTTTTAATACTTTTTTTTTTGGTTAAGTTTCTTGTAAATTTTTTTATATGGCTTCAATCTTCAGACAATTCTTTACATAGTGAAAAAAGAAGATACATTTTTTTTTTAGTTTAGGTCCAATGCTGTCTGTATACGTTGATTTTTAAAAACAACAATTAAGACAAATAGAAATTCAATAAAAATAATATTATAAAAATATTTCCTCATCAATCTTCATGTTGTTATCTCTCTTTCCCCAAAAGGAATTAGCAAAATACTTTTATTTGAGTCAAAAAGTGGTGTCCATGCACATGCATGGTATGGTAAAAAAAAGGGACTTTTAAAAAGTGGTTTTTATACATCCTTATCAAAATTTAATTTTTATATCTAGGTATTTGAATAAATTACATATTTGGAAACTAGAGTCAAAATGATAAATTTCATATTACTGAATTTTTCTAAGATGCATTGTGTAAGTGCCTCAAATGTTCAGTCCAAGTGTGACAAATTCTGAAAAAAAAAGAAAAAAAAAACTTCCACTTTTTGAGCTTTTGGTGGGACCCAACTTCTTGCATCAACCCTACTTTTTTGTAGATAAAATAGAGCATCAAATAAATGAATCAATCCATATGACCATACAAACATATGAATTTCAATACAATTTTAAGGATTTTTGTACCAAGGGTTAAAGGGGTCATAATTGTTTTATAAAATATGACAATAATGAAAATCTATCAAGTTATATGTCAAAATTCATCTCTTCTTGAGTGTGATTGTGAGGTTATTTTTGTAATACAAGGCTCTTGTAAAAAGTTGATCTTCAAAAACCCCATAGAAAAGCACTAATATACAAAGCTAAAATCACAAATACTCAAAATGATATGCATTAAACATGTAATTATGCGTCAAGTTCACCAAAATGTATACATGAAAAAAAAACTAAAATAATATCAAAATGAAGGAAATTCAACACTAAAAATTTCACATGAAAATCTTTGATTGAGGACGTGCAAATGTTTTCTCTTTATGATGTGGACACTCAGTTTTCTAGCATGACATTATCATTCTGTGTATATGAGATTGATAGGACTTGGGTATAATATGAGTTCTTGATTATTTTGTTTGATGATGTGAGATATTTTGATATATGGATTTGCAAAAGGATTTTATGCATGAAAAGGATTGAATCTAGAAGCTGAGATCTAATAATTGATTTTGGGGATTGATAAGTAGAATTCATATATATAGGTGAGTTGCATATTATTTTATTTTTTAATTAAAATAATTATAATTTCTCAACTCAATGTGACTAGGGAGTTAATAGATTTGATTTATATGTCAAATAATTGCATGGAGGAGCTAACTAAGTGCATGAAAGAATAAAGGGGAATTAACTATTGCATGAAATAATTAATTGATTTGATGGATCAGTGAAGTGGATTTGATGGATGAGTAGGATTGGGAGTAAGTTTGAGTGAAATTATCATACTAGGTAGTTAACTATATGAGGTGTAATTAATTAATTGAATGATTGGTGTATATGAGGTAGAAATTGTTGGCATTAGTTGTCATTAATGTCAAAACGGTGTGATTGTTGCATATGTTTGTGAGATTGTTGTTTGTTGGCATTAATTGTCAACACTTTTTTTGGGAGATTGTTGCACATATTTCATTAATGTATGTTGATGTTACTGATTTTCATGGTTGGATGTCATTCCTTGGTTTATGTCATGTAAATTTGTATTGTGTATGGTTGATTTCAGTTGAGATGATATATTAAGATCAAGATTCAAAGAATTAAGACAAGGATTAGAAGTAATTTTGATGGTTGAGAGATGTTGTTGATGGTCTATAGTATGTTGCATGTGATCTCCTGTTGTTCTTGAGGAAGTATGTGTTGCTGCAAGAAAGTTTTGGTCTTTGCAAGTTGGTGAAAGTTTATGATTCAGGAAGTTTCTTTGAAGACTATTTGAGAGAATGATTTGCATTCCTTCGTTGTTGAAGATATGATCTTGCAGTTTGGGATTTAGTGTCTATGTTATATGGATGTTGCACTCCTATCTTTTTAGGTCACCTATGTTATCGAGGAGTTTTTTGGTATTTACAATGTATTGGAAATTTCGTTGGTTGTTTGGATTGGTCCAAAAAATTCTCCACTTTTCTCTACATTGGTGTTTCTACTCCTAAGGCTTAGTGAAAATTATCTCAGTGCTTTTGCAGTATCTCATTTCAATTCTCATGTAATGAAGTGTTCCACAAGTTGGTCTGATAATTTTCTATCCCATGGTTATGTATTTTGTGCTTCTGAGTTGAAGTATTTTCTTTCTATTTGGTCTATGGTGGCTATTGGTGGAATGACAGTGTGAAATAAGTATTTGGAAGTGTTGTTGGATGTTTAAGGAACATCCATTTTTGATCGACACATTTGTGGTTGATTTATTTTGTGCCACATTTTATTTTGACTTGGTTTTTTGGGTAATTTGTGGATGTTTGGCCGATAGGGCTTTTTGTCTTTCTTGTACTATGTGCTTGGGGGTTTGTGCCAAAATTTGAGGTCATGTTAAGATGGATTTGGGTCCTACCCTATCTTGTTGAGGACCACATTGAGTAAATTAAATTGAATTATGTTTTTGGGAAGGGTGGTTATGTGTTACATGTTTCATCTACATGTTTCCTTGTCATCGACACAGGTTTATGTGCACCAACATGTGTATTATTTGGGATCACATTAGAAGATGTACTAAGTTGTTTTTGGTCCTCTCAATCTTCTACATAGAACTGCATTTTTTTGTGGTTGACTTGTTGAGATTTATTTTTATCTTCTATTTTAGCCGATCTAAATGATGTTTTGTAATCTTGTGGATGATATAAATGAAAGAAAAAATAATTTGCAAGATGAGAGAAAGGTGGTGGTGATGTGAAAAGATAAATTAATGCAGTACATTGTGAAAAGGAAGATCAAATGAGTGTTAATTCCTTAGTGACTAGAGTGTTGTATTGACAAATATTGTAATTCTTAAATATTCATGTATCCTTTTTTGAGATAGTGAATATCATTAGGTCCTTGTAATTTGTATCTTGTCTTGGGGTTGTGATCCTCAGTACTACAAGTCCATTGTATATTTCCCTAAGGTTTTGTGCCTTAGCCTGCAAGTCCTTCCGGAAGCAGTGTGTTTCCTTAGGTAGTGAGCCTTAAAAAAATTGTAATTTTGTAAGAAATGATCTTCTATATTGAGAATTTTCTCTTTGTGTTTTTTCTCTCCTTGGGTTTTGCATGTAAATATAGTGTTATTTTGTGCACATGTGTTTATTTCCTTATCTTTCATTTTTTCTGATTTGATTATATATTTCTAACCTATTCATGAGTTGTTGATCCTATTAAAAGTTTGAAATTGAGTTATGTTGAATGGTTTAAGATCTAAAGCGGTTAATGTTTAATAGACAATGATTCACCTCCCTCTCGGTATTTGAGTGTGTTCAAAAACTGGTATTATAGCCAAGTTCATTTGAAGAACTCACTTGAGGAAAGGTTTGGGATGGAACATGATGTATCTTACAAGGATCCTAGGTTTGATGGGATAAATTACACCTTTTGGAAAGTAAGAATGGAAGGCCATCTAAACTCTCTAGGGTTTGGTGTTTGGAAATCAGTTAAAGATGGTTACAATATGAATTCTTCTCCTCCTACAGATCCAGCTAAGATTAGACTATATGAGAACAATGGCAAGATGAAGAATGCTATCATGTGTGGGTTAGCTGATTCAAAACTTCTGAAGGTGATGAGTTGCAACACTGCTAAGGAGGTATGGGAGAAGTTGAGAAACATCTATAAAGGAGATAACAAAGTGAAGCAAGCAAAGATGTAGATCTTTAAAAGTATATTTGAGACCCTAAAGATGACAGAGGATGAAGACATTGCTAGCTACATACTCTAGGTGGATGAAGTTGTTACTAGCATAAAAGGTCTTGGTGGAGAAGTGAAAGAAGGTGAGATTGTAAATAAAGTTTTGAGATCTCTCCCTAAAGCTTATTTTCATAAGGTGTATTCTATTGGAGAATCCAAGGACTTAGATAAGTATTCAATAGATGAAATGTTTGGTGCTCTCACAACCTTTGAAATGAGAGAATTTTATAAAGATGTTTCAAATAAGGAAGACAAATTCAAAGTTAGTAAGAAGGTAGAATCTATGAAGCATTTGATTAGAATGATGACTTTGATGAGGTAGAATAAAAATTTGTAAGATTATTGAAGAAAGGCACTAGAAAATACAAAGGTAAGTTACCTCTCAAGTGTTTCAATTGTTTAAGGATTGGTCACTTTGAATCTAAATGTCCCTATAAAGAATTTGAAGATGATAACAAAAGATAAAAGGTTAAAAGAGGTGTTTATTCCAAGGAAATTAATTTTTACCTAGAAGATGAGGATAATGATTCAAATTATGAAACCCTATTCATGGATTTGAAAGACAAAAAGAGAAATATTGAAGAATGTAAGAGGTTTGATACCTTGCAAAATGACAAAAATAATGAAAGATCTATGGCTTTCTGGACTTCCTTTCATGCAAAGGAAGAATAAAATTCTTGAGTGATGAGAGTAGTTGTTCTAGCCATATGATTGGTGACAAGAGAAGGTTCATCAGTCTTAAGAATGTTAATGGTGGAGCTATCAAGTTAGGTGGTGATGAGTCAAAACAAATTTGTTGAAAAGGTGGTATAACAATTGATGGAAAGAACAAGGTTGGGGATGTCATTTATGTCAAAGGTCTGAAACATAATCTTCTTAGTGTTATCCGAATTTTTAGCAAAGGATACAATATTAATTTTCATTCAAATGGTTATGAGATCAGGAAGGTAGGGCCTAAAATATTAGTTTTTGAAGGTACAAGGAAAAATAAAAATATCTATCATCTAAAGGAGGCAAATGGGAGAATCTGTTTACTAGCTTAGTTCGGTGAGTGTTGGTTGTGGCACAAGAGGATGTGACATAAATGAAATTGAAAATATGGTAAATATAAATTCTACTCATGCAGTGAGAAATATGCCTAAGATAAATAAGCCGACAAACACTTTATGCAAGGAGTTTCAAATGGGAAAGAAAAAAAGACAAGTTTTAAGAGAAAGGAGTGCTCTATTACAATTTCATTGGAGCTGATTCACACTAACCTATGTAGACCTACAAGAACAAGAAGTAAACAAACTAAAAGGTATTTCATGTTGCTTGTAGATGATTACACTAGAATGACTTGGGTTATACTTTTAAGAGATAAGTCCGAATCTTTTGATAATTTTAAAATCTTCAAAGAAAAAGTAGCGAATGAAATTGATGCTAAGATAAATTGCTTAAGATTGGATAGAGGAGGTGAGTTTACTTTAAATTAATTAATTTTTTTTTGTGAAAATCATGGTATTAGGAGACATCTATCTGATCCTATAACCCCTCAATAGAATGGGGTTGTGGAGAGGAAGAATAGGACTGTGCAAGAGATGAATAGGGAAATTATGAAAGATGCAGATCTACAGATCATTCTTCACACATTGAGCAGAAGGTAGAGCAAGAATCATTAAGGAAAATAAATGATAAGAGAATGGTTGAAGCCTTTGATAATTGTTCTAATGCATATAATAAATTATAATAAAATTTGAAAATGTTTAAATAATGTATAGACGAAGTGATTGCTTTGTATTAGTTTTACTTGAAGTGGCCAAGCTCCACCAAAAATATCAAAGATCATATCGAATCCATTGAGTCACAAATTAATAAATTGGTCGAGGCATATGATTTTTAAAAGGATATGAAATGATCAATAAGAGCTCAAATAGAAAAAATTCATTTTCAGTTGACATTGCTTTAGGACCAGAGAGAGTAGTTAAAGAAACAATTTGGTCAACGAAGGGAAGAATTCAACCTAATACTTGATTCAATATGTAGACTGCTTATGAATGCAAAAAAAGTGGATAAGAAAATGAAGGCCCCAAGTAATGTGGAGGAGGTTGAGGATTTGTACATGCAGTGTGAATACCAAAATAATATGTTTTCTTTAGAAAAAGCATACTAAGTTGTTGCCATGGCACAACTTAAAGAAATTCACAGGAACATTATGCTCTCTAAGGAAGTTGCAAAGGTATAGATAAAAAACCCTTTTGTATAAGTTTTGCAGGGAATTGCAGTAATTTTTTGGTTTTTGTTGAAAATATTTTGTACATAGCATAAGTTTTGAGGAATCTCCATCTTAGGGGGAGTATTTTTTCAGAATTCATATTGTAAGGGGGATTTCATAAGTAAGAAGATATTATTCCCTTTGCCCTTGATGTCAAAGGGGGAGAGAAAGCTTCTATACATATGCATGTTTCCATAAAAAACAAAGGGGGATAATTTTGGCAATAGGCATTGTCATTGATGTCAATTCAATATGAGTTGTCATTATTGTCAAATGTGTATGTTGAGTGTGCATATACTCCGAAGATAACTGTTGTATAGTTGATATGTTTTGGTCCTAGTTTGTAATGTTGTATAAGGAAAATGGTGATTTGAGTGTGTTGCAAAGGTTGAAACACATGTTCCTATATGTTTACAATATTTTTTTATTGATACCATCCTTTTTTGGTATACCACACAAAATGATAAGTTGCAAAAGTTTTTCTATGGTATTCATTGAGACAGTGTCATGGATTTTTGTCTACATCCTTTCATGGAATAAGTTTTTATGTTGCGGTTTAGAAGATAAGATGGTTGACATTTGAAGGTGTTAGATAGAAGGTCTCAAGTTATCACATCTTCTACACTAAAATTTATGAGTGAGGATGTTCCAGTTTGTGCTCTAGCAGTACAAAGTACAAATGAAGGATTATTGGAATTCTCCACATTCCTTCAGTAAGATAGATGTGACCATGCAAGATTGGGGATATGTTCAAAAATTTATATGAGTTATTCCTTGCAAGTCTCAGGTTTTTTGGTGGTGTTCAAGATCAGTTCTCAAATGGTAGTTCATTGTAGTTTGTTCGGAATACTCCATTCCTATATATTCAATAGGTTTCTCCTCTTGTGCTAGCATATGTTGATCAATTTCTTCAATAAAATGTCGAGGATATATTGTGCATAAATTAAAATTCTTGCATCTTGACCCTCATGATGGATTTGATCTCTCCCTAGTGGTGTAAAGTCAATCACATGGTAGTTTTGGTGGTGTTGTCATTATTTGGGTAAACAAACTTGTTTCCTCCATCAACGATTGATCCTAATTAATTAATTTTGTTTTGGAGGATGTGTTATGATATGTTTGGGTCCTATAATATGGTGTATCAATTTGTAATAATTTCTCTTGCAATATTATATATGTTTGGAGCTGATCAATGTGATATAAAAAATTTCTTCTAAAAGGTTATCTACGAGCTTAACTAATTAAGGTTTTGAGTTGTTGCAGAGGATATATAATATCAAATTTATTTGTAAAGGAGAAGTTAGTAAGAGAGTTTTGATAGAGTAGCATGTTGAAAATGAAGTGTGTGAAAAAGGGATTGCAACATCAACACATATTGGATGCTTCTTCATAGTAGTTCATATTCTTATTTATCATTCTAATTTTTATGTATATCATCTAAGATAGTGAGTCTCATCAGGTCATGTGTATATTTCCCTAAGGCTGCACACCTTAGTCTACAAGTCTATAGGTAGTGAACCTTTAATAACATTGTAATCTTTGTAAGCAATGAGCTTTCTATACTATGAGTTAATCCTCGCCATGGGTGTTCCCTCATTGGGTTTTCCATCTAAAAAATCCTAGTATCTCTTTGTGGTGAATATTTTCTCTTATACTCTTTTCAATTTATGTGATGTGTTATTAATCTGTAAATGAAAATGGAATTGTTTTAATTTATGTTGATTCACCCCCCCTCTCAGCACAACATTGTTTCCAAAAGTTCCTTGCAACCATTAATTACATAATACTATAGACATAGTCCAATCATATTACACATTCTTGTAACACCCCTTCCACAAGGCCTTGAAGCACCAATATTTATAAAGTACAATGAAAAAGGTGACCCTCAAAGTCACATTTTTGTGTTCACTACTTTATGCAATGACTTTGGATTTTAGGATGCATTGTTGGAAAAAATATTCCCATGGTCTCTGAAATATATTGCATTAGATTTATTTTTCTCGGTAATTGATAACTCCATTCATACATTGGATAAATTGAATAATCATTTTCTCTAGCACTTCCAAGCTAATATTGGATCATAGCTCACATTTACTAATCTCATTCATTATAAAACGAGACATGTTGAAAAAGTTACTAATTTCATTTTCCCATATCAATAATTATTTTCTCAAATCCCCTATGCACTCCCAAATTATGGTATTCAACAATTGCTCATTGGAAACATGTAGCCGACATTAAGGGATAAAATGTTTTAAAGAAATAATTATTTTTCTCATCTCTGCATTGCTCTATGAGATTATCAAAAAACTGTAAGTCAATATGGGTCTCATCCTCATTGACTCATTTTGATAACCAGGTTGCTTCTTCTTATATTGGAACTTATAAAAGACAAAATAATTCAACCAGAAAAAAGTGGAATTAATGCACCATAGGTTTCTAAAGTCTCTATTATAGTGCCATAGAAACATAAACAATTTACAACTCTGTTTGAATTTTTATATGTTATAATGCAAAAAAAATATAAAATATAATTTGATTACACTTTCTCTAATAAAAACACTTTCAACTAACAAAAAATTGTAGGCTTTGTATAATTCAAAATATTTATATCAATTTTATCATGTTCTTAGGCATGACATTAAATGGTTTATGTGTATACACCATCTAGTGTAAGACCATATCAGTATAGGGTCTATCCAGATACATGACAAAAAATAAAGTGATAACAAGTCAATTTCCAATCCAAAACAACAAATACAAACTCCTACACATACATTTATATCACACTCTACTAAATTTATTTCAACTAATCCTTCACCCTCTAAATCTCCTAAAAATAAAATAAATAATATGATAAAAATGGTTTGTGTTTGCACCCAATCACCTCAGGCGTGTGATATCAATGATATTTCAATATCTTTTTCTTCAAATGACACCCATTTACATAGAAGATTGATATCTCTACATAACTATTAATTTTAACAAAAATAACATTAAATTAATGTCGATCATGTTAGCAGGGTAAATTTTATTATAGAAAAAATATCATTTATCAATGGGTTTCATAGAGAAAATATAATAATACTTCAGTAACTATTTGCACACACATTAATATTTCTCTTCCCATTGTGGGTTTCACTACTTGGATGGTTTAGGTTGGACCCAAGTCTATGGAAACCATATTCGTTGTTATCCTTGGATCCTACTTGTTTAGGGTGAATTTGGGAATCACATGGATAAATTCCATGAACACAATCACATTTGTGCTATACAATTGCTTAAAATTTTCTCACTATCCAAAATAGTAGATACAAACCACTTGTGTCTCATGGTAGTTTTTGTCTCAATAATTTATGGCCATTTCCTATAACACCTCTACAACTTCAAAATGATTTTCTATTCAGAGCATATTTATTAAATTCAAAGTAGGTTGTTTAACATATTTTTCTACAACTCCCTCTTCCTCCCATCTAGTGGTTGTTTCCCCTTTAGTTATCCAACCACAACAATTTTTTTCTATCTTGATGTCTACCCCTATCCAGACTAAGGATAACAATTCTCCATTAGGAAAACCTCTCACTCTCCCTAAGGTTTTCCAATCTTTGGTGATCCCTCTAGTTCTCTCAAATTTAAGTTCTATAAATTAGGGAAAGACACCTATGTTGGGTAAATCTACTCCTCAGATCTTCTATCCTCCTATGCCTCATGTTGTTCCTTGGTCTACCCCTCCTATAGTGAAAGGAAAGAAACCCAGAGGGAAAAATATTCTCATGCACTACTAATTCCTTGTTTTTTAATGGTTCCATCTATTCTTTTGACCAATCCTAAGATAGGATGAAAGCGATTCATAACATAAGATATACTGTGTACCTCAAATATATTATCCTCCACCTATCGGAACTACCCTTCCTCCTATTTTAGAAGTGAAGAGGTCCCCACAATCAATGTAGAGTGATCCCCATTCTATAGTTCTGGTTGGGCCCCATCACCAAAACAATCAACTTATAAGTGAATTTAGCATTGTTGGCGTGTGTTGCCCCATGAACAAGATTCTATGAAAAATATTGACACTAAGAATCCTCCTCTAATGTAGCCACCTCTTAACTTAGTAATTCCTTCTTCTCTTTCTCCACCTCCCATTACTATTTCTTTTACACCTTTGATTCTTCTCTGGGATCTTGATGAGCCTCATTCAAAAAGGGTGCATGTATTCTTTGCTCCTTTGATGGAACCTCCTCTAATTATAAATATCCGTAACATTCTAAAAATTTCCAAGTTATTAGATATACCAAACACATCTATCATATCCAACACCATGTTCACTAATCTAATTTCATTCTAGTGCACTCATCATGAAGTCTTTCTAGATTTTCTACACCCTACTATAGTTGATATTAATATCTCCCACCCGCCTACCAAAAATAAAACCTAAGTATTATCCAAACCCACCTGCTCTGATACATATAGACCACTCCTCATCATTTATCTTCATAGAAGTGCATAATTAATTTGTGCCTATCACTATTCCCATTCAAGAGTTTAGCAGTGAATGTCCTCTTGTCACATATTCTAACACTAACTCACCATCCTCTCCTCATGGGGAATTTTTTTTGAGTCTCTTGCAGATATTTCAATGTTGTCTATGATCTTCACAAGATCATTGATACTCACCTCACATGATATTTAGGATGATTTTGTACTTGCAACTAGTTATTTAGATCTTGTTGCAAGTGACATGCCAATACTTATTTAATAATAATTCCTTTACAAGCTCAACCACTCTCCCCTTATGATCAAGATTTGGAGACCACTGATATGTTCCAAGAGGGACTTTAGATAACCACTTTTCATATCTCTAGATTAGTATTAGTTGTTTGAGTGATTGTGTTTCTTTGTGCTTGTTTACATATGTTTCTCTATCTTACTTGGAGGACCCATGATATATTTGTAGTTATATAGATATAGGGAAGATAAATCTATTGTTGATTCTTCTATTTGTATAATCATTCCTTCATATGTATTAATTTGAATTTTCAATTTTTAGGGATGATGCAAAGCATCAAGATATTTAGTTCTCTTCTATGTTGGTCCAAATGTTTATTTTATTTCATGTAATTTTTCTCCTTTGTACTTGTACTTCTACTACACCCAGGGAATAAAAATGCTAATTTAAATGATATATATGATTATTATACACTCATATTGACCCCATGTCTATGGTTCCCTTAGTTTCATTTGTGCAAGTGATGTGGATTCTACGTGGCATCCCCACATTGTGTGATAAAATTTAATTAGCACAATGTTATGTGTTTCATGACAAAACATCCTACTTGACGTTATCTCATTAATGATTTAGCTTTTTCCCTTCTCTCCTTAAAAAAAATTGCACTCCTTAAATCATGTAATTATTTTAAGGGGGCCTCCCACAATGAAACATCCCATGTTTATTTCAAATTATTAATTAGCTCTATGATATTTGAAATAGTTCGGTAACATATGAACCACTAACATAATGTAACCTTCTAGACCGGTGATTTTTTTAGTTGCTTATATTCAACAATTGGCTAATAGTTGAAATTTGGGAATCCAAAATTGGCTAATAGTTCGAGCTATAATGTGACTTGAATCGCCACAATTTTACAAAATTTAATTATAGTCTTATTTAAACCGCCAAAGAATTTATTTTATTAAAAAATTAACTCAAAAATCCACCACAATATTCAATACATGATTAGATTAGATTTTCCTAAAATTTTATAAATTATAGTAGAAATTTATATTAATTCGCTAATAGTATATTGTAATTATTAATTTCTTTAGGGCCATATTTCTAATCTTTAGTTTCCATCATTGATTTACAATATAATCTAATGGCCCTTGTTGTATTCCATGGGGTAAAATGTACCCACAATCTAAAATGATCATGGGGCCCACAATTTCGGGTTTGATGAGCATTATAGATTGTGGGTACATCTACCTCACAAAGTACAATGAGGGTCACTAGATCAATGATCGAAAATAAATTTTAGGCCCCATGATAATTACAAATCATGGGTACATTTTACCTCACAAAGTACAATGAGGTTTGTTATATTATCTTTTAAAATAATGGTGGCAAGTAAATATTATAGTCTACCCCTTAAACCCATTCGATAATTTCCACCCTCGGGCCCCTACTTTTCCACGAGAATTATTTTTAGATTAGATGGATTCACCGTCATAATTAATATATTTTCCTATTATTTTTTCAAGATTCACCAAAATTTTCTACAAACTTTTAGTCGCAATTTTTTTTAAAAAAGTTTTAAAGGAAAGATTCACCAATAGAAATTAATATTTTTTCCTAAAAAAATGAAAGATTCGCCAATATTTTATATCTTTTTTTGAAGGAGGTTTCTTAAATTTATCACTGTTCTAGACTATGGACATTCATATGTTACTTTTTCCATGGTCATCCTATAACACAACCAATATCCAACAAAAACTAGTGTATGGGCTCTAGCATAATATAGCTTGCTAGCCATACCTATCAAAATACTTATCTCATTCTCTTCCTATAATCTCTCTTTCTCTTTTTGGTTAGTTTTGTCATTTATGTGTTTTTTTGTATGTATGAATTCTTGTTCCATACTCTATTTATGCATTATATGTTGTCTTAGATAGAAAATTATTTATAATAGTTTCCACATAAGATTTGTGTTTTGTGTAGGATACCTTAGTTTTTTACAAGTCTTCTTCTTGGGGGCATGCCCATGAAAACTATAGATTTTTCTTCCTCTACAATATCCTTTGGTAATGTTTTTCATAATTTATTTCTACTTTAGAATACATATTTAGCATAGTCTATATGTTAGTTAAAGTGGAAATGCAGTGTCGTAAATTGTATGCCATTACAATTTCACATTATACAACATTCCTCTCTTAGCCCATGATAAATAATTTTTTCTAAATATAAGTGTTAACACTAGAATATATTTTATATAGAATTTTATAATAATTGAATCCTTTTGAGTCCATTTTCCTCAAACGGGAGTACTACATGTGAACATTTGTGCAATGCACTATCATCCTACAAAAAATTTAGAAGAAACCCCATTGTGTGACATTTGTAATACTCTTCCGTTTTGCTTCTTGTTCAAGTTGCTTTATGTTATGTTTGGTTGCAGTTACTTTGATACTGAATACATTTTGTTATGATGTTTTGATCGCTACTATTGAGTGACAACTATTACTGTGGATATAGTTATCTGATTTTTGTTTCACATGTATTATGGATTAATGATGTTGTAGAGTTAACATGAGATATTATTATGAGATTATTGGAATTATGATGGAAGTGTCAGTTTCAATGAGTGTAGTGGTGAAGAGGACGGTTTCGCATCACTCGCTTGCGAGCGCCCTGCGAATCCGTAATTCCTTCTTCACGGTGTGTATTATATGCTGGATATATTGTATGATGTTGTTTACTTGGTTGCAGGATTGCAGGTACATGACATCGACTCCACCTGGTTTCACAGGTTTGAGCTTGTCGATCCAACGGTTAAGTTGAACGGGAGATAGTAGCTAGGTAACATGTGTCAAGTTTACACCATAGCCTTAGTGTGTCGTCAGTTGTGTGTGTCGATTCATTGTCTGTCTTGCTTTAATGTTATTTAAGTATGAAAGATTATTGATTTGGAAATAGATACTTAGAATAATTGCATTTAAATCATGTTGATGATTATTTAATTTGAATAATGCAATGTGGATAAAAGTTTATATTTAAATTAATTAATTATATTTAGTTTATTTATTTAATTAAATTTGATCCAAGGGGTTGAATTTAGTTATTAAATAATTAAATTAATTAATTAAACGTGATGTAAGAGAATGAAAGGAAATAAAAGAATTAGAATTAATTTTGGAATTTAATTCCAACATGTGGGAATTAAATTAGAAATTGTAATTAAATGTTTATTTGGAAAATTGGTTGCAACTTTGGAAATTAATTTATTATTTGAAATTGCATTTTAAATTGAAAGTGGGTTTTTGAAAAGTGAAATTGAAATTAAAATTGAAATTTGAAATTGAAAGTGAAATTGAAATTGAAATTGAAATTGAAATATCTAATTTGCATGTAATGTGGATTAGGTTTGTAAATATTGAAATTGAAATTGAAATTGAAATATCTAATTTGCATGTAATGTGAATTAGGGTTGAATTAGGTATTTTTGATTTATAAAGAATATATGTTTTAATTTTAGGGGAGGAAAGTTTTTAGAAAAAATACATTTTTACAGCAGGGAAGAAATTTTGGAAAATTTGCACAAGGGTTTGAAAAAAGTTTGATTGTAGAATTGATTGAAGGAAAGATTGTTTGCATTTGTTTGGTTATAGATTGAATTCATTGGAGGATTGAAGAAAATTGAGGAAATCTTTGGAGGAGGCTTGCATCAGAAATTCATCTCTTCCTGTAGCTTCTTGTACCAGGTTTTCCTATTTGTGTTTTATTGTTTTTGATTGTTTTCTTTTAAATAGTAATGATTAAATATTTGTTTGTTAAATCTATTTTAGAAAATAGATTTGATATTAGAGGAAAAGAATTAAACAAATTTATAGCCTTTGCTTGTGAAAATTCTTGAGTGAAAATTGTGAAAACTTTAGTTGAATTTAAATTATTTGGGGGAATTGATTTTGTTGTTATTGAAATCAAATATAGAGATTAAACAATGCATTTAGAATATTTTTAGAAAATGAAACCTTCTGTTTATTATCAAAAAACGGATTTTAAAATCTGCAGTATAGTTATATTTTCATGGTAAAATGGTCTGATTGCGTCGCCTATAATTTCCCTTTTACAAACTGGGTTTTCAGGAAATTTAAAGGGTTTTTGCATTTTAAAATTTTCTTACCCTTGTCCAAAAATCGTAAATACCCAGATTGCAGTTTTTGAGTTATGCTTAAAACATGAGACTGCTGTTAAGTTATTTTTCCCATGGCTGTTCTGAAAATAAAATAATAATAAATTGATATTTATAAATATTAATATTTTATGTATTGTTATTATAATATTAAAATATTATTTAATAATATTTTATATTATAATTTATAATACTAAAGTATTATATTTATTTATATTATTTTAAATAAAATTTGTATATTAGATTAGTGGAATTAAAGTTATAAACATATGAGAAATTATTGTTATTTTAAAATGGCTTGTTAAAGTTTAATTGAAATAGTTAAATATTTGATTTAAAGAATGCAATATATTATTGAATAGAGATTTAAAATTGGATTGATTAGTGTATATAGAAAATGGATAGAGAAACAATATGTTATTATAGTAAAGTGATTGAATGTGTTGAATAGAAAATTGAATGAGATGTAAGATTTGGTTAGGAAATGGAAAGAGTTTACTTGCATGGATTTGTGTCGATTTAAAAATAAATTAAGAAGTTGTTTTATTGATAAAGCAATCAATTATGTTATTTATTAATTTATATTTAGATTAATTGAATCATTGTGATTGGATTATGAAAGAGATATGGATTTAGTATATCCAAAAGTAGTATCTTCCTCATGCTTATCTTAAAGGATTTAATTCTTTGTATTCAGTAAAGGGAAGTAAGTTTAATTGTTTTAGATTTCCAATAATAAAAAGGGAAATAGGGGTTATGATTATTTTAGATGATCTACTTATCATGTCTTTGACTTTGTCAACACTACCTATTGAATGAGTATGGATTTAAGAAATCCAAATATTAGATTTGATTGATGACTTGAATGCTTTTGTTGCTATGTCGTCAAGTTGCATTGTTGGTTTTGAGATTTAGTGTTAGTCCTAAATTATAAGTCTTCTAGAAGAACTTAGAGGATAAGGGTTGTTGAATCTTTATGCCATCCAGTTGTTTTTCCTTGGGTAGTGCATGTTCAGTTTTACCCGGTTTTCATGAACATGGATGTTTGCACCTCCTTGATTTAGGAGCGGATTATGGGATCCGTGTCTCTTTGTATGGAGTGACCTTGTTATGTGGTTTTATCTTGTTGCCTCCTATGAAAGGAGTGGACTATGTGTTGTTGCCTCCAAGATGTTGGAGTGAGATATTTTGTACTTCCTGTGAAAGGAGTGGACTATGTGTTGTTGCCTCCAAGATGTTGGAGTGAGATATTTTGTACCTCCTGTGAAAGGAGTGGACTATGTGTTGTTTCCACCAAGATGTTGGAGTGAGTTTTTATTATTTGTATCCTCTTTGTGTTGGAGTGGATTATGATGCCTAGTTGGTATGCACTTGTGGTTCCTTTGGTGGATTGTTTGGATGTGTGTTGTCAAATAGAAGAGTGGCTTCTGTTAGGCGCCAGAGCCCAAAGAGGTAAATTGGATAACCTTCAGGAGTGATTTAATCAAGTGATAATTAAAATAATGTACTTAGAAGATTAGGACTAACTTCACATTAATAGAGATAATTTAATCCTCACTCATAGACACAAGGGCTTGTTTAGACTTGGGATGAATGAGAAGGCCTGGAATGGCAAGATCAACTATCTAGTTCTTGCGAGAGGTAGTTGATTCTGCATGAGTGAGTATGAGTGCAGGGATTCGGTTGAGGCCACTAGGATTACTTGTGCTGGAGCCTATGAATAATGCCCAGAGGAGATCTCATGACAAACCTTGCGATGACACTCTATCTATGACAATTGTTGTTAATTGTTTTATGTGTATGGTTATTTGAACATACTTGATCTACTTTATGTCTGGAAGCAATGTGACCTATGTCAGTGATGTTGATTTGTACTTGTATTGTACTCGATTTGTACTTGTATTGTATTTGATTTGTACTTGTATTGTATTTGATTTGTACTTATGTTGTACCTGAGTTGTACTTGATTCACACTTTTATGGTGAATGAGTTGTACTTGTTAATTCATTTGGATGGTTATGTCAGTTTGAGTCAGTATGAGTCTGCCTTTGGTTAGAGGTAGTAGAATCTTTGTTCATGTTACTTTGTTACTATATCCTTGCATGGGGGGTGGGCCTTCGGGTACCACATTGGTAGGGTGGAACATGCACCAAAACCGTTGGGTCCCCATCGATCTTCAGTACTTGGTGGCGAGACATCCAAATGAATAGCTCGCGGTTCTTGTTGTATTGTCTTGCATTGTAATATTTTAACTTGTATAAGTTATTTTATCCCTCTTATGTTTATGAGGTGGAATTTTGTAATTGTAATAATTTGTACTATTGTCTCATTCTAGGAATGAGTGATGTAACTATTGGTTTAAGATAATATTTATGAGATTGTATCTTGATTGATTCTCTTATTATGTTATGTGGTATTCTTATGATGTATGATGTTTATATCATAAAGTTCTTAATGCTATGGTTATATGTAATATGTATGTATGGGTTTAAGTAATCCTAACCTTGTAGTCTTAGAGGTTGTTGTTAATTAGTAAGTAAATGTGTATGTTAAATGCACTTTATAAAAAAAATTTTAGTTCACTTAAGATGTTAATTGCAATTTCCGTTTAAGGTTACTTGGCGGGGCATTACAACATTCATGTTGAACAAAGTGATCCAACTTGCTATTTTGAAAAGAAGGAAAAAAAGAAAGAAGGAGATTTATAATTTTTCTCTCATACACTCACACTCATGCTTTTTTTTGTTAAAATTTACAGTTTCTTGAAGAATATTTGATGTTTTATGAACAAAAATCTCTCTAGGGTATTGCATGCGACTTTTTCAAAGTGGGTTTGAATAAGGAAACATTGTGGAAGCTTTTTTATTATCTCTTTTAGGGGTTCTTGAAAGCTTCTAGGTCACCAATTTAATCTATTTTAATTCTTATTTCTCATTGTATACAATTTATTTGTGTCAACATTTGCATATATGGTGTTAGCATTTAATACATTTAAGATCTTTTCATATCTTTGGTATCACACTTTTCTTCACAACAATATATTAATTATATCTCTCAATATTATAAAAATCCTAGCCATCTATGGGGGTAGAAATATCGACATGGCATTTTAAATGAGGGAAGCCCCTAAACAACCCAACCAAATATTATCTTGTATCTTTAAGTGCAAATTATACAAGTTGGAAATAACTAGCTATTCTAGTGATATCTTTTATTTTTAAATTTTATTAGATTACTATGGTTTAAACATCATAGTGCATTTCCTCTTGTATTCTATTATTATTTATTTATTGTACACAATGATCTCATGGTACTTACTTATGCATGTAGGCATCAATTAGGAGATGTTTTAGACTTTCATTTATGTATTTAAACTAAACAACAACATGGTGTGAGGAAATTTGTGATACATGCTTATGTCCATGAACAAGGCTCTAAAAATTTACAAAATAATCTCTAAGGCTTGTAAATTATATTTATATGGATACTAGCTTGAAATTATTGTTACAAAGATATTTTTACCAGTTTTTTATAGCTAGACATATTCATGGTACATAGAAATTTTAACTAAATTTGTTTCCCGTTATAAATATTTCATAAAAAAGTATTAATTGGATAGGTAGAAGAACCTCTTATGCATCTTAATTTCAATGTATATCATTGGTTCTCTAGGAAGTTTCATTCATTTGTAAGAGTCGATTATTCCATATTACAGTAGGTTCAATTTTTAGCTCTTTCTTTTCTCTCTTGTAGAAGAATATTTTGGTTGTAGGTGATCTTGGGAGCTTGAGTTATTGAACGAATCTATCAAATACAAAAGAAACAAAAAATATTATGGCATTTGACTACTAGGCCATGTTAGGTACCCATATATAAATGCAATTTCTCACAAATAGAAAAAGATAAAACCCAGTGTGATAAAAACGTGTTCCCAAAAGAAATAAAATACAAAATTATCTCAAAGAATAGTGAGGAAAAAATCACATACAAGGAAAAGGTCACCCCATAAGAGAGAATACAAAATAACATAGAGACACACTCAATGAGAAATGTGTACTAAGTGTAGATGCTTGAAACTCAATGTAGAAGATGGTCCATGATCATAAGAAAAAATTCATCCCATTAGGAAGAAATAAAAATGGTGTATGGATGATGCATGAAATCTCTGAATTATGCTCAAGTTTCCCCATGTTGATTGCAAAAGCTACCACAATAAATCCAAGTGTTCCATTCCACAATAAAGAAGGTGACAATATAGAACCTAATGGAGATGTATGTAGAACATAATCCAAATACAACACTCCTTTAAATGTTGATCGAAAGTATCCAAACCAATGGAACACTATGAAACTGATAAAAAAAAGGAGCGAGAGGGTAAAAATTCTCCCCCACAATATTTTAAGAAGATGATGCAAGTTAATATGAACTCACATCAAAGAGGAGATGGATGTCCTCAATAATATCCTTTAATTTGCAAGAAAGGACTCACAAAAAAAACTTGTAATGTCTATCAAGTAATAATCCCAAGTAGTTGTATTTGAAACATTATGAATGTCTTGCTACACTAAATCACAAAAATTCATGGATGTATCAACATTAGTCTCATCATAAGAAATAGTAGATAGAGATGAAATATTAGCACGTGACTCTAGAACCTTAGTAGATGAAAGAATACCAAGATTCAAATTACCATATTGAATCTCCTTAAAAGTGTTCACACTAGATACCTTAGTGTATACTTAAATTGAATCTAAACAATGGGAGAAAAATGTGAGAAGGTGTAGATTCAATATTGATGATCAACCTCTCCAACTACAACTATATAAATGTTATGAAAATCTTGAATTATGATAAAATATAGTGTAAGCACAACACTCTATCCTAATCCACCATGTGTAATTTGATAAATAGAAAGGATATTGGTTGAAAGTGAAGGTGTACAAAAGGAATATAATTCAATTATCTATCATCCATGTCAAGAGACCCCTTCCCATAAATATTCATATATGTTTTGTTAGCTATCAAGATGTATGGTGATGAAAAAGACTCAAATAAAGAGAACATTATTTGATGAATCCATATGATGTGAAGCCCCTAAATTAAGTATCCACCTCTTTGACACAAGATCCACAACTAAAAAAAGTGCTTTCCCCTATGATTCTTTGAATTTGATAAATAAGAAAAAGATGACCCCCTAACATTGTTGAAGTAAAATTGATTTCATTCTTCTTAATAAGATGTTTCAACTCATCGATCTATTTTAAGTAACACTGATATTGATCATGCCTTATTTTATTATAATATGCACACTTAGAATTCTTCTTAGATTATTCCACTTGAAAGGTTTAGAGGATTCATATTTTGTGTACCTTGTTTTTTTTCTTTTTTTCTTCCTTTTAGGATTCCCTAATTCTTTTTGTACCTTCTTCAAATTCTACCAATGCTTGTGGTTTAGAAGACTTTATGATCCCTATTTTGATTAACTTTGCTTCCTCTTGAATTATGATATTTGTAAATTCATCAAAATTAGGATAAAATTATTATGATGTCATAGAAATCTAATGGGTATGAAAGCTAGAAATAAAAACTAAATACTCAAGACCAATCTTGGATAACACATTTAGAATAAATTGTAAATCATCCTTATCAATATTGCAATAATTTAGTTGTGTTTTTAGTTTAATCTTGTACATGTAGTTTTGGATGTGGTAAAAACCTTTAGAATAAAGATTCATAAAATCATTATCAATCTAATATCACCTAACCTTATCAGTTTTACCATACAATTTTTCAAAAGTATCCCAAGCCTTCATGTGTATTTTGCATGATTGAATATGAAATTGTAAATAAAAAGATACTAATGAATTTATTCATCCAAGTTTTTTCTCATGATTGATATCCCATATTATCTTTTATCTAGCATCAATAGGTTCATAAATGGTTTCATTTAGATATTCTAGATAACCATTTCCCATGAGATAATTCCATACTAATATTCTCCATGAAGCATAATTATATGGAGTTAGGAGTTCGATTTAAGATTTTACCATTGCATGGAAACACAAGACAAAGAAAAGAATCAACACCACAAGATCACCCCTCCAAATTACTCAATCAAGAATCCCCCTAGAAATATATGATCTTGGTACTTTATGCACAATGTGATTACAATTACCACTTGTCAAAAATAATGAATTGTTTTTTTTTTAATCTTAGCACATGTAGATTCCAAATTTGGCCACAAAATTATAGTATATTATTAGATAGAATGAGACTAATCTGATCACACTACTAAAAATTATAGGAAAAATTATGCACTTTTTTTAAAAAAATTGCTAAAAAGTGTTACCTTAGGAGCAAGAACGAAGTCCCAAAAGTTCCCAAAATGATAACTATTCAACAAAGCCTTTTAGAATTTTTAATTTATAAAAACAACAAGCACCAAAATCAAGAAATAATTGAATCACTTTGAAGAGCATGAAATTTTTCCCCGTATCAATAAAAATTCTCATACAATGGAGGTTCGATGACTAAGTTATGGGCTTTTAAAAATTGATTTCAAAAACCAAACTAACAATGAAGAGGGACTAGTTGGTTGGTAGTATGGATGTTGTTTTCAAAAAATGGTTCGATGACATTAAATAACAACTTGATGAAACCACTGGCATAATATGCTATTTGTGGATAAAATATTTGATGGCTATATTTTGATGTGATATTCCCAAAAATTTTGATTAGAATCATCAGTATATTTTATTGCTAATGGAATATGTTATTCTATTGCCAAAATATTTTGAATAAATATAATTGTTAGAATCTTATGAGAATATTATTATTGGTAGATTAAGGCTTGACAGTGAATCTTTTTAAATACCTCCAAAATATTCTTGAAGCCTGGTGAAGGTGGGTGGGATCTACCACATCTAGAAGGTTTCCATGTGTTATTTACTAGTAGTGCCATGTGTCTTTTCTAACAATTCCATGTCCTGCTATAGGTACAAGGTACCATGCACAAGCAAGTTATGACTTGTAATTTTAGATTATAGGGGTATCTACATAAGTAGGGTATGAACTATAACCATGTGCAAGCACAATGTCAGTATATTATTTTTTATTCTATGAAGTATTTTGTGAGTAAATCCATACAATTGAGTAGATGGATTTTTTATTTTCCACAAACAAGGTGCTTCAATCTTGATAAACTGAAAGTTGATATTATGGTTCTTAGGCCTTCTAGAAATTATGGAAGAGTATGTTTTGACCCAAAATTCTCAAAAACTATACCTACCTTTTGGATCTACCAATCCCCTCTTAGCTTCAAACCCTTGTAGATCTAGCCTTATATGTCTAATTTAGATGAAACAAAAGGTAAAATTAACTTTCTTGGACACCCTGAACTCAATGGTGAGCTCAAATTTACACCAAAAAGCTCCAAAATAAGCTTGAGATATAAACCCATAAAGAGGAAACCCCCAAATTTGGTTTTTATATTATGTTTATCTAATTCTCCAGATCATCATTCGATGCAAAAGAAGAGAATACTCAAATTTTAAAGACCCGCCAAGATTTGCAACCTATATCTCTTAATAAATATTAACAAGAAGCAATCCCATAATCTTTGATACCATGCTAGAGTCACTCAAGGACTCAAGCTCCCAAGATCTCTTGCAGAAAAAATATTCTTCTACAAGAGAGAAAAGTAAGAGCATAAATTTGTAATAATATAAAAAAAATAATATTAGATAAAACATGATCAATGTAATACAATTACAATTTACAAATGAGACATTTCTTATATATGCAAGGTTGAGAGGTAGGAAAAACTAGGATGGTGACAAGTGTCTTAAGATCCTATGACATGAGACACAAATATTAGATGACATAAGATAAGAAAACATGACAACTAAGACTTCTAGAAAGATTCATAAATAATTAATTAACTTTACTCGTGACATGTTTTAAAATGTCCTAACTAGGAACTAATTAAATAAAGTGCCTTGTTTACACTAAAAAGGGGGAAATAAATAAGAAATACCTATGATCACATCAAAAAAACCAAAAATTCAATTAGTTTATTATTAAATTATAAGATTCAACCTCACCTAATTAACTACCAAGCCTTATCATTTCACTCAAACTTACTCTCAATATCACCCATCAATAAAATCTAGTTCAAGTTTACTTATACAATAATTTAACTATTTCATGCAAATAGTCAACTCCCCCTAATTATTTTATACACTTAGTTAAGTCCATGTAGGAAGTTAACTTATTAATAAGATATATTAACTCCATAAGAAATTTGTGTTGATAAATATTATTATTTTGATTAAAATGTAAACTAATATGCAACTCTCCCATACTCACCATATATCCTCATCAATCCCCAAAATCATGGATCAAATATGATATTCTATATTGAATCCTATCATTTCATAAAATTCTCTTACCATTATATAAATCAAACTAATTTCTCATCATTTCATAAGCATTTGATTTTACACCCAAGTTCTATTAGTTTGATATTCATATAAAACTAAGGTTATGTTGGCAAATTGAGCACCCACATTCCAAAATGACCAAAGCTTCACATTATGTTCAACCTGATATTTGCATCTCTTTGATTTGAGTATTTGATTTAGATATTTGCATGGAAATAAGGGACCAAAAGGGGGTCAAAAGTGGCCATTTTTTTAAATCAATAAAAAATAATTTTATATGAGAAATTGAAGATAGTCGTGTTCAAAATTTGAAGTTATGAAAAAATAAGATTTGTAGTGTTCATAATCAAGTTTCTAAACTATTTTTTTAAATGATGGAGATTAAGCAGTTCAAATAAGAGGAGCATAAAAAGTGCTCTTCTTTTTGTTAAAAAAACATAACATAGTGTTTGGTGTGCTCCCTTTAAGATGTTAATTTTTTAAAGTATTTCACAAATCATTCTAGTGGAAATTAGCCAACATAATATAGGTTATGCATGATTTTTTTAATAAATATATATGTTTTTAATAATTTTCAAAGTGAACACATTCTAAAAAAAAATGAAAAATTAAGTATGATCCCCCTTATTTTTTTGAAAATCGATCAAAAGTATTTTTTTTCTATTTTTGAATTTATATAGTCTTAAAATATAAGAAATTTCAAATATGGATGAATAGATACAAATCACATTAAAACTACTATATATAGGTTTTCAACAAACAAATAAGACATTAAGAAAATGAATTGAAGAACAAAACTTAAACATATTTGAATTGTAGAAAAAATACATGGTTAGAAAGGTAAGAGAGTTTGATATTATTATGATTTTTTTAAATCAATATCTAGAAAAGTAAAAACTTGGTAGAAAGCACAATCAACATTTAATTATTTTTCTATATTTTACAGAAAGCATGTGTTTAGGCATTGGCATGCAAGTCTATCCCTTTGTGTTAGATACCCAAGGAAAATTCAAACCCAAGGGTTGGTAGTTTCTAAAAAATTTAAAACATGAGTGTGTTATAACATACAAGTACATTTAGGAAAAAAATGTTTTTTTCTTTCATGGAAGCCATAATGTGAGGACATTATAATTCACTCATGTTGTAAGAAAAACAAATCAAAATTGGTTATGGCCACCTTTTGGTCCCTTATCTTTCCACATATACCCATTTGTTTAATTTTAATGCTATTCTCATTTGCATGCATATATATGGCACTCTAGCTTCTAGGAAATGATGTTAATTAATAGTTTGTAGAACTAATTATGGCCATAACCTCACATGAGAGATCAATAAAAAACTATAAAACACATAAAAAATGTGTTTCATAAGAATAATAAATGGTGAACCAAATATTAATCCCTAGTTGGAGCTCTCAACATAATTGCGCAAATTTTTTAACATCAAATCAGTGGTTATGGAGAGGTAATTTTGGGAGATAATTGATGATAAAAAATTTAATGTGGAGCATATCCACAATGGTAAACTAATGGAGATGTTTTAACAAACTATGTATTGGTGTTGTAAAGTGAAAATGGGTAAATTTTATAGTGAATTACTTCCTCAACCTAAGGTATAAGGGTGAAGTGATAAATATTCTTTTTTTTTGAAAATTCATCCAAGTAAAGGCCTCATTATTTATGTGATTAGTATTGACGTAGATCATGGTAGTGAAGGTTTAAAACGAGTGACTATAATTTTTTCAAGGGATTGAATGAAACAACATGGAATCTTTCTCTTGATTTATTGGTGTTATCCTCAAGTTTTGTTTGCTCAATTCATGGGATAATCCCTAAAAAAATTATATATTTTGTATCCCATGTCCTCTAAGTATGTGTATGAAGATTTTTTTTGATTTGTCTCATGCATAGTCTAACCCCTTGAAAATTTATTTTGATTGGGTCATCTTTTCACCTTTTGAAGAATTTACAAAAGTCATATTTTAGGTGTTTGTCATTTTTTCTAATATGCAACATGTAGAAATGCGTGTTCCCTTAGTCTCCTTGTGATGTGCAACACAATTCTCAGGTTCGTGACATGTCTTAATACCTCTCATTGACTCATTAACTCTGGCAGTTGTATCAGGAATTAATAGGTCAATCTTTTGGTGCACCGACAACTCTTTGTGCAACAATTGGTATCAGAGTGTGGGTCACAGGTTTGAACCCCTCGCTAGAGCTAGGGGGGATTGTTGCAAGGTGTATACCCTTGGTCTCCTTGTGTTGTGCAGCGTGTTGGATAGGACAACTGAGAGGGTGGGTGAATCAATTTTCACAAATTATAACCTTCAATTCAATTACCAAAACTAATACATAAACTTCTTAAATGATTAATCATCAAATGCTAATGTAGAAACAAAATAACACCAAATTTACATGGAAAACCTAATGAGGGAAAAACCATGGTGAGGATTAACTCACACTATAGAGAATATCAAAATCAATTACAAAAGGCTCATTTCTTGAGATAAGGCTCATTGCCTGAAATAAGGCTCACTGCCTAAGATAAGGCTCACTACCTGAGATAAGGCTCACTGCCTGAAATAAGTCTCACTGTCTAAGTTAAGTCTCACTACCTACAATATGGACTCACCATCCAATAGGGATACAACTCAGAGGGCTCACTTCCATAGAGACAAAAAAAATGGCTAACCACCAAGATACAATAGTTAATGCTTGCAGCCAAGAGTGTGAACTGGTAGATTACACCTTGTGTAGAGTTCAGTTCTAGATGAAGCTGAAAATATCAAGTGTTGCATTTCAGTAACTGCTCAATAGTTATGTTATGATCATACACTTTATTGTCTTCACTTGTTTCACTTACTCTATTTTGTTGTACTCTCTCTTTCTCTTTCTTACTATCGTGCTCCTTTTTTGTCTTTATATCTATCTCACTTTTCTTTTCAAAGAGTATTTATCTACTTTTTCTATCTTCTTTTTGAAGTCTCACATATATATATATGCATGTGTGTGTGTGTATATAAGTTTAGCACATTTTGGTGCAGGGGCACCCATGTCTTGAAAAGTCGTCAATATTGCTAAGTGTTGGGTTTTTGTTTGGTTTAGTCAATTTTGTTTGTAATAAGGTCTTTTGAGACCATGTTTTATGTTTTTGGTCAGTTTGAGTCATGTGGGATTGATTTTATGAAAAGTTGAAAAAGTTGCAAGCAACTTTGCATTTTTGAGTTTTGAAGGAAGTTGAACCATTGGATTTCAAAATTCAGTCGGAGAACAGTTGTTTTAATTTTTAAATGTTTAAATATGCCTTTTTTTTGTCGATGAAAACTTTTGGTGATGATTTTGGAGATCAAACAATAAAACATACTCGATTTTGTGTGTTTTCCATTGTTTTCTTGCTACTACACAGGGTAGTACGATTTCATACGGCTTATAGATGCACTAATTTTCATTGGAGTTGATAAGGGACTGAATCTATTGTAATTTTCTCTTGGTTTCATCTATTTAATAAAGATTGGAGTGAGTTAGAGCCATTTTGTTGCAACTAGCCAGGAAACCCTAGTTAGTGAGGGTTTGATTGAAGAATATGCATTTTTGGCCCATTCTACCGATGAAAAAGCCTGATAATCGGTGGAATGGATGTAGGTAGGGTGTTATTAATTTTTTTAGTGTTTTTAGGATCAGGGGATGGAGTTAAGGGAATTTTGATGAATCCCTAGCCTAATATCACCATGTATTAGGCTTAGGTGTTAGATAGACTTAGGGTTTTGAAAGAAAACTATTTGGAGATTGTTATAGTTGATGGAAATTGTATTTACAGACCCCATGTGACATATTAAAAGCTATGGAATGGATAATTGAAGTTTGGAGATTTTAAATCCCAAAGTTTCCTTGTTGAACTAGCCTAATTAGGCCTAATTAGAGCCTAGCAGTCCAAATTTGAGGGCTTTGTTTCAAAACAACCCTATTTGCAAAATTTATATGTTTACAAGAGGCACAAAGGGTATCTAGAATGGTGATCCAATTTTTGGTGTTAGTTTTTCTCTGGAAGTTATGTGGGAAAACCCTTGTTTCAAGTACTACTAGGAGAATAGGAGATTTGCGAAAGTAATCACCAAGTTGGGCTCTTGAATTGAAAAATTTGATTGTTTTAGTGTTTTTTGAAGTCCTCCAAACCCTTCTCTACATAAAATTAGTATCAGAGCATATTTTTGGTCTAAGGAGAAAATAATTGAGTTGAAGAAGCACAAGATGCCTCCAAGGGGAACTATCGGTATTTCTAGAGAAGTAAGTGAGTTAAAAGAAAAACATGCACGAGAGTTAAGATAGGTAAAGGAGTCTCATGAAGTTGTTCTATCTAGGCTTGTTGCACTTGAGTCAAATCAAAGGAGATGTGTGGTCACTGGAGACATGAGTGTCCACGAGGAAGAGAAAGAGGGTGAGAATGAAAAACCTCAAGAAGGAGTACAAGATCAAGAGGAATGTTGGACCCTAATGAATTGAGAATGGAAAGGTTGCTGAAGGATTTCATAGGAGACACTCCTAAGGTGAAGATGGATTTACCCATGTATGGTGGGAAGATGGATAGTGAAGAGGTTCTAGATTGGATTAGGGCACTTGATAACTATTTTGAGTATGAAGAGGTAGCAGAAGACCAAAGGGTGAAATTTTCCAAAAAAAAATTGAAAGGCCCTGCCTTAACTTGGTGGAATTATGTGCAGGAAGAGAGGGTGAAGAAGGGAAATTCAAAAATTTCTTCTTGGGATAGGATGGTGGCTAAAATCAAGAGCCAATTTCTACTTGGTGATTATGCTATTCAAACATTTAGAAAGATCCAAAACCTCAAACAAAAGGAGATGGATGTGATGGCTTATATTGAGGAGTTTCACAAGTTAACCTAAAGGGGAGGTCATGTGGAGGATGAGGTGGAGAATGTATCAAGGTACATAAATGGGTTGAGATTCAACCTACAAGATGAGTTAAGTCTTAACCTCCTAAGAATGGTGGAAGAATGCTTTGAAATGGCAATCAGGTCATAAGAAAATTTGAAGAGAAGGTAGGAGAAGCAAGGTAGGTGTAGAGGAAGAAGCTTTAGAGGTAGAGGAACATTTGGAGGAGAGGACTATCCACAAAACCACAAGGAGAGATAAGTAGCAATCAAGAAAAAGGGGTAGATCAGAGAGGTGGATTCATGGGAAGAAGACCAAATAATAGAGGGAGATTTGGAGGTCAAGGATGAGGGTCACAAGGATTCATAGGAAGGTGCTATAAGTGTAACAAGTTTGGACATCAAGCATGGAAGTGTTCAAAAAATCAACCTTCTACTTCACATGGTGGAGATAGAAGAACTCAATCAGTGCAAGAAGAATACAATGAGAGTGTAAACTCTCCATCATAGCATGCTGCTCTAGAAATAGGTGAATCTCTGATGGTAAGGAGAACATTAATCAAAGATCCTATGGTGAAGGAGCCTCCACAACGAAAATCCCTCTTTAGAACCACATGTAAATCTCAAGATAAGGTTTGTAAAGTTGTTGATTCGGGTAGCACAAATAATTTAGTTTCTCTTGAGATGGTAGAAAAGTTGAAAATGAAAAGGATACCACATCCCACTCCTTACAAGGTCTCCTAGTTGAATAAGAGACAACAAGTCCTAGTTAATGAATAAAATTGGGTGGAATTTAACATAGGAGGGTACAAGGATAAGTTTTTGTGTAAAATCATCCCAATGGATGTTTGTCATTTTCTCTTAGGGAGACCTTGGCAATGTGATAGGAAGGCTAAACATGATGGGAAAAAGAACACTTATGTAATAGAAAAGGATGGGGTCTCATTTACACTCACACCATTGCAAGATGAAGGCCTAGAAAAACAAGTAGGGTCTAGTATAATGCTAGTAGGAGAAAAGGAGTTCTTGAAAACCATGAAGGAAGAGGGTGGAGAAGGTTTTTACATAGTAATCAGATCAAAAACTATAATGACAACATCAAAGGTTGATGATGTGCCTAGAGAATTCCAAGCCTTGTTGAAAAAGTATAAGGACATTGTGGTAGATGAACTCCTTAACTCTTTACCACCAATAAGAGATGTGAGCCACCATATATACTTCATACTAGGGGAAAACCTACCTAAAAAATCAACATATAAAATGACCCCAAAATAGAATGAATAGATTAGGAAGCAAATCCAAGAGTTTTTTGACAAGGGCCTCATAAGAGAGAGTCTTAGCCCATGTGTTGTTCTTACCATTTTGGCACCAAAGAAAGGGGGAGATTAGAGAATGTGCACCAAATTAAGGTCCATTATCAAGATTACCACAAGGTATAGGTTTCCCATACTAAGAATGGAAGACTTGATGGATTGTTTAGAGGGGGCATGCTATTTTTCTAAAAAAGACCTAAAAAGTGGCTATCATCAAATCAAACTTAGAGAGGGGGATGGATGGAAAACTACCTTCAAGAGAAATGAGGGATTGTATGAATGGCTTTTTATGCATTTTGGGATTTCAAATACACCTAGTACCTTTATGAGATTGATGAATGAAGTCCTGAAACCCTTCATTGGTAAGTTTGTGGTTTTCTATTTGGATGATTTTATTATTTTTAGCAAAATGAAAGAGGAACACTTGCAACATTTAGACTTGGTTTTGAAGAGATTGAATGAAGAAAAGTCGATGATAAACTTGAAGAAATGTGAATTCATGAAGGAAGAATTGGTGTATCTTAGCTTTGTGATTTCTAAGGGCTCTTTGAAGATGGATTCTAGTAAGGTGGAAGAAATTCTCAGTTGGCCTACTCCTACATCAGTAAGTGAGGTAAGAATTTTCCATGGCCTAGCCAATTTTTATAGAAAATTTGTGAAGAATTTTAGTCACATTTGTTCTCCCATCATTGAAACAATAAAAGGGGATAAAAGGAAAAGGTTTGTATGGTTTGATGAGGTAGAAAAGAGTTTACAATATCTAAAAGAAAGGGTAGTGTTACCCAATTTCACTAGCAACTTAATCAGGTAGAGCTTCTTGATTTTAAAACTAAAAGAGAGGTACATTTATTAATCCTTTCCTACATTACATTCAAGTGCATAGGAAAAAATCAAAAGATTACATTAAAATTTTTATTGTATTTATACAAGTGCATGTAGCATAGGAAGGATTTATACAAGTCTTTTCTGAAAAGAGTAATCTTTATTGATAGTAGAATGAATATGTCTCACACAAGCTATGAGACTGACTTGTTCAATGTAAACAAAATAAAAGCATATGCATTGATAGGTAAAAAAATATAATGCACATGTAAGGTAGTGAGCCTTCCCTTTGAGTAGTGTGCCTGAATGCAAGTGCATTCTCTTTTTATTCTTCATTATACTTCTAATGGGGTATAATCTTGTGGACTAACATCCACCGTGGTTTTTCCCCTCATAGGGTTTCCATGTATAAAATATTTGTGTTCATTTGTCTATGATGTGTTGTTATTATGCTTGCATAATAATAATCAGATCTATGATATAAGGATTGGTTAATTTTTTATAAGTTTGATTTTGTTAACAACTGACTCAGCCCCCCTCTTAATTATTTATCCTTGTTTTTCCAACAACCCATGCATGCTACAAATGTATCCAAGTGACAAAATTGTACTAATGGAGTTATGTAGGCCAATAATGGTTGCTCACAACAAGAAAGAAAAATTTGATAAGGTTGGTTTCAATTTTCCACTAACCATTAGAAATTCATCCATAACTACAACTCCAAGAGCTAAATCCATGAAAAAATATAAGAGAAGGAATGACTTTGACTACTAAGGAATGAAAGATAAGCTTAGGAGAAGCTACACCCATATTCACAAAATTGAGGATATATGGGTTGAATGCAAGAGTGATGAAGATGTAAGGAAGTTAGACTTTAGTTGACTTACCTTGGAACAAACCAAAAAGAAGATGCAAGAAGAAGGTGATATTCTGGACCCTGCATATGAGGAAAACAATATTGAAGATAATCTTGTTGGCAACACAAGGGAAGACAACTGAGACGGAGGGGGGGGGGGGTGAATCAGTTGTCATAAAATTTAAAATTTATTAAGATTATTAATCCTTATTCTCAGATATGATCAATAACCATGAAATCATAAATAAACAACACATTAAAAACACACATAACACCAATATTTTTACTTGGAAACCCTATTAGGGGAAAAACCACGATGGAGATCAGTCCACAAGTTTATACCTTGTTAAAAGTATAAGAAGAATAAATGGGAATGCACATGCATTCAGGAACATTTCCTAGATCTCATTGCTCAAATACAAAGGAAGACACACTATCTTACATAAACATTTAGATTAAGTCCATCTAAAGAATTTGAACTAAGAAAGTAGCATATGTTAATGCTTGATTATAGTTATGGTTAAGAAAATGAACACTTCTTCAATCTTCTTCACTCTTCTTCGCACTCTACTCTACCTTCGAATGATCTAAACCTTATTCGCATATAGCACTCACACACTTCACACTCAAACACTTTTAAATGAAGAAACAATCACTTATATATATCTGTAATAGGAAATTACATTGCTTCATGTCTGCTTCAACAAAATAATAGAATGAATACAAACTATTGGCCCAAAACAATAAAGATTATTAAAGTAAATCAATCAAGGTCATCCACAAAATAGTAGAGACCCAAAACAATGTCCTCAAATACAAAACACCTTCAAAGATGATTTCTCGAAGATCCACAACATGCTACACTCACCCTGTCAGCCATGAACACGCAAGAGAAAATCATGGATCACAAGCACAAAAACCAATGCAGATGTGCAACAAGGATAGAATAAGATCTAGAAACATCCAAAAACATCATAGGAACATACACAATAACTCAGATTACCAGAATCACATTATCTTCTTCCATGAACACCATTTACAATAACATAATAATTGTCAAAACACAAAAACTCATAACTTTCTCAAATCTTCATGCACCCCTCTAAAAATTTCAAAAGATAAACTAGATAGGATTGAAAAAAAACCATTTAATCCGCAACTTCTCACTATCAACATACTGAAATTTCTATCATACTAATCTTCACAACTTCATAGACAACTTGTAACATATTTTATTACAATTTTCTTAATATCCTCGACATATACAGTCTTAAAGAAATTTATGCTAATAGTGTTGAAATTGATGAAAACCACATATTATCAACACAACCACAACATCCAACAATATCCCCCTTTGGCATTGATGGCAATAGATGACGTGAAAAACACCATCAACGCAGCTAACTCCAACACTTACTCCCCCTTAGGTTCTGAATTTTTTCTTTCACAAATAACTCTTCTCCCCCTTTCTTTTTAACTCTTTCATAGTTTTTCACATGTCTCTTCTCCCCTTTTGACATCAATGACGAAGATGCACACAAGCTTTGAACCACATATCTTAATCATCTGACTACCCCCCCTGAGTAGCAACCACCATAACATCAATATGAATCAAGATATGACTGTGAAATGCGTAGACTGATGCAATGTCTTGAATCTTAGTTCTGATTAGGAGGGTTAATCACCCCTAACTTCCCTCTAAAATACTCAAAAGTATCCTTAGGAAAATGCTTAGTAATGATATTTTTAATCTGTTCCTTAGTGGGAACATACTTCAGTCTGACTTCCTTATCACTCACTTTGTCTCTCAAAAAGTAAAACTTGATAGATATATGCTTGGTCTTTGAATGCATCACCAGATTCCTAGAAATGTTAATTGCACTTGAATTATCATAGAATATAACAATAGGTTCATGATACACAACTCTGATATCTTTTAACATTTGCTTCATCCATAGTACTTGAGACAATTGTTAGTAGTAATAATGTATTCTACCTCTGCAGTAGACAAAGAAATGACATTCTGCTTTTTTCTTAACCATGAAATCAACTTCTTTCCCAAGAAAAATGCCCCACCACTAGTACTTTTCCTATCATTCACATCTCCTGTCCAATCAACATTAGTAAAGGCACTCAAAGTAAGATCATCATCTTTAGGATACCATAGGCCAAAATCAACTATTCCCTTCAAGTATCTGAAAATTATCTTCACAATAGTCACATGAGATTCCTTAGGATCGGCTTGAAATCTTGCAACCATGCATACAACATTCATGATATCGAGTCTAGTTTGAGTCAAATAAAGCAATCCACCAATCATTGATCTGTATCTAGTCTGATTTTCTTTCGGAGAATCATCATCTTGTGTCAACTTACATTCAGTCATGATGGGTGTACCAACTGGCTTTGAATCTTCCATACCAAATTTCTTTAGCAATTTTCTCACATGCTTGGACTAAGATATAAAGATCCCTTTATCTAACTGATTAATTTGAAATCCCAAAAATAATTTCAACTCTCTAATCATTGAAATCTCAAACTCATTCTACATCTCATTAGCAAACTTCATGCACAAACTATCATCTCCTCGGAAAATGACATTATCAACAAATATTTCCACAAACAAATATTTATTATTGTCAATCTTGAAATACATATTACTATCAGTAGTACCTTTGTTGAATCCAAGCTTCAGCAAATACTTGTCCAATCTAGCATACCAATCTCTAGGGGCTTGCTTGAGTCCATACAATGCTTTCTTCAATCGAAAAACCATGTCTCCCTGATCAGTTAGTTGAAATCCATTAGGTTGCTCAATATACACATCTTCTTCTAATTCACCATTTAGAAATGCTGACTTGACATCCATCTGATAAACTTTGTAGTTTTTTAATAACCCACATAAGTGAGAAACAGTCTCACAACAATTCTAGCAAGAAGAGCAAAGGTCTCTTCAAAGTCGATTCCCTCCATCTGAGATTTTCCTTTACACACAAATCTTGCTTTATTTCTGATAAATTCACCTTGTTCATTGAACTTGTTTCTAAAGACCAATTTAGTTTCGATTACATTTTTGTCCTTAGGTCTAGGATCAAGAGTCGATGTATTATTCTTCTCAATTTTTTGTAGTTCTTCCTTCATTGCTTCAATCCAATGTTCATCTTTGCATGCTTCATTGAAATTACTCTGTTCAGTCTTTGAAATAAAACAATATTCTTCTACAATTCTTCTCCTAGTTTGGACACAATTTTTCTTATCACCTATAATCTGATTTAATCTCACATACCTTGGAGTCTTAGAATTCTCTTAAATTTCAGGCTCTTGTGATCTCTCTTCTATAATTTCACTAGTCTCTCCTTCTTCTTGATTTTCTTGATTTACCGTAATGATCTGAACTTGGCTTGAAGTCTAACTCTTGTTTGTACTGTCATTGTGATCATCAAAATCATATCCACAAGTTCTAGATGGTCTAGCAATTTATTCATCAACCTTAACATTTGCACTTTCAACCATTTTCTTCAATCTCTTGTTGTAGCACCGGTAGGCCTTACTCTTAGTAAAATAACCAAGAAAGATTCCTCCATCATTTCTAGCATCAAAATTTCCTATATCTTCGTCTCTTCTGATATAGCATTTACTCCCAAAGATTTTGAAATATCTAATAGTAAGCTTATGACCAAACTATATCTCAAAGGAGTCTTACCAGTATTACCTTTGATTTATACCAAGTTGAGGATATAAACAACATTACTCATAGCTTTTCTCTAATAGATATGAGGGACATTTCCTTCCAACATCATAGTCCTAGTAGCATCTAGAAGTGGCCTATTCTTCCTTTCCACATCTCCATTTTTTTGAGGGGTCCGCGGTGTAGATAATTGTCTCTTTATCCCATTTTATTCACAAAAATAATTAAACTCATTGGAAGTGAATTCACCACCTCTATTTGATCTCAAAAATTTAATCTTTAGACCTATCTCTATCTCAACCATAATCAACAATAAGCAACATCATCCTATCTTTAGAGCTTCAGATTTATCCCTTAAGAAAGTAGCCCACATCATCCTAGAATAATCAACAATAAGCAACATGAAATACTTGTAGCCTTGTAAACTTCTGATTCTAGCAGGACCACACAAGTCAGTATGCACAAGCTCTAATTGTTTGTTTGAACAATGTTGTTTGCTGTGAAATGAAATTCTAGTTTGCTTTCCTAACTGTCATTCATTGCATATGGCATTAGTAGGCTTTATCAGCTTAGGAAGATCTCTCACTGCCTAAGAAGAACTTATCTTGATAATATTGTCAAAGTTTACATGACACATTCCTCTATGCCACAACCAACTTTCATCAACTTGAGAAATCAGACAAATTTTTCTAGCAACATTAAGATAAAAGATGTTAGCTTTTATTTTTGTACCTGAAGCAATCACATTTCAAAAACTCCCTAATATTCTACACTTTCCATCCTTAAATTGAAGATTATATCCCTTGTCAACCATTTGTCTAACACTCAAAAGATTATGTTTCAAACCTTCAACATAAAGAACATCATCAGTATTATGCTTACCATAAAAATAAATACATCCTCTGCCACAAATTATACCACCATTGTTGTCACCAAATCTTACAACACCACCATCATACTTTTTCAGGCTTACAAATTTTCTTTAATCACCTATCATGTGATGTGAACATCCATTATCAATCACCCGTTCATCCTTCTCTTCAACTTGAGTAGCTAGGTCTTTCTCCACATTTGTAGAACTAGCAGATTCAGTAGACACAAGATTATTTTCCTTGATAGCAATAAAAAAAAATCATATTCACTTACATTCCCTTTGTGTCAAATTTCATCATCTGTCACACCTTCATCTGCATCATAATAACACTTCTTTTTAAATCTAGGTTTTTTATGTCTTGGCTTAAGAACTCTTTATGGACACCTTGATGAAAAATGACCTATCTTATTGCAAGAAAATCGTTTAATAGGAAACTTTCCTTTATACTTACCTTCTCCTTTGGCTTCCCTTTTAACAATAAGTGCTTCAAGCTCATTCAGTTCTCTTTCTTCTTCTTCAATCTGTCTCATTTCTTTCTCATACTTGAATACCTTTCTAGAAGAAAATTCACCTGAATCATATCTCTGCTTGTCTCTCCGATAAGTAGTAGCTTTAAATATAGATTCTATATTAGGAAGGGCATCACTGAATTCACTCAACTCAAAAGGAATAATTTTACCAATCAACATATCTTTGGTTACATTTTTCATAGTTTGGATCTCATCAATAGTTGTAGCTTTGACTTTGTATGCAGTAGGTAAGGATCTAAGCACTTTAGCAACAATCTCTGATTCATCTAACTATCCACCAACACATCTGATACCACATATAAGTTCATTCACTCTTTGCATGAAAGTATTAATGTTCTCATCATCACCCATTTTCAACATTTCATATTTCCCTTTTAGACTCTGGAGCTTAGAAATCTTCACATTAGCATCACCTTCATACAAGGTTTCCAAATTTTTCTAGATCTCATAAGCAATCTTAAAATCCATAACATTCGTCATCTTAGAATCAATCAAAGCACTCAACATTGCTTCCTTAGCTCAGATATTATATTCAGCATCCCTAATCTCAACATTAGTAGTAGGACCATTCTGAGGAATAACATACCTATTACTTGTAATGTTCCAGTAGGATTCACCAATGCATCTCAGATGACACTCCATTCGAGTCTTCCACAAAGAATAATTTGTTCCATCAAATCTTGGACTATCCTTCTTGTATGTCAGCATCCCAGATCACCTCAAGTTGTTAAAATTCTTCCAAGGAACCTGCTCTGATACCAATTGTTGGCAACATAAGGGCAAATAACTAAGAGGGGGGGTGAATAAGCTGTCACAGAATTTCAAACTTATTAAGCTTATTAATTCTTATTCTCAAATCTGATCAATAACTATGAAAGCATAAATCAACAACACATCAAAAACACACATAACACCAAGATTTTTACGTGGAAAACCTATTAGGGGAAATACCATGGTGGAGATCAGTCCACAAGTTTATATCTTGTTAAAAGTATAAGAAGAATAAATGCGAATGCACATGCATTCAAGCACACTGCCTAGAGCTCACTGCTCAAATACAAAGGAAGACTCACTATCTTACAAAAACATTCAGATTAAATCCATTTGAATAATTTGAACTAAGAAAGTAGCATCTTCTAATGCCTAATTACAGTTTTGGTTAAGCACATGAACACTTTTTCACTCTTCTTCACTCTTCTTCACACTCTTCTTTTCCTTCGAATGATCTAAACCTTATTCGCACATAAGACTCACACACTTCACACTCACACACTTTTAAATGAAGAAACAATCACTTATATATATCCACAACATGAAATTACATCGCTTCATGTCAGATTCCACAAGATAATAGAATGAATACAAATTGTTGGCCCAAAATAATAAACATTATTAATGCGAATCAATCAAGGTCAGCCACAACATAGTAGAGATCCAAAAAAATTTCCTCAAAGAAGAAACACCTTCAAAGATTATTTCTTCAAGATCCACAACATGCTACACTCACCCGGTCAGCCATGGACATGAAAAACATGAACACACAAGAGAAAATCATGGATCATGAGAACAACGATTAATGTGGACATGCAACAAGGATATAACATGATCTAGAAACATCTACAAACATCATAGGAACATACACAACAATTTAAATTACCAGAATCACATTATCTTCTTCCATGAACACCATTTAATGTAACAAAATAATTGTTGGAACACAAAAACTCATAACTTGATCAAATCTTCATGCGCACCTCAAAAAATTTTGGAAGATAAACTTGATAGGCTTGAAAAAAAACCCTTTAATCTGCAAACTCTCACTATCAAAATATTGAACTTTCCATCATACTGATCTTCACTGTTTCATAGACAACCTATAACATATTTTACTACAGTTTTCTTAATATCCTCGACATATATAGTCTTAAAGAAATTTATGCTAATAGTGTTGACATCAATGACAACCACATATCAGCAACACAACCAAAACATCCAAAAATATCCCCCTTTGGCATTGATGGAAACACATGATGTGAAAAGCACCATCAACACAACTAAATCCAACACTTACTCCCCCTTAGGTTCTAACTTTTTTCTTTCACATATAACTCTTCTCCCCCTTTCTTTTTAACCACATATCTAAATCATCTGACTACTCCCCCTGAGTAACAACCACCACAACATAAATCTAAATCAAGATATGGCTGTGAAATGTATGGACTGATGTAATTTCTTGCATCTTAATTCTGATTAGGAAGGGTAAACACCCCTAACTTCCCTCTGAGATACTCAAAAGTATCCTTAGACAAAGGCTTAGTAAAGATGTTTTCAATTTTTTCCTTAGTAGGAACATACTCTAGTCTGACTTCCTTATCACTCACTTTGTCTCCCAAAAAGTGAAACTTCATAGATATATGCTTGGTATTTGAATGCAGCACTAGATTCTTAGAAACATTAATTGCACTTGAATTATAACAAAATATAGTAATAGGTTCATCATACACAACTCTGGTATCTTTTAACATATGCTTCATCCATAGTACTTGAGTACAATTGTTAGAAACAACAATTTATTTTGCCTTTGCAGTAGACAAAGAAATGACATTTTTCTTTTTGCTTAACCATGAAATCAACTCCTCTCCCAAGAAAAATGCACCATCACTAGTACTTTTCCTATCATTCACATCTCCTGACCAATCAAGGTCAGTAAAGGAACTCAAATTAAGATCATCATCTTTAGGATACCACAATCCAAAATCAACTGTTCCCTTCAAGTATCTAAAATTTATCTTCACAGTAGTCACATGCGTTTCCTTAGGATTGGGTTGAAATCTTGCAACAATGTATACAACATTCAGTATATCAGGTCTAGTTTGATTCAAATAAAGAAATCCACCAATCATTGATCTGTATCTAGTCTGATTATTCTTTGGAGAATCATCATCTTGTGTCAACTTACATCCGATCACCATGGGTGTACCAACTGGCTTTGAATCTTCCATACCAAATTTCTTTAGCAATTCTCTCACATACTTGGATTGAGATATAAAGATCCCTTTATTTGATTGAGTAATTTGCAATCCCAAAAAGAATTTCAACTCTCCAATCATTGACATCTCAAACTCATTCTGCATCTCATTAGAAAAATTAATTCACAAATTGTCATCTCCTCCAAAAATGACATCATCAACAAAGACTTCCACAAACAAATCTTTATCATCATCAATCTTGAAATACATATTACTATCAACAATACCTTTGTTGAATCCAAGCTTTAGGAAATACTTGTCCAATCTGGCATACAAAGCTCTAGGGGCTTGCTTGAGTCCATACAATTCTTTCTTCAATTGACAAACCATGTCTCCCTGATCAGTCAATTGAAATCCATCAAGTTGCTCAATATACACCTCTTCTTCTAATTCTCCATTTAGAAATGCTAACTTCACATCCATCTGATAGAATTACTAGTTTTGGTAAGAAGCATAAGCGAGAAAGAGTCTAACAGATTCAATTCTAGCAACAAGAGCAAAGGTCTCTTCAAAGTCATTTCACTCCAGCTGAGAGTATCCTTTACACACCAATCTTTCTTTGTTTCTAATAACTTCACCTTGTTCATTTAGCTTGTTTCTAAAAACCCATTAAGTTCTGATTACAATTTTGTCCTTAGGTCTAGGAACAAGAGTCCATGTATTATTCTTCTCAATTTTCTGTAGTTCTTCTTTCATTGCTTCATTCCAATGTTCATGTTTGCATGCTTCATTGACATTACTTGGTTCAGTCTTTGAAATCAAACAATATGCTTCTGCAATTCTTCTCCTAGTCTGGACACCTTTTTTCTTATCACCTATAATCTGATTTTTTGAATAATTTAATCTCACATACCTTGGAGTCTTAGAATTCTTTTGAATTTCAAGCTCTTGTCATATCTCTTCTGTACTTTCACTAGTCTCTCCTTCTTCTTGATCTTATTGATTTACCAAAATGATTTGAACTTGACTTGAAGTTTGACTCTTGTTTGTACTATCATTATGATCATCAGAATCATATCCACAGGTTCTGTATGGTCTAGCAATGTCTTCATCAACCTTGACATATGCACTTTCAACTATTTTCTTCAATCTCTTGTTGTAGCACCGGTAGGCCTTACTCTTAGTAGAATAACCAAGAAAGATTCCTTCATCACTTCTAGCATCAAAATTTCCTATATCTTCGTCTCTTCTAATATAGCATTTACTCCCAAAGACTTTGAAATATCTAATAGTAGGCTTATGACCAAACCATATCTCAAAAAGAGTCTTACCAATATTACCTTTGATTTGTACAAAATTGAGGATATAAACAACAATACTCATAACTTCTCTCCAATAGATATGAGGGAAATTTCATTCCAACATCATAGTCATAGAAGCATCTAGAACTATCCTATTATTCCTTTCCACAACTCCATTTTTTTGAGGGGTCTGCAGTGTAGATAATTTTCTCTTTATCCCATGTTCTATTGGCATTTTTTACTGCATCCCACACGTATTTCCTAGAAGCTCCTATGAACTTGCTACATTCAATAATAAAAGATTAGGAAAAGTATGGCCAACTTAATGAGAATTGCAATAAGGCTAATTCTCCTACACTTCAGACTCTGTAAAATACAAGAGGGTATTCCCTAACATGTGCTCTTAACATACATCATTTAAATGATTCAGTTACACACAGGTAAGCAATAGATAGATTCCCCAATTATTGTTAAAGGATGAAATCAAGAAACTGGCTATTCCTTGAAAAGGCTCGGGTCCAATTAACAGAGAATCACAAACTAAACATAAAGTAAATTGATAGGAAATGTTTGAGTAAAATATCCCGAGGCCATAACACAAAACATGCAAGAATAAAATGTGATCAGAATTCTAGTGCCATATCCCAACGCATGGAGTCAAAAGAGAAAACTGAACTACAGGGTAAATTTCATCTTGAACAGTTATGATCTATTATGAATTGCATTACAATCCATACATCTATACCTGAGTTTATTTATTCTTTATGAATCCTATTTGTTATATTGCATTAACTTAATGGTTAACTGAAGCATTTAACCAATCCTTTGAACCAGAGCTATAGTTAAACATAATTCATAGTAAAGAACAAATGAAGATCAATGAAAATCATCTTGGATCAATATTTCATTAATAATCCATGCAAAATAACACAATAGGAGAGAAAATAAACTCCAAATATTTAGGATCTTGATACAAACATTCTCAAGAACCCCATGATTAACTAAGTTCTCAAATTTGACTCAAAACTTTAAAACCTGGACTTGCAATTCATTCTCTCTGTATCACTAGACTCTTATTTCTCATATTTCGGATATTCCAATAGACCACTCTCTCAGCCCAAAATTCCCTTTTACAAAACAAGGGAGCCAACAAGCATTATTCCAGAGAGTACACATGTCCATTTATAATTGGACCGCTAATTCCTAATTCAGATACAATTCTATTATGTGACTGGAGAGCATAAGACAAGAATCATCATTAGTTGATATGGAGGAAAGAAAACATCACTTCAAAGGCCAATCACTTTATATCAAAGGCATGATTAACCATTATAGTACTTATTCCACCTCAACACCCTATACTTGAAGTCAAAAGGAGAATGCAATTTTAAAATATAATATCCAAGGCCAGACCATTATTATACATGACCAAGTTGCAATTCTCGACTACAACATTCATAATTCAAGTTCATCAGTGAACACCTTTTTCCATAATTCAAAATCCTCCTCAGAGGGCCACTTGAAAGCCACCACCTGATCAACCTTGTTTCGATAGGGTGCATACTTCACCATTATCGATGTGGCATTTTTATCAAAGCTTTCTAAGAAAATAATGACAAAAGACAACTTTTCCAATGTATTCTCTAGCATGCGGATGTCAGCATTTTTTCATATCTCATGTGTTTGAGCCATCATTATATTGTTCATCTGATCCTTCCAAACCTGCAAGGGTTTGAATTCATCCTGACTGTGTAAATATGTGGCAATGGGGTCAAGTCCTTTCCATCATATACATCCTTTAACAACTTAATCTTTGACTGCATAGAGACGGAAAATACCTAAAACTTCTGCTCAACAATTCCTTTGACCAATTTATATGTTGCTATAAGAGTAGGATATTTATCCCCGTGCTATTTTTCCCCTACTGCCATGAATTTTAACTTCTCCATTCTAGGGCTCCATTTGTTCAGCAATGGGATGGCCAATTCTTTATCCCTTGGAAAATTTTTTAGTGCTTGTAACATTAGGACATAATTTGCATGAACATTGTTTAGCATACTCTGGACCCTTGTGTTTAAATGTTTCAAAAAAGTGTCCACTATTACCGAATTGCTTCTCCCTGCTGCATCCCAGATTTGCTTTATCATCTCCTTGTACTCTTCAACCTGATGAGTCAATTTCTCCCTAGAGAGTCCCCCTCCAGGGCTAGTAGCCCTCTCAATTGCAATAGGCATTTGCCCCATATTATATGGAATAATAGCCAGAGACTGTGCTTGTGCAGAAAGTTGAGATTGCTCTACTCGTGGGTCAGAAATAGTGTGGCTAGAAGTAGATTGCTTTTGAGACCTCATGGTATCCATTTGTTGCTTCAATAAAGCCAATTCAGTTTCTAACTCTGTTACCTTTTGTTGAATCTTATTATATTCAATAATAATGTCATTATATTAGCCTCTTAGAGTATCCCGATCCTTGGTCAAATCTTCAACAGTTGCTCTGGTGAATTTGGCAACATTCACGACCATATAACCAGCTTCCAATGCTAGGGTGTCAACAACTCTCCTCACAACCAAGTGACCACTGAAGTCAGATGGTTATGCAACAATTGGTTTTTTAGACCCAGTGGATAGAGACCAGATTTCCAAAGCATCCCATTCCTCACTAAAGGTTGATCTTTTGAGTGCTAATGTAGCCTCCTCATCAGTTGCAAGAAGTGGCCTATTGGCCCTTCTTATTGTGTTGAAAACCACAACATTAGTGATATCCCATTCAGGAAGTAGCAATACTCCACGTTTTTGTACCAATGATCGGCCCTGCTCTGGTGTTATTTCTTTGAATTTTTCTCTCATCTGTTCTCTAACCCTAGATTGAATCACCTTCTTTGGGAGCTCTGGATGCAGACTTCTCTCATGTGCCACCTTTTCAAAATATAGTGAGAGATGTGCCCTCCATACAAAGTCTTTAAAAGCGCTAGTTTGAATAAACGAGTCATCCATCATGAACTCTTTGCAAGCTTCTATCCTCAAATCATCATTACTTGTTATTCCTTTGATTTCATCTTTTCCTAACCTCAAAGTAACTGCCCCTGAACTTGTTGCAGTGTCAACTAGGTCTGATGGCATCTCCTAATGCATTTCATCTGGGGTCACAATAATGTAATCATCCTCATCAACATCACAATCAACCATCTTTACTCTTTCAACCTTCTACCTCTTTGGTGAAGGTGGGTCGGCCTACTCTGAAAACCTCGGAGGAGAATCCAGATTAACAATATTTGGCACTGACTGCCCTGAAGAAGATGGTGCAATATTTTTAGCAACATCTTCAGCCCTACTTCCCCTTCTTCTTTAATTCCATATATTTTTCAAACACAACCTGACCCCTATACAAAAACATGTGGATTAATAGGGAAAACAACCTGAATCCAACCCAATTCCTCCCCTCCTTTAGAGCCACTAGGCCCATGTGCATTTTCTCCACAAGGTAAGTGGAAAAATCATACACCATGTTGAAACCTGGGTGCTGGAGATTTACTGCCATATACGTAATATCAGTAGGCAAGGTTGTCTTTAAACTAACTCCAATAACTTGACATAAAGCACAAATAGTCTTCTTGAAATAACTTGAGAAATAGTGCATAGGAAAATGTTCAGGCTCATTCCTGCCGATCACTACCTTCTTCCATTTTTTTCCTCTTCTGAAGATAGCCAAATGAGGTATCAAAAGGGATGTTCTGAACAAACCCTTAGTATTTCTATACTCTTGTCTGAAAACCTCAATGTTGACAAGAACCATATCTCGACTCCATTCGTGCAACATGAAAATCTCTGTGATTTCTTCTCTAGTTATCTTAATCATTTGTACACCAGCATGAGTTCTGACAGCTCGGGTCAAAGGATCATATCTCGCAGCAATATCCTTTAAAATATCTACATCCAAGTAGACATTAGGCACCACCAACTTACCCAAGTCTAAACTCCATGGGTTACACAAAGGGACCGACAAATTCTTGTTCCCAAACCAATTGGAGAACAATTAAAACCCAATAAATGGTAACTCGACATCTCAAATTGCACACTACTTGTCTATTAGCCCTTCCAAGAGTAGGGGTCCATAGAAAAAAACCTTTCCCTCTTTTTTCTTGTTAGTAGAGGGCTTTAAAAAATCAATAACATCTTGGGAGAAAGACTGGTAGTGGTTTCAGAACCAGAACTTCAGGCCTTGGGTTCCATTTATATTAGACAAATGATAACTTGAGCTAGGGTTTTCTTATTTTTAGATGGCAAGCAATTACAATTTTCTCCCTTTAGCCTTAAATAGAAAATACCTCATGATTCTAGAATCCCCAACAATTATCTCGACAAGCTCTAAAAGCAAATCTATTCAAACAATTCTTTAGGAACGGAATGGGAAACAATCACTAATTATTCTACAAGCAACCATAAAATCTTCTGAAATTATAAGAAATGGCGCATGTGGTACTTACTATTTCATTCATAGAACATTAAGGGAAATGAGATTGGAAAATCGTAACAATGGCTTGCTTCACTCAATACCAGGCAATTCTTCCTCGGTGTAAAGATACAACATAAAAATAGCAATTTGTTGATCTTTTGGGATTTAATTATGGGAGTAGAGTCGAACTTTACCATTACTATTCACTTGCATGAGATAAAACAGCTATAGTACAACACCAATTTATTTTAAATATGAGTCATTGATCAAAAGAAATGTTGGCCAGGAGAATGACTTAGATTAAGTCAAAACAGTTTGAAAATTCCATGTCCATTCTCTAGTCATCAAACGAACAATAAATTCACCTACCGGGCACCACATCAGCACCGAATGGGTCCCACCTTGGTCGTCCAGAGTACAGCATCAACAAATCGCACACCTCGTAGCATTATTGAAATTGAAGTTTTAATTGTGCGAGGTCAGTGAGGGACAACCATGATGCGTCGGTAAAGGAATAACTGTTAGCATTAGCATCCATCATCATTCAATGAGAAAAATTGGCCCCCACCCTCAAATGCGATAGGTGGCAGCATCTTGCATGCCTTGCACCATTTTTATGACATTGGTAGAAACCTTGCGAGGTCTGCGAGGAATGGTCAAGATAAAATCACTTCATTTGATGGTCACACAATTTGCACATGTGAAAAGGTTATTTATAAAGAAGGGAACTGACTAGGTGGATGGGGAAATGACCCTCGAGGTCAAAAATATTATTTAGAGGTTAATCTAAAACAATTCATCAGCCCGACACTATGGAAATATAATATGGTCATGACGTAAAAGACCGAAAGGACGGGTAAAAGGGGCCAATAAGTCACGACCAAAAAGGGATAAAACATCACTTAAGCGGCTGACCACTATTAATAACAAGTCATCGCTCGAAAATAAAACCCATGAACCATACAACTAGATCCGAGGGAAAAATAAACCTGCAAGGGGAAAAATTGAAATCTCCACTAGTGGCTCCAACTAGGGATGTATGCCCCCTATGGGCATAGCAAGATTCCAGAATCTATGATTACGCAGACCAGACATAGAGAGAAACAAAACCAAGGGCTTTTTTGAACAAGACACAGAGACAAAAAGAAAAAACATAAGGAAACACACCTATATACACAATTTACAAGATTGTACATTGTACATGGAAAAAGAGCTACTTCAAGAGAAATAGTATTTGAAGAACTGTCCATGTACTGGCAGTTCAAGAACTTCACCTACAAGTGATTGTAAAAAGTATGAGTCTTCTCTATGTGTATCCATAATTATATATGGGCCTAGCCAAAGGGGATCAAACTTTCCATGCTTTCCCTTATCTTCTGATCTTGCATTCCAGAGCAACACCATTGCTCCAATTTCAAATTTTCTCTCAACTACTCTTTTTTCATAAAGGTGCTTTACCTGAAGTTGTAGTTTTTCATTTCTTTTATGAGCTTCTCTTCTAGTTTTGTCCAATTGATTCAATTCATCCATTCCGTGTTGCATCTCATCACATATATCATCATCATATTCTTGGACAAATTCATACATCTTCAGTAGGTTGTTTTGTGGGATACATGCTTCCATACCATAGACTAGGTTAAAAGGCGAATGACCAATTGCCTTCTTGACAATTGTCCTATCAGCCCACAATGCCATTTTTAATTTTTAATCCCAAGCCCTTTTGTTCTTCTCAATCATACGTTTGATGATCTTCATGAGACTCTTATTACTGGAATTTTCCTGTCTATTTCCTTAGGGGTGATAAGGGGAAGAATATGAAATAGTTATACTATAATGATCATAGAAATTAAAAAATTCCTCATATCTGAAACACATTGCATTGTCTAAAACAATTCTTTCAAGTACCCCTAAATGGCTTAAAATATTATCAGTCAAAAAATCAATAACAACTTTACTTGTGGTGCTTCTGGCTGGGATTGATTCAATCCATTTAGTAAAGTAATCAATTGCCATCAATATCCATGCACGTCATCCACTAGATTTTTCAGATATCTCCCCAATGAAGTCAATACCCCATTGCTTGAAAGGAGCCGAAACTAACACAGGTCTCAATGAAAAATTGCCAAATTTTTTTAACTTTCCAGCAAACCTCTGACAAGCATCACATTTTTTAACATATCTGTGGGCATCCTTGAACACAGTAGGCCACCAGTATCTTGCTCTTAGAATCTTATGAGCCATTTTCTTAGCCATGTAATGGCCTTGACAAGATCCTTTATGCATTTTTATCACTAGATCTTCAGCTTGGTCTCCATCCACACATCTGAGTATAATACCTTAAGAGTTCCTCCACCAAAGCTCACCATCAATAATGACATATCTAATTGCTTGTAGTTTAAGAGTTCTTTTCTCAGTAAGGGGCATACCTTTAGGGCATTGCATCATTTGTAAATACTCAACAATCCTCCTGTACCATCCACAAGTTTGCATATCACAGATAGGCACAATGTTTTGTTGATCTATCTGGTTTATTTGATTTACCTCCAGATTTTCCTCGGCCATTAATTTGGCTAGACCCTGACCTCTTACAAGCTTGGTAATTTGTATGTCAATATTAAACTCTTGGATTCTATTTATCCACCTGCATCTTCTTCCTGTAGTCTCTTGCTAGGTAAAAATATCTTTAACTCCTGTCGTTGGTACATATGCCACAATAATTTCTCCCATTAGATAAGGTTTGAAATTCTTAACTGCCTTTACTAGAGCATATGCCTACTTTTTAGATATATCATACTTCAATTCTGTGGCCTACAATGATTTATTGAAGAATGCAATTGGCTGCTCAAATCCATCATTGTTTTTCTGCAACAACACACCAGCTCTAGTGTGAAAAGAGGAAAAAGTAAACAACTGGAATGGTTTTGAATAATTAGGTGACTTGAGGACAGGGGCCTACTTAATTGCATCTTTGATAGCCTGGAAGGCTTTGGATGGTTCTCCTGTCCATACTATCTTTTCTCCCTTCTTCAGCATCATAGATATTGGGCAGACAATCTCAACAAAATTTGTAACAAATCTTCTTAGAAAATTTATCTGTCCAAAGAAAGATTGGATGCCTTTTACATTTCTTGGCTATGTAATTCTATCAATAGTAGTCACTCTTTCAGGATCAATTTGCACCCCATCTTTTGAAAAAAGATGCCCCAACAATTTTTCTTCTTTTACCCCGAAGGCACACTTCCTAGGATTGAAAGATATCCCATATTCCAGAGCTCTGATAAATTTTTTCTCTAAGTGAGGACAATGATCCTCCTCACTTTTTCTATGGGTAGTAAGATCATCTTAGTAAATGGCAAGGAACAAATCAATAAAATCAGCAAAGGCTAGATCCATAGCCCTCTAAAATTTTTTACAAGCATTTATTAATCCAAATGGCATTCTTACATACACATATGTCCCCCATGGTGTGGTGAACACAATATTGAATTTCTCAGACTCTTTAACCATTACTTGGTTGTACCTAGAGAATCCATCCATCATAGATAATAGTTCACATCCTGTAACCTTTTGCAACATAGCCTCCATATTAGGCAATGGGTAATTATCTTTTAAAGAAGCAACATTCAAGTTTCTAGAATCAACACATAACCTAATATCTCCATTTTTATTTCTAACAGGTACCAAGTAAGAGACCCAAGATGAGTGCCTAATTGGTTTGATGATTCCTGCCTCTCTTAGCTTAGCAAGTTCTTCCTGCATTTTGGGTTGCAGGGTAGGGTTAATTGGTGTCTGTTTTTTCCTAAAAGGCTTCATATCAGGTTTCAATGGGATCTCATGTTAGAATAAGTCCTCCCTATATGCTTTAAGGTCTTCATACGACCAAGAAAAAACATGTCTATATTTCCTAAGCAAGGTAATCAGCATGCTTCTAACATGTGGCTTCATTTTCCTTCCAATATAAACCTTCTTAGGAGCACCTTTTGTTCCTAAGTTTATTTCTTCTAGGTCCTCCTTATGAGTAGATTCTTGCTTAGTATTCGACATATCCAGGCCATCAAAAACTCTTTCAAGTGCAACTAAAACTCGAGGAATGGTATTTTTTTTAGATGAATCACCTCATTCCCAAATAGGGTTTCCTTCCCATCAATTTCTGTTAGAAACGAGCCAAAATCAATCTCCTGGCTCTCATACTGATCCACACAATGCAAGAATTTCAATATGTCCATGTCATCATCAAACACTTGCTAGTTACAGATATTATCAGGTATTGTAGGCCTAGTCTGTACTTCTATTTGTGAGGTGCCACCAAAAGTGACTTCATCCAGTTTGACAGCTATGTTTGCTAACAAGTCAGCTTTAGCATTTTGTCCTCTTTCAATCCATTCAATACCAAAAGCACTAAATCCTTCAATGATATCCCATACTACATTTTTTTATTGCCTAAGTCTTTTATCTTTAGCTGCAAAGCGGGATCTAATCTAGGAAACAACTAACTCAGAATCGCCCAAAAATTTTAATTCTTTAATACCATGCTTTGAAGCTATCTTTAGACCGAGTATGAGAGCTTCATACTCAACAACATTGTTGGTACAAGCAAATTGTAATAGGAAATAATATTTAAATGTTTTACCTTGTGGAGAAGTAAAGAAAATTCCTGCTCCTAAGCCATCTTTGGAACAAGCTCCATCAAAATGCATTATCCATAAATCACCTTCTGATGATATCTTCAGTACCTCCTTTTCAATAGGTGTTGATTAAATTTCTTCTTCTATTTTAACTTCCTCAGCTCGAAAGTTTTCTATATCAATTTCCCCAAAGTTAATTCTAATAGGTTCTGGTGATTCTTCCACATTTTCAATCATGTGAGGGGCTCTTTTTTCCCTATCTACCTTAACATCTTTCTGTTCAATAGAAAATGTAGCAAAAGATAGATCCCATTGTATACTCCCACCCATTAAAGCACTCCAAGGCTGGGATAACAACATGCCATAAGTAGGTGGAATATCCACCACTGTAACACTCATGTGTAGCTCTTTCTCAGGAAATGCTGCTAGTCTATATGGAACATTATTTATAATACCTATAATAGGTACTTCCCGAGAATCCATTACATAACACTTACCATATGTACTTTCCACTTTTATTCCCATTGCATGCATTATCTTTACTGGCATCACATTATTAGATGCTCCTAAATCGATCATGCAATTTCTTAACATTTTCTCATCAATAATCAGACTTAAGAAAAAAGGATTGACATGGTTGGGATTAGCAGTAATAGTGGTACCTAAGTATATTTGGGGGCTTTCTTGATATTTTCTTCCACAATTTTTTTCTTTTCTTGATCCTCTTTTGATTTTACTTGATCAGAAACAACTTTACTTTTTCCACTTGTAGGAATACTGTTAATAAGTGCAATAGTCTTATCCTTATGTTCATCTATATTCATCATTTATAAGAAAGGAATAGTAACCCTAACTTGTGAAAGTACTTGGAACATATCTATTGAAGTGTACTTTGGTAATTGAGGAAAATTTGTGTTTTCAGAAATTACCTTGTCTTTTCCTTTGGGAGTTTCATCATTAGAAGAGTGATGATTGTTGTCTTTGATGTTTTGGGGTGCAACTTCATTCTTTTTTTTGGTCGTATCAATTTTCTTTTCCCATATCCGGGGCTCCCTTATTTCCTTAGGCACACTTCCTAGAGCTCATTGCTCAAATACAAAGGAAGAGTCATTATCTTATAGAAACATTCAAATTAAATCCATCTGAAGAATTTGAACTGAGAAAGTAGCATCTACTAATGCTTGATTACAATTTCGGTTAAGCACATGAACAATTCTTCACTCTTCTTCACTCTTCTTCACACTTTGCTCTACCTTCAAATGATCTGAACTTTATTCACACATAGCACTCACACACTTCTCACTCACACACTTTTAAATGAAGAAACAATCACTTTATATATCCGCAACAAGAAATTACATCGCTTAATTTTGGCTTCCACAAAATAATAGAATGAATACAAACTGTTAGCCCAAAATAATAAGGATTATTAAGGTGAATCAATCAAGGCCAACCAAAACATATTAGAGACCCAAAAAAATATCCTCAAACACAAAACACCTTCAAATATGATTTCTCAAAGATCCACAACTCGTAGCACTCACCCTTTCGGCCATGAACATGAAAAACATGATCACGCAAGAGAAAATCATGGATCATTAGCACACCTATCAATGCAGATGTGCAACAAGGATAGAACACAATCTAGTAACATCAACAAACATCACAAGAAAATACGCAAAAAATTAGATTACGAGAATCACATTATCTTCTTCCATGAACACCATTTACAATAACAAAATAACTGTCGAAACACAGAAACTCATAACTTGCTCAAATCTTCATGTGCACCTCTGAAACTTTCGGAAGATAAACTAGATAGGCTTGAAAACAAACCCTTTAATCTGCAACTTCTCACTATCAACATATTGAACTTTCAATTATACTGATCTTCACTGCTTCATAAACAACCTGTAACATATTTTATTAAAATTTTGTCAATATCCTCAACATATACAATCTTAAATATATTTATGCTAATAGTGTTGACATCAATGACAACCACATATCAGCAACACAACCACAACATCCAACAACTCCTCTTTCATAAATTCAATAGTCACAAAAGGAAATGATTTCAATAAGAGAAAGGTTATGACCTCTTCTTTCTAATTCCAATATTTTGCTATAGAAGAAAGGAATTAAGTTAAAATTCTTCAAAATAGGATCAACGAAGGAGTATACTAAAGGGCCTTTCAATAAAAGGAAAGAATTTAGGACAAATAATAAAGACGATGCTCCTAGTGCTAGCAAGAAGCCTAAATTTGTCTTCAAAATCAAAAGGAGATAAAAGTAAAGAAAAAGAGGGGACATCAACTCGGGAAGGATAGGAAGAAGAAATACAAACTAAAGAGTCACCTAAATCTCCTATCACTTCTCATCGAAATTCAATACAAGAAGAATCTCCATCATCTTCTCCTATAGCTTCTACTGTACAAAATCCCGCTTCTCCTATTATTTCAAATGTACAATCTTTACCCGTTGTTTCTACTATTCCTATTAAAACTTTTGTATCAATAAATTTGTCTGAGGGGGAAGATGGATGTTAGATTAATGATCCAAGAGGGACATTAGAGAAATCTGATGAAGAAATCTAATCTATAGCCAAAAATATCAAAATCTAAAATCTAGAAATGTACACATATGAAGTTGAACTATACTAATGAAAACATGGGAATCTACTAATTACCAACATGAGAAAAAAAGATAGCTTTTACCATCCCGTAGCGCAGTGTATTTGCTTGATGTTGGATTTTTCTTATCATAGCAAAGCCTCCAAAGCTCGTGTGAAAAGTGTGGATGAATTCTTGTGATGTTTGGTTGATCAAAGACAATGGATGAAGCTCTCTCAAGGACGATCTGGACAACATTTCGTTATTCAATGTGTATGAATTCTCTGATCCTTATTTGTGAGGAAAGGGGTTTGTTATATAGAAAATGATATTTGAAATGGATGATCAAGATCATTTTGAAAAATATCCAAATCAACGGTCGGAGTGTGTTGAGAGGATTTAAACATGAGATAATTGTGAAAAGTTGATTGCACAATTTGTGTGATTGGGAAATAGATTGGCTAGTCAAGACTTTGATTGATTAGTTGACTGAATAGATTGATCAATCAACTTTGTGATGGCCTAGTTAGGAATGTGATGTATTAGTAAACTGAATAGATGGATTAGTGAACAAAATAGATTGATTATTTAACAAATTAGATTGCTTAGTCAACAATCATAATTTTCTCAATCGGAAAGTGGGTGAGGAATATGAATTAATTGATTTAATTAATTAATTCCTTTTTGGGATTTGAATGTGCAAATCAAATTTTACTTCTCCAAACAAAGTTGCATTAGTTTGATTTGATCTTTGATAATTGATTTGAATAGTATGATTTAATTCAAATTTTTGGAGGGAAAGTGTTGTAAATAAATTATTAGTGATCTGTATAGGATCTAGACTAAATTGCAGATTGAATGCTTAACTTTTACAATGATTATTCCAAGTTAATAATATCAAAATTAACTTATGGAAATAATTAAAATGACAAGGTGATAACAACAGAATGAGAGAAAAGAATGGAGAAAGAGATGCAAACAGCGTTTGATTACGGAGTTCACCACAAACGTGACTACGTCTCTGGGTCCACTCCAATAGAGAGACCGATCCGATTAACTCCAAAATCAATTACAATGCACCAAGCCCATAAGCTTCAAGTATTTCGGCAGCATGACAAGACTCCGACGTACAACAAGGGCTTGAAAAATCTCCAGCACCTCTCTTCGTATCACCTGAAAAAAACTTGATTCCAACTCTCATCTCACACCCCCTTTTTATACATAAAATTAACTCAAATTGGTCTTTAACCAATTGATTTGAAAATATTTCCCAAATCCACCTTATCTCTCCAAAAATACATAATAATATTTTACAATCTCCTTTTATTTATAAAAAATCATTAAAAATCCCCCCATTTCTTCATAATAAATCTTTATATATTCCCTATGATTATTCTAAGCCCTTCAATTATTCATTCTCGGGCTTTGGAGGTTTTGGAGATTTTGTTTTAATCTTTAGAAAGGATTGTTGTTAAACAATTTAGGGTGATTTGGTTTATTTTGAGGCATTCGGTTTTCAAACACAGATCAAATAAAACCGATGCCACTATAAATATAAACTCTGCGCATGGTCTATCGGTGGTAAAGAATTTTGTTACCCGGCGGGTTCGGGGTTCAAACACCCCCCGCCGGCCTTTTTTTTGGCAACCAAATTTCAACAAAATTCTAACAAAAGAAACCAGTGATTATATATGTTTAGGCGCGGGTATGTAGGCAAGTTGGTCGCTGGCTGTTGCGGATAGTGGAAGGTATGGGGTTCGACTCTCCCAACCTTCATACATTTTATTTAACAGACCAAACGATTTGTAACCGCCAACGGAGATGGAGGAGGAGTACACGTGTCGTGACGTTACTCGTTGACACTGCCACATCCGCTGCCAACGCAACAACATACTGCCAATTCAACATGCCAGGTGTCAAAATGTGACTCGCCAATCCCGATGACATGGAGGATGACTAAATGCCGATGTGGATGCTGACTGGGACTGCCACCTGGATGCCACGTCAACTCTGACTCGACTGCCACATGTCCGCTGACTCGGAGTACGGTGCCACGTCAACTGTACGGACAGACACGTGTCGGTTTCTGATTGGGTCCGTACGATGACTCTGCTACCACGTGTTTCAGCCGAATTCGTCCATATGCATTCCGTACAGTACGGACCGACTGCTGATGTCAGCATCCGTATAGTCCACCTCCAAAGTCAACTGACAGCTTTGACCTCTGATAACTCTCGCATCCGATGTCGGATTTCGACGAAACGAACACCGTCGGAATCGTCTCGACGAGCTCTTCGTAATGACGCCAGTTTCATTGATTTTTGATGCCGCCATTTTTTTCGCTTCCTGGATGCCCCTGATACCAGTTTGACTGGCTATAACTCGTGCAAATGGACTCCTTTTCGCTCCGTTCGAGTTGCGTTGGAATCAGGATGCCGAGATATTTCTGATGATGCAAATTTTGGAGACAAACGAGACACTTCAATTTCCACTGAAAAATGTTCACCAAATCAGGCCTCCCCACTGAAGACCTTTTGGACCTCCAAAAGTGACATTTACTCTGACAATAACTGAGGACTTGGCCTCCCCACTTGTCCTGTATCCTCTGTACATCTGAATACCTGACTCACAAGTACAATCAAGACTGCAGAAATATTGTTGATCATAAACATAACTTTATCACTTCCATAAGCTTCTACATCAAATGTCGTAGCCACTAACCAACAAAAATTGACTAGCATCAAGCTGAACAATAATGCAGAAATGAAAGAAAGTAAGTCAACAACATATCGATCCTTCACAACAGTAACATTTTTACCCAAGGATTCATCAATGCTTTCAATCATCCTTTTCTCATGTTGTACTGCAAGTGCATCCTGCAACATCTGACCCTGGTTAGCTACTCCAAGTTCAAGTGTAGAACCACTTGTACTGACAGACATAAGAGTTAATTCTTTACTTGCATTAATTACCCTCTTTAACTGCCCTGTGTTTGCAAAAGATTGATCAGTCTTAATCTTGCGAGAATGTACAATATACTGAATGCCATCCTTAAACAAGTGATAATGATTCTTTTCGCTGTAGAAAATAGCTTTCCTGTCATATAAATAAGGGCTACCAAGCACTATCCCACAGATATCCAGTGGAACCACATCAAACTGTACTTCATCCACAAACTTACTAGTGATTGTGAATCTTAAAGTGCATTGTCTTGTTACTTGCAACTTATCATTTTCACAAATCCAGCCTAGTGGATAAGGTTTCTTATGCTGTGTAGTTTTTAATCCCAAGTTATTTACAACACTTTCTGAAATTAAATTCACTTGAGAACCACTATCTATGAGTGCATCAATTTTACTGTTCTTAGCAACAACCCTTAAATGAAACAACTCATTCCTTTTCACATCTTCAGAGAAATCATTAACTGTAGAAGTAGAAGCACAACTAGCAACAGAAACACCAGAAATATGAGCTTTACCTTTTAGACCCATCGTTGTTATCTTAGTCTCATCATCTGAATCTGAACCAAGATCCATAACAACATTTGTGGATTTCTCCTTACCTTTCTGTTTCTGATTCTGTCTTTGAGCCCACTTAGGCTTCAATTCTGGATGCAACTTCCAACAATGATCTTCATCATGACCCTTCCTGTCACAATGAGAGCAAGAAAGCTTCTCATCTTTCTTAACTGTAGCTGCCTTCTTTCCTTTCCCTGTCTCTGCAACTTTAGAAGATTTCTTTACATCTTTATCAAACTTATCAATAAAAGATCCTTTACCCCTTGACTCTAAGTGTGTTGCTTGAACAGACACTTCATCCAAGTTACAAGGGTTCAATACCAAAATGGAATGCCTAAGGTAGGAATGTAGACCTCCTATGTACTTCAACAACGTGTCTTGGGTATACAAAGGAACATTCAATGCAATAGCCCTTTTTCTAAATTCATGGGTGTACTCCTGAACAGATTGACCTTTCCCTTGCCTAAACATTTGCCAGTCCATCATTAACTGTTGCATATGGCCTAAGGGATAGAATTGCTTTTTAAGAGCATTAATAAATTCTGCCCAAGTTAAATTGACTCTACCATGTTGTGAAATTTCTGCTCTAGTCCTACTCTCCCACCAGGTAAGAGCTGTACCTCCCAACCGAAGAGTGGCTAACTGGATCCTAGAAGCATCATGAAAGAGGTTTTGAACTCTACAATAAACTTCTACTTGTTGAATCCAATCATCTAGTTTTTCAGCATCTAATTCACAACAATACTTAGGTAGTTCAAATTTTACATCCAATTTAATTTTAGGTTTATACCCACTCTTGAAAGGATTAGAAGAAATAGAATGAGGAGAAGATGGAGAAGAAGGAGAAGAAGGAGAAGAGGGAGGAGAAGAAGAAGAGGGTGGATCTGGTTGCTTGTCACCATCTCCATGATGTTTCCCTTTCTTGTCTTTGCGATCTTCTTGCTTTGATGAACCTCCTTCATGTCCTTTCTGCTCTTGTCTCTCTTGAAAAAGAATGTCCACCTTAGCCTTCATCTCAAGGAATGATCTTTGGAATTCTTGCTCACTGATTTCTTCAGGAACCTCCATTCCAGAAACAGACATCTTCGGAAATGTTCTACGCTTCCCGATCTCTGGATCAAATTCTTCAAGCTTGCCTTCGCCCTTCTGAATCCTGGATCTCGTTAGCATTCAAAAAGAAATAACTGCAATAATAGTCAACTGAGCTCTGATACCACTTGATCTATATAGGATCTTGACTACATTGCAGTTTTAAAATGCTTAACTTTTACAATGATTATTCCAAGTTAATAATATCAAAATTAACTTATGGAAATAATTAAAATGACAAGGTGATAACAACAGAATGAGAGAAAAGAATGGAGAAAGAGATGCAAACAGCGTTTGATTATGGAGTTCGCCACAAACGTGACTACATCTCCGGGTCCACTCCAATAGAGAGACCGATCCGATTAACTCCAAAATCAATTACAATGCACCAAGCCCATAAGCTTCAAGTATTTCGGTAGCATGACAAGACTCCGACGTACAACAAGGGCTTGAAAAATCTCCAGCACCTCTCTTCGTATCACCTGAAAAAAACTTGATTCCAACTCTCATCTCACACCCCCATTATATACATAAAATTAACTCAAATTGGTCTTTAACCAACTGATTTGAAAATATTTCCCAAATCCACCTTATCTCTCCAAAAATACATAATAATCTTTTACAATCTCCTTTTATTTATAAAAAATCATTAAAAATCCCCCCATTTCTTCATAATAAATCTTTATATATTCCCTATGATTATTCTAAGCCCTTCAATTATTCATTCTCGGGCTTTGGAGGTTTTGGAGATTTTGTTTTAATCTTTAGAAAGGATTGTTGTTAAACAATTTAGGGTGATTTGGTTTATTTTGAGGCATTCGGTTTTCAAACACAGATCAAATAAAACCGATGCCACAATAAATATAAACTCTGCGCATGGTCTATCGGTGGTAAAGAATTTTGTTACCGGCGGGTTCGGGGTTCAAACACCCCCCGCCGGCCTTTTTTTTGGCAACCAAATTTCAACAAAATTCTAACAAAAGAAACCGGTGATTATATGTGTTTAGGCGCGGGTATGTAGGCGAGTTGGTCGCTGGCTACTGCGGACAGTGGAAGGTATGGGGTTCAACTCTCCCAACCTTCATACATTTTATTTAACAGACCAAACGATTTGTAACCGCCGACGGAGATGGAGGAGGAGTACACGTGTCATGACATTACTCGTTGACACTGCCACATCCACTGCCAACGCAACAACATACTACCAATTCAACATGCCAGGTGTCAAAATGTGACTCGCCAATCCCGATGACGTGGAGGATGACTAAATGCCGATGTGGATGCTGACTGGGACTACCACCTGGATGCCACATCAACTCTGACTCGACTGCCACATGTCCGCTGACTCGGAGTACGGTGCCACGTCAACTGTACGGACAGACACGTGTCGGTTTCTGATTGGGTCCGTACGATGACTCTGCTGCCACGTGTTTCAGCCGAATTCGTCCATATGCATTCCATACAGTACGGACCGACTGCTGACGTCAGCATCCGTATGGTCCACCTCCAAAGTCAACTGACAGCTTTGACCTCTGATAACTCTCGCATCCGATGTCGGATTTCAATGAAACGAACACCGTCGGAATCATCTCGATGAGCTCTTCGTAATGATGCCAGTTTCATTGATTTTTGACGCCGCCATTTTTTTCGCTTCCTGGATGCCCCTGATACCAGTTTGACTGGCTATAACTCGTGCAAACGGACTCCTTTTCGCTCCGTTCGAGTTGCGTTGGAATCAGGATGCCGAGATCTTTCTGATGATGCAGATTTTGGAGACAAACGAGACACTTCAATTTCCACTGAAAAATGTCCACTGGATCAATTAGTTAATAATCTAATACACTTAGCGGAATAAGGTGATTTAGCGACGTAATTAAATAATTGGCATCATTTAATTAATCAGGTTGAAATAAGGTTGGATTAGGACTTTATTAAAAAAATGTGATTTATTTAATTTGTCGAAATGATGAAATGTGAATTAATTAAATAATGTTGTACTATTCAATTAATAGAGGAATTAGGGTTTCTAGGACTTTATCAAACAAATGAAATTTATCTGAAATGATGAAAAAGTGATTTAATTAAATAATGTTGTATTATTCGATTAATAGAGGAATTAGGGTTTTTGATGTCATTTTGATGTTATGTGATGTGTTGTGATGCAGGAACGTTACATTATGATTCTGAGATGATGCAAGATATTGCGAGATGATTTTAAACTATTTTGGGGTGATTTTGAGATGATTTGAGATGTTACAGGATAATTCTGAACCATTTCGAGGTGATTCTAAGATGATCTGAGATGTTACAGGATGATTCCAAACTATTTCGGGGTGATTCTGAGATGATTTGAGATGTTATGTGATGATTCTAAGTTATTATGAGATGTTACGAGATGATTCTGAGTCATTCTAAAGTGTTATGAGATGATTCTCAGTCATTTTGAAGTGTTACAAGATGGTTTCTGAGTCATTTTGAAGTGTTACGAGATGATTCTGAGTCATTCCAAAGTATTATAGAATGATTTTGAGTCATTTCAAAGTGTTATGGGATGATTCTGAGTCATTTCAAAGTGCTACAGGATGATTTTGAGTTATTATGAGATGTTACAGGATGCTTATGAGTTATTATGAGATGTTATGAGATGATTTTGAGTCATTCCAAAGTGTTACAGGATGATTCTGAGTCATTCTAAAATATTAAAGAATGAATCCGAGTCATTCCAAAGTGTTACGGGATGATTCTGAGTCATTCTGAAGTGTTACGGGATGATTTTGAGTCATTCCAAAGTGATGTGAAATGATGTTCTATATTGTTTGACATTGTTTGAGGCTATTCAATGCTTTTAAGTGTTGTTCGATGCAATTCAATGTTTTTCGATGCCGTTTGATGTCGTTCAGTGTTGTGTGATAGGTGTCAATTCAATTTTACATGTCTACAACATTCTATTGATTCATCATCTACTAGTGAGTTATTATTTGAAAGTCCTTGTGGCAATATAGAGAATTTTTTTGGCTCTCTTTCCTCTTTTCCCAGTTTATTTGATGTGTCCTCACCTATACTTGATATGTCTACACAATCGGATTTTGTTAAGTTCATGACTGAGTCAGTATCAAAAGTGTCAAGTGTGGATATTCCTACTACGATGTTAACCCAAACTCTACCAATTTTGACTACCATTGTCATAGGACCAACCCCATCCTCACAAACTTTGGTAACATAAATAGAAGGAGGTTCTACTATCCTTCCTCTTTCGTTGATGTCACAAAAACCAAAGAGGAAGAAACAAGTCATCTCCCTAGATGACTTTTACTTCAACCAACTTTCTCTAGTGAAGCCTAAGACTCCTAAAAAGGCCAAAAGAAATTCCATGGTGATTGTTGACAAATCAAGAAACAAGTATGCCAAAGTAGCTCAACCACAACTAGATAAAACTATTGAATAAGTTCAAGGTATAGATTATATAATCACTAAGATTGAACTTGGGAAATAAACACATGAAAGTGCCAAGGAAGACTTGCAAGAAGCAATGGCTTCTTTGATCAAAAGCTATGATAAGGATAAAGTTATCAAAGATAAACTTAAGATGAAGGTGGAATAGCTTACTTTTGTGCTTCTAAAGACAAGTCAATCTTTTGAATCCATTGAACATGTTACCACATGTGTTGATGATGATACAATTCAAAAGGCTGAAAGGATTGGAGAATAAGGCTGAGCTATTAGTACATGGATATACAAGATGATTGCATAAGGCACTCAACTTTTGAAGACTTCTATCAAATTGATTAACAATATGAATGATGTTAAGTCAGAGTTCAATCAATTACTTGACATGTTGTCGCAAAATTTACAACTAGTAGAGACGGATCTTGATTGTTGGATGAAGTTGAAAGACTTCAAGTTGGAAGTGTTGGTTGAGAATGAGGTGATTCCCACAAGGAAAATGTACATAGAGTACCGAGAATTAATGAATCATAAAAGAGAGGTTCTCAATGAATTGATAAATGATCTATAGGAAGCCCAAGATACAAGTATTGATAAGGGGTCAGACATCATTGTCGAGATAGGGGAGATTTTGTTCCAAGTACTTGATGATAGCCAAAAGACTCTTCCTATGGATATAGTTATCCAAGAATTGACTTTACTAATTCATATTGAGATTGAATTAGAAGCTTTCTCATTGTCTTCCATTTATAAATTAGTGGATTTTTAAGTAATTCTGAATGATTTGAAAGTGATTTTGGAAAAACATAGAAAGGAATGTTTCATCATAGAGGACTCCATCACATGAGTGCTAGCCATCTCCAATTAAACACTAGGACCAAACAACACTGAAGTTCAGGTTGCTTTGAAAATATATGAACATTTTTTGGAGAAAAATATTGAAGAAGAAAATATGTTTGCGGACACTTAGTTTATTTTCCTATTTTTTTATTAGATAGTTTATAGTTTGTCTACATTTTCCCCCTCTTTGATAGAAAGTACTGGTTCCTTTGTTTCAAATATTTTTGTTCTATGATTAAGTTTTTTGAAAAAAAATTATGCCCCAATGTTCAGTGAAATGATGGTAGGACTCTGTGCTTCCCCCTCAAGAGGTTGACCGGAAATTTCAAGTTTTGGGGTCAGGCTCTTGACACTTTTGTTTTTGTCTTTTTGATATTTTCAAATAGAATTTTCTATGTTAATGTGCATCGTTTCTTGTTTAGAACTTCTAATTTTTAAGTAGGAAGGTTTCCTAAGTGTAATTAGGGTTTCCTTGATGAAATTAGTATTTTCCTTGAGGTGTTATATAGGCAATTTGTCTTGAAATTGGCTCATTTGTTCTTGGTTCCGTTTGCTAATTCTTGTCTCTAGATTCCACATTTTATAAGTTTTTGAGGGATAATGTCGAGATTCAAGGTTTCCCCACATCGTTCTAAGTTTGTTCGAGAGTATAGATAGTCTTCAGACATCGGTACCTTGATATGTACGTTTTCACCCTTTGATTTTGTTGTGTTTTCATTCTCATTTTGCGTGTGTGAAGTCCTGTCAGACAAATACATTATTCCTAAGGTTTTGGCACATCTGTCTTAGTTTTAGTGCATTTTTCATGTGATTTTGGTGTTTATGTCCAAGATTGGCACTTTTTTTTTGAGCATTTTTTCAAGAACTGCGCACTTGTTCAAGAACTACACACTTGTTCTAAATCTGCGCACTTATCCTAAAACTTTGCATTTGTCTTAAAACTGCACCCAAAATCTTGTGCATTTGTCCTAAAACTACACATTTTTCCTAAACTAGCGCATTTGTCTATCTCCTATTGAGCATTTGTCTCGAAATCTGGTAATTGAGTCTTTGTCTGTCGTTTTCCTCTCAACTTTGTCCAAACCCTAGTATGTGCCTGTTTTCGGTCTTGAATGTCATTCTTCATCATGTTTGTGTTATAAAACCTTGTCTTGTGTCCGTTTACCATCTGAACTATTGTTTGTTACCAAACAAGTGTCATTTTATGTTGCTTTTCTTGTTTTAGAGTGAAACCCTAACTTGCGGTCATTTTCCATTTAAGGATCATTTTTTCATCCTGCTTTTGTTCAAAAGCCTATCTTGTTTCCATTTAGCATCATACATGTCATTTTTCTTCTAGCAGGTGTCGTTTTTATGTTGTTTTTCTTGTTTTAGAGTGAAACCCTAACTTGCATTCGTTTTTCGTTTAAGCATAATTTTGTCATCCTGCTTTCATTCAAAACCCTAGCTTGTTTCCATTTAACATCATACATGTCATTTGTCCTCTACAAAGTTTCATTTTTATGTTGTTTCACTTGTTTTAGAATGAAACCCTAACCTGCATTCATTTTCCATTTAAGCATCATTTTGTCATCCTGCTTGCGTTCAAAACCCTAGCTTGTGTCCATTTTCTGTTAAGCATCATTTTGTTACCATGCCTATGTTGAAAACCCTATCTTGTGTCTGTTTAGTGTCATGCATCTCGTTTGTCCTCTAGCAAGTGTCATTTTTATGTTTCGTCACTATTTTAGATTGAAACCCTAATGTCTTGGTTTATGTCATTTGCAAGCGAATCTATAACCACTCATGATGAGAGAGAGACATCCTTGTCACCTATTTGATCCTATTGCCCAGTTCGATGTATTGGAGTGGGAATTTCTTAAGGCAGTGGGTTTGTATCATATCTGTTACATGCCTCCAATCAGGATGCATATTGCAATGTTGACCGCTCTTGTTGAGAGGTTGCACTCTAAGACATCATCCTTTCATTTTCCTACAAGGGAGGCAACCATTATTCTAGAGGTTGTGTGGAGGATTATTTTCCTTCCTATTCATGGTGAGCTATTCCATACCAGATTCATTGAGATTCCCATGCTATGCAACAATTGTTAGGTGTGGATGTTCCTAATGTGGAGATTGATTTATCTGACTTTACAGATAGCACGAACCCTATCATTCTTGTCCTTTGAGGCTTGGTATCAGGATTAGTTGTTCCCGATAGACGAGGTCAATAGTTTGCAATTGGTTGGGGTGTATGCATTGAGAGTATGCTCGAGCATGGTACGATATATGCCTAGGGTGGCTTTTTGGGATTTGATCTTCATGTTGTTTCATGATGCAGAGGCATTTTGTAGATATGTGTGTTATATATGTATTCATTGGTCTAGGAGAGACCTCGTATATATATGTTATGATTTTGTACTTTCCTATCACACTTGTGGCATTATGGATGTACTTATGACATATTCCTTTTTTGATGATGATATATATGAGATATACCTTCTTCGATTCAGCCTCATTGTATGTTTATGTGATGGTGATATAGATGAAGGAATCATACTTTGTCTCATTTTATGATGATGTATGTTGATAGATGAATGTTAATTAGAAGAAATGTGATGATCTTGGTTAGTTAGTAGACATATGATGATGGATAGAGATATGATGTTAGTTAGTAGAAAATATGATGATGGATAGAATTGATGATGTTAATTAGAAGAAATATGAGTATGTTTGTTAGTTAGTAGAAAATATGCTGATGGATTGAATTGATGATGTTACTTTGCTTTGCTTTTAGATACTTCACTATTTGAACAATCTTGTTTGATGTAGCAAACAGATACAATGCACTAGGGTATGAATTACCAAGGCGACTTTGTATCTATTGTATGGAATTTGACTCTACAAACAAAGAGTATCTTTGTTCATACCAAACATACAAAAACTTTGTTTAAAGTATAGGGAGGTTGCGTGAAAAATGTTTCAGACCAGTCACATAGAGAGGTATAGAACACCTAACATGTAACTACTTCAGAAATTGTTTTGATACAACTTCAATACTCAAAAAAGAAAGTATTCACCATGGTAATATTACAAACATATCTTACAAACAAAAAATCAAAATGACGCTCAGTTGCCCCCATTCCTTCTTCTCTAAATCCTTTTGGACATCCTTGAGAGATCTTGGGAATGAGTCAATAAAATAAATCACATAAAAGTAAGACCACAAAAGATAAGAAAACAAAGTTACAGTATCACTTGCCATATCTACTTAGGGTGGGGCTATTATCCATTGTTGATCATGTCTATCATAGGAATAGATCTATTAAGACATATCTCAGGATGTTGTTGGGACTTGTTTAAAAGGATAGCTAGTTGATACTTTGGCATTTTTTTGTCTGTTCATAGTCAACTCTTATGCGATTTTTTTTGCTTGAAAGTTCTAGATTTTGATGTTTGCTTTGTTTTTTTGTTTTTTTTGTTGTGTTTTCAAGTTATTTGAATGTTTTTTTTTTCAAATTTTCAAGGAGCTATGGTGAGGATTTGAGGAGCCTCATATCATGTAGATGCATTTTGAGAGTTTGGACATCCTTTAGGCATCGATTTCATAGTATGTACCTTGTCACTTCTCGTTTCATTTCATTACGTTCTTGTTATGTGTGTACATAGGTTTTGTTAGTCAATAGCAAAGGTCTAGTGATTTTTGAGCATTTGCATCAATTTTGGTACTTTTCTTAGGTTCTTTCGGTGGTTCTGTCCAAAATCTGTGCATTTGTTCAAAACTGGTGCATTTTTTTTGAGCATTTGTTCATAAACTATGCAGTTGTCTGAAAATTGCACAGTTATTCTAAAATGGTGCATTTATTTTAAGCAATTGTCCTAAAATATCATATTTTTTTCACGCACTTGTCTTAAAATATCGCATGTGTTTCATGCACTTGTCTTAAAATCTCACATTTGTTTGCTCTATGACTTGCAATTTTACCCTATCTTCAAATGACGATATCTTGGTCATACAAAAGTATTTTCCAATGATATGTTTTTTTAAATGGGGTATAATTTCATGATCTTTGCAATGGTGTAGGTGGTTTTTCAATTTTTGTGTAGTTAAATTTTCCACTTTTTTCATGATCTTGCATTTGCCTTTGTTTCATTTAAACCCTACTAGCAATTTCTTGTTGTCATCCTAGATATACTTTGTCATCATTTTTTGTTGTTTGACATGTTTAGAGTGAAACCCTAACATCATGGGTTAAAATTATTGTAGGTGGTTCTCAAACCACTGCAACCGAGGGAGAAATGACTTCAAGATCTATTTGATCTGATTATCGGTTTCATGGGTTTTGTTGTTTTGTTTTTGGAATTTGGATTTTTTTTAAATTTGTTTGGATTTTGTATTTTTTGACTAAGTTGAAATAAAGCATGTGGGAAACCTAAGGGGACTGAACTAGGGTCTTAGGGGCTAAAAATCCTTACCTACATTGTACACGTAGAGACCGCTTAGTTCAATCATTTGACTCAAAGCATAAACTTATTTTTGGGATAAACAATTATTGGATTGATATTCCACTTCTATGTCTAGAGGATATGTTACAAGAAATCTACTTGAACTAGTTGTGGGGTTCAAGCAAATGTTGATATCTTAAATTGTTTAAGTGAAGAAATAATCCAATGATGTTTTGTTTTTGATGTTTTTGGATTTTTACCCTTTTAATTGGGGGATAAGATGTTGAAAATTTGGATTGATACTTCACCTTGTTTTTCTACAAGATATGTTGCGGAAAAGCTTACTTGAACTAGCTGTGGGGTTCAAGCAACTATTGATATATTATAATTTTTGAGCGAAGGAATGATCCAATGTTATCGTTATCTTTGAAGGTTACCTTGGTAGTGCGTTAGCATGATACCTTGATCACATTGTGACTTAGAAGAAAAAGATCAAAATTTGTTCTGAAGCAAGATGCAAGCATTTTCCCCCAGTGTCTAGCAATGTAGGTGATGGATTATCTTGTGATAGGATAACATGTTTGGATAGAGTATTCCCTTTGGACAATACCTCATGGCTCAGATAATGTTGGGTAGGATAGGATCAATGAAAATGAACCATGTCAAGATGTTTGCCATAAGAAAGTGTAAAATGTATATCAAACATTTGTCAAGATCAAAATAAGTTGGATTTTGGATAAAAATAGATTGGATTCATTATGGATCAGTTGAGATGCTTCCACCTGAAATGGTGCATGTAGATGATCGATTCTACACATGATGCATGTTTGCCAGGTTTTCATCATGGTACTTGTCCAAAGTGCCCCCATAGTGGTTTTCACTGGAGGACGATTTTTCTCTTGATTGTTTTTATTGATTTTTTTTCTTCATTTTCTTGATTTTTGATGTCACACAAGATGCCCGTTTACCAAGTTTTCATCATGCTAACCATTTTTTATCATGTTGAACCACCTAGTGGAGCTGATGTAGATGTTGGTGTTGATAATGTTGTTGTTGTTGTCATGATGTGCCAACAATATCCTGCTTGGAGGAGTTGTTTTGCTAGGATACGAGCACTTGAATGTAACCCCTAGAAATTCTCATCTTCCTTGTTGATACCGGAGTTAACCTTACCTTGATGTACACATCACGATAGAGTTCCCTTAGAGTCCTCATGATAAAGAGTTTCTGGCAACACATGGTCAATGTGAGATTTGGATATCATGGATGGTAAAATGCATTGAGGGATATGTGATTTAGATGGATTGGTTGATAGTTTGGAACCTTTGACTCTCCAAACTTTGGATGATGAGCAATGATGGGTGGAAATATAGATTCGATTGGGACCAAAATTTTGATATACTTTGTAAGTTTCTCTTGAAGCTTTCTTTTGCATTGTTGGACATTTTTGTTGGATGAACTTCCCTTTTTTATTTTTCCGCATAGTTTCTTTGGCTAATGGAGTTTGATAGGGATGATTTTCTTGCTTTTTCTTTTGTATCCATTTAATATTTTCTTGTTCATTTTTATTTGCTAATTTTTTTGCTTCAATGACTTGTTCCCTTCTTTGATATAGATTTTTCTCTTGTTGTTGGTCCCAATTAGAGGGTGGAAATATATGCGGATGACGATTCATGACATGGCTAGTTGTAGCGTTGGTATTGATTTTATCATAAGGACTCTTCGTGCTCTCTATATTGATGGTTGCATTAGATATAGTTCCCCCAGTATTATGGAGGTATCCTTGATATGTTTATCTCCCTTAGTTGCCTAATAATCTAGACCTCGATGCTCAGGATTTCCCATAATCTGCATTGGTTCTAAGATACCCTGTTCATGTAGAACTAATCCTCTATCTTGATATTGAATCTATTGAGAGAGTTTATTTGCAATGAGATGTGTCTTACCTTGGAAACAAGGTGTTATTTCTTCTCTTCTCTGTTGTGGATCTTCAAATATGGTATCTTCCTCACTGATAGGCTCTTTAAGATGTGGTATACCTTCTTGATTGATATCTTTGGCCAGATCTTGTAAAATATCAGATTTTAATACTTCTTGAGGAGGTGCTTCTAATTTACTGTCCACACAAAAGTCTTCCTCATGATTCATTTTTGATATGTCTTCGTTGGATGTTTTTGATTCACAACTTATGTATGATTCCTCTTGTTGACCCCCTTCTGATATGTCTATATAGGATGTTTTTGATTCACAACGTATGTATAAGTCTTCTTCATGATCCCTTCTTGATATGTCCCTAGCTTCTGTTATGTCTTGATCTTGTGTACAGATGTTAAGAGTAGGAGACTCTTGTTCCTTGGTAATGATATCAATAGTATGGGACTCGTGTATTAGATGAAGATCATCTACATGTCCATTAGGAGTAAGCATCTCATGGGTAGATGTATGTGTGCTTGGTATATGGATTTTTTCTTCTTTTGGAAAATATGGGATGTCTTGGAAGATATCTACCAAGTCATTGTAATATTTTGATGATAGGGATTCTTGATATTGAATTTGTGTGGTATCATCTTTGACATGCTTTGGATCACATTCTTGACATGGATCAATTTCAAAGAAGGGATTTCTTGTAAAGGATCCTTGGATTTCCTCAAAATATGGACATATGGGTGATGGCTTTTGCATTAGATTTCCTACATTGGGTATATGCGTTGGATCACAAGTGTCTTGACCTTCAATATTTACTGCCATGAGGTCGGATGGCAACAATATATCTTGAACTGGGTCATTGATAGACTTTGGTGCTTGATTTTGATCATGCTTGAGATTAAATTCTTGATGTATGTCCTCTTGCTCACTGGATGGTGTAGAAACATTGTCAATGTGATTGGTGATAGATAGCTCTTGATCGTTGCTTTCAAATTTTGAGGTTGAGACATTATCATTGTTGTCATTAGTAGATGGACCTTGAATTTTATCTTTAGTAGCTATTTCTGCTTGCTCAATAAGGTCTTGGATTAGATTTTTCAGTGTAGCACACCTATTCGTTGGGTGACCCTTGATTTTGTGGAACTCACATCGTTCATATTGGTTATACCAAGGGACTTTAAAGCTTGGTTCACCATAAGTTGGAATATCATTTATTTTGATAAGGTCCTATTGTACTAGTTCATGCATGATTACCTGTAAAGTTTCTCCCAAAGGGGTGAATTTCCTTCCTAGTTGGTAAACTTTCCTCTATGGCTTTTCTTGGTTGTTTTGCTCTTGATTTTTTAGAATTCCTTGATTCTGTGTTTGAGGTACATTTTGATATTCCACTTGTGGTACATCTTGACATTGAAAAAATTCTTGATACTATGATTGGGGTACATTTTGATATTGCACTTGAGGTACACCTTGATATTGTTGATATTGGAGGTAATATTGAGGTGCTTGTGGAATGATGCTCGTTTGTTGTGTATATATAATGTCCTGACTTTGCACATGACATCAAAAATATGTTCGGATTTTGTTTCATTTAATTTACTCAAGATCTCTCTCCATTTTATCTAGGGAATTTTGATGTTCTAAACTTATTCCTTGATGGGGATTTTGAAACCCTTGATGTTGTTGCCCTATATTTCATTTGAGGCACACCTTGATATTGTTGATATTGGAGGTAATATTGAGGTGCTTGTGGAATGATGCTCGTTTTTTGTGTATATATAATGTCCTGACCTTTCACATGACATCAAAAATATGTTGGGATTTTGTTTCATTCAATTTACTCAAGATCTCTCTCCATTTTATCTAGGGCATTTTGATGTTCTAAACTTATTCCTTGATGGGGATTTTGAAACCCTTGATGTTGTTGCCCTATTTGATATTGTGATACTTGATAAGAGTAATTTGGGTAATATATCGACATGTTTTTGGGATGTTTTGATACTCAAAAAGGTCACTTGATTTATATCCTCATGGGCCAATTCCATCGTAGATGGTTTTTTTTGTTGGGATACTGGTGTTGTAATTGCTTGCTTCCATTTTTTTTCCCTATGTTGTGATCTTGTGGTTGTCATAAACAACTTGGGTCTCCTATGGGAGAGTGGTGTACTCTCTAGTTGTCTCAAATTCTAAAGATCTGGTGTTTCCCTATAGATTATGTAAGATACTGGAACTATTGGAACAAACCCAAATTCTGACAAAAGTAGAAGGAATACAAGTTTGGATTGTTTCTAGAAACTCATTTGTAGAAGTTATATACTAACCTAGTTCTGGTTTTGTGAAGTGCCTAAAGGTATTTCTTGAGAGATTTTTGACTTAGATGCCTAAGTTTGAAATGACGATCTATGGAATTTACCTTAGGGATCTTGACCTTACTTGAGATCAAGAATGGGATAACTATTTCCACACGGGTGGTGGTAATATGGGTCTCTCTGCTGCTATGTTAGCTTTCTCTTCCTCTTTGTCTAGGACAATTGATGCAGTGAGAAACTGGTGGGGTGTTTTGTTCTTCTAAAAAATGAAATTTATTAAGCTACTTATGATGTTTGTTTGTTCACCTTCGATATATGTGAGACTAGGTTGAAAGATTGGTGCTACAAGATCTGGTTGTTGAACTAGGGTAGTTGGTTGCCAAATGGTCATAAATTTTGATGGTGTTTTATGGTATGGTTGTTGTGAAGCTCAAGACCCTAGGGTTTGAGTGTTGTTTTGGATGACACTACTTCTTGGAATTCAAAATTTTGAAGAACTAAAGTCTATACTCCACTTCCTTGTCCAGAGGATATGTTACAAGAAAGTCTACTTGTACTATCTACGAGTCCCAAGTAACTGTTAATATCATGGACTTCTGAATGGAGGAATGACCTTAATGGTTTGCTTAATTTTGATTTCAAATAGGTAGGATGGAAATAATGGATGTAGCACTATATGACCTTTTGTCTTTCTAATTTTTTTGGTTCAAACAATGCTCTCGTGAACAACTCTTTTTCAACTTTTTCTCTATATTTTGATGTATGGCAAGTGATAAGACAACACTTGGACTCAATCAACAAGCATGGACTTATGTGACCTTCATGTCTATAACTTAGGTTGTGAAATCACAACACCCAAGCCATAGTTCCCAAATGTTTAATTTGATTAATGTACCCTAGAATCAAAGCCAGAATGTTTAGAAACCTTTAAGGAAAGATCCTTTCAAAGGGAGTGCAAAAATAAGGCTTTTCTCACCAGTGTGCACTAAATCAAAGGGTTTGTGGTTTAACTATCTTCTTTAGTGTTTGTTTTGAATGTGTTCTTTTCCTTTAAATCAAACACATAATTTGATGTCAATTTTTTTTTAATGTAATGGGATAAGTTTAACATAAACTTGCAATTACAACCCTAGGGGATAGACACCATTCTCTTAGGTACAGTTGCCTCATGCTCTGAAGAGATGATTTTACATGCAACTTATGGCGTGGGCCTTTTAGTTGGACATGGCAAGTAACTTCTCAGAATTAAATTCTGATGCGCCACTTTCAAAGAATTTTTTTGGATGATAGGGTAGCTTCTAATACATTTGGTTCTTAGTGATAACTGTGAACACGAAAATCTAACGCTGACCCGCTAACCACTTAAGACTCTTTAATCATTCTCGTTCCACTTAAGACATGGGATTAGGTGCAGTCTATTTTCAGCACGGCCTGAAGCTAATTTCTTATGAGTTCACAACCTTTAATATATCCCACCAGTAAACATGCTTCGAGACCTTGCAATGAGTTCTTAAATGTGGGATGTATCTCAAGGCAAGCCCCCTCTTTAAGGTAAAATTGAAAAAATAAAGTGCAATGCTTAAAAATGTTATTTCGCTCACCCAAGATCGCCAAAAAGTGTGAGGGGAGAAGATAAAACACTTTTAGCTTTTCCAATCACTGTATTCACAAAAAACACTTCATTGCAATTTGATTCATTTTAAACACCTTGAGCGATGTTAACCCCAAAAAATTGTTTTAAAGCAAAACAAAGTTCTTTTTAATTTGCACCAATATGAAGTGTTTAAGACATCAAGCAATTAAGATAGCAATGGTGAGAAATCACAAAAAAATCATATGCTCATTTTCATGAGCTCCAATAGTAGTGTTTCTAAGAAAGGCAATCCTTGTCCTATCTTGGTCAACAAATGTGAAAACGTGCGTGCGTCAACAAAATTAAAAATAGTTTTGCTCTTTTTATGTACCAAAATTTAAAGGTTCCTACATATGAAAACATTAAATGTGTTCATTTTTAGAGCCCAAATTTGAAGTGTTTTTTGTTCTTTTTAAGAGCACCAAAAAAATTCCTAAGTTAAAAAAGCTTGAAATTTGTTCTTTTTATCAACACCAAAAATCAAAGTGTGAGTTTGTGTTGTTCATTTTAAAGCACCAAAATAAAAATTCCAAAGTTAAAAAAGCTTGAAATTTGTTCTTATCATCAATACCAAAATCAAAATGTGAGTTTGTTGCTATTCTTTTTAAAAGCATCAAAGTAAAAAATCCTAAGTTAAAAATAATAATTTGAACAACTGGGACCGATTGTCTTCCCTACAAGAAACATGCTAGAGTTGTTGAAATCCTACATCAAACTTGTCAATTCTTGCGTACACATAAAAAAAAAATACCTGTTAGTGAAAACCTATTACAAGAGTGCATGATTGATGCATTTGTCTGTTAGAAAAAATGCTCAAAACAGAAAAGACAAATGCACTGGTTTCAGACAACTGCACAGTTTTCAAAACAAATGCTCAAAACCCTGTCAGATAGATGCTAACCCAGGAAATTGCAAATGTAACAGTCTTAAACAAATGCACCATTCCCATGAAAAGTGCCCAATTCTTTTGAAAAATGCACAATTTTCTTGTTAGACAAATTCTCAGACTTTCCAAACAGATGCATAGGTCTTCAAAACGAGCGTGTGAAAACTGTGGTAGAAGCGTTTTTGGGACCTGCAAATTCATAAATGGCTCAAACAAAGATTAGAGAAGGGGAAAAGGGTCCCACCAGGCATGCAGGAATGTGTGAGGGGGAAGATGGATGTTAGATTAATGATCCAAGAAGGACATAAGAGCAATCTGATGAAGAAATCTAATCTATAGCCAAAAAGCTTAAAATCTAAAATCTAGAAACCTACACATACGAAATTGAACTATACTAATGCAAGAATGGTAAGGAATCTACTAATTACCAACATGAGAACAAAAGAGCGTTTACCATCTTGTAGCGGAGTGTATTTTATTGATGTTGGATTGTTCTTATTACAGCAAAGCCTCCAAAGTTCGTGTGCAAAGTGTGGATGAATGATTGTTGTGTTTGGTTGATCGAAGACAATGGATGAAGCTCTCTCAAGGATGATCTTGAGAAAACTTCATTGCTCAATCTGTATGAATTCTCCAATCCTTATTTGTGAGGAAAGGGGTATTTTATATAGAAAATGATATTTGTAATGGATGATCAAGATCTTTTTGAAAAATATCTAGATCAATGGTCGGAGTGTGTTGAGAGGATTTGGACATGAGATAATTGTGCAAAGTTGATTGCACAATTTGTGTGATTGGGAAATAGATTGGCTAGTTAAGACATTGATTGATCAGTTGACTGAATAGATTGATTAGTCAACTTTGTGATGGCCTAGTTAGGAATGTGATGTTTTAGTAAACTAAATAGATGGATTAGTTAACAAAATAGATTGATTAGTTAACAAATTAGATTTCTTAGTCAAAAATCATAATTTTCTCAATCAGAAAGTGGGTGAGGAATATGAATTAGCTGATTTAATTAATTAATTCCTTTTTGGGATTTGAATGTGCAAATCAATTTGACTTATGCAATTAAAGTTGCATTAGTTTGATTTAATTCAAATTTTTGGAGGGAAAGTGTTGTAATTAAATTATTAGTTAATAATTTAATCAACTTAGGGGAATAAGGTGATTTAGCAACGTAATTAAATAATTGGCGTCATTTAATTAATTAGGATGAAATAAGGTGGGATTAGGAATTTATTAAATAAATGAGATTTATTTAATTTGTCGAAATGATGAAAGATGAATTAATTAAATAATGTTATATTTTTCAATTAATAGAGGAATCAGGGTTTCTAGGACTTTATCAAACAAATGAAATTTATTAAATTTGTTTGAAATGATGAAAAAGTGAATTAATTAAATAATGTTGTATTATTCAATTAATAGAGGAACTAGGGTTTTTGATGTCATTTTGATGTGATGCAATGTGGTGTGATGTGGGAACATTGCAACATGATTATGAGCATTCTGGGATGATTATGAGATGATGCAAGATATTACGAGATGATCTTGAATTGTTTCAAGGTGATTTTGAGATGATTTGAGACATTATTGGATGATTCCAAACTACTTTAGGGTGATTTTGAGATGATCTGAGATGTTACAAGATGATTTCAAACTATTTTGGGGTGATTCCGAGATGATTTGAGATGTCATATGATGATTTTGAGTTATTATGAGATGTTACAAGATGATTTTGAGTCATTCTGAAGTGTTATGGGATGATTCTGAGTCATTCTAAAGTGTTACAGGATGATTCTCAATTATTCCAAAGTGTTACGAGATGATTCTGAGTCATTATGAAGTGTTATGGGATGATTCTGAGTCATTCTAAAGTGTTACAAGATGATTATGAGTCATTCCAAAGTGTTACATGATTATTCTGAGTTATTATGAGATGTTACGGGTTATTCCAAGTTATTATGAGATGTTATAGGATGATTTTGAGTAATTTCAAAGTGTTACGGGATGATTCTGAGTCATTTTGAAGAGTTACGGGATGATTCTGATTCATTCTAAATTGTTATGAGATGGTTTTGAGTCATTCCAAAGTGTTACAGGATGATTCTAAGTCATTTCAAATTGTTACAGGATGATCCAGAGTCATTTTGAAGTGTTACAGGATGATTTTGAGTCATTCCAAAGTGATGTGAGATGATGTTCTATATCATTTGACATTGTTTGAGGTTGTTCGATGTTGTTCAGTGTTGTTTGATTTTGTTCAATGTCATTTGATGTCGTTCAGTGTTGTGTGATAGGTGTCAAGTCAATTTTATGTCTACAAAATTCTATTCATTCATCATCCACTAGTGAGTCATTATTTGAAAGTCATTGTGGCAATATAGAGAATGTTTTTGGCTCTCTTTCCTCTTTTCCTAGTTTATCTGATGTGTCCTCACCAATACTTGATATGTCTACCCAATCAAATTTTGTTAAGTTCATTACTAAGTCAGTCTCAAAAGTGTCAAGTGTGGATATTCCTACTACGATGTTAATCGAAACTCTACCAATTTTGACTACCATTTGTCATAAGACCAACCCCATCCTCACAAACTTTGGTAACATAAATAGAAGGAGGTTCTTCTATCCTTCCTCTTTCGTTGATGTCACAAACACCAAAGAGGAAGAAACAAGTCATCTCCCTAGATGACTTTTACTTCAACCAAATTTCTCTAGTGAAGCCTAAGACTGCTAAAAAGGCCAAAAAAAATTCCACGGTGCTTGTTGACAAATCAAGAAACAAGTATGCCAAAGTAGCTCAACCACAACCAGATAAAACTACTGAATAAGTTCAAGGTATAGATTATATAATCACTAGGATTGAACTTGGGAAATAAACACATGAAAGTGCCAAGGAGGACTTGCAAGAAGCAATGGCTTCTTTGATCAAAAGCTATGACAAGGATAAAGTTATCAAAGATCAACTTAAGATGAAGGTGGAATAGCTTACTTTTGTGCTTCTAAAGATAAGTCAATCTTCTGAATCCATTCAACATGTTACCACATGTGTTGATGATGATGCAATTCAAAAGGCTAAAAGGATTGAAGAATAAGGCTGAGCTATTAGTATGTGGATAGACAAGCTGATTGCATAACAATATGAATGATGTCAAGTCAGATTTGAATCAAACGCTTGACATGTTGTCTCAAAATTTACAACTGGTAGAGAAGGATCTTGATTGTTGGATGAAGTTGAAAGACTTCAAGTTGGAAGTGTTGGTTGAGAATGAGGCGATTCCCACAAGGAAAATGTACAATGAGTACCGAGAATTAATGAATCATAAAATAGATATTCTCAATGAATTGATAAATGATCTATAGGAATCCCAAGATATAAGTATTGATAAGGGATCAGACAACATGGTCAAGATAGGGGATATTTTGTGCCAAGTACTTGATGATAGCCAAAAGACTCTTCCTGTGGATATAGTTATCCAAGAATTGAATTTACTAATTCATATTGAGATTGAATTAGAAGCTTTCTCATTGTCTTTCATTTATAAATTAGTGGATTTCCAAGTAATTTCGAATGATTTGAAGGTGATTTTGGAAAAAACATAGAAAGGTATGTTTCATCATAGAGGACTCCATCACATGAGTTCTAGTCATCTCCAATTACACACTAGGACCAAACAACAGTGAAGTTCAGGTTGCTTTGAAGAGATATGAACATTTTTTGGAGAAAAATATTGAAGAAGAAAATATGCTTGTGGACACTTAGTTTATTTTTGTATTTTTTCATTAGATAGTTTATAGTTTGTAAATGATATTTTAAATGTCTTTTTATAATATGCAATTACATGTAAAAGGAGTTAGTCCCAAGTCAAATTGGACTCTCCCTTTGAATAAGTTAAAGTAGTTATAGATTTCCTATTATTTTCTTGGCTTTCCTTTATAAATAATAGGGGGCTCTTTTGTAATTTTTATCTTTTAGCTATTGAAGTGAAACACTATTGAATTGAGGAGTACATTGAAACTTCATGTTCAAATTGTAAATAAAATTCAATCAATATAAAGAAAGAAATTTGGTGTTCAATATTTGTCTTGAATCAAGCATGTTGTGCATTGGAATTGTTCTTTGTAAGATGGGTAAAATCGAGCAACCTAGATTCTAGTGACAACCATGACACTTCTAAGCTAATAACCCAATCTAAAAGAAGAGAAAACAAACAAGCATGAGGAAAACGAAACATTCAAGTAAATGCACTCCCCATATTTGAAATTGAACCACTTCTCTTGTCTCTCATCAAGCTACTTTTGCAAATATGCCCTCAAATCATGATAGACGTGTGAAAATACCTGCAAATAATAAGCATGAAAGTCAAAGATAAGTGGTTGTTAAATTGAAAATGGAGGAGGAAGGATTCTTTTATAGAAAACAATTTGAATAGATAGTCAAGATTGATCTTCTAGAAAGATTCCAACATTGACGGATGAGAAGACATGCAACACAGGAGAGTAGAGGTTACAAAATGTATGGTCAAGATTAGAAAGATCCTAGAGACAATCAACAACTGAGATTCAAAAATGAGATAGTGGAGGAAGAAAATAGAGGAATTAAAAATTGAAATCATTTAATTCATAAGAAGGAATCTCTGGACAAGTGGAGGATAGATAATTCATTTGAATTATTTATTTGGAAGAGGGAGAATATGGGCATTTAACTAAATTGATTTATGAAAATAATTTAATTAGATGAGAAGAAATAGAAAATAGACATTAAAGAATTAATTTGATTTAATTATTTAATGTGGGAGAAGAATGACATTGGATAATTAAATAATTTTGACAATTATTTAATTATAGAAAAATGGGAAAGGTCAATTAAATAGACAAATAATTATTATTATCATTTGACTATAGGCGAATGATAAAAGGCAAATAATTAAATAAATAATAATTTATTTAATTATTAAAGAAATGGTATGTTAGTGTCGTAATTAATTTTATTTAATTGATCATAGTAGAATAAAGGTTAATAATTGAATTAATTAAATAATTGAAAATTATTTAATTAATAGAGGAATGTGAAAAAGGATAATTAAATAATTTTTAATTATTTAATTATGCGGAGACAAAGACCAAGAAAAATGATGCTCGTAGACTAAGACATTTTTCAGTGTCTACATTTTTCTCCTCTTTGACATAATGCAACTCATCACATTGTGTCAAAAAAAATTGGTCAAAATATTCCTTGATGAAAGCAAGGTAGATGTATGCCCCCATGGGAAAATTTTACAAATTAAAAAAAAAAATCAAAAAATTTGGAAAATTTCCCCGATAAGATAATTTGATAGTCAAGAGATCAACGGTGCAGACGAAAATGATTTTGGAGGTCGTTAAGGGGCTCAAATTTAGGTTCAAAGTTGTCCAAGAGTGCACCCAGTACACAAGCCAAGTACAAACCCTAATTTTATGCTATAAATAGGAGCTTGATTTAGAAAATAACTCATTTGTGCATTTTAATTTAGAAAACTTAGGAGTTTTGAGTGAAGAAAGCTGAGGAGATCTCGTCGGTTTAAGACGCTACACACAAAGGCTACTATATCCACACATTCTACCATCTCGAGGGAGTGCTCACCCTGGTAAGTACTACAAAATTGCTTTGTGAATTTTTTGTTTTGCATGAATTTTTAGATAGGAAAAATCTAGTAGGAAATTGCATCGCATGTTGTGCAACACAATTGTGTGCATGAATGACACAGATGATGTGGTTCATTAGAATCATCATGTCATGACACAATTGCTTAGGTTAGGGAAGGGGTAGTTTTTCACGATGCATTTGAAATAGTATGACATAACTGATTTGGAAAGAGGAAAGTGTAAAAATAACAATGCATGTGCAAATAAGTAACACAATTGAAGAGGGGCTGACCAAAATTGTCCTAGCGATGCATTAGCTTAGGTGTGTGATGTAATTTCATTTTTGCGACACTAGAAATCTCTGTGATGCATTCGACTAAACAATGATGCAATTTCCTGATGAAATTTTTTCCTAAATGTAGGATAGAATGACTTGTTCAACTTAGGTCCAATAGGTCAAATGAAGACTTTAGATTAACGTGATGGATTTTGTGGTGACCTCAGGTTGTGCTTCCTCCTATCTATACATGGGAGTCATGACCAGATATAGTTTGACTACAGGACCAACTGGATGATGTTGAGAAACATACACTATTAGATCTCAGTTTGTTCTATGTCACCTTTATGCCCACTATCAGGGGAAACAGGGGCATGTTGATGGCATTGGTAGAGTGGTGGCACTCAGACACTTGCAGTTTCTATCTACCAAACAAGGGGACTACAGTTACATTAGAGGATGTGTACAATATTTTACGCTTTTCAATTTGTTGAGAGTAGGTAGGATATGATCTCATTCGACGATTGTAGGCCCTTTATGAGTACTATGACTGTGATGACAATTCAAAGCTTGGAATTCAGGGGTACAAGATTAGATGAGGGACCCTAACAAAGAGATATGATAGATATGACTACGTACTATGCATATTGATTACATGGGTTATGATTTTGGATTGCATAGGTCATGGCTTCCTAGTAGGCTAGGGAGAGATGCTAACATGTATGGTCTAGGAGGAGACAATATATGCATGGGGACCATGTCTATTGGGGATGTTATACTTCTAGCTCCATGATACTCCATACAGAGGGGGATAGAGCCTCAGTTGCAGGGTTACTTTATTGACGATATGGGCATGGCAGCACATAGAAGTGTTCCGACCACTGGTGGCATGACAATTGGGGGCTAGTGCTCCAAACGTATATCTATACCAAGGAGCAATCACTTAGAAACATGTGGGCGAAACAAGTTACTAGAGACACAACCTGGATACATTGGTTAGCTTTATCTAGAGACCTTATGGGGATTGTGTTTTCAGGATAGGTGAGGATGATCATTTTCCATGGTGTCATTAGTTGAGGTACCTAATTGGGTGGACCATACAGTCCCAAAATATTATTGAGATTTATCTTCCAAAGAGGGTTCATAGATAGTTCAGGGAGAGATAGGGTGTTCTCGTGGGCACAATAGAGTCTGCACGGACATCTCGAGAGGTGCACCCATGGGGAAGATAGATACCAGTGACCATGACCAAGCAGTAAATTGGCGTGTTGCAAATGATTCAATGGGGGTGGAGGGGAGGTGATTCAGATGTAGGGATGAATCCCAAGTATGATGCATGGTGGAAAACACGTAGGTCATCACCTTATACATATCCAAAGCAGCTAGTGCCTATAAAGTGTAGAGGCAGGGGCTTGAGAGGCCAGAGAGGAGACTAGGGATAAAGGGGTGGAGGGAGAGGAGATAAAGGATGGGGAGACAAAGGAGGAGATGATGGAGGAGATGGTCAGTGAGTTCGGGGAGGAGACTGACACCAGAGGAGGAGGGATGGATGATGATGGGAAGTGGGACATTTATCACCGATCTGAGAGGAGGAAGATCAACCAGAGGTTAGGGCAGTTGAGGAGATGGTGGTGGAGGGAGAGAAACATGTAGAGATATCAGTTTTGGAGGTGGAATACCAGGAGATAGAGGAGATGGAGGTTGAGGAGCATGCAGAGGAGAGGCAGGAGGAGCATGCAAAGGAGGCAGTGATGGGTGAGGTGGAGAGAGTCCTCCAAGAGAGGATTGTTATGGGGATGGATGAGGAGGATGGGTTGGAGGAGGCCAGGGTCAAAGCAAAGGAGGACACTTCAGAGCAGAGGATAGCCACCCTACAGGACCAGGTATAGGCCCTAGAGGAAAATATGAGGATAGTGATAGAAAAGCGAGACAACCTTAACGCCAAGAGAGATACTCTCGAGACAAAGAGAGATTTAGTAGTCATCAACCACCAACAAAGAGATCAAAGGATGTTGTATTTCATAGTGACATGCAGTGGATTAGTGGTTGATTTTTCTCGGGAGTTGGCCAGGGCAAGCAAAGGGATGCAGTATTATCGAGGCCTGTATGAGAGGGTAGTGCTGCCCGAGAGGAGGGATTTGAGCTTTACACAGATTGAGAGTGGATCATAGGGTAGGACACATAGCAGGTCTCATAGTAGAAACTCCCATGATAGGTTAGAGAGTGGGGAGACATCAGTCCCTAGACGATTCACCCCTTATGACAGGCCATTAATAGTAGAGAACAGGTCTCAAGAGGTACCTCAATGAGAGGAAAGGGATGCCCAAGGATCAGGAGAGTAGGGCAGTTTAGGCTAGACCATCTTTTGACATTATGCATATTGACATTGCATTTTGATCATCAAGCCTGCGAGCTCCATTTTGATTAGATATGATACATCTTGACATTGTACCTATGACACTTTTTTAGTGATATATGATATGAGTTTTGGCAGTGGTTTATGATATGCAGTTTTATGTGATTGTGGTATATGTCTAGGATGATGATTATGTTATGGATGTTCATGATGTTTATGCATTTCATATGTTCATGTGATGGTTTAATATGCTGGATGATTATGCATTTATGGTTATGTTAGGAATGTTTATGACTTTATGATATGTATGGATTATTAATGCAATATGAATAACCTAATTTCATGATGTGATATGATATGTGAATGCAATTAATGTTGATGTATTGTGATGTCTAAAGAATATTCCTATAATGGTTAGAAATGTGCAATGTGAATGTAAAATATGATGTAGATTATGATTGTGCAATAATGTTATTATTAATGCTATGCAATGTATATGAAATTATGATCATAATGTAAAATAAAATGTTAGGAGTTGTTATAATATGATGTGATACATGTTAATTCTATGTGGATGCACTCTATGTTTTTTGTATTTTTGCATGTAAATATGTGTGACCTTGTTAGAAGATTAATCTTTACTTGGTAAAGGTTATTATTTAAATGGATTTTTTTATTTACTTGTAGGAATATTCCAAAGGAATCCCTACAAGTCTTTTGTCTTTTTTGTCATCTCACACATGTGTGATGATGACATATTTTTTAATTCCTTTATTAAGGAATATTTGTAACCACCTCCTTAAGAGGTGACACTTTGCACACACATAGATGAATGGTGGCATCCATTGAGTTGGGAGTTACATTTTAACTCCTTCTCATCTCTAATTATTGAGGTGCCTCTCCTCTCATTCTTTAAGACTCAAGCAAACAAGCCTAAGGCTAAAACTCTTTCTCTCTTTCTGTATTATTCTTTAGGAATTTTGCCTCCATTCATAATATTGAGGTTTTTTCTTATTTTTTCCCCTTAACAAATTCTTGTGTCTCTCTTGCTTTGGTGGTGTTTGGTTTGACTACTTAAATCTATTTGGTAATCTCTTTGCTTCAAACAATTGCTCATTCATTAGTACTTTCCATTTCTTTTTTATATTTCCTTTCATGGTATTAGATCTTGGTATTACTAATATTTTGTGAGCTATATCATTGAAGGTTTACCAGATTTTTAAGTACGCCATTGGAGACACTCTCAAAGAGAAGAAGAAGAGAAAAGTGTCTAATCTTGGCTGTTTTTAGTCTTCTAACCTATTTTTATTGTGCAGGAATTTTAGTTTTTTAGTTTCATACTTCAAATAATTTGTTTGTATTTAGTGCATTTTTTTAAGAAACAAAAAAACCCAATAAGGGTTAGCCTATTTTCCAAATTTCAAGCTTTCCTAACCCTCTTATGCAGGTTTTTCTAACTGGTTTTATTTCTGCAAATTACTATTTTTGCTTCTTTTTTTATAGTTGATTTTCTAACTATTTTTATTTTGTAGGTTTCTATAGTTACAGATTTCAAATATTTAGTCTAAAGTTTTACTAGATTTTTGTTAAATATCTTTTAAATCTGAAAAAAAATCCATTATAATTTGCATGCATGTTTTATTTTTTGCAAAATTTTAGAAACCCTCAAATAAAGGGTTATATTTTTTTTTTTAGATCTATATTTTTTTACAATATTAAACTAAATATGTAAAAAATTTACTATATTTTGTTAAAAAAAACAACTTTTATTTTAGGGCTCTAACCCTCATTTTAGCTCAGTTTTTCCTAAAATATTTTAAATTATTTTGTTTCAAAAAAAATCATGTGTTAATGCAAAAAAAAATTCTTCATAAAATCAATTTTTTTTAGGGATCTAACCCTAGTTCAAAAATTCTTTTTAGGAAAGACTAATCTTCTTTTTTACAAATCTGTAATTTCACTATATTCTACACATCTGCATGTTATAATTTACATGTTCAAATTTCTTTAAAAAAATAATTTTTTTCAGGCTCTAACTCTGTTGTTTAAAAATTTAAAACCCTCTATTTTAAAATTAAAAAAAAAAAGCAATTTTTTTTGTATAAAATCTAAATAAATCAATAATAAATTGCTTTCTTTCAAAGAAAATATATCCCTATTTTTTTCTATTTTACTAATAATCTTAATCTTTCTTGAATAATAAAATATCAAAAAAATCTTGTTTCCTAAATTTTTGAAGGTGTTGCCTCCTCCAAATCTTACTTCTGCAACCCTTGGCGCTGTTGTTCGTCTGCCCATTTCTATTTTAAAATAACTTGTTTTTTAATCTTAAAAAAATGTTTTTTTAGAGTTTTTTATAAGACTCCATAAACTATTTTATAAAATAAAATCTTTAAAAGTTTAAAAGGCTCTTTCTTTTAATTTTATATGAGTTTTTAAAAAATTATATAAAGTTCTTAAAAAGTAAAACATCGATTTTTTTTTTAAAAGAAAACAAGCTTTTAAATTAAACTTTCCTCTTCTTTATGAAAGGTAAAGAGTTTTTTTAAATATATGTAAAAGGTCATTTTTTAAATCTTTCATTTTAACTCTTTTAAAATTAAAGTTTCTTTTAAGATTTTACAAGTTTTTATATAAATTTTTTTAAAGAAGAAAAATAAATCATTTCATAGTTTTTAGTTGTTTTATTTAAAATCTATTAATTTCTTTATAGTTATATATTTTATATAACTTTTTATTAATTAAGAAGCATATTAAAATAATTTAAAATTTAAATATTTAATATAAAGAGTTTTTTTTTGACAATTTAATTCAATTTTAAAGGATGTTATTTTATTTTATTTTAATTTAACGATTTTTTTAAGAAGGGTTCATTTTTTTAAGCTTAATAGTTAAGTTTTTTTTTTGTGCACGTAAATTTATTTACAATGTCAACTTTAATTCATGAAATTAAGTTGAATTCTTCTAACTATCATTCTTGGAAAACTCATATATCTTTTATTTTTCATTTTAAACATATTTTGGATGTTGCTATGGATCTCAAATCAAAACCTGATATGTCTGCATCTAAAGATGAACAAGAAAAATGGAAGCTCAAAAATGAGGAAGCTCTTGGCCTCATAGGTATCTCCATGTCATCCAAACTTTATGTTCACATTGGGACATGCACAACTACCTATGAAGCATGGGACAAACTCAAAACAATTTATGATAGTACAAATGAATCAAGAAAAATTCAAATTCAAGATCAACTTGAAGATTTGAGGTATTCTGATTTTAAATCTATGGATGAATTTTTATTGAAATTTGATGCTTTAAATAGTCAATTGAATGGTTTAGGAGTTAAATTAGATAATCTTAGATTAATTCATCTTATTCTTAAAAAGTGTCTTCCTAGGAAATTTCAACAATTTATTACTAATATTCATGCTCAATTGGCTATTCCTTCTTTAGCTACTCAGTTAACTTATAATTTTTTTTGCAATTTATTAAGACAAGAAGAAGCTAAGTTGATTCAGTTTGGCAATGTTAAATCTAATGAACATTCTTTTTTGTCTAATCATAAGCAAAATTTTAAACCTCATTATAATAATGGCAATGATCATAGAGAGTTTAAATATTCTAAGAGACCACATTGCACTTATTGTAATAAGGATGGTCATTGGAAAAATACTTGTTTTAAAAAGAAAAATGAGAAAAAGCCTATGAATCAAAATAATCAATAGTTTCATAACAATTGTAATCAATCTAGATGCGCTTTTACATGTAGTTTTAATGTTTCTAAACCTTCTAAATGGGTTATTGATTCAGGTGCATCTCAACATGTTACTTCACATAAAAATCTTGCTTTTTAAATAACTTCACAAGTACTTTATTATTGGACTTGATCAACCCAATAATAGTGTACTTGTTTTACTCAATTATATTTGGAATATGAAAAGGGAATATTCATGTAGTCATGAATGCATGAATATCATCTTAATGAATTATTTACTTAATAATCCTTCATGTCATAGTATGCAATTCTCATTATTCCATCACATTTTTTTAATATTAATTTTTTAATTCAAGGTGGCTTGATTTGTGCCCCTTCATATTTAAATATATCTATGAGATCTTTCTATCACACTTTGTGAGAAATTATCATTCTCTCTACCTAAGGCTTGATCTATTACAATATTTTAAAAAAACCTAGTGTTTCCTTCTCATCTACAATTATGTTGTTTTGATAAAGATAATTTTTTATTGGAAAATTTGTCTTTTTGATGGATTTATCTCATCTATATTTAAAAATAAAAAAAAATTTCATTGCAGTATTTGCCTTCTTGATGGATTTATTCCATCTATATATTTTTTTCAAATTAATCTCTTTATCAAGTCTCAATGGAGCCTTTACTTATATATTTTATGTGCTAGTCACATTTGCAGTAATGTTGCATAGGGACCCCTATCTATAATGAATCATATAATTTATCAAGTCTCATTGGAGTTTTTTTTGGGACCCATGAAAAATATTTCCATCCACTTTGATGGTATGCACTTACTTATTTATGATGAACTTAGATCTATTTTCTTAATTGATGGGGATCAAGTTCTTGAAACTTTTTCGTTTCATTATTTTATTGAAGGCATTATCCATCTTTAAGACCAATTTTTCAAAGTCCTTTATTATTAATCTTGATATAATTTCCCTTTTGAATACAATGATGTAGTGAGAGGAAACCTAGATCTATTATTTTATAATTTGGGCTATGATTTGTTTCTATCTCATGGTTTCATTAGAAGTAAAAATGATCCAATTTTATATATTAAACATAGTGAAAATGATATTGTGATTATTATTTTTATATGTTGATGTTTTAATTTTCACTTCTAGTTCTAATATTTTGATTAGTGATGTTAAGCATAGTGAAAATGATATTATGATTATTATTTTATCAAGTCTCATTGTTCTACAGAAGCTGAATATAAAGATAGTACTAATGCATCCAAAGAAGCACTATGGTGATAATCAAAGTTTCCTTTATATTGTGATAATCAAAGCGCTATTGCTTTAGCAAAGAATCCAATTTTTCATGCAAGGACCAAGAACATGGCTCTTCAACATCACTTCATTAGAGATAAAATTGAAGACAATAAAAATTCTCTTATGTATTGTAAAATTGAAGATAAAGTGGCTGATATTCTCACTAAAGCTCTTTGTAAAGATAAATTTCTCATTCATTGTAAAAATATTGGATTACAACTCATTGAAGGGTTTGATGTAACCTCCCCAAGTAAAGCTTAAGGGGAGATGTTAGAAGATTAATATTTAGTTGGTAAAGGTTATTATTTAAATGCATTTTTTTATTAACTTGTAGGAATATTCCAAAGGAATCCCTACAGGTCTTTTATCTTTTTTGTCATCTCACACGTGTGAGGATGACTTATTTTTTAATTCCTTTATTAAGGAATATTTGTAAACACCTCCTTAAGAGGTGGCACTTTGCATACACATAGATGAATGGTGGAATACATTGAGTTGGGAGTTACATTCTAACTCATCCTTCTCACCTCTACTTATTGAGGTGCTTCTCCTCTCATTCTTTAAGACTCAAGCAAGCAAGCCTAAGGTTGAAACTCTCTCTCTCTTTTTATATTATTCTTTAGGCATTTTGCCTCCATTCATAATATTGGGTTTTTTTCTTGTTTTTTCCCCTTAACAAATTATTTTGTCTCTCTTGCTTTGGTGGTTCTTGGTTTGGATACTTCAATCTATTTGGTAATCTCTTTCCTTCAAACAATTGCTCATTAATTAGTACTTTCCATTTCTCTTTTATATTTCCTTTCAGACCTATTATGATGATGGCTATAATGCTTTCTATAATACTTGCTAACATGATCATGTATGTAGGATATTTTTGTGTGCCATAGGACTCTGTCAAGATGTAGATGGATGAAATATTGGAGTGAAAGAGATGAATGTTAGCATGTAGAAAGGAAAGGAAGATGGAATGTTAGATGGGAAAGGACAAAGGACAAACTTTCATGCTTTTATATTTTTCATCATCAGGCACTAAAATTTTCACAAATGGAGCACAAACATCATGGTATTACATAGAGAAAGGTGTGCAAGGTGACCATTTATGAGAGACGAGCAGTCAAAAGACAAAGCCAAAAGACAAGGAATGCCCCAGCTCATACTAAGGACCAAATTATCCCAATATTTTTTCCAAGATAAACCACAAACAAAAATAAAATAAAAGAGATCATGATCCATCCTCGATCCTCTAAATCCTCGATAGGAAATCCTCAAGGTAGCTAGTAACTTGATCCAAGAACCAATCAAAAGATAATACAAACTCAGACCAATAAATTGTTTGCCAAAGAGATAATGTTTGCCGATATTGTTGATAATATTGATTGATTAGGTTTAGGATGACCAATTGATTGATATCTTCATTGAATTTGATTGATAGGTTGACAAAGGTTGATTAATTGATTTGATTATGCCCGGTTTCAAGAAAGACACATCTTGTATAAGGAAAGATAAATTAACCAAGATGACAAGATTTATTGACCAAGTGACCAAGTGATTTGATAGTGTTTGAATGAAATGATTGACCGATGTGATGATCCCTGATTTCAGGAAAGATACATCATGTTTAAGGAAAATAACATCTCTAATAAAGTTGACCAATGACCATTTTGATAAACACCTAGCTATAAGAAAGACCTATCCTGCTTAAGGTGGAGGACAAGATTGACCAAAGACAAGGTCTAATATTTGGAAGGACACATCCTGATAGAAAATAAGCAATAAGACAAAATGAGACAAATGAAATAATGCCCCACTCCGATATAAGACCAATGAACCGATATCGAATTATGATAAGGTATTTGATTGATTGAAGATTTGTTGGATAAGTTTGTTAATTTGTGATTTGGTTTGAATGATGATTGCTTGCAGATAAAGAAAAAAAATAGACTCAAAAAACCCTAGAGGACTGACCTAGGTCCTCGGGGGCTCATCGATTGATGGCCTTGCCCGCGTTATACACACAGATACCTCGTAGTTCGATTGACTTGACTTTGTCTTATTTGAAAAAAATACTGTCATGATTTTATTTGGACAAACCTAAAAAGACTGAACTAATGTCTTGGGGCCCATTGAAGATGAGTCTTTCCTATGTAAAAAATGCATAGAGACGATGTAGTTCGACCCTATGAACACACATAGACTCAGACTCAAACTCAAACTCTATTTTTGGGAAGTTTTGACGTTTTCTGATGTTTTAGGATTTTTGATGTTTTCTGATGTTTTTGGATTTTGATGATTTATTATTTTTTTGGATTTTGATGTTTTATGAATTTTTTAGGTTTTTGATGTTTTATGATGTTTTTGGATTTTGATGTTTTATGATTTTTTTGGAGTTTGATGATTTATGACTTTTTTTGGATTTTTGACCTTTTTATGATTTTTTTTGGATTTTTGATGTTTTAACAGGTTCATACAAGGCATCGAATCCCATGAAGATGCAAGTCAAAGAATTTCCCCTAGTCAGGTGTAGCACCAATTATTATGCGAAAAGGGGAAGCGGTGGATGAACGCAAAGGATGGTCGTGAAAGCGAAGGAAGCTAAATATCGGTGGTTCTCAGGCCATGAGAAGGATGAAAAATATTTATTGTGGATGAAGGATATGTGTGAATGAATGGGCGAAAGATGGAAGACCAAGTAGAGTGATAGTAGATGGAGGAGCATAGAATGACTACACATGGTGCATGTTTGCTAGTTTTCACCATGGTACTTATCTAAAGTGCCATTGAAGTGGTTTTCACTTTTGGATGAATTCTTTCTCTTTACTATATATTTTTTTTGTTTTGACCAAGATGCTTGTTTTCCACTTTTTCATCAGGGTAACTAGTTTTTTGACTTTTTGAATTTTTTTTGTATTTTCTTGACTTTTTTAAGGGATATTCTGAGAATTAAGTGTAGTATTTGTGAAGGTGCATTTTGTTGATGGGCTCAAACAATGGTTCACCTTCAAGAGTAGAGAGCTAATAAGCACTGGATCCATATGTTTTGATGATATAAGGGCCCAACCAATTAGGTTCAAATTTTTTGGGCTTTTCTCGATCTTTCTGATTCTTCAGATTCTTTTTCAAGACTAAGTCACCAATGTCAAAAATTATAGGTCAAACCTTCTTATTGTAGCTTTGTTGAAGGCGATTCTGATATGTCTTCAAATGTGTTAAGGCATTCTGTCTCTTTTCATTCAATAACTATAGCTCATGTAGATGAGATACATGGTATTATTCTTGATCAATCAATCCTTGCATAGGTACTTTTAGAGATGGTAACTCGACCTCAATAGGAAGTATGGCCTCAAATCCAAATACAAGGGAATATGGAGTGGCTAATGTAGGGGTGAAAACATTGGTACAGTAGGCCCATAAAGTGGGATTGAGTTAGAGGTGCCAGTCATATATCCAATGTCATTGAAAGTATTCTTTAAGATTTTATGGATAGTCTTATTAGATGCCTCAGCTTGACCATTACCCTGGGGGTAACACAGGGTACAAAAATGGTGATATGAAATTTTTCACAGAGTTCACAAACATCTTGATTTTTGAAAGGGTGACCATTGTCTCTAATGATAGACTACGCAATACCATAGTGATATATAATGTAATTTAGGATGAATTTGGATATATTATTTCTAGTAATGCAAGTCATCGGGATGGCTTCGATCCAATTGGTAAAATATTCTATAGCAACAATGATAAAATTATGTCCATTTCTAGAAGTGGGATGGATATTTTCTATGAGGTTGAATCCCCATTGAGAGAATGGCCATGGTGATGTGAGTGGCTACAATTCTTGATCTAGTGCATTTATAATATCTCCATGAATATGACACAAGTGACATTTCTTCACAAAGTGATAGGCATCATGTTCCATTGTAGGCCAATAATATCCCATCCTCATGAGATTTTTAGCTAAGGTAGGACCAGTAGAGTGAGCTTTGCATATACCATAACGAACCTCTTGTAAGGCTGCTTGTACTTCATTTGAGTTGAGATGTCAAAGGAGGGTGATATCTAGACTATGATGGTAAAGGGTATCTCTGATGATGGTATACTTGGAGGCTTGTTGAATAAAATTTTTGGGTTGGTTGGAAGACAATTAAGGAGGGATAATTTGGTCATGCAAATAATTGTAAATATCTTTGTACCAAGGAGATTCAAGACAAAAAAATTCACACACAAGTTTAGTTTCGAGGACTTTGAACACAAGGACCAACAGTTGTTCTACTAAGAACTCATATTGCAATGCATTGCTAGGAATGTTCAAGAGAGATCCAATTGTTGCCATTGCATTAGTTGCTTTGTTCTAGATTTTTGATATCAACTCAAAGGTAATAACATCAAAATATAGTCTTAAAATATCAACCATGCACTTGTAGGGCATCAAATTTTCATCCTTGGTATCATAATAATCATTGACTTGCTTGATTACTAACTGAGAATCACCGTAAACTTGAAGATCCTTGATTTTCCATTTTATTGCCATTCGAAGACCTGTGAACAATGCCTCATACTCAACTATGTTATTAGTGCACAAAAATTCTATTCAAAATCATTTAGGAATAGAATCTCCTTGATGTGTGATGAATACAATTCTAGCTCTTGAACCATGACTTGTGTAGGACCCATCAAAGTACAATTTCCATGTTGTTGGTGTTTCTATGACAAAGATTGATTCATCTGGAAAGTCGGATATCAAAGGATGATTTTCTTTCACTGGCACATCTATGAGTTGATTGGCTATCACTTGTCATTTTATTACAGTCAACATAATCAATGTCATACTCACTTAGCTAATCTTACTATCAGAGCCGCTTTACTGAGAAGATACTTCAGAGGATCAATTTTGGCTATCAAGTTTGTCTTGTGGTTCAACATACAATGTCTCAATTTATGGGCTACAAATACAACTGCCAGGAATGCATGCTCAATAGGGTTGTAGTTTAATTTATATCCAACCAAAGTGCGATAGATGTAGTAGATTTCTCATTCTTTACCATCATTGTCATTTTGTGTTAACAATTCCCCCAGTGTTGGTATAGTTTCTATCATACAATATAAAATGTCTTCCATCAATCAAAGGCATAAGAACTGGTGGAGTTAGTAGATAATTCTTGATTTGATAAAATGCTTCTTGACATTTCTTTATCTAATTGAAGAGAATTCCTCTTCGTAACAGATGTTGAAACAAATGGATCTTGTTTTATGTTTGGGTGATGAACCTATAGATTGATTGCAATCTTCCCTTTAAAGTCCTCATTTGACTGATGTTGGTTGGTGGTGAAATGTCCAAGATAGCTTTGAATTTTGTGGGATCAACTTCTAGTCCTTTGCGGGAGACAATATATCCTAGAAGTTTGCCTGATTGGACCTCAAAAAATATTTCTTTGGATTTAACTTGAGTTTATACTTTTCAAGTCGAGTAAAAATCTTATCCAAGACTGCTAGGTGACCACTTCGTTCTACAGATTTTGAGAGAATCTCATCAACATAATCCTCCATAAGTACATGCAAATAATCATGGAAAATGGTAATAATTGATCTCTGATATGTAGCTCGAACATTTTTAAGTCAAATGGCATAACGTTCCAAAATAAGGTTCCCCAAGTGCATGTAAAGGCTATCTTTGGTTGATCTTCAGGATCAATTCTTATCTAGTTATAGCTCAAGAATTTATCCATAAGTGATAGCATTTCATATCCATCAATAAGGTGAAATATGGTGTCAATATTTGGTAAGGGGAAATCATCTTTAGGACAAGCCTTGTTAAGATCTTTGAAATTTGTGCATACTCTAATTTTCCCATCTGGTTTCGTGACTGGAACAAGATTTGATATCCAATCTAAATAAGGATATGCAAGCTTGGGTTGAGGAAGAGAAGAGGCTGCAAAAGGAAGAGGATTGTAGGGAGAAGAGAAGAAAAGAAACTCTAGAAAGAGTCTAAGCCAAGAAGCTCGAGAGAAATTCTCAGAAGAAAAAGGTAGAGAAGATGAGAGAGGATGCTGCTAGGTGAAAGGACTTTCAAGAAAATATGGCTAAGGTAGCTGCTGAAAGGGCCCATGAAATTCCTAACAATTTCCATGGTAACCTCTGTTGCAACCACATACACCTCTTCTATCCTAGCTACTAAGACCTTTGACCCACCTGTTGTATCCAAGAAGATAATCTTTGCTGATCACGGGAAAGCTCCCATGGAACAGTCTAAGAAAACTTCTTACAATTATTTCAACCCCAGAACCAACACTAATGCCAATGCTGAAACCAACACTTCTACTGATAAAGGAGTTAAGTCTAATCCCAGACCATTGGATGCACCCCAAATCCTAAAATATTGTGGTTACAATAGATAAATGATCAATTTCAGGAAGAATTGAGGAAGGCAGAGATAGAAGCTGCAAATGCCGACATGGCAAGAAAAATTGCCTTCCTTAAGATGTCTATGCCCACCGCCGAGGCATCTAGTTTAGGACAAAATGAAAGTGGGTCACAAAATAAGAATTCTGAAAAATAGACTCCCAAAGGGGGTGGTGGTGGCAACCAAGGTGGTGGAGGTGGAGGTGGTCATAAGAATGGAAATTCCTACTCGGGGGATGAGGAAGGAAGCAGTAAGAAGAAGGGAAGTAATGGTGGTAATGGAAAGGACAAAAAGGGACATTAGTCAGATGATAAGAAAGAGGATGAGAAAAGGGATGCCCACAAAGATAGACATGCTAGAGGGCCACCCCAGGCTGATAGATACAAACAACTATGTTTTGACAACATTAGGGGGTATCCAAATCTGCTCCCTAATAATGCACAAAAGCATCTTCCCACGTTCACTGGTAACAATTCTTTTAGTGGTGAAGATCACCTAAAGGCTTTTCAAAGTTTTGTTGAAGGCTTTGAATTATGGCATGATGATGTGGCAATGAATTATTTTATGCAATCCTCGACCAAAGATGCTAGGGATTGGTACAGAGGGTTTCCTGATTCAAGTATTGACTCTAAAGAAGTCTTCTATCAACTTTTTAGAGAATAGTATGGGGATCAAACTGATCCAAGATTCAGGATGAACGATTTCAACATCACCAAAGGGAATAATGAAATGGCCACTGAGTTCAATGTGAGGTTTCAAAAGGCCATACTTAGGGTCCCTGCTTACCTGAGGCCAAATTAAAATGCTTGTTTAGTAGTATATTGTAATTCTTATGATTCTAAAATGTGTTGTCTACCCCGGGACAAGAACCATCTATTTCTGAGAGAAGCCTATAAGATGGTATTTAACATTAAGAACAATAGGAGAGCATCAGGTAAGTTTGGAAGAAGGGAGGACTCTAAGGGTTCAAAAAACCCTAGGGTTCAGAATGAAAAATTTGGAAAAAGTTCAACTCCCGATGAGAAGTTAGATCAAGTTCTTAGCTTGCTGCAAAAGCAAGATAAAAGTGAGAAACCCCATTTCCAAAGGAACAAGAGGCCTTCTAGACTGCAAGATTTTCCTTATCACACTAACTGGAACAATGGGAAACCAATAAAGTAAATAAGAGGAATGCTCAGATTCTACCAGATCCCTTGCAGAAGCACTCTACAAATGTGACAAAATATCTACCATGGTGTGGGGTATGCCAGATGCCTCATTCATCACAACAATGTGCAATTTCATGATTAGTAGAAGAGTCCCAAAATGACCAAGGAGAATCTCAATCTCCCAATGAACAAGATGAAATGACTAACGTGTTGCTGATTCCATCAAATTTTTCTTTTGAAGACTATTCCTCGGATGATGAGCCATGCAGGGGAGATGTTGACATGCAAAGGCAACAAAGTGATGTGCATCACCAACAAGTGTTTTTAGATGAAGAAGAGGATGGTGATCATTTTGTGAATGAGTTTGAAAGAGATAAAATTGTTTTGAGGAGACCCTCTAAATTAGAGATTGAGAACTACACAATTTCTCTCATTGCTAGGGAAAGAAATATAATGCAATTAAGAAATAGAACTATCCCAGGGGATTCAGGAAAACTCTACAGTCTATTCATCAAAGAGAAGGATGTAGAGGGTGTGGCCATGAAAGCAAATGCAAAGAAAGTAGCTCCAAATTCCAAGGAGGTTAAGGAAGCAAGAATCTAGGCAAAGAAAGTGGATAAAGCTAAGACAAGTGGTGAGGTTGCCTCCCAAAATAATAAGGTCAAGGATCAACTGTTTAACTCTGATAAGACTCCAAAAGGGATGAGAAGGTAACATCTGAGGCCATAATTTTTCCCAAATTACTGAAATATACTTCAGTGGATATGTTTCAAGTACTCTCCCAAGACAAAGTTATTGTCTCTTTTCTAGAAATGATTCAGATAAATGAACATAAGGATAAAACTATTGCACTTATCAATAGCATCACTACAAATAAATAGGATAAGGTGGTGTTTGATCAAACTGGGTCAAATAGGGGTCAAGGCAGGAAAGGTGTTGTGGAGGAAGAAACCACTGAAAACCCTCAAGTGTACTTGGGAACTACTATCATAGCTAATCCCAATCATGTGAATCCTTTTCTCTTGAGTTTAATCATTGATGGAAAAATGCTAAGAAATTATATGATTGACTTTGGGGCTTCCAACAATGTAATACCAGTGAAGATAATGCATGCAATGGGTTTGAAAGTTGATAGTACTTATGGTAAGTGCTATGCAATGGAATCTAAAGAAGTTCTTGTCATAGGGGTTATTAATAGTGTTCCATACAAGCTGGCAGCATTCCTAGAAAAGGAGTTGCATATGAGTGTTACAGTGGTGGATATCCCACCCAACTATGGGATGCTACTATCAAGGCATTGGAGTGCTTCCATGGGTGGAAGCATATAGTGTGACTTATCCTTTGCTACCTTTTCTATTGATCAGAAGGATGTTAAAATTATTAGGGAGAAGAGAGCTCCCCACATGATTGATAATATGGAAGAGCCACAAGAACCTGTCAGAATAAATTTTGTTGAAATCAACTTAGAGAACTTCCGTATTGAAGAGGACATAATAGAAGAAGAAGTCCAGTGTGCACCCATTAACAGGGAAGTGTCAAATGTATCATCAGATGATGACCTATGGAAAATGTATTTTGATGGAGCATGCTCCAAAGAAGGCTCAGGAGCATGGATCTTTTTTATTTCCCCTCAAGGTAAAACCTTCAAGTAGTCTTTTCTACTGTAATTCGCCTATACTAATAATGTTGTTGAGTATGCGGTCCTTTTAATTGGTCTGAAGTTGGATTTAAAACATGGTATCAAGTCATTAAAGGTATTAGAGGATTCTAAATTGGTTGTCTCCTAGATTAGATCTCGTTTTGCAGCCAAGGATAAAAGGCTTAGGCAGTATAGAAATGCATTTTGGGACACTATTGAGGCCTTCAATTTTTTTGGTATAGATTGGGTTGAGAAGGGGAAAAATGTCAGGGCTGAATTATTGGCCAATATTTTTTGTTAGACTTGATGATGTTACATTTTATGGAATTTCTCAAATAGAGGTACAAACTAGGCCTGCAGTGTCAGGCAACATTTATAACCAGCAAGTGTTTGATGATGACACTGAAATTTTAAGGTTTTTGCATTGCATTGATTAGTATGAGAGCCAAGAGATTGAATTTGGTTCATTTGTGGTGGAAGTTGATGGAAAATAAACCCTTTTTGGGAATTATATAATTCAGTTGAAAATGAACACTATTCCTAGAGGTTTAGTTGCACTTGAGAGGGTTTTTGATGTCCCTAACAGGTCAAGTGCTAAGCAGGCACCTTCTCACAAAGATGATTTAGAGGAGATAAACTTAGGAACAAGGAATTCTCGTAAGAAATTCTATATTGGTAAGAAGATGAAGCCTCATGTTAGAAATATGTTAATTTCCTTACTTAGGAAGTATAGGCATGTTTTTGTCTGGTAATATGATGACCTCAAAGCATATACGAAAGATTTGTTCCAGCATGAAATTCCATTGAAGCCAGATATGAAACCGTTTAGGAAAAAATAGAGGCCAATTAATCCAAACTTGCAACCTAAGATGCAAGAGGAGCTTGCCAAGTTAAGAGATGTTGGGATCATTAAGCCCATTAGGCACTCATCCTGGGTTTCAAATCTTGTTCATGTAAGGAAGAAGAATGGTGATATTAGACTGTGTGTTGACTTCAGGAATTTAAATGTTGCTTCCTTAAAAGACAACTATCCACTGCCCAACATGGAAGCTATGTTGTAAAAGGTTAGAGGATGTGAACTACTCTCCATGATGGATGGGTTCTCTAGTTAGAACCAGGTGATGGTCAAGAAATCTAAGCAGTTCAATACTGCATTTACTACACTTTGGGGGACGTATGTTTATGTGAGAATGCCATTCGGCTTAATGAATGCCAGTGCAACCTTCCAAAGGGCTATGGATGTATCCTTTGCAGATTTTATTGACCTTTTTCTTGCAATATATCAAGATGACCTCACTGCTCACAACAAGAAAGAGGAGGACCATTTTTCTCATTTGGAGAAAATCTTTGCTAGGGCCTTGGAATATGGGATATCTTTGAATCTGAAGAAATGTGCTTTTGGAGTGAAAGAGGGGAAGCTACTTGGACACATTTTTTCAAAGGAAAGGGTTCGAATTGATCCATAAAGAGTAGCAACTATTGAAAATATTGCACAACCAAGGAATGTAAAAGGTATCCAATCCTTCTTTGGGAAGATTAATTTTGTAAGGAGATTTGTTACAATTTTTTCTGAAATCATCCGCCCTATTTCCAAGATGCTGAAGAAAGGGGAAAAGGTAATATGGACAGAGGAGCCCTCCAAATTTTTTCAAGATATTAAGGATGCTATCAAGGAGGCTCATGTTCTTAAATCCCGTGATTATTCAAAACCTTTCCAATTGTTCATATTCACTTCTTCCACACTATAGGAGGGGTTCTGCTACAGAAGAATGATGATGGCTTTGAACAACCAATTGCATTTTTCAGTAAATCATTGCAAGCTGTGGAGTTGAAATATGATGTAACAGAGAAATAGGCATATGCCTTGGTAAAGGCTATCAAAAAATTTAGGCCTTATTTGATTGGAGCAACTGTTGTTGCTTATGTTCCAACAATTGCAGTTAAAGATATTTTTACTTAGCAGAAGACCACAGGGAGATGGTGTAGGTGGATCAATAGGATCCTGGAGTTCAATATAGAAATATAGATTACAAAGCTCATGAGAGGTTAGGGTCTAGCTAAGCTAATGGCTGAGACCAATTTAGAGCCCAATCAGATAGATCACAAGAATGGTGCGCCCATCTGTGATATGCAGACCTGTGGCTAGTACAAGAGAATTGTTGAGTATTTATAGACAATGCAGTGCCTTGAAGGAATGCCACTCAATGAGAAAAGGACTCTCAAATTACAAGAAATTAAGTATGTGATCATTGACAGTGATGTTTGGTGGAGGATTCCTGATGGTTTCATACTTATATTTGTGGATGGTGATCAAGCTAAGGATTTACTAGTGGAAATGCATAAAGGAGTCTGTGGAGGTCACTACATGGCCAAGAAAACTGCTCCTAATATCTTGAGGGATGGTTTTTGGTTGCCTACTATGTTCAAGGATGCCCATAGGTATGTTAAGAAGTGTGATTCTTGTCAAAGGTTTACTGGGAAATTGAAATCTTCGGCAATTTTCCATTAAGGCTAGTATCTGCTCAAGCTTCTTTCCAGCAATGGGGCATTGATTTCATAGGTGAGATATCTGAAAAATCTAGTGGTGGGCATGCATGGATTCTGGTGGCGATTGAATACTTTACCAAATGGGTTGAGGCAATCCCAACCAGAAAGGCTACAAGTAAGGTGGTCACTAACTTTTTGATGAATAACATACTGAGTAGGTTTGGGGTACTTGAGATAATTGTCTCGGATAACACAATTTGTTTTAGGTCTAAGGAATTTGTTGGTTTTTGCAATCAGTATGGCATAACTATCTCATATTCTTCTCCTTATCACCCCTAAGGAAATGGAAAAGCTGAGTCTAGCAACAAAAACTTGATGAAGATCATCAAGCGAATGATTGAGAAGAATAAGAAGGCCTGGGATTCAAAGCTGTAGTTGGCATTGTGGGCTGATAGAACAACTATCAAGAAGGCAATTGGGTATTCACCATTTAACTTAGTTTATGGTGCAGAAGCACGAATACCACAATTTTTTTTACTAAAGATGTACAAGTTTTTCCAAGAGTATGACGATGATGTGTGCGATGAGATGCAACATAGGATGGAAGAGTTAAATCAATTGGATGAGACTCGAAGAGAGCCTCATAAAAGGAATACAAAACTATAGCTTCAAGTGAAGAATATTTATGACAAGAAGGCAATTGAGGGAAAGTTTGAGATAGGAGAAATGTTTTTTTTTGTGGAACGCAAGAATAGAAGATAAAGGTAAACATGGGAAGTTTGATCCCTTATGGTTAAGCCAGTATGTAATTGTTGACATACATGGGGAGGACTCATATTTATTTCAATCCCTCATAGGCGAGATTCTAGAACTGCCAGTACATGGACAATTCCTCAAGTCCTATTTCTCTTGAAATAGTTATTTTCCATGTACAATGTACAGTCTTGTGATTAGTGTATATAGGTGTGGTGTGTTTGTTTTTTCTGTATTTGTTTGTCTTGTTCAAACAAGATCCCACATTTTGGTTCTCTTTGTATTGGTCTTCTGCACTCGAGATTCAGGTTTCTTGCTATGCCCATGAGGGGCATACATCCCCAATCAGATCCACTAGTAGAGCTTTTAAAATTTTCCACAATCTTGTTCTTTCCTTGTTTCCCTGGTGTTTGGCACCACTGGTCTACTTTGGGGTTTGGGGTTTTAGTCATAAAAACCTCTGCTATAGGTTTTTGTTTTGTTATGCTCTTGGTGTTCTAATCCTTCATTGACCTATTACTCCAGGTTACTAGTTGTTTAAGTCATGTCTTAAGCCTTTTAAGTCATTCATGCTACCAACCCCTTTTACCTGGTTTGTCAGTCTTTTCCATGTTGGGACTTAATTTTGTTTTTCACTTAATGTTGGGTTAATAAATTTTCATAACTTTAGACATGCATCTAAGTCTCACACCTTAAGGGTTGTGCCCTATCTACCTAGTTGGTCCCCTTTGTATGAATAATATTTGTTGCATGTGAAGATTTATGGATTGCCAAATTGATATATTTGATCCCGACCATTCCCCAATGGCCTCACAAATACTTTTGATGACATCACAAATGAATGGCGAGGTGTGTGAGATGTTGCCACATGTACCCTATGGTCGTGGGGCCCAATTCTTGTTCACCTACGATTTAATGAAGTCCTCAAATCAACGACTATCATGTGATGATGAAGATTTATCATGGTCATCCCTCGCAGACCTTGCACAATTAAAATAATAGTTTTAATAATGCTGCGAGATGTCTGAACAAGTGATGTGTGGATGCCGATACTGAAGATGAAGTGATCTAGGGTGGGACCCGCTCATGCTGAGGTGTTGTCTCGTTGGTGGATTTTCATTCACCAAGAGTTTGGTGGATGAACGTGGTATTTTTAAACCATATTCAATCAATCTAAGTCACTCATTCTTGCTTGCTTGGATTGAGATTGATGGCTTATATTAAAAATGGGTTAATTTTGTGCAATAGCCATTTTTTTCTCTCATGAGTGAATATTAATGGTGGAGTTCAGTCCGAGCCACCAAATTTAATGCTAAAAAATTCCTAAATTGATGTTTCCATGCATAATTCCACGCTAATAGAGAATTTCCAGACACCTAGCGATACGAGAAAATTCTTGTAAGTCCAGAATAACCACCATTAAGGTTCTCTGCAAGAAAAATCATAAGTAACATTTCCACTGCACTCTCCTTCTTTCAAAAAATACCTTGTTGATTTCTTGAGGGAAAGTGTGAATTGCATTTTATTTTGTTTTAAAGCTCGCACTGGTTTGTTTGCTTTAAAATTGTTTTAAAACTTGCATAAATAATCGCTGAGACCTTTCAATTTGTGAAATTACTTTTTTTAAGGCTATAAATCTAGAAGCTAAATCCCAAAAACCTTGCAGTATTCAAACCTGAGGTTAAGGCTTAGTTTGTCTTGCGCAATGGTGCCCAAAGCCCGAAGTTCTAGCTCTGAAAATACTAATAGGAATTTTTCTCAGGATGTCATATACATATTAAAACCCTCTACCAATAAAAAACTTGAGGGAAATGATTTTTTTATGGGCCCCAGGTTTTAGAAGGATTAATAGATAAACAATGTGCAATTCGAGATGCTGAGGTGCCATATACAGGTTGGCAGGTATTTTCCAATTGGTTTGGAAACAAGAACTTGTGTGCTCCTATGTTTAACCCTTGGAGGTTGGACCCCAACAAGCTGGTAGTACCAAATGTGTATTTGGATGTTGAATTACTAAAGGATATTGCAACGACGTATGATCCCGTGACCAGTATTTTTAGGACATATGATGGTGTGAAGATGGTTTAAATAACCAAAGAGGAAATTACATAAATTTTTGGTCTGCACGAATGGAATGAGGATATAGTTTTTGTTGACCTTAAGTCCTTCAGAGAAGAATATATAAATACCAAGGGTTTATTTAGTACTTCTATGTTAATTCCTCATTCGGCAACCACAAGAACATGAAAAAATAAGAAAAGGACAATGATTGGCAAGGAGCCTAAACCTTTTCCCCTGAAGTACTTTTGCAATTACTTCAAGAAGACTATTTTTTCCTTGTGTCAAGTTCTTGGTATTAGTATAAATTATACATTACCTACTAACCTCATGTACATGGTTGTGAATCTTCAGCATCCAACTTTCAGTGTAGTGTATGATTTCGCTACCTATCTAGCAAATAAAATGCATGAGGGCTTGGGAACTCTAAAAGAAGGAAAATAATTGGTATGTTTCAGATGGAATTATTTATTGATGAACATGCTTCTGTATAAGGGAGAGAATTTTTGGGGGAAATATGGAATTGAAAAAGAAAGAGGATGATATTGACATGCCTATCCAATACTGGACCAGAATTCTAGATAGGCATGACCGTAGCTTTGACTGTGTGGTGTTTCATAATGTTTTTAGGTCAAGATTGAGAAGATCATTGATCTATGATCCACCTAGAATTGCAAAGGGAATTCATGATTTCTATAGGCCAATGGAGAGGAGTCCTAAGTTGAATTTGACACATAATATGGGAGATATCATCCCTTACTATAATACAACCATTTCTAGGGTATATGGCACTAATGTCAACCCATATGCTTTTCCAAGGGATGTGACTCTAAGAATTGGATTCATAGAAATCATGAGACAGTTGGGACGTGCCCAAATGGTTCACTTGCCAATAGAGCAGAAGAAGGGATCTTTCTTTCCTAAGTATACAAATTTTGCTGATTTTTTCATGGAAAAAGTAGGATGGAAATATTTGGGGACATTACTTGAGCCTTATGGTTTAAACACTGTACTCCCAAGGAACCATGATCCTGAGGGCTTCATTTCTTAAATGAAGGAAAAGCACAAGATATGCACATTCATTCACAATTTTTATTTCCTTGAGGATATCATCAAAAACATCCTTGATTTACAGGTGTAGGAGGAAAGGAAATAAAAATGTGTTGCCTTTACCAAGATGGTGAAGAGGAAGAAAGACAAGAACCCTATATATGCTCTTATGCCAAATTTCAATGGTGAGTTGTATAGAACCACATATGCTATTAACAATTTTGAGAGCATGGTAGGAGTCTTGAAAGTTGAACGAATAGTGGAGGACAAAGGAAAGTCATAAGCTATTGAAGAGTATCCTTAAGTAGGATTGGAGGAAAGACCTTCTTATCAACCTCCATCAAATATTAGATTATTTTCTAGGAAGAAAGGAAAAATAACTAGGGGAGAAACTATACCCCCTTCTATTACTTTGGAAAATTCTAGAGTGGTGTCTCATAAGCAACAATGCCATCACCATCAGGGAAATTTCCAGTGGCTGTCATTGTTCTGGACTCTCCCTCGAGAGCCCCTTCTTCAACAAAACCACCATCACCCAAGAGATAGAGGATTGAAGAGAAAAAGATGGTTGATTATCCCGATATAGATGATGAAGAGATCATGGTGACCCCTGATGACATGCAGCAAGGAATGCCATCTTTTCCACAAGATGTTGCATCAAGTTCTAGAGCAGTCACTCTAAGGTTGGGGAAAGATGAAATAAGAGGAATAACTAATACTGATGACTTAAGGATGGAGGCTTGCAGAGAATTCATAAGGGGCAAATATTTTGTTAAACCAAATGCATTTAGAAATTTTGCTTGGAGGGTGCAGGCTCCATTGTATGCTGAGAAGGTAGCTCAAGAAAGGATTTTGCATCTGGAGCTTCCAGAAAAGGTTACCCAATCCAATTTCATGTAGGAAGTGAGAAAAACCTTCAAGGAAATGACACCAGAGCAAGGTAGGGAATTGTTGCAAAAGAGTAGAGTATTGTTCCTCCCTGAATGGGATATTGTTGATGATGTGGTGTTTGATATGATGAGAAGGGCCAATAGGCCACTTCTTGAAAATGAGGAAGAAGGTACATTGGCACTCCAAGGGTCAGCCTTTAGTGAAGAATGGGATGCCTTAGTAATTTGGTCATTGTTTATTAGGTCCAGGAAGCCAATAGTTGCAAAACCAGTTGATTTCAATGGTCACCTGGTTGTGAGAAGATTTTTTGATACCCCAACATTGGAGGTAATAGATATGGCAGTGAATGTTGCTAAGTTCACCAAGGAAACTGTGGAAGATTTGACCAAGGAAAGAGATACTTTGAGGGACCAATATAATGATCTTATTAATGAATACAATAAGATTCAACAAATAATTATAGAATTAGAAAGTTAATTAGCATTGTTGAAGCTGCAAATGGAGACATGGAAGTATCAAGGACAAGCTAGCTCTATCCATAATGTTTCTACTCCACCAATGGAGCAACCTCAACCTCCCTCACAAGGAAAATTCTTAGCAATCATTCCATTAAAAATGGGGCAAGAGCCCACTATCATTGATGGGGAAACTACTTTAGGAGGAGGGCTTTCAAAGGAGAAGCTAATCCACCAAGTTGAGTAGTATAAGGAATTGTTGCAATGGTCCCAAGAATCTATGTTGAAAATAAATTCAATAATTGTAGATGTTGTATTGGGACACTTGAATAGAAAATTCCAAGGAAAATCAAATAGTTTCCATGCAAGTTATGCTTTAATGTTGCAAGCAATTAGGTTGTTCCCAAGAGATAAAGAATTAGCCACCCCATTGTTGGATAAGTGGAGTCCCAGAGCTGAAAAATTAAAGTTCATGGCAGTAGGAGCAAAGCATCAGAAGGATAAGTATCTCAGGGTTATCCAACTTATCAATTTGTTAATGAGATTGTGGAGCAGAAGCTCCAGGGATATGTTGCTCCTATGAAAATGAATATCAAATAATTAAATGCCAAATATGATGAAGTTGACCTAACACCATTACTAGATATCCAACATAATTATGATGAGGTGAAGCCTTTGCAGGCTTGGAAGGATCAAATGAATGACATCATGTCAACCCAAACAAATGAAATATGCAAGAACATTGATATTGGTATGTTGAATGATACACTTGAGAAACTATACTTTGTTATTACTTTCTTAGAAGATTTTCATAAGGAATCTACTTCAGTGATGGTGAAATATGCACCATATAGAGAAAAGATAGATGAGGTTATAGATTTCAAGTGGCCATCTAAAGTAGAATTTGAATTATGGAAGAATGTCTTCACTAATGATTTTGGGATATGAGCACCAAGGTGGAGTGTATGACTTGGTCGAGTATAGTACAGGTCTGGCCTCAGAAGTTACAATTGAATACATAAATACTTCTCCCATCTTGAAGTAAAAATTTCTAGTGTGGATTACTATTGATGTGGATAAAGTGTTGCAACGGTTAAAGATGCTTTTCCCTTTAACAGGTTGAATTTTGGAAGGCGGGTTTCCTTCTCCATGGAAATTGAAAATAATTTTTTTCTTATATGCATTTCCTTTAATTATACATTGCAAATATAACTGTAGAAGGGAATGTGTAAAATATCGGTCCAATCAAGTGTGGACATGTGTACATTCCAACCTAAATCTTGTTTTTCTCCCTTATTCTATAAAAGGGAATTCAGGGCCAATGTATCGAGTCTTTTGTTCAATCCAAGATTTGAGAGTGCAGAATTGTAATACAAAGAGTGTAAACATTAAGTCCATGTTTTAAAGTTTAGAGTCAGATAGGAGATTTTTTTCAATTATGGCGTTCTTAAGCATGTTTGTGTTGAATATGACAATCTTTTGAGTCTATTTTCTCTCCAATTGTGATACCTAACATGAATTATTATTGAAATATTGGTCAAAGACTGGTTTCATTGATTTTCATTGTTCTTTACTGTGAATTATACTATAATTGTTGCTTTGGTTCAAAGGATCAGTTAAATGCTTTGGTTTTTATGTATGTTCATGCAGGTTGGCAATTCGATTCATAAGTAGTAATAAATTTCTGGTATAAATACATGAATTGTAATGCAATTCATATAGCTCTTAATTATTTAGGATTGAATTTGCCTTATAGTTCAATTCTTTCTCATTTGACTCCATGCTTTAGGATATGGCATTGATATTGAAGTAGTGGTAGTATTTCTCACATCTTTGGCATTTGATTTTAGAACATTTATTCAAAATAATCTTCATATCAACTTACTTTTGTTATACTTGAAGTTCTCTACTGATAGGAGTTGGATCTTGGAGGAATTGCCAATTTCTTGAAGGATTTCATGTAGTCAGTACTGTTGGGGAAATCATATGTTGCTATGCAGTGTGTATTTGAAATTGTTTAGTTATTTGTAAGAAACACATTGTGGGATCAACCTCCTAGGTCTTGTAGAGCCTGAAGTGTAGGAGAGTAAGCATTATTTCTTCTTCTCGTTGAGTTGGCTAGTCATTTCCTAGGATTTCATAATTGAACATGGTAAATTAATAGAAGCTTTGGGGAATCCACTTGGGTTTTAATAAACACCAACAAAATTGAAATTACTATTTTCGACAATCCTGATCCCTTTCGGTATTGCACAAACCTAAAAGGAACTGTTGAGCACCAAGTGCCCATAAATCAAGAGGCCTCATCTTCAACTTCATCACACTACATTGATCCATCCACTCTCATCAAATCATCCACTCCATTCACCCCACCATCCACACCCAAAATCTAGATTCAAGAAAAAGGATGTGGAGAGTATAACATGGAGATCTTATTTTGCATTAAAAAGTTACTCAAATTACCAAAGTCTTATGGAAAGCCACATCTTTTCCATCCTAAGTTTATCATCCACAATCATCCTACCATTTTCACTAAATGGGGGGAATCACCTGAAGAATCTCTAGATGATCACATTTACACATGGCTGTATAAAGAGGAAGAGGAGACATAATATAAACAAAATAAAATCATTTATTTAAAATTATCCATTTTCTACAACTTTCTTTCTAATTTTAAATAAAATCATCCACTTTCTAATTTTCCTTCACAATTAAATAATTTTAATTATTTAATTGTCTTATTGATTTTCCTTCTAAAATTAAATAAAAGCATTTTATTTAAATTGACAATTTCCCTCTTTTCAAGTAAATAATTAAATTATTATTATTTACTGTCACATGAATTCACCATTTTGGAATTAATTTCAAAATAGCATTTCTCTCCACAAATTAAGTTATTTCTAAAATAACTTGATTTTCTAACTCATCCTTTTCCACTTACTAATTTTTATCTCACTGTCACAACTATTCTCTTCCCTTGATTTAATTTCTTAAATTAAATCCCATCCACTCAATTTGAATTTCATTCTAGAGTTTCCCTAACCCTAATTAAGAGGTTGTTTTTGAAAATTTAAATAGCATTTACAGGGCGTTGTACCCTACACAACGAGCCACAAGGGCCAAAAAAGGACAAGACTAAACCGCTAACATAAACAGGAAAAAAACACAGAGACAACCCAAAGGCAATGCAACAACAGCCGAGAAATAGCCAATAGATAGGCACCGAGAGAAACTAACTGGCATCGTCCTAGTTTTTAATCAGGAGGTCCACCGCCTCATCTCCCACCCACTCTTTGTTTTCCTGGCTATTGTTCCCCTCCAGTTCAACTTTTATAGCATTAGACAGAGTGCTCGTACCAAAGTGACCCAATTTCATGGTGAAGCGGGTTAACCCCCAAATTTTTTTGTCAAGAGTGTCCAATCTCTTTGCCACCTCGCATGAATCCACCCCAACATCCATAGCACCCTGAACCTCACCAGGCTCATCCACCAGCGGCTACGGAGAGTGCGAACCGGATTGTTATTTTTAATATTGACCATAGATTCTAGGGCACTTATCAATCTTTAATCTCATCCATCCATACACAATTGCATTTTCTATAAAATGCCAATTTTGTCTTCATTTTGACATCTCTTAATATCTCTTAATTTAATCTTGAATATCTTGAATAATCTTTGAATCTCTCTGAGCTTTAAGATTGTCTTTTTTTTTTATCATTTAGCTACTTTCAATAATTTCATATAGGATTTAGTTTCTTTTTCATAGGAATGTAGTAAATCCTTCAAAACATTGCTTAGGTCTAGTCCATAGTATAGATTTTCTCATCAAAATTTGAGGGCACACTTCACATTTCAGCAAGCTAGAAGGTACAATGAAAGTCAGCCATGGAAGATGAAGGACTGGGTGAGCTCATTTCATTTTTGTTCTTTATTTATGTCCTATGCATTTCATTGTTTATTGTGGGTTTTATATAGTATGCATGTGTGTTTTCTAACCATTTAATCTTGCAGAAAAATCCATAGATACATTGGTGAACCCGACATTTTTTAACACATTTTTTGCAGGTTGTTGTACAGATTTTTGTCAAAAAAATTTTGCAAGTACAAGTGTACGGAACAATGCACTTGATAGTTCTTGTGATGCAAATTCTCTATTGCGCCACATCTTCTTGCGTGAGTGATGCAACCGCTCTGTTATGATGCATTTGATTGCCCGAGCGATGCAACTGATATCCCGAGCCACATTTGTCAGAATCCAAACCGCAAAAGACATATCAAGCCGCATTTTCTAGATATAATGACACATCTGCAGCATTGAGCTGCATTTACATTGTTGCGAAGCAAATGACTGGTAACAAACTTTTTCCATTTTGTCTTTTTTCAGTGTCCTATTTTATGCTTCTAGATTAGAGATTTTTTTTGGGATACTAATCTTTCTATGATAGCGTGTGTCAAGCTGGAGTCTAACTCAATTTATTTGGTTGTTTTATTCAATTTAATACCAAAAAAATTCATTTCACTCCTGGGTGAAATGAACAATCACACTTTTGCATTTGTTTAAAAGAACAATCACGCTTTTCATGGGTTTAAAATGAAATGTTAGTTAACTCACACTACAAATGGTTAAAATGAACCCTTTTGCTTGATAACACTATAAACAATTAAAATGAATGCATTTTTTTTGTGTTTTGTGATTTAGTTAATTGTCACATCTTCATACTTTCAATTTGGGTTTAAAAAGAACAACAATGTGAGTGTGATTCAAACATATTGGTGTGCTCTCTCTTTGTTTTTGAAAAAAATTGATTGAACTACGAATATGTTTGCTCACTTTTGTTAACTTTAGAAACCGAGCCTACTTTGGTGGGAAAAAGTACTCACCCCAAAGCGACTCAAATTGGCAATGAATCTCTTTAGCCGAGCTACTCCCGACCGGTATATAAATGTGAATCCTAAGGGAAAGCCCAGGATTACGAGTGCAGATATGTCATACAGACCAAGTAGTACTCCCCAAAACCCTGTTGAGATTAACCTCTTCAGGCTGGATTGCCTCCTTAACGAAGCTTAATCTCGTGCCCCATGTATGGCCACTCAAATGGGTGCCTGAATTAAAACCCTTGTTTTTAGTGTGACCAAAAACCTTCTATTCTTTGGTGCAACAACGGTCATTGCCAAGGCACCCACACCTACACAGCTTTTAGTAGAGATGATTAGCCTACCATGGGAGATTCATGGAAGTTGGAAGCTTGGTTTCCATGAGAAGTGAGTGCACTGTAAGGGGGATCCTGTTGGGCCAAGCTTTTGGATTCATCTGCTAAGAATATGTAGTTGGAGTAAAATCCATGTGGGATCCAAAAGAATATTGTCTTTGCAGCCATAGGGATTTGTAAATGTTTTCTATGTGGTTGTTTTTCACTTTCATACTACATCATGTGTTTTCCAAGTGTATTCAAACAACATGAGCAAATGAACATCAACCTCAAAATTTGAAACAACACTGTCAAACTGAAACAAAATTCCTTGCAATCTGCAAAAAAAATAATTTTTTTTTTATAAAATCCAACTTTGCGAAGCATATGCCATCTTAAACCACAATTACTTAATTTTGAGCCGCAACTGCTTTGTCGAGCCACATTCACAACTTTAAATGCCGCAATTGACTATCATACGCCACATTTTCTAGGTCAAACACCATAATTGATCTTTTGAACTGCATTGACCTTCTCAAACGTCACATTTGTCATTTTTCTCAACACCTGCTAAATCTTGCAACACATATACCATATTACAACGCATTTTCCAATATCTGAGACACATCTGACTACTCTGCAATGCATTTTCCTTCCTATGACGCAATTTCTTATTGGAACAACACATTTGAGACTATGACACATTTTCCTATCAACTGGAAAAATATTTTCTTTGTAATGATTTCTAGCTTAGATTGTGTGAGATTTTTTGCATCAACATTTTGAATCACACTCTGTGATCCATCATCAGGATGAGAGCAGAGCTAAAGGAGAAGAATGGAAAAATATTATTACTGTCTAAAACCCGAGACCAAACATTTGCAAACAGATTTCCTGGCATATTTTTCTAGCAGTCTCTGTCCAAAACCAACACTTGTTCAAGTCATTCCTCTTTGCATTTTTAGCTTGCATTTAGCTTACAACCCACCATCATCTTCATAGAAAAATTCTTAAGTCCTCAAATTTGCACAATTTAGGATAGGCAAACTTTCCTTACTTTGTCAAACCATTGTCTCAAAAAGTAAATTGTCATTGGACCAAATCAAAAAAATCAATCCTTAGTCATTGTCCTCCTATGATCTATTTCCAACTCATAAGTCTAATGTGGAAATCTCACCTTGTCATTTTATCATCTGGTCCTTCAAACTAGTCCTTTGACAATCCAAATCGAGACATTGGCCAAACTTTGAATGGTTAGAAAACCTTTCCTAAAGATCATTTGACATAGGACACTCATTACCACTTGGCATTTGACATTCCTTTTAGTCTTTTTCTTCACTTTACATTGTCACCTTGCATCATACATACTCTTAGTCTTAGTCTCATTCCATCCACCATGATGTCTTCAAGTCACTATGACATGCTTGCTAGTCAAATTTAATGCCAATTTATTAGTAATGGTCAAGCACAACTAGCCATGGACTTCAAAAAACTATACCTCCAATCCAAACACAAATTCACCTCAACCTCTAGTCCTCCATCCATCTATCCATCTTACCAAAAATCCATGAGTCCTAGTACTCTATCCATCTACTATCAAGAGTCCCCTAACACCATCCATAGCACTAAGTCACAACAAACTTCCATTAGTCATACCCACCCTAAATTTGACAAGGGAAACCAACCCTCCATTAATCCATTCCAAGCCTCCACATCATATCTTAGTCCTTCATATTATACTAGTTCTCCACTCATGTAATATCCTAATCCTCCATTCACATCATATCCTAATCCTCCATTCACGTCATATCCTAGTCCTCAATTCATGTCATATCCTAGTCCTCCACCCACGTCATATCCTAATCCTCCATTCACGTCATATCCTAGTCCTTCGTCCACATCATATCCTTGTTATGCATTCATGACCTATCCTATCCCATCATCCCTCAACCAAGTCCAAACCTCTATGTCATATCCTAGTCCATTATACACCAATCCATTCCAAGACACTCCATCCCAACATACATTTTTTCATGAAAACATATCTAGTCATGGTATCCAAAGTCCCATCTTCTTACCTACACTTGAGGATACATGTCAAGAGGCAAGTCCAAAGCACAACATCATAACATCACTTCCATGTCAAGATCAAAGTTGTCCATTCCATGACCCCATCTTTACGTCCATTCAAGAATTCCTCCTAGACAATCATGGCATACCAAAGACACCTATCCTTGGTCAAGAGTCCATCCACAACCATGTCTTTCAAGATGAACCTACCCTTGGTCAAGACCCTATTTCCAATCATGTCATTCAAAATGAACCCATCTTTGATCAAGACACTATCTTTGATCAAGAAGTCCAAAATGATCCACTCCTTCACCTTTATGCCAGTCATGATCAAACACTTGAAGATGACCCAATCCAAAATTTAGATACTAACACTTTCAAAAGTGGGACACTTTCCTCCATGGGACACATAGATGATCTACCACTAGAACAAGAGTCTCCTAGCATGGACATATTTGCAAATGATCAAGATATAGCTGAATTTAGTGGGCTCTATGAAAATGAACATGAGGAAGGTTTCAACATCAACTTCGAAGCACCAACAAAATCATCAAAATCTGATATATCAAAAAATTAGACCAAAGATGACAATCAGAAATCTATCCAACATGTCAGTAAATCTACAACATCCTATCAATTAGGATCATCTATCTTTATAAGAGCAGGATTTCTTACAAATGAGAAGATTTTGAGCATTAATTTCCACAATAAGGATGGGTTGGCATCTTGCTTCCAAAATAACAAGTACCCCATCGCAAACAAAATTTGTCAGAACATGCATTATCAAGGAAAAGGACTAGGCCTACATGAGAAAGGAATTATAGAACATGTACAAGTTCAGATATATTATAGACATCAAGTTCTTGTCTATTTATTAGTCAGAAAATCTAACGATGTTAGTGGTCCCTCCTCGATATCGGGGGAAAATTTATCAAGTACAAACATCAAAATGGGTGTCATGAGTAGTCCTTGTCATAAGATTGTTGCCAACACCCCTTCCCTCCACACCCCAAACCATCATTCCATCATGAATAAACCTTCCATATGGAACAAAGAAATTTTTTACAAATCCAAAATTCAAAATCACATGTCAAACGCTAGGGAATCAATCAAAAATACAAGTGGACAAATGAAGCTAAAATGGATCCCAAAACAAAATGGGTCAAGTCAAGAAAATAATGAATCAGGCAAAGAAAATATGCCAAATCCAAAAGTCAATCAAAATGTGGAGCCACAACACAAGAGGACTCCCACATATAATACATGTCCACCCCCTCCAAAATGGCCATCAAGAAAGACATATAAAAGTGTTGGTTCCAAACACTATCCTAACCCGACACCTAAAGTTTGGAGAATAAAAACCAATACATCTAAACATCCAACCAACCCATCCACGTCCACCATCATTCATCATAATCCTACATCCTCCTTAATGTCCAAAATCCCATGTCACAAATCCATTGCATCTTGGCAACAACTCTCTATCATAAGGACTCTCATGGCACTCTATCGTGATATGCGTATTTTGATATGGACAACTCTAGTATCAACAAGGATCACAATGACCTCGATCAGTTGTATGCAAGTGATATCATCCTGACAAGGCAACTACTTCAGAAAGGTCATTATTGGCATGTTATGGCACCGATCTCTACATCGACACTATCAAAGGATTCAACACAGTCAGTGGTCATCTAAAGCATCAAGGCTATCTGACAAAACTCAAAAATACAAAAAAATTGAAAAATAAAAAAAAATGTCACCTTCATGAAAACCTAGCAAGCAGGCATCTTGGTGACACCAAAGAAATCAAAAAGTCAACAAAAATAGTAAAGAGATTTTTTTTTCGTCCAATAGTGAAAACCATTCTTATAGTGCTTTGGATAAGTACCATGATGAAAACCTGGCAAACAAGCATCATGTGTGAAATAAATCATCTATTTGGACAATTACACTTGGGGGCAAGTCTTCTCATCTCCCATGTTGTTCACATGACATTTTTGACATTTTCGTCTATCCATCTAAACCTTATCACTTTTCGTCCATTTTCCCACCAACTTTGATCTTGATAAGGACTAAAATACAAAAATAGGTCATGCTTTGGGAAAAATCTAGACATATCTATCTTTTGGTCATACCTTATTCATTGAATATCATGTCATTACCTTCATAGCCTCTTTTTCACTATGCGACATCATCCTTGGAGACCATATGATAAATATCCTAGTCAAATCCATCCATGTCTCCTATCTTTTATCAAACTCATCCATCTCTTCTGCCTTTTACCTATCACCTATCTTGGTTTCCCTTGTCAATGGTCCTACAATCCTCCGTCATCCCATCTACTCCTAATCAAGTCATTCCAAATGCAACAATATGGAAAACCTGGTGCATCATCCAAAAAATTCCTTGGCTTTGTCCCTGCCCCTACTACAGACTTTTATCCTCTTATCATATCATTGTCATCTTCACGTTGTTTCAGGATGTGTCCTTCCCACGTCAAACAACATTATCTTTGTCATCGTCACCTGTCAATTGGTATTCAAATTGACTAGAAGAAAAATCATGGTTATCCTTGGATTCATGTGCATTGGCATCATTCACATGCATTTTGTCACAATTTTCGCAAAACATCAAAAAGTCATAAAAATAAAAAAAGTCCTAAAAAAATCATAAAAATTAGAAAAAGTCTTGAAAAAAGACCTAAAAATTGAAAAAGGTCCTGAAGAAAACACAAAAACATCCAAATCAATGTCAAAATCCCAAAATAGATTCAAAGTTAGTCATATATTGTCAAGTTTGTCGAGTCAGTCAGTCTTTATCATTTGTTGAACTACGTTGTCTCTACACATTTTCTATGTAGGCAAGGGTCATCTTTGAGTCCCCGAGACATTAGGTCATTCTTTTTAGGTTTGTCAAAATAAAAATCATAAGTCAAACATGTTCGCATCGGTCAAATAAAATAGACATAGTCACACTTGACACAAGACAGTCATTTCAAACGTCAACGTCAAAATTGGTCAAAATCAGACAACATAAGCCAATCAATCATACAGTCAAAATCAATCAGCTTGACAAAACATTAGTCAAAATGTCAATCTCATCACCTTTTGGTCCTCTTCAAGATGTGTCCTTCTTGGATTTGGACCTCGTCACAATGTCATTTACCTTTTCAGGATGTGTCTTTCTTGACCTTAGGCACCGTCAAACTGTCAAACTATCAAACAATTAATCTTTGGCAAACAAACATGGGAAATACAATTAAATGGCTGTTAATTTTTGGTTATTTTGTCTTATCTTTTTATTGACTTGTCTTTTGGTAATGTTACTATCTACCTTGAGGATGTCCCATTAAGGATTTAGAGGTGCGATGACGTCTCATGACCTATTCTATTTTTCTTTGACTGTTGTCTGTGGATTGTCTTGATAGAAAGACTGGGGAAAATTGGCCTCTAGTATGAATTAGGACATTCCTTGTCTGTGATTGTTTGTTTTGCAAGTGGATGACCTTGCACACCTTGGTCTATGTCATACCATGGTGTTTGCTTTCCATTTGTGTCATTTTTACCGCCCAACGATGATTCGAGCAACACCTATTAGTACCTTGGCAAATATTGAAGGATTCTAACACTTATTTCTTTTTCCGCACTAACTTGCATTTCCTTCTACACACTAACATCCATGTCTTCCACGCTAATGTTTCTTCTATTCCTTCATTCTCTAGTCTTCTCATCCATTTCAAGAGCACACTTGTGCCCTCTGAAACCAACTATCCTCTCGAGGGGGCATACCGCAACCCTCCTCGTCATTCTTCCTCATCCTATTTTGCACTAGGGCATATTATTTTTTTACTTATTTTCTTTGCCACAATGCGAGAAATTGCATTATGACAAGCAGGGGCAAATGTAGACACATAAAAATGGCCTAGACCCGCAAACCACATTTTTCTATATCATGCTTCATCTCAACATAATTAAAATATATAATTATGTCCTATAGTCCACTGTCAACTATTTATTAAATAATTCTTAATTATTTAATTAATTCAGGCCTTTTATTCCTCCTCACTATTTAAATAAATAAATAAATTAAATTTTATTATTTAAATACGTCATTAATTTTTTATGACACTATAATTAAATAAATTCCTAAATTTATTTAATTATCCCTTGTCCATTATTTCCTCTTGATTATTTAAATAAATAAACTTTATTATTTATTTAATATGCCATTAATTATTTATGTCTTCTCATAATTAAATAATTTTTTATTATTTATTTAATTATTATCCTCTCTAGCTTTCTTTGTAATTTTAAATAAAATCATTTATTTAAAATTATCCATTTTCTACAACTTTCTTTCTAATTTTAAATAAAATCATCCACTTTCTAATTTTCCTCCATAATTAAATAATTTTAATTATTTAATTATCTTATTGATTTTCCTTCTAAAATTAAATAAAAGCATTTTATTTAAATTGGTAATTTCCCTCTTTTCGAGTAAATAATTAAATTATTATTATTTACTGTCACATGAAATCACCATTTTGGAATTAATTTAAAATATTAATTTTAAAATAGCATTTCTCTCCACAAATAAAGTTATTTCTAAAATAACTTGATTTTCTAACTCATCATTTTCCACTTACTATTTTTTCTCATTGTCACAACTATTCTCTTCCCTTGATTTAATTTCTTCAATTAAATCTCATCCGCTCAATTTGAATTTCATCCTAGAGTTGCTCTAACCCTAATTAAGAGGTTGTTATTTTGAATCTTGACCATAGATTCTAGGGCACTTATCAATCTTTAATCTCATCCATCCATACAAAATTGTATTTTCTATAAAATGCCAATTTTGTCTTCATTTCGACATCTGTTAATATCTCTTAATTTAATCTTGAATATCTTGGATAATCTCTGAATCTCTTTGAGTTTTAAGATTGTCTTTTTTTTTTTAATCATTTAGCTACTTTCAATAATTGCATATAGGGTTTACTTTCTTTTGCATAGGCATTTAGGAAATCCTTCAACACTTTTCTTAGGTCTAGTCCATAGTATAGAGTTGCTCATCAAAATCTGAGGGCACACTTCACATTTCAACAAGCTAGAAGGTATAATGGAAGTCAGCCATGAAAGATGAAGGACTAGGTGAGCTCGTTTCATTTCTGTTCTTTATTTATTTCCTCTGCATTTCATTGTTTACTATGGGTTTTATATAATATGCATGTGTGTTTTCTAACCATTTAAACTTGCAAAAAAATCCATAGATACAACTAACAATTGAGCGATATCCAAAATGTTTCCTTTTAATGAAGAAACAAGGATATGATAAACACAACGGTCGTGGTCTACAAAAAAATGGGATATCAAAACCTTTATTACCACCTAAATTACCAAAATATGTTGGGTTAGGGTATGTTCCACTAGAACCAAGTCCTCCAAGTACTAAGTTGACCTTGACTAAGGTCGCTGATACTTCAGAAGAGATCGAGACATCCGAGGAATCCTACAATTTTGATGCCGATTCCAATGAGTATGAATTTGGGATTCTTTATCCTCCACTACTAACCTTGACCTTGATGAAATGTTTAGATAACTTAGTGAGCCTACCCTTGAACATAGATTCACTCAAATTCTTATGATTGGTTCCCCAGAAAACCTGTCAAAACCCCACCAAAAGATCTCTTTGCAAATGGAAGCTTGGATTGAAAAATTCTGGGAACCTGATAAATCTACTTCCATATTTACCTTATCGGCCTATACCATGACCTTAGATAATACTAACGATCTATTTCCCCTCATTTACCCACAATTAATAGATTGGGATTGACAAGAACACTGATTTTAGATACATTCGAGAATAGTGAAGCAATTGCTAAGTTCATGGGACTTCGCGAAGGAATACTGAGTGGGGATCATAAGGTTGGATTTTTCATAGAACTAAATTATGCAACATACTTTGGTGAGGCTTTCCTCTCCTCTAGTCACAAAAGTGAAAATGAAAAAAGTCAAAATAAAAATAAAAATACTATGTCTTTAGGTGACAACCGAAAGGTGCCTACTGATCATGAAAAGGTAAAAATAAAGGACGTATCTGAAGGTGAAAACCTCTCTGAGGTGACTGAGGATGGAGAATTGGATAGTCTCCTTATAGACAGGGAGATATCACCATTTTATAGAGGAAACATAAGAAGTGAACATTGGGACACACGACAACTCTAGAATCATACAACTTGCAACATCTCTGACCATTGAGGAAAAGCCTGGGTTTACAACATTCTTTTCAGAAAGACAAGTTAATTTTGCATGGTCATATGTTGATATGCCCAGATTAGACCTTGAGCTTGTTCTACATCACTTACTACTATTACCAAATACCAAACCATATAAAAAAAAAGCTAAGGAAAATGCATCCAAAAATTACACTCTTGGTCAAGGTTGAGCTAAATAAACTCGTGGATGTTGAATTCATACACTCTATTGATTATATATCAACTTCATTTTCAAGGATATCTCCTACCTCACCTGGGGTAGAAGTGTAATAAGGTTGATCTACCTGATCTTCATCCTGAGGGAGAGGTGCCTCCTCATCAAGAGATTCTCGTCGTGGTTTGAAGTTTTGTCCATTGAAAATGGACATAGCACTAGGTGTCATAGCCTCTAAAGACTATTTATCTCTTCCCTAGAAACCCCACCTATCTTCTTCTCTAGATATGTTATATTTGGTGTCAAGAATTTTCTCACCAAAAAACTTCCATGATCCACATTAGAGACAATGATTTTTGATGAATCCTCACTGATACCAACACTATTTACTTCAACATTTAAAGTAGGAGATGAAAGAGCAAAGGATATAACTGAATTACCTCGTGTGTTGTCTTTCTTCAGCCACTGAGACTACTTATCTTTTCTAGGTTCAAGTTCTACTAGTGGCTCTAGGTTTTTCTTCGAATAGCTCCTAGTCTTCTTCATGGTTCTTGGTGTATGAGGATCCTTCTTTACATGTTGCATTTGAGAATTTATATAAATACCACTGTTTGAGATATAAGAGTCACCACCCAAGATGTTGGGAACTATGAAGTGGTTGCACTTCACTTTTGCACTTGTGACTTTTGACAAGATCCTGAACATTACCCGACACACTGATAAAGAATAGACTAGGACGAGACTCATGTACTAGACATGACAAACATAACCAAAATTTCAACTAATTATTCTTCCATAATGAAGAATACCATAATATTTGACTCTGATTGTACCAGATTTGCACTGGAGACTTTGAATTTGATAGGTCCCCGACAAAGTCACCAATCTATTGGTGTTTTCTAAAATCCAAGCGGATTTCCCAAAGATTCTATGAATTCTCCATGTTCAATAATGAAAGCGTAGGAAACAATTGGCCAACTTAAAGAGAAGAAGCAATAATGCTTACTGTTATGCCTTGCATAACCACCCCATCTTTTTCCTTGGTCAAAATAGGTCCCCCTTTTGAGTTTTTTGTCTTTGGTTGTTTTTCAACAAAGTTTGGAGTTATTCTTTCTTTCAACAATTTGTTTTTCTTTTTTGTTGTTCTGTCGGAATCGGAACCGGAATGAAATCAGTCTTGAAACTTGTTTTAAGGATTCCATTCTGATCCTAGTCCCATTTTGTCTTTTTGTTAAGTCTTTTAGGTTTGTGGGAGTCGGAGATGGAGCCAGAGTGGATATTAACTCCGAGATTTATATATAGTTCCGAACTTGTTTCCATTCCATCTCTACCTCCGCCTTTTGGTTTGTTCGTTTGGACTTAAGATCGGTGATGGGTTTTTCTTGTTTCGGTCTTGGTGTTTTTATTTTGCTTCTTTCGTTCCTTTTCTTCTTTGTTGGCAGAACAAGAACCTAAACCAGAACCAAACCTGAAACTTAGACAAAGTTTCTAAATCAACTTCCATTCTATTTCCAGTCCCGCTGTTTTCGTTTTATTGTTTGGCTTTTCTGCAGTTGAACAACGGCCTTGTGCCAGTTCCCTCCGTGGTTCCAACTCCAATCTGCTTTATTAATTGCATTAATTACGGATGCTTCACACGTATGAAATTCAAATTTTTAACCTTAACTAAGGTTAAATCATTGGTTATTATCATTTTTTAAAGATTAAAATCAAACCAGAGCTACGGGGGAGCATTTGGAAGCAAGATGCAATCAGAGGTGAGGATTTTTTCTTGCGGATTCTCATCAGGAGATGACCTATTGTTGCATTTCGAGGTATGGTTGTTGTTCTTTGTTTCCTTTTCACCATGTTTTGTTCGATCGCTTGTTTTTCATGGGTTTGTGGCTCTTGGTTTTCTTTTGAACCCCTGTTGTTTGTTTTGCCCGTCTTCTCTTTTGTGCTAGTTCATTTTTCTTGTTTTTTGTTTTGTCTTTTATGCTTTTTATCTTTAGTGTTTTCTTCATTTGTTTGTTTTTACCACGGTCATTTTCACATTTTAGTCATGACCGTAGCTTGATGCCCTAGGTTTTTAAAGATATGAATCATTTGCGGCATTATGTTTATAGCATTCTTTGATCTATGGTTTTACTTGATCATTCTTCTACGTATCGATTTGATTAGTTTGGGTTGAAGGATTTTATAAGCTAGGGTTTTTGCGCCTCTCTATTTAAATCAAAAAATGATGCCCTAGTTACTATATTTGCCTCTTGGTAATATGAGGATGGTTTTGGGCTGTCAGTTTTAAGCCCCTATGTTTTTATCAGGTTAAGTTATTTTTTTAGGTTATGACATCATTCGTTATTTTATTAAAATTCCTAAAATGATGTCATGGTTGTTTAAATCGGGGTTAGAGCTGAGATTGATTTGATTCTCAGAACATGGTTTGTAATGAGTGATTGAACTCGTCTCTGGTCCCACTCCTAATGAGTGGTATTTTGTCAAAGGGTTGTTCAAAATAGTCAGACCAGAGGTAGACTGGGATATAAGTTTGAGATGTTTCTATGTTACCAAATCAGTGTTCATTCCAATCCCGGTTTTGGTTTCCATGCTGACTCCGACTCTGATCCCGCCATATGGTTTATTGCAAGCTGAATGCCTATTTTGGTCCCGACCCCAACAGTGTTTTTAAAGGAGAATTTTTAGGATTTCTTTTGCCTGGTTCCGCTTCCGGTATGTATGGAAGGGTAAGATCTCTAATCATGTTTTTGTTATACTTCTTATAGATCTAATCTGGGGTTTTTATTATAGGGAACTAAAAGATGTCAGGAGCATCAGGAGAGGCTTCTCAAAGGAGTCAGCCTGTAGAAAATTCAAAGGCAACAACAAAGCCTGAAAAGGTTAAACCTGAACAACTCCCTTATACCTTGAGGTATAATCATTGCAGTCCTGTTGTTACTGCTAGCAAGGTGGAGTCTGATTGGGCTAATATAACTGATACAAATCTAGGTCCATTCAATTATGAGGAGTTGTATTCTAAGACATTTTCTCAGGAGGTGACATGGAGAACTCAAAGGACAGTTGAGTCTGGCTTGGCTCATATTACTGTTTTCCCTTTATCAATCCAATGTCCTGAACTGATAATAATAGCAATTGGAGCTTATAATCTGGCTACTAGACAATGTGTGGATTCACAAGGCAACGTTATCATAGATTTGACTCCCCAAATGTTTCAATTTATGTTCAGTGTTCCTAGTCCAAAGAATCTTGGACAACTTAATGAGGCAGAGGCTTTAGAGATATATAGAAATCATAAGGAGACCAACAAGGCTCATTTAAATAATAAATGGTTAAGAACTGAGAAGAAGTCTCTAACAAAGATCTTAGATTAGCCAAAAAGGGTAGAATTCTACAAAGAAGTTGGGAATATTATAATGATTTTATCTAGAGTCTTCCAAAAGAGATATGCTTTTCATTTTAAGGAATGGATGTGTCCATTCATTCAAACAATCTTGGATGGAAGGCAACAATTTGATTGGCCTATGATTGTGTCAGAAATCATACATAATCAGATGATGAGAGTGAGGGAAACTAAGAGATTATTTATGACCTCTTATGTCATTTATGTAGCACCAAGGAGAGGCATCTTTCCAGGGTTAAACAGAGTGGGAGTGTTAGGAGAAGCTGATGGGTAAAAGAAAGTATGGAACTATTATGACCAACTATCCTTGTAGATCTTTGAATTGCATTATAGAAGAGTTAATGATGCATTTTTGTATGTAGTTACTAACCAACTTAATGGAGATGCAGGATATCGATTGAGCCAAGAGGCTATGGTGTTCATTACAAAGGGGGGTTATTGGTTTATTCAATATCCCAAATTCACTTATTTCAGGTTGGCTGGGTTTAAGGGTCATCCTCACTTGCTCCCTAGATGCTGCAACAACAAAATTGTCTTAATGGAGTTTGTTTACCAAGATTTGGGGATCAATGCAAAGTTTGGAATAAAGCATAAAATAGGTTGTCACAATTTCCCCATGCGATTGGGTGAATACAACTACCCACACCTTGTGGGAGGTAAGGTTGTTTGTAATGAGTTAATGCATTTGAAATTGGGCCTATATACTACCAAAAAGCATTTTGATCCAAAGAAAAAGATGAATGCCTTGCTTGCTTCAGTCTTTGATAAACATTTCAACCTACTGGAGGACTTCTGGAGTGATCTTCAGGATGAATATGATTTGAGGAGGAGAAACTATGAAAGATTGTCTATTTCATTCATGGTAGAATGTGGGGTTAAAGTGGACATTCCTGAAATGCTATCTGATGATGGGGTAGTTTTGGATCCCTCATATGAGGTGCAGAATGTAGGTACTAAGAGTTTGGATCCTGTAGATCAGGATGTGGAGGAAACAATTGATATTAAAAAAATAGCAAGACTAGTGTTGGATAGGAGTATCCACTGGGTTGTACTTAGAACTAAAAATCCAGGGGGTCAAACTTCCAAGAAAGGGAAAGGGTACAAGAGAACAAAGAGGAAAATGCCTCCAAAAGAACCCTTGGAATTCTTCCCTCTTGACATAGAGAAATTTGAGCTTGAAGCTCCGGCCCAAGAGTTTCTTGAGGTACATGAAGAAGAAGTTACAACAGGACCGGTTCCCTCAACTTCAGTTGTAGGTGAGTTACCATCTCAAATCCCTTCTATAGAGCAACACAATGGAGGAATGCCTAAGGGGACTCTTCATGAAGAAGCTGAGGCTTTAAAGGGAAATGAAGTAGAGATGGAAATACATGATATAGAAATAGATTCTGACAACACTTTTTTAGATAAGGAGACTTTAGAGGAGATGCCCCTTGATGAACCTAAACATTTTTTGATAGAAGATCAATGGGCATTTTTTGAAGAAGCTAAGAAGGCCTCAGATGCACAGGCACAGACTGAAGCCGTGGAAAAGAAAAAAGAAATAGATACAAAGGCACAAGCTGATGTAGTACTCCAACAACAACAGTTGGAGGCCAAGCAAAAGGTTAATGAATTGATCAAACAACAACAACAAAGGGAGCATGAGCTCAAAACAAAAGTGGAAATTGACAGATTGGAAATGATACAAAAGATACATGAGCTGGAAGAAGAAAAGGCCAAACATAGAAGAGAAAGAGAGGCCCTTGAGGCCAAGTTTAAAATCATTGAAGAGGCCTATAAGAAAAGAGAAGAAGAAGAATGCCTGCAGAGAAGGAAGGATGTTGGGGAAATGGTTAAGCAACAACAAAAGGAGAAGGAAGCATGGGATAAGCTCAAAAAATTGGAAAGTGAAAGAGACAAACTGCTTAAAGAGAAGAAGTTGGAAGAAGAACGATTGAAAAAGGAGCAAGAAGATAAAAAGTTACAGGAGTAGAAAGATAAGGAAGAGGCTGAGAAGATTGCACAAGTGTGGAAAAGGAACAACAAAATGTACAGGAGGTTGATTCTCAACCTAAGGTTAATTTATTACAACCATTATCTTCTACATTAATGACTACCATTCCTAGTGCTCCTACTTGGTTGAAGCTTGATCTTGAAAAGAACAAAATAGCTCCCCCATAGCCTCTTAATTGGGAAGATATGATGAAGGAGATAGAAAAGGAGAGACCCAAGAAAAATGCTAGAATCCTTCATTCCACAAGACTCATCGAGGTAGGGGATATTATTCCAGGATGTGCAATACCAGTAGTGGATAAAGATATGGGAGACATGCAGGTCACTGATTATCAATTGGGCACTGAGAATTTGGGGAAGCCTACAAGGAATCAGCAGATGAATCTAATTGATGTTGTAGCTTCATCCACCAAGTCTAGGATGATGAAAGACAAACAAAGAAAGGATGAGCTCAAGGCTCAATTGGACCAGTTGCATACCTTCTTGAGGGATGTTTCCACTCCTAGGTCACAACAAGTTGCTACCTTAGAAACACCAGTTTTTCTCAACAAAAGGGAGGTTGATGATCTGGTGCAAATGAAGAATAAGGCTGGGATGATGGATAGGCGGACATATAAACTTAACCAGGAAGTAGGTGAGGTGTTAGTAAGCAGTTTTGAGATCCATAAGATAGCATTAGAATTAATAGAAGAAATGAGTCACTATACTGAAATGTTGGAAAAGAAGGAGTAAGAATATAGGGGATATGTCCAAAAAATAAAGGATATAAATAAATTTCCAAGGTCAACTCTCCTTGAGCAGTCCATCCTTGAGAAAGACAATGCAAATTTCTTGGAAAAAGCCTCTAACATAATCCGGTTTAGATCTGATTTTATATACAAGCATAGGAATGAAATCCAAGATGCTAGTAAGGATTTGAATGAGAAACTTGATGAACTAGAATCTATTATAGCCATTGTAGTTAAGGTAGATATACCGGTTAAGGAGGGCATGCCTTTGCAACAATTAAAAGAGAAATGGGACAATAGGTTCCAAGAGGTTATGCAGAAAGAGGATGATGGAGAGGATCTATTGTTAGATAGATTGATGGATGTTAAGGAAGAAGTGAAAGTTGTGAGAAAGGATTTGACTAAATTAAAAGACATGAAGGGGTTTGCCTCTATAGAATAAAAAATAATCAAATTTGAGGATAGCTGGACGAATGGACCGTATGTAGATATTCTTCAGCAAGTCTTCTGCTTATGATGAATACCTTCTAGAGTAGGCTACACATGAATGAGTAGGCAGTCTATTTTTGGCACATGAATTTGCCCCCCCTTCTTTCTCTCCTATTTCATAGGGAAATCAACGTTGGAACTGGAGATCAACCAGTCTAGGTTTTTAAGGAGGTTCCAATTCCTTGATTAGTGGATCTCAATTTTGATTGAGAGGAATTTGTGCTTAGCACGCCTATATGTATTTTGAACTCAATTTTGTAAAGGTCGGCTGATGAAAGTGGAATTAGCCACCTGATAGTAGCAGATAGGAATTTCATAGCTTTAAAAGGATACTTTGTTTTTTAAGTTACAGTTGAATTTAAATATAATTTTATACAGTGTTATGTTGAAAATGAGTTTATTGGATGAGGTTAATGAATCATAATCTGTCTGTATGCCAGTGAGTTGGCTGAAGAATAAATGTTTCTTATTTGATGAGAATCAATAGGAGGAACCAAATTTCAAAGATTATTTCATTAAATTGTCTATAGATGGAATTGTTACATGTTTGTTGATCTATGTTATTAGCAACGAATGAAGATTTTTGTTCCTTTTATATCTTAAAAGTATTGTGATGGTTAAACTAAGCACTGTAAATGTATGCAATAGTATGGATTGTTTTGTAAATTGCATCATGTTATGGTTTTCTTGATCTGTTAAAAGAGCATTTGTTGTTGGAAACATATTTCTTGTTGTTGGAAACATATATCTGGATGTTAGAGAATTTTATTCATGTTCTACTAATTTATGCCTTGACCTATCTTTTTCTATTTATTTAAACCCCCTTTCAATAAGTATAGATTGATGAATCTGTTGTTGCTTGCATTACTTATCACCAACAAAGGCCCCTTGAATATTACAGTTGCATGGACCAATTGAGTGACATCAAACAGTTGAGAACCAACTACCAGGACCTTGGGAGTTAGGATACTATATGTTATCTTTCTTTTTGAAGAGAAATGGAGTAGAAATATTTTGTTTAACGTTGTTTGTGTCATCTTCACCATCAATAGATATGGCGCTAGAAGGAGGGACTAAAGGAACAAGGTGGCTCGGATTGGGTCATTCTCACCGAAAAATTATGGGAGGATTCTCAGATCCTATAGTGACCCCGAACCATTAATAGAAGTTCAAACCCCGATTAGACATAGACCCCACACTCATAGAATTTTGATCCCACCATTGTCACCACCACTTACTCCACCTGGATTTTGGCCAAATCCATCTTTACCGCCTCAACAACTTAATCTACTAGTCCAACTAGTGTCACCACTGGTTCAACCTATATCACCACCAGTTCAACCTGTATCACCACCAGTCCAACCTACTCAACCAATCCCACCACCACCCATGGCTTACTTTGTGAATAACCCCTCTCCACTAGGGACTATTTCTAGGGAAATCCCTGATCTACCAAAGAATCTAGAAAGATTTTTCCCCAAGTACATGCATGGAGAATCAAAAAGTGTTGAGGAACATATACAAGCATTCAAGGATGCCTATACCCGTGCTCAAGTGGCTCACTAGGACATGGTATGTAGATTTTTTCCTTATTGTTTGAGGGACATGGCATACAACTGGTATCTAAATCTGCCCCAGGCGTCTATTCTGTGCTGGGCAGATTTAGAAAATGCCTTCATTAATTAGTTCCGAGTCTACGTAGACCCTGCTATCTGGTATCATGAATTCACTACCATAAGAAAGGAACATCATGAGCCATTGCCTTTATTTAACACTATATTTCAAAGGATGTTCCATAGGTTACAAGACCCTTACTTAGTGGCTGAGAATATTTCCATTCTGGCGTATTTAAGAGCTATTGATCCCTTGATTGGCTTATTCTTATAGAGAACCTATGCTCCCAATGAGATAGACTCCTTGTCAAAATTTTATCATCTAGCCATTAAATTGCAACAATAGATAAGTCTGCAATCAGGAAGTTTAGGAGCAGCTCTCCCTCCCATGGGTTATCAGATGCCTAACCCACCATTGTTCAATATGGTCCTAGGGATGTCTTACTGCCAATATGGACCTGTGTCTAAGTCGCAAGCCTCACCTACCATGCCTTTTTTTTCCAATGGCATGCAAGATTCTTCCCAACAATCTCAAAATCACCAACAACAAGGGGGAGGGTCAACTCATGTTCATTCCCCATCTATAGGGAAAAATGTGCAAAATGAACAAACTGGTCAACTAACCAATGAGGTAGAAACTCTCAAAAAGACTCTATCTCAAATGTCCAATGACATGGCACAACTTAGGCATAACCCCCCTCAGAACCAAAACCAGAATTATCACAATCAGGGAGGTTACAACAACCAAGGTAGTTACTCTAACCAAAATGAAAATCAGAACACCAATAGGAACTTCTAGAACCAAAACTCCTCTAACCAAAATTATCAAAATTAAAACAGAGGATACAATCAGAGGTTCAAAAATAACAATAGGTAGTGGAACACTAGACCCAACAATGGGGGAGTTCCCCATAATTATTAGTCTGGTGAGGATAAACCACACACTGCTAATGTGGTGGACCTCAATTTCATGAATAATTGGTGTAGTCTGCACGATACTGCAACACAATCTGAGGACAATTGCCCAGAGATGGAAAAAATGGTGAAGATTGCGCAAGCTGAATCCCGCCCTCCACAAGGAAATTCCAATCAAGATGGTGGATCAGTAAGTACTGCCATGACTTAATGAGAGCATTGAGAAAAAAAATCAATTTCCCATGCAGAGAGACAATGAACAAGAAGAAGATGTGTATGATGCCCAAGCCTTCCAGTCCAAAGGTGGTCACTTCCTAAGAAATTAGAATAAGGGCCCATTTACTACATCTGCACCCCCAAACAATATAGTCTCACCTAATCAAAATGTAGAAAATAACCCACCACCACCAAAGGGACCTTCTGACTCTCATAATAAAGGTAATCCACCTTCTTTTCCTAAATGTCAAACTAGGAATGATTCAAAATTTGATTTTATTATAGAACTGCAGAGATAAAATACATCATTGTCATTCTTTGACATTATGAAGTGGTGCCTGACCCAATGCGAAGTTGTCTTGAAAGCCATAGACGAGGTAGATCGTTCAAAAGGAAAAGGTAAAGTAGCTCCAGTGAAGGAGACAAATGCGACCATCTATAAAGGTAAGACCAGTACCCCACCTTTCCTTTTGAGTTTAAGGATCTTTGGAAAGAATATGCATAATTGTTTGTTGGACTCTAGAGCATTGGGTAATGTTATGCCCTTTTCAATTTGTAAGAAGCTAGGATTAAGTCCTACCCAAACTAATAAGAAAGTGATTCAATTGGAAAAAATTGAGGTTAATGTGGTAGGAGAACTGAAGAACATGCATGTATAGGTTGGATCGGATCCAAGGATCCAAACTTACATAGACATCCAAGTGGCTGACATCCCAGAAACATATGGTATGCTCCTAAGTCGGGAGCTAATGAAGAGTATTGGGGGGTAGTTGTCTTTGGATTCATCTCACATGTGGCTAGCTTGGAAAGGGATATCAACACATATTAGAATTGAGAGTGAGCCTAGGCTCAAAAACATGATTACAAAATATGATTCTCCTAATGAAGTAGCATACTTCAAGATTGAGATAGGAGTCTAAAATCAAGAGGAAGTCACGACCTTCTCAGTACTCAATCTTGATGATGCACTACCCCTAGAACAAAGTGACTCAATGATCTTGGTCAACCAAAAAGTTCTGATAAGAAAATTGCAACAAGATAGGCTGGTATTAGGAGAAGAGACTGATTTGAGCAGTTTGTTGCTTCCTAATTGGTGTAGGATACATTATTAGAATCATTCTAAATTGACATGTCAACCCTTCCTAGATATCTTAAACCATATAGGATAATCTCAATTGATTTTCCAAGATCAACCTCAAGCACCCACCAATGAATTCCCATTTAAAGCTAAGGACGCTACCATCCTCACTAGAACCAACCTTTCTCAAGGGGAAGATTCTACACCATTAGAGAAGACTCAGGGTCTATGCTCTGGGTTTCAAGAGGAGATTGAGGTGTCTCAGCCTTTCTCCAATACACCTACCCAGGATACTCTACCAATGCCTAAGGCATTGAGAAAAAATGAATTGGATTGCAACTTGATCCAAGAAGTTGTTCAGGAAGTGATTCTTGAGCAAGCTGTAAATATAGGAAAATCCTTAAGTGAGCCTGGCCCCTAGTTATTTTCAACTCCTAATGGCTAGCATAAGTCCAAGCCACCATACATCCCAAGTAAGTCATCCCCTATTATCCCTAAAAGGAAAGAGCTCCCAGCTAAAGACCAATTACGGAGTCTTAAATTTGGTGGCTCCAAATCCAAAGCAGGAAGTGGAGTAGGGATTGAACTAACCAACCCAAAAGGGAAGACTTACTTTGCATCTTACAAGTTGTAGTTTGGCTGCACAAACAATGTGGTTGAATATGAAGCACTCGCTCACAGACTTATGTTTTCTCATAAAAATAAGGTCACTACTCTCAGGGTAATGGGGGATTCTGAAGTAATTGTAAAGCGGGTACGTAGCCAGTATACTTGTCATAAAAAAATATTGGCTGCATACATAAATAGAATTTGGAATTTGATTGAAGACTTTGAGGCTTTGGGGATCACTCTAATCCCTAGAGAAGCTAATCAAATTGCAGATGCCCTTGTCATTACTTCTAGCACCTTGGAACCTATGCAAGATTCTAACCTACAGATATTTTTAGTTGAATTAGTCTCAATCCCAACTGTCCCTGATAATGTCTAGAATTTTTAGGTATTCGATGATGACCAACATATATTGGCGCTTTTGGCAAGTTCAGATGTCTTCAAAGGATAGATAATAGATGAATTAGAAAGAGATTAGGGAGATTCAGATCCTGAGAATGGTGATGAAGAAGGGATATTGTATTTGAAAAGAAATAGTATTCCAAAGGGGATGGTAGCTTTAAAGAGAATATTTGATTCAGACCCACGGGCTCGTCAAAGGGTGCCCAAAGAGAGTGATGGAGGGAAATATTAATCTATTAATCTAACTCACTCGGGTCCTGAAAGGAATGTTCTCATAGGAAAGACTTGTCCTCAAGAAATTAAGGATAAGATAGTTAAATCTTTGGAGAAGAACATTGCAGCCATATCTTGGCATTATGACGACCTAAAGACTTTTGACACTTTGGTGATCACACATACCATAGCTCTTAAGCCAAAAGCCAAGACCTTCTGTCAAAAACAATGCTCAGTCAATGCTTTGATTGAGCCCCTGATTCAAAAGGAGGTGCAAAAGCTCCTATCTGCAAGAATAATCTTCCCAGTCAGACATTCTACATGGGTTACAAATTTAGTTCCTGTGCGCGAGAAAAATGGTGAGATCAGGTTATGTGTTGATTTCGTGAATTTAAATAAGGCCTCCGAGAAGGATAATTACTTACTACCTTCTCTTGATGAGGTACTACAAACAATTAATGGGTCCAAGATGATGTCATTTCTGGATGGCTATTCTGGGTATAATTAGGTCCTTGTCAGTCATGAGGACAGAATGAAAACTGCCTTCACCACTAAATGGGGCACATTTACCTATCAGAGGATGTTGTTTGGTCTTATCAATGCTGGAGCAACCTTTTAGCGTGCAATGGACATAGCATTCAAGGATTTAATAGGTAAGTGTATCATAATTTATGTGGATGATTTAACTATCTTCTCCAAGAATTGGGGAGACCATGTTGTAGATCTGGAAAAGGTCCTCAAAAAGTGTAAAAGCTATGGTGTCTCCCTTAATCCAAAAAAGTGTGTGTTTTGAGTATCCAAAGGGAAAATCCTAGGCCACATCATATCAGAAGAAGGGATATCCATAGATCTTGATAGAGTGGAGGCTATCTTGAAACTGACAAGGCCAGGAAGTAAGAAAGAAATGAGATCCTTCTTCGGAAGGATTAATTTTGTCCGAAAATTTAAATAGGGTTTGCGAAAATTTTCAAGCCCCTTAATGAGATGATGAAGAAAGAGGCAACAATAGAATTGAGCAATGAGTCCAAATTTTCTTTCTCGCAAATTAAACAATCAATATCTAAGGCCCCTGTCTTAACCAACCCAAATTATCTAAAGCCTTTTTATATCTATTCTTTCACATCTGATCATTTGTGTGCAACTGTTTTAAAGCAACAAAGAGGTGAGGGAGAGGAAATACCTATTGCCTTCATGAGCTCTCCATTTAAGAATACAAAAGTTAGGTACCCACCCCTGGAGAAACAAGCCTTCGCACTAGTTCGAGTGGTAAAGAAATTCAAGCATTACATTCTTCGAAGTCAGGTAGTGGCCATAGTTCTTGATTCGGCTATAAAATCTCTCCTGATGCAAAGCGAATTGGGAGAGTGAAGAGGAAAGTGGATGGCTATTCAACAAGAATTTGACTTAGAGATTTATCCAATGAAACTCTTCTGATGGCAGGGTTTATCAAAGGCAATGGTAGATGTGGACAAGAATATCACATGTCAGTGGTACACTGTGTAGTCATTTACTAAGGATCCCTGGTACATAGATTTGATTTTCTTCCTCCTAACCAACAGATGTCTAAAAGGGATGAATGCTACTCAAAGGAGAGCATTGAGGATGAAGAGTGCTAATTATATGCTGAAAGGGGGATCTATCTACAAAAAGAACTTTCAAGGAATTTACTTGCGCTTTTTGGATCAGCAAGAGGCTAAGCATGCCATTTATGAGTTTCATGGAAGACATGGTACAGGACATGGATCTGCGGATGCTTTGTATCATCAAATTATTAGATCAAGCTATTATTGGACTTATGTATTTCAAGATGCACACCAACATGTCAGGACGTGTCACATATTCCAGACCTTTGCACTGAGGGAAAGAAATCCAACAATGCCTTTGCAACCAGTGTATGAGGTAAGACCGTTTGCTCAATGGGCACTGGACTTTGTAGGTGTCATTAACCCAAAATCTTTTGCAGGTCACAAGTTCATTTTGACTTTGTCTAACAATTGTACACACTGGACCGAGGCTCAACCCTGCAAAAATAGCACCACAGAGGTGGTTGTCAAATTTTTAACTGAGAACATCACCACCAAGTTTGGAGTCCCATTTTCCCTGGTATGTGATAATGGCCCTACCTTTTCTTCAGTTGAATTTATTCAATTGGCTCATGAACATAAAATTATTTTGAAATATTCATCTAATTACTACCCTCAGGAGAAATGGAGTAGAAATATTATGTTTAATGTTGTTTGTGTCATCTTCACCATAAACACTTACTCTCCTACACTTTGGGCTCAACAAGACCTGAGAGGGAGATTCCACAATGTGTTTCTTACAAATAACTAAACAATTTCAAATATAAATTGCATAACAACAAATGAGTTCCTCATTAGTATTGAGTAGATGAAATCCTTCAAGAAATTGACAATTCCTTCAAAGATCCAACTCCTATCAGTAGATAACTTCAAGTATAACAAAGGTAGGTTGATATGAAGATTATTTTGAATAAATGTTCTAAAATCAAATGCCAAAGATGTGAGAAATACTACCACTACTTTAGTATCAGTGCCATATCCTAAATCACAAAGTCAAATGAGAAATAATTGAACTATAAGGACAAATTTCATCCTAAACAGTTAAGATCTATATGAATTACATTACAATTCATGTATCTATACCAGAAATCTATTACTACTTATGAATCCAAATGCCAACCTGCATGAACCTACACAATAACCAAAGAATTTAACTGATCCTTTGAACTAGAGCCACAATTATAGTATAATTCACAGTAAAGAGCAATGAAAATCAACCAAACCAATCTTTGACCAATATTTGATTAAAAATTCATACCAGGTATCACAATTGGAGAGAAAATAGAGTCAAAAGATTGTCATATTCGACACAAACATGCTTAACAACCCCATAATTGACAAAATTCTCCTATCTGACTCTAAAATTTAAAACATGGACTCAATGTTTACACTCTCTATATTACAATTCTGCACTCTCAAATATCAGATTCAACAAAAGACCTAGTACATCGGCCTTGAATTCCCTTTTATAGAATAAGGGAGAAAAACAAGCTTCAGGCCAGAATGTACACATGTCAACACTTGATTGGATCGATATTGTACACATTCCCTTCTGCAGTTATATTTGCATTTTACAATTGGAGTGAATGCATATAAGAAAAAATTTATTTTCAATTTCTACAAAGAAGGAAACCTGTTATAGGGAAAAGCATATTTAACTCTTGCAACACTTTATCCACCTCAACAGTAATCCACATCAACAATCCACACTTCAATATGGGAGAAGTATGTATGTATTCAATTGTAACTTTTGAGGCCAGGCCTGTACTATACTCAACCAAGTCATACCCTCCACCCTGGTGCTCATATCCCAAAATCATTAGTGAAGACATTCTTCCATAATTCAAACTCTACTTCAGATGGCCACTTGAAAATGATAACCTCATCTATCTTTTCTCTATATGGTGCATATTTCACCATCACTGAAGTAAATTCCTTATCAAAATCTTCTAAGAAACTAATAACAAAGGATAGTTTCTCAAGTGTATCATTCAACATACCAATATCAACATTCTTGCATATTTCATTTATTTCGGTTGACATGATGTCATTCATTTGGTCTTTCCAATCCTGCAAAGGCTTCACCTCATCATAATTATGTTGGATATCTAGTAATGGTGTTAGGTCTACTTCATCATATTTGGCATTTAATTCTTTTATCTTCATTTCCATAGGAGCAACATATCCCTAAAACTACTGCTCCACAATCTCATTAACAAATTGATAAGTTGGAATAACCCTAGGATACTTATCCTTCTGATGCTTTACTCCTAATACCATGAAATTTAATTGTTCAGCTCTGGGACTCCACTTATCCAACAATGGGGTGGCTAATTATTTATCTCTTGGGAACAACCTAATTGCTTGCAACATTAAAGCATAACTTTCATGGACACTATTTAATTTTCCTTGGAATTTTATATTCAAGTGTCCCAATACAACATCTACAATTATTGTATTTCTTTTCAACATAGATTCCTGGGATTGTTGCAACAATTCCTTATACTCCTCAACCTAGTGGATTAACTTCTCCTTTGAAAGCCCTCCTCTTGAAGTACTTGCCCCTTCAATGATAGTGGGATCCTATCCCATTTTGTATGGCATGATTGCTAAGGGTTGTCCGTGTGAGGGAGGTTGAGGTTCCTCCATTGGTGGAGTAGAAACATTATGGATAGAGCTAGCTTGTCCTTGAGACTTCCATGTCTCCATTTGTTGCTTCAATAATGCTAACTCAATTTCTAATTCTACAATTCTTTGTTGACTCTTATTGTTTTCATCAATAAGATCATTATATTGACACCTCAGAGTATCTTTCTCCTTGGTAAAATATTCAATAGTTTCCCTAGTGAACTTGGAAACATTCACTACCATATCTACTACCTCCAATGATGGGGTATCAACAAATTTTCTCACAACCAGGTGACCACTGAAATCATCTAGCTCTCCAACTATTGGCTTCCTGGACCTAGTAGACAATGACCAAATTGCTAAGGCATCCCATTTTTCACTAAAGGATGGCCCTTGGAGTGCCAATGTAGCTTCTTCTTCAGTTTTAAGAAGTGGCCTATTGGCCCTTCTTATCGTATCAAACACCACAACATCAAGAATATCCCATTCAAAGAGTAACAATACTCCACTCTTTTGCACCAATGCCCTACCTTGCTCTGGTGTCATTTCCTAGAAGGTTTTTCTCATTTCATGCATGACATTGGATTGGATAACCTTTTCTAGAAGTTTCAGATGCAAACTACTTTCTTAAGCTACCTTGTCAGCATACAATAGAGTCTACGCCCTCCAAGCAAAATCTCTAAATGCATTTGTTTTAACAAAAGAGTCATCCCTTATGAATTATCTATAGGCCTCCATCCTTAAGTCATCAGTATTAGTTATTCCTCTTATTTCATCTTTCCCCAACCATAGAGAAACTTCTCCAAAATGTGATGCAACATCTTGTGGAAAAGATGGCATTCCTTGCTGCATGTCATCAAGGGTCACCATGATCTCTTCATCATTTGTGTTAGGATAATCGGTTCTCTTCAATCCTTTGTATCTTGGGTGATGGTGGTTGTGTTGGATAAGGGGCTCTCAGGGGAGAGTCTAGATCAATGACAACCACTGGCAATTGCCCTGATGGTGATGGCACTGGTTGCTTATGAGACACCACTCTAGACTTTTTTGAAGGAACAAAAGGGGGCATGGTTTTTCCCTCAGTTATTGTTCCATGCTTCCTAGAATATACTCTAATATTTGATGGAGTCTTTTAAGAAGGTCTTTCCTCCAATCCTACTTTAGGATACTCTTCAATAGCCTGTGACTTTCCATTGTCCTCCACTATCCGTTCAGCTTTCAAGACTCCTACCATGCTCTCAAAATTGTCAATCGAATATGTGGCTCTATTCAACTCACCACTGATATTTGGCATGGGATAATATACAAGGTTCTTTTCTTTATTCCTCTTCATCATCTTGGTAAAGGCAACATATTTTTTTTTCCTTTCCTTCTGCAACTGCAAATCAAGGATGTTTTTGATGATATCCTTAGGGAAATATAAATTTTGAATGAATGTGCCTGCCCCGTACTTTGCCTTCATTTTAGAAATGAATCCCTCAAGATAATGGCTCCTTGGTCATACAATGTCTAACCCATAAGGCTCAAGTAATGTCCCCAAATCTTTCCATCCTCCATTTTCCATGACAAAATCAGAAAAAGTTGTATACTTAGGAAAAAAAGATCCCTTCTTCTACTTTGTTGGCAAGTGAACCATTTGGGCACGTCCCAACTATCTCATGATTTCTATGAATCCAATTCTTAGAGGCACATCCCTTGGTAAAGCATACGGGTTGCCATTAGTTCCATATACCCTAAAAATGGTTGTATTATAGCAAGGGATGATATCTCCCCAATTATGTGTCAAATTCAACTCAGGCCTCCTCTCCATTGGCCTTAATAAATTTTGAATTTAATTTGGAATTCTATGTGGATCATAGATCAAGGATCTTCTCAATCTTGACCCAAAAACATTATGAAACACCACATAGTCAAAGCTACGGTCATGCCTATCTAGAATTCTGGTCTAGTATTGGACAGACATGTCAATATCATCCTCTTTCTTTTTCAATTCCATATTCTACCCTAAAATTATGTCTCCCTTATACAAAAACATGTACATCAATAAGGAATTCCATCTGAAACTTACCAATTCTTTTCCTTCTTTTAGAGCTACCATGCCCTCATGTATTTTATCTGCTAAATAGGTAGTGAAATCATGCACTACACTGAAAGATGGATGATAAAGATTCAAAGCCATGTATATGAGGTCAGTAAGAAATGTAGAATTTATACTAATACCAAGAACTTGACACAAGGAAAAAATAGTCTTCTTGAAGTAATTGCAAAAGTACTTCAGGGGAAAAGGTTTAGGCTCATTCTTTCCAATCACTATCCTCTTCTTATTTTTTCTTGTTCCCATGGTTGCCAAATGAGGAATTAACAGAGAAGTCCTAAGTAAACCCTTGGTATTTCTATATTATTATCTAAAGGCCTTAAGGTCAACATAAATCATATCCTCATTTCATTCGTGCAAATCAAAAATTTCTGCGATTTCCTCTTTGGTTATTTAAACCATCTCCACACCATCATATGTCCTAACAATTCTAGTTACAGGATCTTACGTCACTGCAATATCATTTAGAAATTCAACATACAAATACACATTTGGTACTACTAGCTTGTCGAGGTCCAACCTCCAAGGGTTACATAGAAGAGCACACAAGTTCATGTTTTCAAACCAATTGGAAAATAACTGCCAACCTATATATGGCACCTCAACATCTCGAATTGCACATTGTTTATCAGATAATCCTTCTAAAACTCGGGACCCGTAAAAAAAAGCCTTTCCCTCAAATTTTTTTTATTGGTAGAGGGTTTTAATATGTCTATGACATCCTGAGAAAAAGTCCTAGTAGGATTTTCAGAGCTAGAACTTTGGGCTTTGGGCACCATTGCACAAGATAGACTAAGGTTTAACCTAGGGTTTGAATACTGGAAGATTTTTGGGATTTACCTTCTATCTTTATAGCCTTAAATAAAGTAATTTTACATATTGAAAGGTCTCAAGGAATATTTATGCATGTTTTAAAACAATTTAAAAGAAAACAAACTAGTGTGAGCTTTAAAATAAAACAAAATGCAATTCACACTTGCCCTCAAGAAATAAACAAGGTATATTTTGAAAGAAGGAGAGCACAGTGGATACATTACTTACGGTTTTTCTTGCAGAGAACCTTAATGGTGGTTATGCTGGACTTACAAGAATTTTCTCGTATCGCTGGGTGTCTGGAAATTCTTTATCAATGCAAAATTATGCACAGAAGCAACAATTTAGGAAACTTTTAACATTAAATTTGGTGGCTCAGGTTGAACTCCACTATTATTATTCACTCGCACAAGAAAAAATGGCTATCGTACAACATTAAACCATTTTGAATGTCAGCCATTGATATCAATCCAAGCAAGCAAGAATGAGTGACTCAGATTGAGTCAATATGGTTTGAAAATGCCACGTTCATCCACCAAACTCTTGGTGAATGAAAATCCACCAACGAGACACCACCTCAGCACGAGCGGGTCCCACCCTAGATCACTTCATACTCAGTATCGACATCCACACATCACTTGTTCACACACCTCGCAACATTATTAAAACTATTATTATAGTTGTGTGAGGTTTGTGAGGGACATCCATGATCAATATTCATCATCACATGGCAACCTTTGGTTTGAGGACTTCATTAAACCACAGGCAAACAAGGACTAGGCCCCATGATCGTAAGCGAGATGTGGTAGCATATCACCCACCTCACCATTCATTTATGACATCATCAAAAGTCCTTGCGAGGCCAGCAAGAACAATTGGGATCAAATCTATCAATTTGATGATCCAAAAATCTGCACATACAACAAATTTTATTCATAAAAAGGGGACCGACTAGGTAGACAGGGCACAAACCTTAAGATATGAGACTTAGACACAGGTCTAAAGTTATGAAAATTTATTAACCCAACATTAAGCGAAAAACAAAATTAAGTCCCAACATGGAAAAGAACGATAGGCTAGGTAAAAGGGGCTGGTAGCATAAATGACTTAAAAGGCTCAAGCCATGACTTAAACAATCGGCAACCTAGAGTAACAGGAAAACGAAGGATTAGAACACCAAGAGCATAACATAACAAAAACCTAGAGTAGAGGTTTTTATGACTAAAACCCCAAACCCCAAAGAGGACCTTTGATGGAAACCCTAGTTATTAATCCCATCCACATGTTGGTAATTTCTTATATCGAAAGTTAGATTGAAGAAATGTATTATCTGTCAAAGCTAAAACAAGGTATTGGAAAGAGTAGTATAAATTGGCTCATATTCAATTTTATGTTATCATTTTTTGATGTGGATCTCAGGGAAGGTATTTTGATATATAGACTATCATATCTATGAATCATCGGGGTTCACATTGATTGGTGTGCAAGTTAGAAGATCTGGTGTATCATTTTTTTAGTCTAACAGTGCAAAAAGGCCGACTAAATGAGTGGACTGTATTGTGGATATTTGAGACATAATTATTTATGGTTTTTTTGAGATATGTCATTTTGGATCCTCACTATGTTTTGGCTGACATTGGTTTATTCACATTATCAGTTGTCCATGGATTTTTGCTGACAATTTGTATATGTTTTATATTTTGTTTAAGCCGACATACTGTTGTTCTAATCTCTACTGGCGGATATATATAAGCAATCATTCATATCATTTTGATGTGTTGTGATGTGATGAAAAAATTAGAAGGAATATAGATCGATTGTGCAAAGTTTCATTTGAGCAGAACAAAGATTTGTGATCTGAATTAGAGTAGACAAAGGCTCATGAGCAGAAGCAGAAAGAATGTGAAGAATGTGGATAATGTGCTTAACCGGAACTATACTCAGGCATTAGCAGATGCTACTTCATAGTTCATCTACTCTAGTAGTTTTTGGGAAGTGACTGTAAGACAATGAGTCTTCTTTGGGCCAGAAATCCTTCTATATTTGAGCAGTGATCTCTAGGCAGTGTGCTTGAATGCATGTGTATTCCTTTTGTAAACACTTATATTTTGTATAATCAAATTGTGGATTGACCTCCACTATGGTTTTCGCCTAACAGGGTTTCCATCTAAAAATCCTTGTGTTATGGTGTTGTGGTTTCTTGTCTTATGTTCTTGCATCTTTCTTTTGTTTCAATGCTATAAGTGGTTTAAAGATCAAGTTAATAAAGTTAGAAATTGCAGAACACTAATTCACCCCCTCTCTCAGTATTCCTTGATTCCAATAATTGGTATCAAAGCCTAGTTCCTCAGAAGAAGTTTAAAATATTGGGGAAGATATGGGAAGGTGATTCAATAGATTCTGGCAGTCTTCATCAAAAAATTTTGGTAGCACTAGATGATCTTGATAAGTCAAAATCTGAAGTCAGGGAATCACAATCAAGTCTCACAAATTCTGAAAAATTCATTCAATCAGTGAAAGATCAAATCAATAAGTCCAGAGAAAAGAGAAAGGAACTTTGTAATCAAATCAAGCAGAAAGACAGTAAAAGCATGGAAGATGAACACCTAAGTCAAGCGCTGAAGGAAAAGACAGAAGAATGTGAAAAGCTCACCAAAAATAATGTTGTCCTGAAGCATGATATGGAATCTATTGTGATGAGGATGACCAAGGAGATTGAAGATAGAAAGAATAATGAATAGAATCTTACTCAGTACTTGAAAGAAAGATCTGATGAATGCAACAGATTCAATCAGCTGGAACTTGAATTGCAACAATCCAAGAACAATAAAGAAGAGATTGAAAGACATATTGTTATTCTCAGGGATGAACTTGCTACTACAAATTAATACAAGGAGAAGTTCAATATTAGCTCAGCTAAGCTTGAAGAACTGATTCAAAGTCAGAAGATTGGAAATGACAAGCAAGGTCTTGGATATGAGAAAGGAGAAAGCTCTGAATCTGGTCAAAGGAAATTTAGGTCAGGAAATCAAATGAAAAAATCTAGAAGGTATCTAGTAAGACAACCCAATGCTCAAAAGTTCAATGGATACTATTTTGTTTGCAATAAATTTGGTCATATGGCTGCTCAATGTAGAAGTAGAATCAATCCAAGTGGTCCATCATTTTCTGGTCAGTGTTTCAATTGCAATAAGTTTGGTCATAAGTCAATTGAATGCAAAAATATGATAAACAACTCCTTCAATAGAAATGTTAGATGTTATGCCTTCAATAGATTTGGCCATATTAATAACCAGTGTAGATCAAGAAAAATTAATGGAATAACCGGTCTAGACAAATAAATTTTGTGTGCTATAACTCTAACAAATCTGGTCACATTGCAAGATTTTGTACAAGCAGGAAGGGTTCGGTAAACAAAGGGAAAAATATGAAAAAGGATGATAAGGGAAAAGGAAAGGTTACTCTAAATGAGATAAGGAATCAAATGAAGAAGACATGGGTAACAAAGAGTACTTCTAATGTAGGAAATGGATCAGCAGCAGAATCTGGTATTCAAAATTCCTTTGAGAATTAGTCTATGGCCTCTATCCTAGGGGGATCTATCAAGAAAATATTTTAACCCGCTATTGGTATTTGGTACCATAATGTGGTAAATTGCAGCGATTGTGTTAATGATCTATAGATCTTTTGGAAAAATTTGTGAGGGAAATTTATGCAAAATTGAAGTTCCGTAGAAGGATTTTCTTTCTTAGAGTATGAAAAGAGGGTATACAGAAGACCTAGGCCAAAAGAATTTTATTGTGATAAAAGGTTTGGTGTGCAAATGATATAAAGGTTACTTCTATTCCTCATTTGTCACTTTGCACTTTGAGAAGAAGAAGTTTGGAAGAGCTCTGCAAGCGAATTTTGGTGAGATACAAGTCTGAAGGAAATTCGATGATCAAACCCTAATTCGGTGAAAAGGTATTTATCTACAAAACTTGTAAATTTGAAACTTCTGGAAATGGTTGCTCATTTAAAAATTGATATTAAAGATAGACCCCACCCCAAATTCAAATGGAATCCATTCAAATCTATTGAGACAAAACCATTAGGTGCATTTTCTTCAGTTTTGTATGGTGTTTTGCATATTGAGGATATTAGGGCATACATTCATGTGAATATTGAGGTTTTAGGAAACTCGTAATTGTTAAATTTGTACACAAATCATATTGTGGGAGAAGATTTATGTGCTAACCTGAATTTAAGGCTTTGGAGGAGAAGAAATTCACACAAATTGTGAAGTTTCCCATGTTTGATGAAAATGAATGGGTTTGGTACATACTGAGTCGAGTACATGTCGAGTTCATATGGTTAAATCAGCCTTTCAAGATCACAAGAGAGGTTATAAGCATAGTTACTAGTCTGAATTCAACTAGTGGGTTTCCGACATTGAAAGTTGTGAAGAACCAAATAGTCATCGAGGCAACCGGTTCCAATTTTGACAGAAGAGCCATGACAATAAATGACATCATTGAATTGGATGTTAAGTTTTCTTCTATGGTCATTAGATATAAGATCTATCACTCCAACTAGGATAACTCTGTATTTGGTATTGCAATCTATGTGGCTTATCAAATGGCCAAGGAAAATGCAGAATATGAATTATGTGAGTTACTCCGGAGCCAACTAATTGAAAATCTTGGAAAAATCAAGGACAAGAAGAACATTTTCAAGTATGACAATCTAATTTTGTGTCTATTCTTCTACTTCATGAATGAAGTTCCAAGAGTTGGTAGAGTGAAATGGGAAAGTGACAGACCTATAGTTGTTCAAATCAGGGATATGTTATACAAAATTGGAGATATTAAAGCAAGAAAAACTGCTATCTGGGGTTACTTCAAAAACTTATAGAGTGTAATGCAAGCTAGGGAAAGGATTCCTAAGTTTGTTGTGGAAAAGTATAAGGAAACTATTTTCTTCATGGTTGACATTGATAAGTGTTTGATGGAAGCAGCATAACCTAGAACAGTTTGGATAATGCCTATGGGATATTAAGAAGAACATATTTTGGAGTTGTATGTTGAACACTTGTTGAGTAAACCTTGGGATCCAACAAAAGAAATTTTTGGTACCTTTTAAGAGAAATATATACAAGTGCATAATCAACTAAGGAAGCATGTGATAGTTTGAAGAGTGAGAAGGGAAGTTAAAGCTTTTGCAGAAACCCTTGGTATATCAGTTCAAGTTGTGAGGGAAGCTAGGAAGAAAAGAGAAGAAGCTGAAAAAGGAGAGCCTGCTAAAACTGAGTCAGCTAGTTTGGCAACATCCTTTTCCAAATCTAGATATACAAGGAGCTCTTCAACCTCATCTGGTCCTACAAAGAAATCAAGTCCTACAAAATTTCAAATCAAGACATTCGGAAGAGAAGGAAAAATGAAGAAGGATAAAAGCACAAGAGTCTATGTTGTTGTTGAAGACGATGAAGAAACTGAATCAAATGAAGAATTCAAAGAAATCAAGCATAAGGGAACAAAGGCATTAAAAGTTTTTAAGGACAAGCCATCTGATGAAGAAAAAGGCAAGAAAAAGGTGAAAACTGACAAATCGGGTATGATTGTAGGGGAAGTAGAAGAAGCATTAGCTAAGGGTGGTAATCTCAAAACGCTTTTGAATGGTATGACACTTTTGATAGTTATGATATTTCTATCAGGATTCAACCGTGTAGTTTTTGAGTCAAACTCATTGACCCATGATTCATGAGTAGTGGTTCACAAGAACCCATCTCTCATGATAATGAATGGTCCACTTAACACTCATTGCATCTAGGTGATGCTCACAAAGGTGAAGCATTGGGTGACCTCCCAAGACGGACCAATGCTTCACCTCTGTGAGCATCACCTAGATGCAATGAGTGTTAAGTGGACCATTCATTATCATGAGAGATGGGTTCTTGTAAACCACTACTCATGAATCATGGGTCAATGAGTTTGACTCAAAAACTACATGGTTGAATCCTGATAGCAATATCATAATTTGACACGCTGTGGAAGAAACCTCCTACTTATCAACTTTTGATAGTGTCAATCAGAGAAATCTTGAAGAAGCTACACAAAAATATTTGAATATTTTTAATAAGAATCTCATAGAAATAATGTCAGGGTTACCTAAAGGATTATATGAATTCTTAGAAATGAGGAGAGTGAATGCAAGAGCTAAAGAAGAACAAATGAGAGAACGCATATTTGCTAATCTATGTCCAGTAATGTCAATAGAAGAAATTAAGAAAATACTCAATGATGCTAAAAAGGATTTTAAGAGAAAATTGAGGGTGAATAAGTTTATGGTCGGGTAGACTGAGGAAGTGGCAAAAGACATTGAGAAAATTCTTAAGGAATTTTTTTTGAAGAATAGATATACTGTTGTGTCTAAAGAAACTCATGTTGAAGATGTTCCAGTTAATATTGAAGAAGTGAATGAAGATGCAATTGAGGACACTCAAAACCCTCTAGATGTGGAAGATACTGGAATTCCCATGGAAACCGAAGCTCCTAAAGATACATCAGCTGAAGAAATAGAGATTCCCAAAGTCAAGAAAGAATCTAAGGCTAAGACAAAAGTTGTTATGGAAGCAAGAGACACTGCTAAGGCAATAAAGAAGTTTTTAGAAGAACAATAGGAGGAGTTTGACCCTAAATTGGTTGAAGGTCCTATCAACTTGGCCACTCTATCTCATATTTAGAAGTTGAAGGTGGCATCATTTGCTCAAACCAAGGCAAAGGAAGAGTTATTGAAATCTCACATTGAGGACAAAGAGCTGCCAAGTCTTGAATGTAGTATCTTGGAGAAGATCATGCCCATAAATTTCAAGGATTCATCTGATTCTCCATCCGATCAGCTGAAGAAACTTATCAATTATGTAAGTACTCACTTTGAATCTCTTGAAAAGTTAGTTGAGGATAAGGTTCATAAACAATTTGATGCAAACAGGTTTAGTAGATTGAAGTGTATGATTGCTAATGACAAATCATTATTAGCTACCTGTGAAATAATACTCAAGATGCATTATCTGAAGGGTGAAATATTTACAAGTCATGTTTATCTTTGTCTAAATTTAGTAAGGTCACTGAGAAGAAAATTAAGGAATATGAGAAATAGTTAGCAAATATTTTTCAAACCTTTGATCCTCTAACCATTTCTATGAGCAAGCATGAAGGTCAAGTCATATCCCTGCTTGAAAAAATTAAAATATTGAAGAATGAAAATGATAGAATTGTTGAAAGGGTATGTGAACTTAGAGGACTAATTGGTCCTAAAATGGAGACAATGCTCAGTGCATTGAAGGAAGCACAAGATGTTATGGCTATCAGTGATCCAAAAAATATTGAGTCAGAGGAGATGAAATCCTAATTGTTCTGTGGTCATGTGACTATTTTGGAAAGTCTCAAAATGGGTTGGGACTCTAGTTTAATCCTGTTGAAGAACAATTTTGTAGACATATTCAAGTTCATGTAAGTTAGTAAAGCATGTTTGTACATATACAATTTTGTATTATTTTTGGTATGCCATTGATGTCAAAGAGGGAGTGTGGGATAGTGAAAAATGTCTTATTCATCTTAGGGGGAGTTGTGGACATAAATATTTTTTGAAGCTTTGAGGACTGCAGTGTATTCATGTTGATATTGGTTCCGACACTTAGTCATTTTTCACTAAGTGTTGCCATCAATGCCAAAGGAGGAGACTGTTGGCAAAGGACACTGCAAAAGTCATCTAGTGTTGTCATTGATGACAACCCTAGTTATTAATCCCATCCAAATTTCAGTAATTTCTTATCTCGAAAGTCATATTAAAGAAATGTATTAACTGTCAAAGCTAAAACAAGGTATCCGACAAAGTAGTGTAAATTGGCTGATATGCAATTTTATGTTATCATTTTATGTCATGGATCTCAGGGAAGGTATTTTGATATGTAAACTATTGTATAAGTGAATCATCAGGGTTCAAATTGATTGGTGTGCAAGTTAGAAGATTTGGTGTATCGATTTTTAGTCTAATAGTGCAAAAAGGTCGACTAAATGAGTGAACCGTGTTGTGGATCTTCAAGACATAATTATTTATGGTTTTTTGTGTTCGAGACATGTTATTTTGGGTCCTCACTATGTTTTGGTTGACATTGGTTGATTCGCATTATCAATTGTCCATGGATTTGAGCCAAAAATTTGTATGTGTTTTATATTTTGTTTAAGCCAACATACAATTGTTCTAATCTCTAGTGACATATATATATAAGCGATAATTCATATCATTTTGATATGTCTTGCGATGTGATGCAAAAATTAGAAGGAATATAGATCAATTGTATGTAGTTTCATTTGAGCAAAACAAAGATTTGTGATCTGAATTAGAGCAGGCATAGTCTCATGAGCAAAAGCAGAAAGAATGCGAAGAATGCAAATAATGTACTTAACTGGAACTATACTCAGGCATTAGAAGATGCTACTTTATTTTTCATCTACTCCATCAGTTTTTTGGAAGTGACTATAAGAAAATGAGTCTTCTTTTGGTCAAAAATCCTTCTATATTTGAGCAATGATCTCTAGGGAGTGTGCTTGAATGCATGTGCATTCCTTTTGTAAACACTTATATTGAGTATACTCAAATTGTGGATTGACCTCCACCGTGGTTTTTCCCCTAATAGTGTTTCCATGTAAAAATCCTTGTGTTATGGTGTTGTGGTTGCTTGTCTTATGTTCTTACATCTTTCTTTTGGTTCAATGCTATAAGTGATTTAAAGATCAAGTTAATAAAGTTAGAAATTGAAGAAAACTGATTCACCTCCCCTCTTAGTGTTCGTTGATTCCAACAGTTCCAAGATGGAAATTTGTGTGGGGGTATTCCCTAGCTGATCTAGGAGATTGTACTAGCTTTTTGGTTGCAGATTGGAAGGAGGTCCTGAAATATTTATCTCAGCTCAGTGAGTGGTGATAACACACTTATAACTTGGCTTATTTATGGTAATGGTGGAAATGCGATCATCAAATGGTCTTATGTTAAGGATGATAGTGTTATAATCATGTTTTAAAGTGGCATAATTGGCATTGTTGTTATTTCCTGAACTGGAGGCTTTTCATTTGTTATGATCTTGGAAGGGAGTTTTAAATATGGTATGATCAGAATTTGTATTGCCTAGTGAATTTTCTATTGAAATGATTCCCTTATCAATGAGTTCTTGAATGACATTTTTGAGTGTCCAAAATCTAGCTATTTTGTTTCCTTTTTTGCGATGATATTCATAATATTCATCTTCTTTTCACCAATTAGGTTTGATCAATGAGGGTTCATAGTTTTTGATGTCTATTAGTTAGATGTGGTTGGATTGCAAGAGTGTTTTTAGGATTTATTCAATGGGTTCACCCAATTGGGTGTATGTTCTCTTGGCATGGGTAGGACCTTTGTGTTGTTGATTATTTTAGATGATGTTCAATGTTTGACTTTGATATTATGTTTGGGTATTTGATGTGTTTGATGAGGAAGGACCTTTGAGGTGAATGGTAGGACCTTTTTTTTATCACTTTAGCATCAAAAACTCCATCATTAGTAACATTCCTCTTTCGGGACCAATATTTTCTTTTGTCATTATTGGGCTTTGGAGTCTCTTTTTGTAATTTGACTAGTCCTTTTGCAATAAGGCCTTTTTCAATGAAATTTTTCTCAAGGATTTCATCATAAGTTGTGAAAATTTGGATTTGAAGCTACTCATCGTTACAACATGAAGGTTTTCTAAAAAAATGGTGACTAGTTGTTTCTCAGGAATGTGACAAGGGAACTTGCTATATAGACTTTTCCATCTTTGGTAAAATGAGATAAGTGACTCCCCTTCTTCTTGTTTGGTTGTACATAATCTTGCAAGGGTCACGCCACTTTCAATTTTTAAGGCAAAGTGATTAATGAATTTATTAGATAGTTCACCCCATGTTCTAATCCCTGAAGGAATGTGTGCAAACCAATCTAGGGCTGGTCCTATGAGACTTTGGGGGAATAGTCTCATCAAATAGGTAGGATCATATTCGATTTCCATACATGCCATATTAAATTATTGTATGTGTTCCACTTGATCTCCTCTCCCTTTATATTTTTGTAAACTTGGTGTTGTGAAGTGAGGGGGAAAGGGTGTCATGTATATATTTCTATCAAATGGACAAGGGCACAATTCCTCTATGAAATAATTTTTCTTGTTGGTTCCCAATTGTATGTTTGTCATTTGTTGTTGGATGGCTTGTATTTGTTGCATCAAGGTATCAACATGGGATGGTGTTGTGTTAGTTTGACTTGGTATTATGATGTTGGTGTTGAGGTCATATGTTGGATTTGGATTTAGATTGGTGTTTTGAGTAATGGGACCTTGGTTACCCTATTGATATTGATGTATAAATGTGGTATTTTCATTAGCTTTATTTGGAGGGAAATTGGCATTTAGATTGCTCCCAAAGGTCATGTTTGTATTTGGTATGGAATTTTGAAATTGTGGTGTAGGTCCTTGATTTGTTCCTTGGTTTTGAAAGGTTGATCCTTGATTCATGTTTTGGAAAGATGGCATGGGTCCTCAAGTGATTGATATTTGAAAATGTAGGTCATTGATTGGTGTTTAAGAATGTAGTTCCTTGTAATGTAGGAGTGGGCCCTTGATTGGTATTTTGATTTGGGATTTTTTGTGGGACAATGTGAATTCACCTAGATTTATTTGGTTGATTTTGATTTGATGGGTTATTGCTTTGGAATTGGAACAAAGGACCTTGATTCATGTTTTGAAGTGTGGGTGTGGGACCTTGAGATGTAGGACCTTGGTTTGTGTTTTGAAGAAGAGGATTTTTGAAGGTCTTACCCATGGAATTGGATGTGCTTCCAAATGTAAAAAAATTTCCTTGTGTTGTCACATGGGTCACCTTGTTTCCAAATGTGGAGATACTAGGGATATGTGTGGTATTAGTTGCCATGTGTTTTTTTTGTCCCAAGTGGTATAGTTGACATTTTTTGTGAAGTTGGCTTGCCAAATGCAAATGGATTTTGAGTTTCTGCTTCCATAATTGTTGAGACATCAAAGCCTTGAGGGAGTTTAGCACCCTTTTTGGCTAGCGCATAGAAGAATCTATTAGCATCAACACCAACGAGATGATCAACCATGCATAAAATCCTTGGGTCTTGGTAATCTCTTTCAATCTCTTTGGGGTCCATTTTCTTATTGAATTCATCTAGAATTAGGTTGTCCAATATAGGGTCTCTTTGTGGTGTTTCTCTTCATGGAGTATATTGATTTGAGTTTGATCCAAATTTGTTGTCATGATCTGGACTAGAAAAGGGATCATTTAAGGAATCCATGTCCTTTCTTTTAGTTCGTGACCTTTTTTTAACCATGTAAGACTTGCAAGTTGGAAGATAATGCAAGGTGATATGAAGCTGAACTATGTTTTTGGGATTTTTTGGTTATAAAGATGCAAGGTGATCATGAAAGGATAATGATGATTAAAGGATGAATCTAATGGATGGAAATGATAGAAAATTTAGAATAAATAATGATCAAGGGTAATGATGCTAAGTTAATGATCAAAGGTAGTGGTGCAACTAGGGTTAAGAAGAAATTAAGCTATGTTTTTGTGTTTTTCGGATATAAGGATGCAAAGTGAAAGTGTAGTGTAAGTCCAAGACTAAGGATTGATAATGAAGCTATGGTCAAAGGGTATGATATGACACTAGAAAGATGGAACTAAGGATATGAATCCTAAAATTTAAGACAAAGGATGGTAACCAAGCTATTGTAGGTCCAAGATAACAAACCCAAATGTCATTGACCTTTGTGATAATCAAGAAGATAGTTTTACAAGGCAAGTCTAAACTAGGGCACAAGTTTGAGACCCAAGTGTTGACCAACGATGACAATGATAAAGGTTAATGAAAATTTGGATAAGTAACCATGGACTATCCAAAGGCTTGGTAGCCTTCCTATGTCTGAAATTTGAATGGATAAGTGCAACCTAAGGTCTAGGCTTAATTTATGTAAAGAAAAAGGATGAGGAAAGCAACCTATAATGAAATGTAAACCTAAATGAGGATAATGGAATGGATTGGTAAAGTCTTGCAAGTCTCTAGTTTAGAATTCAAGATCACTATTAAAATGAATTGATTCAGTTTGAACAACGATTTTGTGAGTTTCAAATTATCAAGCAATTGTGGTACTATTTTCTCTGATGTGTCATTTCTAGTTACATGTTTTTTATTATAAATTGTGTTCCAACTTATCAATTATGGCTATGTTTCTATAGATGTAGTGTAGTATATCAACTACGGTTTTCCAATAAGTAGTTGCAGTGCATAATGCAATCGAGGGCCTATTTTATGTAGTTGTTGTTCATGGAGTGTTGATTTTGTAATTTTGAGGTTTTGACCTAGTTTTCAAGTGGGTTTTTGACTGATTTTGATGAAATTTTATGAGATGAAGTTTGGAAAACACTGAATACAATCAAAAACACTTTTTTTGATTTGGTTTTTGGTGTGAAAAGTTTTATTTCGAGATAAACACTCATAGACAATATGCACAACCTAGGCTTGGAAAAGATACCACTCACTAGGTCCCCACTTGGATTCGTCTATCCATCCAAATAAGGTGGGAAACTAGATACTTGGGGGCACTGGCTCCCCCTTATATGACATGAAACTCACTTCTCAGGCACACCAGTCTCAATTCCCCAAAGATGAATATCTACCTCTACACATGAATGGTGAAAATGTGGGGTGGCTTGAGAAGGATCGTTCCTATGCTAGTTGTGAAGGGATTTTGGCCACTAAATAATTGGTTCTTAGTAAGGGCATTCGTTCAAGGTAGCCATACATGTGACAAGATTGGATCAAGATTATTTCAATCAAAAGGCCTCCAAGTCCCTTCCTAAGAAAGGATTTTAACGTGCCACATAGACACTATGGGTGGAACTTGTTGGTATGACACATCTACACCTATTTCTTATGAATTTCATCACAAACACATTTTTTATATAGTGGTTCAAAAGAGTTGGATTTATCTTGTTACCGCTTGGGTCTTTCCCACCTTTTGAAGCGGGGTGGCAGGCCCTCTAAAAGGTATACAAAATTAAGGAAGTATGCTATTTTTGATCTCCTAGATTACACAAAGTGCAAGGAGAGAGCGTACACAACGTCTTTTCCTCATACTTGCATGGGTTCATTTTAATTCCAAAATCCAAATGTGTGGGTGGTCGTACAAATGCCAAAGGAATAATTTTGATCCTCAATATTTCCAAATGGCATGAGGAGAGCATACACATACAATGACAAATTGTAAACCACAAAACCTAGAAAACACTCATTGATTTTACCCTTGATTATGATTTGAAAACACGTGTATTTTAATCCAATGATGTGTGATGAGTGTTCACTTTATATCCCATGACTGTAACATGCATTTTGTTGTTCTTTTTAAAGCCTTATAAATGAGAGATGCATGTTCATTTTATACTTATGAATTTTGATGCAAGTTGTAGTTGTTGTAAGCAAAGAAAGTTGATTATCCTTTAACAAAAAAAATGAAAAGCTTGATTTTTTTGTTGTTTCTAAAGAATTTTTTTTCAAACTCCTTAGATATCAAGCCACACGTTGGAAAAAGATGGTTAGCACACAAAAAACCCTAATCTATTGAAAAACCAAAAGGAAAATTAAAAAAAAAAATTGAAAAACATTTTTTTTATACCTATCAGGCAATTGCATCGTTCGACATTAGTTGCATCACTTTTGCGTCATTGTAGATAAATTGTGTCAAAATTTCAAATTCAAGTTTCCTTCCCATAGATTTGTCAATGTGCATCATGAATGCATCATATTTTGAATTCAAATTCCTGCCTATCTGTTGCATCATAATTTTTATTAGTTGCATCATTCCGTACAAAAAACTATAAAAACAAAATAAAAAGCCATACGAAACCTACAAAAACTTTTCTTCACATTGGGTTCACCAATGTAAGATGGGTAAAAATCGAGCATCCTTGATTCTAATGACAACCACGACACTTCTAAGCTAATAACCCAATCTAAAACAAGAGAAAACAAACAAGCATCAGGAAAATGAAATATTCAAGTAAATGCACTCCTCGTATTTGAAATTGAATTACTTGTCTTGTCTCTCCTCAAGCTGCTTTCGCAAATATGCCCTCAGATCATGATAGAAATGTGCAAATACCTCCAAATCATAAGCATGAATGTTGGAGATAAGTGGTTCTTAAATAAAAAAATGGAGGAAGGCTTCTTTTATAGACAACCATTCAAATGAATGGTCAAGATCGATCTTCTAGAAAGATTCCAAGATTGATGGACGAGAAGACATGAAATATAGGAGAGTGGAGGTTACAAAACAAATGGGCAAGATTAGAAAGAGCTCAGAGACGATTGACGATTGAGATTCAAAAATGAGATAGTGGAGGAAGAAAATGGAGGAATTAAAAATTGAAATCATTTAATTCATAAGAAGGAATCTCTGGACAAGTGGAGAATAAATAATTCATTTGAATTATTTATTTGGAAGAGGGAGAAAAAGGGCATTTAGTTAAATTGATTTATGAAATCAATTTAATTAAATGGGAAGAAATATAAATTATACATTAAAGAATTAATTTGAATTAATTATTTAATGGGGGAGAAGAATGACATTGGATAATTAAATAATTTCAACAATTATTTAATTATAGAAGAATGGGAAATGAAGGAAAATAATTAAATAAATAATAATTTATTTAATTATTGAAGAAAGGGGGTGTTAGTGATGCAATTAATTTTATGTAATTGATCCTAGTAGAATAAAAGTTAAGAAGTGAATTAATCAAATAATTAAATAATATTTTAATTAATAGAGGATAATTAAATAATTAAAATTATTTAATTATGCAGAGATGAAGACCAAGAAAAATGGCATTTGCAGACTAAGACATTTTTCAATGTTTATAGTTCTTAAATATTTTCTATTGCATTATGTTGTGTTTATGATTGAATTGTGGCATGGAATCAAATGTTCTAGAAGGTACTCTAAATCTGATTTTATATTCTTTGAGCTATGATAGCATCTTTAGATTTTTTTTATGTTCATGATTAGAAAGTAACTTGAAGAATTTGAGCTATTAGTTATTGTCTATGATTGTTGATCTTATCTTGGCATACGGTGAAGACTTTGGTCTGCATTATAAACTTTAGGTTGCATCATATTATCCCATACTTTTTTCTTTTTCCAATTGGCATAAGAGGCAACCAAAGGCTTTGTGCTTTTGTAGGTTTCTTGATATTAACACTTGCTGGTATCTTTTTAGTTACTCTTTCATTTAACTAAATTGGATATCGGTTATTATTACTCCAATTAGTAGTTTGTGGTTTGTTACATACGGTAAGCATCATGGGATTTTTATTATAAGTTTGTAAGAGAACATCTATTCTGAAATAAGAGAATTAGATGATATGGAAAGACCCCATGGATAGTTTTAGTGTAAATAATCATAGTTAATTACTGGTTGATTATAGTTATCAATAAGAAGGGATCCTCCCCTTTCTGAGAGGAGAGATTTTATCTTATTATATTGTGGCTAATATAACCATTTTTTCATCAGTTAGTTGATAAAAATTATTCACCCAAAAATTGGACACTATGAGAAGTTTCTATTCCACCACAACTAGAAAGGCTCTTGGAAATGAAATATGGTCTTATATTCCTTCCATTCCATAAGCCAATGGTGGCCAATACTCCTAGATTATATTTATTCTCTACCTCATAGAGGATATACATTTGGTTTTTCTATAATTTTATATAAAGGGAAGTACCACTAAGGTAGCAACTTGTCTAAAAAAATTGAATTAATTTTTAATGATGTCTCATATCTTTTTTATTGATTAAATTCAAGTGAAGATTTAAAAAAAGCAATTATAATTTTTTCAAAGGATTGAACGAAACAACATGGAAGCATTCTCTTGGTTTATTGGACACCATGAGAAGCTTTTATTCCACCACAACTAAAAAGGCTCTTGAAAATGGAATATGGTCTTATATTCCTTCCATTCCATAAGCCAATGGTGGTCAATACTCCTGGATTATATTTATTCTCTACCTCATAGAGGATATACATTTGGTTTTTCTATACTTTAAGATAAAGGGAAGTAATCCTAAGATAACAACTTGCCTAAAAAAACTTAAATTGATTTTTAGTGATGTCTCACATATTTTTTATTGATTAAATTCATATGTTTAATGTGAGAACAATTCTATATGAAAAATTATATTCAATGTTAGATTATTGTAAATGTCTCCAAAATATATTCTTTTAGTATACATGTAAGTAAAAATCTTATAAATGCATTCTATCATGAATCAAAGAATAAATGTTGATCATTTTGAGAAGTATTGAAGATTTTTTTTCTCTTCACATTAGAAATCTAGAATATCCTAGTGAAGATATGCAAACTCTTTGAATCCATGTATGAGGTACTAGACTCTAAAATTATCAAACTAATTATTTGAATTTTACTACTCCTATAAAAGGTGACGAAAAATAATAAAATATCTTGTCAAGGTAAGAACATAAAATAAAAATTATATGGTTACAACTATAAAAAAATCAAAACTAAAATTATATACTTTTTTCAAATGAATATTTGTAAAAACTAAAAAAAATCAATCTTAAAATATAAATATAAAAATAAATAGGAAATTCTTAATCTTTCAACATTCTCCTTTTGTTGCCTTGAAAATGGAAGTAATAGCAAATTTGGATTCCAAAGAAAAAATCCTAATTTTTTTCATTTAATAGAAAACAAATATTTAAAAAAATATATATATCTAAAAATCTTTTTAAAAGTCAATTTTTAAAAAAAACCTTGAAAAATATAAAAAGTGTGGTAAAATGGATCATGGAGAAGAGGATTGTTATTTAAAAATGATAATAAAAGACAATTCAATAAAAACTTTAAAATGTTTAAACCAAAACCAATTTTTCAAAACAAAAAATGAAACTTTTTCTCTTTATACTAATCTTCTTACATCTAATGATAATGAGTGGATTTTAGATAGTGATGCATCAAAATATATGACATACATGAGTGAAAAATTAAATGAATTAATTTTTTAATCTAAAATATAATTCCCTAGAAGCGCGAAGATAAGGAAAAATAAATAAATTCATAAGAGATGTTCTATTTATTTCTACATCGAAAAAAAAAATTCTTACTCTCAATTCACTCGAGAAATTTTCAAAAACATTTTCTTAAAGATAATTGAATTAATAACTATAAAAATAAATCCATTATAACCCAAGGTATTCAACATAATTTTTTTACATCTTCAATAGTTTTGAAAAAAATCCTATCTTCCAATTAAATCAAACGATGAATTTCAAATGTCATATGAAAGATTGGGTCATTTAAATATTATTTTTAAATACTATAGGTGTTGCATGATATTTTAATTAGTTTCATAAATCTAAAAGATAATTAGAAACATGTGAAGGATGCTTACTAGTAAAGGCACATTACTGCTTAACAAAACTAATGTCAACAATTTATCTAATCCATATAATTAGTCCATAGTGACCTAATGGAACTTTAAAAGGTAAGTTCTCTAATTATGTATCTTTATATCTTAAAATTTATTGAAGAATATATTGAAATTATTATGGTATATTATTCTTAATAAAATAATTCTAAAATTTTGACTCTAGAGTTTAAAACCTTGATCAAAAATCTATCCAATCTAAAATTAAAAATATTAAGAACTGGTAATAAGATTGAATATATAAATAAGAGTTTAAATAATTTTGTGTCTTATTTGAGATTTAAAATGAGCTCACAACTTACTATTCCCCTTAGTAAAATAGTATGTTGGAAAGGAAAAATTAAACAATCATGGAAATGGTTGGATTCATGATGCATTCCATGGATGCACCTAAAATTTTATGGGTTGAGACTATGAACTTGTCTATCCATACCTTAAATAAGGTTCCTTCACATACATTAAATCTTTCAATACTTTTAAAAATGTAGATCAAAGAAACCAAATTATTATCACTTAAGAATTTTTATAAGTTCTATTTTCATTTCAAAAAATTAAAGAAATAAATTTGACCCAACTCTCTTTAAATGGATTTTTTCTAGGATACGGAGGAGAGACAAGTTCTCGGGTAATATGATCCTTCAAAAATTGATATAAGATTAAGTCTATACATTCACATTTAAAAAAAATATAGCTTCCATCCAACCTACTCAAATCGAAGATATTATAGGATATTTTCCAATAGGTGAAGATAACACTAAAAAAAAGCATAAACCCTGCCTAAATAGTGTTAAAAAAACATAAAACTAAAACTCGCAATAAACAAGAAGCAACCTGACAAATTGATAATCTAGGGGAAGTGATCCCACAAATTGATAATTTTTGGGACAACACAAAAATAAGTTTTGGAAGGTAAAAATTATTGAACATATTTGAATTAAGGTCCTTCATTCCAAGCTAGAACACTTGCCTTACACAAATAGATTTAAATGAAGGTGATGAAGTTTGTATGAAGATATTTTAAAAAAAAATTAAATTTTGCACTTTCAAAATGCTTATACAAAGGGATTGTTGAATTAAGGTAAATACATTATTTTAATCATACTTTTATTTGAATTTATTTATGGCACCCTCTTGATTTTTCTCATCTAGTTTCTAAATTTATTATTTTGAAGAAAGGGAAAGGGTTGGACCATAAAAAAAATCACCCACATGATATTTTGTAAGATTGTTGTGAATAGGAATAAATCAAAAATCAAAGGAAGATCAAATCAATAATCAATAATCATAAATCTAATGACAAATAAACCTATTTTAAATTAAGGAGGGTGAGGGAAAATGATTTAATTAATTAATAATTAAAAAATATTTAATCAAAGATATAGACGGAAAATGAAAAAATAATTAAATAATTTAAAATTATTTAATTAATAAGGGAAATAGATTAGTTTAATCAAATAATTGGAAAGTATTTAATTAACAATGATCAAACAGGTGATGAGTGAATGATTGAAAATTATGAACTAGAAGAATGCATGATATATTATGATAACAAGAAATGATGAATTAGAAGAATGTGTTAGATAATGTTTAGGTGTCTACATTTTACCATTTTTGAGACAATGTACCATGTTATGTTGTTTTAAATACATGTTGATATGGAAAAGTTTGGTAATAATGATGCCCACTGTGACCTAGTAGATGAAGAGATGATGATCATATGGTAGGTTTCCCCTCAAGAGATTGACCAAAAAACCCATGTTTTGGGTTGGGCTCATGATAGATAAACTGGTTCAGTGAAGATGGGGGTTAAACTCAAATTCAAGTTGGAAAGAAAACTAATCTTGATATAGTTTGGTCATGATGAAAATGGGATGTAGTGGGTGGTATGGGGGAATATAAGGTTTAAAATTCTATAAATATTCTCTTGGGGGTCATTTTCAAGTCATTCACACCCCTTTAGTTTAAAAATTTGAGAGCTTTGAGAGAGATTTGAGCATAAAGCTGCTGTAGAGATGGTTGGTATTCCATAGGTGATTCACGATGGAGATCAAGTAAGACATGACCAAAGTCCAGTTAGATCACCTCAAGTAGTATGTATTGAACCCTTTTGTCCCTAGTCATCAATTTTGATGCAATAAATGCTAGGTCTAGGATGCCAATTAGATGTGTCAATCTAGGATCAACACATTTGAAACCAAACATGACACATTTGAAACCCAAAATGATGCTTTTGAAGATGTTGAGTCAAATTTGACAAAGTGTGATGCTTCTAAGTTTAGGTTCGCATATGATTTATCTATCACAACCCCTTTTGAAAAATGGCTTGCATTTGGTTTAGTTAAAGTGACGCTTTTGAAAAAGAGTTGACAAATGTTTAGGAAGGTTGAATATTTTAATTTTCTAGGCTGAGATTAATTGGAAAAAACTTTATCAAGTCGCATTTGAAACAAAGAGCTACAAATTTTAATATTTTTCTAATTTTTTGTAAAATTGAAATTTCATGTGCTATGTTTATAGATTACTCTAGATCCTACCCTATCAAGGGAGCTTCATTTGACAATGTTGTGGAGGATTTTCCATCTTAGCGAGATGGATACAGAGTTTTTTATTTGCATGAGATTATACTATGTGGCATTCATACTCAATATTCAAGAATATAAGGCATTCATGACCACCCTCATTGAGAGGTGGCATAGTGAGACATGCTCATTCAAAATTTTGACTCGGAAGGCTAGTATTACACTTGAGGACATATGGAGGATCTTGAGTATCTTGATTGATGGTGTTTGAGTAGTGTATGATACCAACAATGGTAAGAAGGCTTTGTGATGATTCTTCCATGATGATTTCAACATCGATGATAGAGAGATGGACTTGAGACAAGGGGTGGGGATCTATGATGATCTCCCCTTAGTATGTGTAGAGTTGATATATGGATTTATTGTTATAGATCACATGTCATGAGGCATTTTAGTTGGTTGGGGTTGCATCCTTTAGTGGATGATGACATATCCAATTGTTTATTCTTAGGGGTCATGTTTACTTGATCATATTTACCATGATATTCACCAGGTGGTACCAGGTGGTGTATATTCCACTATTTTATTAGTTGTGGTTACAATACTTCATGTATGGGCATGGGAGTATATTTTTGTCACACAACTATTGGGACATGTTTGATAGGCCAAAACTAGGGTAAAGAATAAGAAAGATTTCAGCTTGATCTAAGTGTAAATCCGGGGATCATAAGCTTGCAAGAGGTGTTGTGGAAGTATACCTAAGAGATAAAGAAATGAATTAAGTGGGGATGGATGCAACTAGAACACACAAGAATTACCTAAATGTAAATCTGATTTGACTTTCCTATTTTTTCTTTTTGATGAAAATGTGGCAGGAGTTGTGACAGAAACTGTTAACAATCTACATAGTAACAACAACAATTCCTTGTGTAAATTTTAGATCACAAATTCACAATTTAAATTATTTGGGTAAATGAATGATAACTTGACAGAATAAATAATTTAACCATCTCACCCAGTAATAAATAATGCTTAATCAGATTGTACTAGTAATAGTGTAACAAAAAACACACTTGGTTGCTAATTTAAAATGAAACATTACGCTATGAAAAATCAAACACACATTACTGAAGCAATAAATTGTAGAAATCACCAGCATTCTGAGCAATGGGTCCTACCTCCTCAGTCTACCGAATGATGAAATAAAAATTTCGCTCTTACATGGTTTTGATCATGCAAATTATTGTTTTATTTATCATGGATTTGATATAAAAGTCTTTGCTTTCCTTTACACTATGCCCATATATATATATAGATGCTATTTGATAAAAAATAAATATAGAAAATATTATGTTTGTTTTGGCCTACGACCAACAGACTAAAAGAGAAATTAGCTTACATAATAGTTGGGTTACTATCCACAGATAAAAATGTGTTGGTTATAACAACAAATGAAAATAGAAGACATGACTTCAGATCTGCAAATTTTCCCTAGTGATTTAGGAAAAAATCTCCAGTACAGGTTTCCTTCCTTAGTCCATCACCACAAAAATGGTGCATGTGGAACATGGTCGAGTGCACTTTTCTTTATTTGTTTTTCTGGTCAAAAACTAAACGTTGTCTTATTATAATAGATAGTAAAAACATAAAGTTCACGATTTCCTTTACATAGATGGAAATTGCATCTCACTTCATATTTATTTATCAATAATCTCATGGGTTCTTGTGCTTATTTAAATATGGTACATAGTCAACACCATGGAGGTAACTAACACCACCTTGGAGACTTACATCATCTTCAAAAAGATGGCAAAAACAAGTTGTTGGTCAAAACTGATAAATAGAAGTTCCTGACCAAAAAGTGACAGAAAGATTTTTTGCATAGAAGGTAATACGAAGATCTATGATCTACATGTTGCAAGCTTTATTTCCTAAGGATAGAAATCACATTGCTTATTAGTAAAGACAACCAATCATTAATTTCCACATTTTATCAAAAACTATATTAAATACCACTTATATATATTTAATTATATGCAACATAAAATAGTGAAATAAAATGATATGGGATAGAAATGGAATGTGGGAATGGATATGGAGGGATATGAAATAGGCTAAAATATGCCATAAAATAGGACATAATTGGCTCTCATCAATGTTTCTCGACATGCGATGGATCCCTATGTGTATTCTTATGATTCCTTGTTGAATCAGTGCTAGTTGAGAGACCTAGATTATTGGAGGAGATGCATAGATGGCATGGATGATTTCACTTGGAGGACATGATTTTTGTGTGGGGCATGGGATGAGGACCACATGCATCTACCTTTCTATAGACAAACTAGGTGGTTGATTGGGTGGACCCCACATATATTGGAACAATATCTTCTTGACAGGGTCAGAAGATAATTTGGGGAGACCCAAGATGTCCCCTAGGATTTACCTATGTTTACTCACACCCAACGAGATATCAAGGAGTGAGGATCTATGGCTAATCCTTGAGTAGCAATGATAGAGTTTGTGAACCTATTTCATGTTTAGTGAGCATGGACAATAGTAGTACAAGATGTAGGGACTACCCTCAAGTATGACTTATGGTGGTGAGTGTAGAGACCACTTAGATTCACATACCTATATGGTGGGGTAGTGTAAAAATGGATACATGAGGCAGAGCTAGGTGGGGGTTACTGAGTGACACAAAGGGTGAAGGCAACAAGTGGTAGTGGTGGAGGTGGAGGAGAGGGAAGTCCTGATCAAGGTGAGGTTGGAGCTCAAGGATATGGAAAATGACAGTGATAGTGGTAATGAGAGGAATTGAGAAAAGGGGAGATGATGGTCAACAAAGAGGATATGATGATGATATGAGTGTACGACTCATAATGGCACTACCAAAGCAACACTAGGATTGTAGAGAGATGGGTACCGATCAAAGAAGGAAAACATATCAATTCATCTATCTCATAGGATATCTAAGTGAGATGCCAAGATAGCTTGACACTAGTATATAGAGGTACAAGTAGCTCATGTGACTACTAAGCAAGACATGGAGAGAGATCACACCATAAATAACTAGAGGAAATGGGTAGGGGTGCAGGAGCAGGAGTAGGTGTAGTCATCTCCATAGATTGATATGTGGAGGATATAAGTATATTGACATAGGAGGATAAATATTACCACACCTTATATGAGGTAGTGATTCCATCCAAGAGGAGAGCCCCTAGGTTCTCGACGAGGAGTATGACAAGGAGAGATGGAGGGTCCATCAGATGATTAGATGCAGGATTAGTGGGGTGTTCACCTTTGGTTCCACCCAACCAATGCAACCAGTGCAATTAGAAATACATGTTCCAAGGGCACAACATTGTTTTATGCATGTTTCTCCTCCTCATCTTCCTTCTCTTGATTGGGAGGAGGAGAGAGGGTGTTCTATGTAGATATGATGGTAAAATAATTTTGATGTAGAAATTTTTTTATATGCTTACAGGAAGATGTATATATATTCATGGAGCTTGGTATCCACTTGTACAAACATTCATATATATAAAATTTTATCATGGATATATATATATATATATATGTGATGAAATGATATTTTATGTTGTTATTTTCATGTGATATATGTCTACAAAATTTATGTATACATCTAATGATTTCTATGTGATTTGATGATATATGATGGATGGATTTATGATGATTCTTAGATTAGTTGATGACATGATGTGATTTTTGGGCCCATGGTTGTCATTGCACCGAAAGGTCAACCTATTAATGCCCGATAAAACTTCTAGAGTTAATGGATCCATGGGAGGCGGTTAGTCCATGTCACGAATCCTGAGGGGAGCGCTGACCAGCTGCCAACAATCTCCCTCTCAACGTTACCCAAGGGGATTCAAACCTGACACCTTTGGCTCTGATACCAATTGTCAGTCCCACAGTTGTCATTGCACCAAATTTTTGACCTATTAATGCTTGATACAACCGATAGAGTTAATGAATCCATGAGAGGCGGTTAATCCATGTAACGAATCTTGATGGGAGTGATGACTAACTACCAATAGTGATGCTATGATTTTTTTTGTATTTTTGATGGTGAATATGATGACTATATGATGATGTCATGATTATGGATGTAGGATGTGATTTTTTGATGTACTAATACTTTATGGATGAAGGATGCAATGATTTTTTTATTTATGTCATGATACTTGGATATAATAGTTAGTCTAATGAGTAGGATAGAAGAAATGATTTTGGATAATTATGGATAGACAAATAGATGATTAGATGGACAGATAGATATATATGGATGATGCTGATCAAATATCAATGAAAGCTATAGTTATTGGGGTGATGATTTGGGATTTATGATTGGAAAATAAGATGGGAAAATTGATTTTTATTTTTTCTTTTGGTTATGCTAAAAAAATTAGAGAGTGATCCTTATTTTGATATAGAAATTAGACATGGGGCAGGGGCCCTAGCTCGGTTGGCTAAACCTTTCCTATTGCAAAAGGTTGGTCATGAGGTCTATTCTCCCCCACTCTCATGGTACCAAAGTGTGTGTCATGCCAACATTGTGGATCACATTAAAAATTTTACTAGGCTCACTACAATTTATAGGGGGTCGTGCTACCCAATTCATGCAGTCTATATATATATATATATATATATATAGAAAGTAGACATTATGCACCATGGTATGGAGAACCAGGGTGGCGTCATATCTATTACATGGAGTTTGACTCTACAAAAAAATAGGAGTATCCTTGTTCATACCTGACATTCAAAAAGATATTTTTGCATGTGAGAGAATAAAGCTCAAAGCAAGTAGGGCCTACACACGAAAGGTAAAAAGAACCTAATATGCAAAGGTCATTTTAATTTCTTGAAACTATTCATACACACACAAGGAAAGTATTCACTATGGTATTATTATAAGAACATCCCAAAAACACAACAAATAAAATAAATTACTATGCCCCATTCTATACTCCTTTAGGAACACCAAGATATTGAAGATTAAGGTGGCTTCACAAAAGTGATGGAATGAGAAAAAGGATAAATCAAAAGAAAAGATCGACTGATAAAAAATATCAAATCCATCATATCTCTTGACAGAGATTGTAGTTGTTGATATGTGATTGTGTCTATTTTAGGAATGATATATCCATTAAGGAAATGATATTGAATGTTAAATTAGATGCTTTAGGTAATTGGTATGTAGGTAGTAGGTTTTTTCGACAATGATCAATGCTTTTAAGTTTTCATAAATGTTCCACTTTTTATCATTGCCACATTTTATTTTTCTTACTTCGTTAAAGATGAGTGTGATGATATTCTTATTATGGATGATTTTATTATGGATGGGTGAGCTGTGTTGATTTGTTTGGTTTTTTGAATTATTTTTTTTGGCGAGAGGCTAAAAGCTGATATATATTAATATATAATAAAATTTACAAAATAAGCTTTACTCGATCGACCTCATAGCATATGGGACACCTGATTGGATGATCCTTGATGGTATTTAGAATCAAAGTCTTTTTTTCATAAAAAGGACCCCATCCTTTTTATTATCGGAAAGTTGCCTTAGTTAGATTTTTAGCCTATAAAATCTTGTGGGATCCAAACCTAATTTTAACTTGATTCCCTGATCAACAGATATTCCAACCATTGATACTAGTTATTCCTTTGGATTCCATCAAAGGGGGTCCTCACAAGCCCATAATATCAACCAAAATTGAAAAATCCTTAGAGATGTAGGCTTAGATGTTGATATCACCGACCACACAAAGGCATATTGAGCGATAGGGCCAATCAGGTCCAATGCCATATGAATAATATGTTGTGTACATTTGATGAGTCGATATCAGTGACCTCACAAAGGATTATTGGGTGATAGGACCAATCGGGTCCAATGCCATTTGAACAATATGCTTTGTACACCTGATGTGCTGACAACCAAAAGCCTGATACTTCATATAGAAAGGATAAAAAGTAGCCACCAAAGGAGCCACATGTGTAAAATATGCATGAGATACTGGAGTAATAAAGGATCCAACAACCAAAAGCTTGATATGTTGTGTACACTCGATGTGCCGACAACCAAAAGCTTGATACTCCATATAACAAGGATCTGAAGTAGCTGCCAAAGGAGCCATCGGATATCATGCCCGTGCTTTCCAATCTCAAAGTATATTTTCTAAGCTTTCTCGATCTATAATATATTGCAAATCAGGAAAATATTTTAGATAATCATTATTTTCCATTATTGTTACCTCTATTTTCTGACACCCCATATTTGCTAAATAATCTACAAGCTTGTTACCCTCATGATATGTATGTTAGATCTAGAATTGTTCAAACTCATCCATTAACTCCCATAGATTTTCTAAGATATACCTTGGATGTTAGTTATGACATTTCCTTTCCTTACACATGTTTACAATTACAAGTGAATCTCCTTCAATGTGAATCTTATTGATTTGAAATTTCCTTGCTAACTGCAAACCATAAAGAATGGCCAGTGACTCCACCATATTATTCATACCTAGAGGGATATGAATTGATCTAGTTTCTTTCAATTTACCCCAAGAATATCTAATTGAAAAACCTACCCCTGAAGAGCCTAAATTCCCTCTAAATTCACCATCAAAATTAATCTTGAAAAAATCTATCAATGGCGGGTGCCATTTGATTAGGCTTCTACTCACCTTCAATTTGGAAGAAGTTTCATAATCCCTTTAAAAGGTAGAATAATAACTTTCCAACCCTTAAGTATGCTTTGATCCCATGAGGTAAACTAAGAACTAACATTCTTCTAATCTTGTACATATGCATTGACCGCTTCTGCAACTAATTTTTCAATTATTGCATGGACAAAGTGATTTGGTGCTAAATTTTTTCTAAATATGCATTTATTTCATTCCCACCAAATGGACCATATGATAGTAGCTGAAATTAGATGCCAAATACATGCAATAAATGAAGTCTTATAGCACCAACCATGAAGAAAAGAGATCCCATATTGATTTTGGTAATGGAGTATGAAAACTCATCTTTTGTATGACAAATTCCTAGCAACTTTGGGTGAATGAACATTGCAGAAATAGATGATCAGGATTTTCCAACACTCACCACACAAAGAATAATTAAACAGGTCTGCTATACTCAATTTTACCAACTGGTCACTTGTAAGTACTCTTTTCCTTAGCATAATCCATGCAAAATTGGTAACACCATATTACTCCAACAAAATGAATATGCTCTTTGAGACTGCAAATGGTTATCCTTGTTAAGGACCGTCTCATTTCCTTGTTTGAATAAGTAACTACCATCTTTTGAAGGAGCCCAAATAATATGATCCGATTTTGCTGATAAGATGATTATTCTTGCTGCCAGAACCTACTGAAGACAACTGTAATACCCCTCCATTTTGCCTTCTGGTTGGACAGTGTGTCCTTGTGTGGGTATGTCACTTTGATGTGTTCTAGTTATTCATATGCCTTGTTTGTGTGCTTTCTGCTAGTACCTTGACTATGGTACTTGGTTGTTATTTGATCGCTATCTATGAAGCTACATTAATGTTATCTTTTGATGTGATGGTATCTTAATATGATGTTATCTTTATTTCATGTTTTGAATTAACATAAATGGATATTCGAATTAATGATGTTATGCCTTGGATTATAATAGTATGTTAGATTTGTCAGTTAGTTGCATTGTATTGGTGAAGAGGACGGTATCGCATCACTCGCTTGCGAGTGCCCTACGATTCTGTGATTTCCTCTTCACGGTGTGTATTTTATGTTGTTCATATTATATGTTGTTGTTTACTTGATTTTCATGTTGACAAGTATAGGACATCGACTCCACCTGGTTTCACAGGTTGGAGCGTGTTCAATGCCCAATGGTATTCGATTGGGAGATAGTAGCTAGGTTTTCCATGCCAAGTCGTCACCCTAGTCCTAGTATGTCATCAAGTGTTTGTCGGGTTGTGTTGCTTTGAATATTGTTCCCTCTCTTCGATTATTTAATTGCAAGTTGAAAGGGTAATTAAATGGATTTATGTGTTTAAGAGGTTGATTTAATTAATCTGGTTATAATGTGGAAAATGTTATTTAAAGTTATTAATTAATTTAATTTAATTAATAAAATAATTTAGTCTTGGATTATATTTATGTTATTGAATTAGTTTAATTAATTAATTTGAATATTAAGCAGTTCATTTTGGGAATTATTGGATATTTTTTTGAAATTGAAAAATAAGAAAAAAATGATTTAAAAGTCAATTTAGGAAATTTGAATTCAAAATTGAAAAGAATGAGATATTTGCTATTTTCTGTTTTCTGAAATTTATGAGGGTGGTTGCACTGCTATTTTGGGGGAGACTTTGGAATCTTTCATTATTATTGAATTTTCTTCACAATTTTGGAGCATGGAGTTTTTGAGAAAATAAAAGAGAGAGGAAGAATTTTGCATTTTGTGGGTTTTGGACTGGAGTTGTTAAATTTGCTGATCTGAAGAGGGAATAAAAGGAAGAATCTGAGCATTGTCTGGATCTTCTCAAACTCAAGAATACCAGGTTCATGTCTTTGGTTTTTAATTATTTTGAAATTTATATTTAAATGTGTTTTGTTGTTGAAGAATCTTTGTTGAAAAATATTTTAATCCTCGGTTTGATTGCAAAACAAACCTAGTTTAAATCTTGTTTTAAATTAAGAAGAACCTCTATTCTTAAAAAAATAAAAAATTCAAAGAAAATTTGTGTTCTTGGCTATAATTTCAATCTTATTTGCTCAATTTATTTCTTCAATTCCTTAAAAGGATGTTGAATCCATGTATATGCTTATATAAATAGATATTTTGTTATATATATATATATATATATATATATATATATATATATATATCTGTGTGTGTGTGATTTTCCTTTAAAATTTCATCTCATGAGGTTGTGCTGTCAAAAAAATTCAAAAAAGAGGAGCCCTATGTGAGGGTGTGGATTTCTAAAATCTGTAGGGTTTTATTATTAAAAAAAAAAAATTATTGTTTTGGGGTTAGGACAGCTGGGGCTCGACCCACAGCCGCCCCCATGGGAGGCGCTATGGGGAGCCGCGCCAACCGCACCCGCACCCACTGGCCCTGTGGTGGCTTGGCACCACCGCCGCCATAGTGGTGGCCGGCTATGCTAAGCACAACTGAGCCACCCTTGTGGGGGTGGTTGTGCACAATCGTCGCCTCCTCACGGTGTCGGTGTTGCTGCCGCCTGGCCAACCTCCACTTCGCCTACACTCTGCGCGTGACCCGCCACCACCGCCTAGCTCAGCCTCGGCTTGACCGCCCCACCATTAACCCCGTCGCCCCCTGCAATATGGTAAACCACGGTTGCCCAACTCGCCGCCATCGCTCGGTGTGGAATCTGCCCACGACCAAGAGAAAATCGCAACCACCCAAGCCCTAATCTATGGCACGTGGCCTGAGGCCTTTTGAGAGCATTAAAAAAATAAAATATATAATACAAAATTAAACTTTTAATTTTATAATATTTTATATTATATTTATAATATTAATATATTACTATGTATTATATTTAATATAATATGTAGTAGATAATTAATATTATATTATATAGTGTTATAATATTACTTATTTAGTTGAGATTTCATTTTGATATATGTATATATTCTTTCTAAATATATACATATATTAAAATATTATTTTAAATGATGTTTGTTTTAAATGTAGTTGTGAAATTTAAATTTAAGTGCAAAAGTCCAATTATTGACTTGATTTAAATCTAATTGAAAATTTTAAAATATTGGGTTATAGTCAAATTATTGATCTTATTTTAAAAAATGATAGATTTGAAAAGGGAAAATGTTGGATTTGTAATTGATGTGTTAATAATGAAATTAATTGATTTGTTTTATAATGATTTAGTTTGCAAGGACAAACGGTTATTTATTTTAAAGCGAAATGTTCTGAGTTATAGTTGAAAATGCTTATTTTATTAAGAGCAATTAGTGAATTAAATATTAGTGTTAATTTCTCCCTTATCTGAAAAGATGAATTTTTAATTCAATTTTTAGCGATGTAATAAATTACGGAATGTAATGAGGAAATGGATTTATAATATTCAAAGGTAGTTTATTTCATGTGCCTTCAGTGAATATTCCCTTCGTGTTCTTGTTTGGGAAATGGGTTAAATGAGTGTTTAATTTGTAAGTCTTCCAGATGGGTTTTCCGTTATGTGGGTTGTCGTGCCATGTTTGTCAACCTTTCGTGAATCCCTTGGGTAGTGCATGGGAAGTTATTTGTCATTACCCAATTTCCACGAACGGGAATGTTTTGTGCCTCTTGTGGAAGGAGTGGATTATGTGATGTGTGCCTCCTTGTAAGGAGTGGTCTTGTTATTGTTGTTACCTCCAGTGTTTGGAGATGGTTTATTTTATGTCACCTCCTGAGAAAGGAGTGGTCGTGTTGTTTTGGTTGTTGTACTTTGGTACCCTTGGTGTTTGTTTGGTATGTGTGTTGTCAAGTAGAAGAGTGGCTTCCGTAGGAGCCAGAGCCCAAAGAGGTAAACTGGGAAACCTTCGGAGGTGGTTTAATCAAGTGATAACTAAAACAAAACTTAGAAGATTAGGTGGTACTTCACACTAATCAAGATAATTATGCCTCACTCATAAACACAAGGGCTCGTTTAGACTTGGGATGAGTGGGAAGGCTTGGAATGGCAAGGTCATCTATCTTGTCTGTACGAAAGGTATTTGATTCCGCATGAGGGAGTGTGGGGGCCAAGATTCGGTTGAGGCCACCAAAATAACCCTTAGTGGGGGCCAGAGCCTATGAATATTCCCAGAGGACAACCCATGATGAGCTGTGTGATGACACTCTATCTAGGACAACAATTGGTATTTGTTCATTATGCGTATGTTTCTCTTAACATACTTAATCTGTTTCATATTTGGAAGCGATGTAACCATGTTAGTGTTGTACATGTGTTGTACTTATGGTGTACTTGTGTTGTACATGTGCTTGGTTCTGTTAGTTGGTTCTATTATGTGTTATCCTGTGTCTAGAGGTGGTGGTCTTGGCTAGGATTCTTTGTTACTATCTCCTAGCACGGGGGGTGGGCATTTGGGTTCCACTTGGTTGGGTGGTGTGCACCTAAATCCATTGGGCTATCTTCATGTTCATGTGGACGAGATTCCCAGCTGGAGAGATCGTTGGATTTAGTATCAGTTCTTGATTTATTTCATTTTAGTTGATCTTGTATTATTTTACCCCTCAGTTGTTATCGAGGTGGAAGTTGTAATTGTAATTATGTTTATCGAACTTACCTCATTCGGGGAATGAGAGTTGTAATCTTATGGTTAAATGAATGGATTATTGAAATGGAATGTTATCTTTATGCTTGTTGTAAATTATCTTATTGGAATGTATGTGTTTAAATTATTAGTAATTAAATGACATGGTTTAATTCATGTTTTTTGTTGAGGTTCTATATAACCTCTGTCTCGTAACCTTAGAGGTTGTTGGCATTAGGTAGTGAACTTTCTTATTATTGTTCTTAAACAAAAAAATTAGCCTGTTTAAGTAGTTGTTTGCAACTGCCTCTAGGTTTGCGTGGTGGGGCATTACAACAACTCTTTTGTTCATTAGATAACTAAGAGTTTGAAAAATATTTCCATATTACTTTTCCTAAATAGATCTGTATTGCACATACATAATCAATTAATTTGGAACCCCATAAAGAAGACAAAATTGGAATGAAAGCTTGAAGGTCTTGATAGTTACTCAATGGTGGATAGCCATTCCAAGAGTCATCCCAAAAATTCACTGCTTCCCCATTATTGACCTCCCAAGAAACATAATCTGTGATTACTTTTCTACAAGATAACATAAAGTTTCACATAGCAAATCCTACAAGTGGGTTAGAGACTGTGATAATTCTTGAAGGTTCTTGATTGTTGAGATACTTTTCCTGCATAAGTGTGCACAATTTGGAATTAGGCTTAGTATACATCTGCCAAACCAATTTCCCCCAAAGGCTATATTACACTTTGAGATATCATGCAGACCTATTCCACCATTGGATTTCTCCGACAACATAGAATCTAAAGAGATCAAATGATTTTTTTAAACATCATTCATGTTTCCTTTCCATAAAAATCCCCTGATTCACTTTCTCTATTTGATCAATTACTGATCTAGGTGCCTTGACGACTCAGATAAAATAGTTGGGGATTGCTGACAATACAAATTTTATTAAAATAATATTCCCTGATAAAGACAACCGATGGGATTTCCAAGCACATACTTTCAGCTTAATTCTTTCAATAACATTATCCCAAAAGGATGGTTTATTAGCACCCATAAAGAAAGGAATACCCAAATACTTACAAGGTAAATGTGCCTCTTGAAAACATAACACTTGAATAATCTTTCTTTTTAAAAATTCTTTAGAGTTGAAGACATATACTTTTGATTTTTGAGCATTTATCTTTTGTCCTGACAACTCAGAGTATCTATCCAGAATAATTTTTATTTATCTGGCTTCATTAAAATTCACCCTTCCATACAGTAAAGTATCATCTGCAAAAATATTGTGTGTAACTGACAAACTAGTTTGTGGAATATGTATCCCTTGCCATAAACCCTGATTGTGCTTCTCTTTTATAGTCTTGCTCAGAGATTTTTCCATAATTATAAAATGAAAAGGTGAAAGAGGATAACCTTGTATTACACCTTATGTGGCTTTAGAAAACCCCAAAGGAGAACCATTAATTAATTTAGAAAAGAATGCCCCTGATAAGCAAGATAAAATCCATTTACACCACTTGTATGAAAACCCAAACTTGCTCAGAACTTTCAAGAGGAAATTCCAATCAACCCTATCATATGCTTTCATCATGTCTAACTTTATAATAAATGATGGACGATTATTAGTTTTAATAGAGTGAAAAACCTCATGTTCTACCAGAGCCCCTTATATTGTTTCTCTACTCGGCACAAAGCCACCTTGCTCTTGCGAAATGATTTTCAGAATTAAATGTTGCAGCCTTTGATAAATTACCTTGGTGAAAATTTTATAAACCGCGTCACATAGAGAAATCGACATGAATTCAGAAAAAGTTTTAGGCTCTTTTGTATTTAGCAATAGAGCAATATTCATAACATTAAAGTGCTTAAGGATCTTGCCCGACTTCCTTGATTCCTCCAAGGCTAGAAGCAAGTCAATATCTTTTTTGAATGTTATTTGAATTTTTTTGATATATTTGAGGTTGTTTTTTGAACATTATGAGATATTTGAATTCTTCTTAATTTTCAAGATATCAATTTTTTTGGATTTTGGAATATTGAGATTGTATTTTGGATTTTCAAACTATTTGGATGTTTTTGGGTTTTGGATTATTTGAATATTTTTTAGATTTTGACTATTTGGAATTTTTGGATTTTTGATTATCTGATTTTTTAAAATTTTGACTATTTGGATGTTTATAATGGATTTTTGACTATTTGTATGTTTTTTGGATTTTTATATTTAAGGTATTTAATAAGGATCCAATCCAACTACTAGGTTTAGGAAAATGCCCCCAATTGGATATAACATCATTTTATTATGAACTAGATGAGGTGACACTAGGATGATATTAGGTGATATGGGTAATGATATATACTATTAAATTAATAAGAAATGCTAGGTGCATGTAGGTGAAAATATGGTAGATGGATGGATGAGTATGAAGGAAACTTTTTAGTGGCCTCACCCCTTTTATTTTAAAAAACAGAATATGACAAAAATGCTAGATTTATTATGGATGGAATGAAAATTTATTTTGATAGATGGTAGATGGTTCTCATTACACATGGTGCATTTTTGCTATGTTTTCACCAAGGTAGTTCAGAGCACCATCGAAGTGGTTTTCACTAGAGGACAATTTTTATCTTTACTATTTTTTCCATTTTTTTGGATATTTTGGATTTTGATGACATGCCTAATGGGTTTAAGTGTGGAACCAATTGAGATGAATATTATTAATGAGATATTTTAAGGGCTCACCTTCAAGCATAGCTAGTTGATAGGCTCCTAAGTCATAGCTCATTGTGACTACAAATGGTTCCAACCAATTTGGTTCAAATTTTCCCTTGTTGTCTTCATCTCGTTGATTCTTCTAATTTTTTGTTGAGGACTAGATAACCTACTTGGAAGTTATTTTCTTGATATTCTTGCTATAGCTATGATGAGAATGATTTTGGAAGAATGGAGATGATTAAGTTCATTGAGATGTATTTCCTCTAACAATTCTAGCTCATGTAGTTTGGATATTATATCCTATTAGTTTTTGATAAGATGTTGCAATGAAACCCTTAATGAAGGAAGTTTGACCTTAATAGGAAAGATTTCCTCGATGCTAGAAACTAGAGAATATGGTATAACACCAGTAGGTATTTGAATACTAGTATAGTAGGCCCACAAGGAAGGATTAAGATGGAAATTCCAATCATGACCAAAGTCATTAATTGTATTCTTGAGGATTTTTAGGATAGTTTTATTAAATACTTTAGCTTGACCATTTCCTTAGGGGTAATACTGCATGAAAAAGTGATATTGGATATGAAATTGGGAGAACATTTTGTGAATCTTTATTTTTGAAAGGTGTTTCATTATCTATGATGATGGCATGGGGGACACCATATTGACAAATTATATAGTTTGCGATAAAGTGAGATATTTATTTTCTAGTAATGTAGGTGAGGGAGATGGCTTCTATCCACTTTGTAAAATATTCATTGGTGGTAATGATGAACTTGTGTCCTTTGGAGGATGTGGGTGAGATCTTTCCAATGAGGTTGATTACCCATCATGAAAATGACCACGGTGTAGTGATAAGTTGTAATTCTTGTACTGGTGTGTGAATAATATTTCCATGTTGTTTACACTATAAACATTTATTAGAAAATGGGTGTGCCTCTTGATCCTTGGAAAGCCAATAGTACTTTGTCATTGGTAGCTTCTTAGTGAGGGTAGGGCCACTAAAATTTGATCCACAAACACCTTTGTGTACCTCATGTAAATAAATTATAGATTCTTTTGAGTTGAGATCTCTAAGAAATGTACCATCGAGACTCTTTTGGTAATGGGTATCACCAATAATGGTGAAGCGAGATGATCAACGTATAAAGGTTCTCTTAAGGTTCATGGTAAGGTTAGGTGGTATGGTACCATTTTGTAGATAAGTGTAAATTTTGTGGTACCAAGGGGAATTAGAACCAATAATTTCACACACAAATTTAAATTCAAGGACAATGAATGCTTGCACCAATAGTTGCTCAACAAGAAACTCACATCTATTACTATTATGAGGCATGTCTAAGAGAGACCCAATAGTTTCCATAGCTCATACACAACCTTTTTACTATCATCTAGGTAATTGATTGAATGAGATAGTAGTGAAATACTATTTGAAGCTATCAACCATTCTCTTGTATGAGAGAAATTTACCATCCTTTATTAATTATCATTGACTTGTCTAACCACTAGATGTAAATCACCATAGACCTATAACTCTTTAATTTTCCATTATGTATCCATCCTTAGTATTATAATAAGTGCTTCATACTCAACTATGCTATTTGTGCATGGAAATGCTAACTGATATTTTGGTAAGTGATCTCCTTAAGGTGTGATAAATAGGACTCCTTCCCCTTAACCATGTTGGTTGTATGATCCATCGAAGTATAAATTCCATTGATATAATGGTTCTTTAGTTAACTAATTTTCTATGAATTGTCCTTTGATTGTTTTCATGTCTAAATATTCTATGTCTAAATAACTAAGTATCATGACCCATTTAGCCATGTAGCCGAGCAGTATTGATTTAGATAATAGATACTTAAACTAATCTACCTTAGAGATAGGCTTAATTTGGCAATTGATCATGTAGTGTCGAATATTTTATGAAGAAAAGATGACCGCTAGATATGCTCACTCAATGGGAGTGTAATTAATATCATGGCCTACAAATATTATTCTAGTTTAATATATCACTATCTATTTCCTAGATTCATCATGTTGTGCCAAGAGAGTTCTTCATTCTATTGGTGTAGCTAAAATGTATAAGATCAATGGTTTATCTAGAACTAGAGGCATCAATACTAGAGGTGATGATAGGTAATCCTTAAGATTTTAGAAGGATTGCTAACATTTCTCATCCCATTTGAATGTGGCATCCTTATGTAGGAGATGATTAAATAGGCAACACATATCCACTAGTTGTGCTATAAATTTTTTGAAGGATTGTAGTTTCCCTTAGAGAGTAAAAAGTTTCTTTATAGTTTTTGGAGGAGGCTAACCATAAAACAACAAAATTCAAAAACACTAGAAAAAAACAAAATTCAAAAACACAAGAAAACAACAAAGATCAAAAACATGTGAACAAAATAAAAAACAAAACAACATCATTGGATTATTCCTTCACTCAAATAGTCTAATATATCAACATTTTCTTGAACCTCATAGCTAGTTCAAGTGAATTTCTCACAACATATCCTCTAGACATAGAAACAAGATATCAATCCAAGTTATCGATTTTGTTTACCCAAAAACAATTCATGCTTTAAGTTAAATGATCCAACTACATGGTCTTTTCATGTACAACATAGGCAAGGATTTTTAGCCCCTGAGACCCTAGGTCAGTCCCCTTAGATTTCCAACATGCTTTATTTCACTTAGTCAAAAAATACAAAATCCCAAAAATATATACAATATACAAAATCCAAAAACATTCACAAAATAGAAAAGGTCAAACCAAGTGAACTACAAGCATCTATGTGTACAACGTAGGAAAGGCTTATCTTTGATGAGCCCCCAAGGCCCTAGGTTAGTCCCCTGAAAACAACAAAAATAACATCATAAAATCTTAGAAAAAAAAAGACCCATCCCGTCATCAACATCCACAATAAACATTTCACACATAATAAACTAACCGTCCCAATCATCCTTTGATAAAAAAAATAAACAAACAATGCAAACATCAAAAGCTATAACTTTTAAGCAAAAATAATCGCATAAGAGTTGACTATAAACAAATGAAAACAAATGCCAAAGTATCAACTACCTATCCTTTTAAACAAGTCCCAACAACATCCTGAGATATTCCTTAATGGATTCGTTCCTACTATAGACATGATTAACAACAAATAATAGCACCACCCTAAATAGATATGGCAAGTGATACTGCAACTTTGTTTTTATCTTTTTCATAGTCTTACTTTTTTTGATTTATTTTATTGACTCATTCCCAGGATCTCTCAAGGATGTCCATAAGGATTTAGAGAGGAAGGAATGGGGGCAATTGAGTGTCATTTTGATTTGTTGTTTGTAAGATATTTTTGTAATATTACCATGGCAAATACTTGATTTATTAAGTATGGAATTTGTATTAAAATAGTTCGTGAAGTAGTTACATGTTAGGTGTTCTATACCTCTTTGTGTGACTAGTCTGAGATGTTTTTCATGAAACCCCCTTATAATTTAAAAAAAAAAAATTGAATGTCTGGTGTGAACAAAGATACTTCTTGTTTGTAGAGTCAAAGTCCACACAATAGATACAAAGTCAACTTGGTAATTCATACCCTAGTGCATCGTATCTATTTTCTACATCAAACAAGGTTTTTCAAACCACAAAGTCTCTAAAGCGAAGAAAAAGCAACTCATCAAACACTATCCATTATCACATTTCTTCTAATTAACATCATCAATTCTATCCATCATCATATTTCTTCTAATTAACATCATATCTCTATCCATCATCATATTTCTTCTAATTAACATTCATCCTACATAAAACATCATCGAAACCATATCCATACTGCATCCACAAATGTTATCAATACATATCATGATGATAATAAACCAATTAAAAACATTATGTATCATGTATGGGGAATTCATTTATGAACATACATCACATCATGAAATGAGAAAAAGTATGATTCATTCATCCACATCAAATTCATACATTAGAAAAGCACAAAAACACATATAAAAATACATCATCATATTTCACCATCGCATAAACATAAAATGAGGCTGAATTGAAGAAGGTATATCATATATATTATCGTCAAAAATGGAATATGTCATAAATACATCATTCGCAATGACACAAGTGTGAGAGGAAAATACAAAATCATAATATATATACGAGGTCTCGACTAGACCAATGAATGTATATAAAACACATGTCTACAAAATGCCTCTGCACCATGAAATAGCATGAAGATCAAGTACCAAAAATAGTAAGACCCCAACAGGAGGGATATCACACTACTGAAAACCAAAATGATCTAGTTGTCTCACAGATTGATCACCTACACCTACACCACCACCGCCATCGCTCGCAGTACTCAGCTCCCCAAACCATGGACGTCGAGAGGCCCTAGGAACAGTAACATCATATAAGGTATGATAATAGGTAGATGCCTATAGATACTGATCTTGCTTAATGCACATACTATCATGCTCTACCCAGATAGTATCTCTCTCTGCTATCAATAATAGTACTTGAGCCTCTACAACATGTCATCTACCAATATTGTTCTCTTGATTTGACTAGAAAATGTCTCTCTCTGCTATCGATAACACTACTTGAGCCTCTGCAACATGTAGTCTATCAATCGTGCTCTCTTTCTCAACCCTCAGAGTTTCTACCAAAGCCTCCACAACCTGTCACCACACAATCTCTGCATCTCTAGACAAATTCATATGAGCTAGCAATACATCAACATCCCTAGCCGGTGGAGGAGGACCCAAAACCTATCTTTGAACCTATGTAGGAGGCACTCGCTCATCTTGGGTATCTTGTGCCTCGTCATGTCAAGATCAATCCAATCGCTCTACAAGAACCTCAGTGTGTTGTCGCTCATGATGACAACCTGTATTTCCAACCCTGCACAAAATGGGTTCACCTCTGGGATTAGTAAGCCTCAAAGGCCTGCGATGTGCCCACCACTCCTCATAATCGCAAGTAGTAGCTAGATCTACCACACCAACTGACCAACCCCAACCTACTGGGGAAAGTTCTCCAAAATCGGCAATCATAGTGTCTGCAACAACCTGGAGACCCCATACATGAACCTCTCGACAAGTCTAGCCAAAATGAGCCTCATACGCATCAAGAACTCACCCCTATCTCTCACCAAATTTGTGACACTCGGTCTAGTAGATAATGCTCTATCACAGATGACAAACACCCAAGCAACCAATAGGTCTGTCAATAGTACACAAGCTGATCTGCATCCTCTCGCCAAACCTCACAACTCATATAAGGTCTCCACATTAAACTAGGCATCTCATCAAACACATGTTGCCAATAATGCAGGTCCCTGTTGGTGTTTTATTTTTATAGCTAGGCTTTGAAAATCTCTAAGAGGGAGCCAACCTCTATACTCAAGAACCACAAAGGCTAGTGGCCAACTAACAGGAAATAGAATTGACACACACTTCCCCTGCACTTCAGGCTTTGTAAGACCTAGGGGGGTAACCCTTTAGCAACATCTAAAAATCTAGACAGACAAGTAATAGGATATTGCTTAACAGATAATGCTCTCATAGAAAAATGTTGAGAAATCTAAAATATCACTCAACATTGGAAAGATATTGAATGAATTTCATCAACTAGCATGGATAACATGACAAACACAACTTAGCAAAATGAATTTGAAATGGTTTTTTGATTCAAAGAGTTGGGAACAAACTAAAAACAGTAGAAACATGATAATGGACCAGCGCCATAAAAATGGGCTATGGAGTCATATAAATAGCATTCATCTTTCAATTTTGAAAATGCTCTGAAGGTCTTGCAAATGTTGTCACATTATGACAACCAAACCACTGAAGCTTTCTCTGATAATTCTTCTTATAAATCCACCTGAAACATAACTCTCTTGTCACATTTGTTAAAGCAATTACACTATCCCTGGACAATAGGCAATAATAAATGAAGCTTGTGATTTATTAAAGCAATTACATCATTCATAGAACATAAGGAAACAAAAGATGTAACTCAAATGCAGAAAATGTGCATGAAAAGACTCAGAAAATTGTATTATTGAATCCAAAATAGCATTACAGTTTAGCCATGGAGACAATTATCAGCTAAAATAAACATAAAAGAATAATTCAGAACACACACTTTCAGATTGAATGACTAACAGTTATATTTCCCCCTAGCTTTACAGTCTACCCATAGCTTATGCCTGACTTGCAGAGCTTTCAAAAAATTTGGAACCCCTTACAAATGAGAAAAGAAGAGAAGAAATAGAAGAATGGGGGAAACCCTAAAATTCGACTGGATATGCCATCTGGAAGCTCCATTCCCATTGATCAACAAACTGAAAAGAATCTCTCATCTCTCTTCCTTTACAACAAAAATTCCTTTGCTCATCATTGCCTTGAAACATAAAATCTTCCCTTGTGGAGAATCTTCATTTACCTTGTTGTTGAGAAACTAACTTGCCTGTGAAAACTCCAATTTAATCCCTTTGTTTTCTGCAATTACACTTTAATATCTTAATCTCCAACACATGATACTTGTTTATAAAGTGAATAAATTCACTTTATAAAACACCCACAGTGAATATTTAATTCACTCTCCATTTATAACTTTCACCCCTGTCTCCATTTTATAATTCCATTATATTTTAAAGCATTGCTTTAAAATAAAATAAAAGATATTTTAAAACTAAAGGCTTTTAAAATATTTCACAATGAGCTTTCAAAAGCACTCACCCATGCTTTCATCTTTACCATCATCTCATATTAAAAAAAATCCCATTCACTAAAAGTTAAAAGCCTTTAAAATATTTAGAGGGCACTAGATTTCTTCACCATTCGTGCTTATCACCCTTTCAACAAATCTTTATAAGGTTTAAAAATCAATTTACACTTTAAGGTAAAGAAAATTAAGGGCATTTTAAAACACTACGGGCCCACCAAGCCATACTGTGAAGGGTGAAGCCTCACACACCTCGTAGGAAATAAAAATCCCACATCTTATTTGGGTGATCTTGCGAGAGACGGTTTGGATGAGGCTGAATTTCAACTTCCCTTTTCCACCATTGATTTCATCCACCCTACTTTTCCCATCGATTCACCATTGTGCCCTAATTTCTTTGTGCCCATTCTGCATTCTCATCTGGTTCATGCTCAGACCATACCAAATTGGCTCCCATTTGCATCATAGAGCCCTCTCACTTTCACTTGTTCGTCGAGCTTCCTGCCCCTGTGTAGCTTCAATGGTCTCCATATTTTGGTTCCCTTTTTACTGCAAAGAAAAAAATTGACAGAGTTCCTCCATTCTATATGTTTGGCTCCAACACTTACAGAACAATGCTTGAGCCTCATTGGTTGCATTGTTCCTTCCTCTGGTTTAGTTCAGATTGACACCTTTTCTCTACTTCAAATCGTGCCCCTCCATCGAGCTCTTTCCACTATTGTGCAGACTCTCTCCCAAGCCCGTGCGCTCTAGCTTGTTAGCACCCCCACATAGAAGTTTCCTCTGACAATTTCACCGCTGGCTCTGTGCTCTCCATGCATGGATTAGAAGGATGAGGTAGTGTTTGTTACAAATTTCTAAGGCGTTTACACAATAGAATTTCCTCAAACAATTTGGATACATTTTAATTGCAAGCGATGGTTGATCTCTTGTGCTTTGATGGATGTCTATACCCAACTAGAAATCGCACCCTTGCTAGTTGTATTTGCTTGACAGTTTCAAAATTCTTTTGAAAAAATGATGCGCTAGACCTCACATAAATGGCTCGATCAGCCCCAAATCATCCATAGTCTCCATTGATGGAACCATTCTTCATTTACACGGGTAGGAAGGAAAAAGACAGCGGTAATGGAAGATAGTTGCACAATTAACAAGTGTATTCACTTGAGAAGCTTTTTGCAATTGTTTCACATACTTGTTTTGACTTCACCATCATATTCAATAATCATATTTGAAAGCATCTTATCAGATAATTCATGCGCCCCTTTTACCTATTTAAAGTGCATCCCCACTATCAATTCTGAGCTCAATTGGATCACAATCTAAGCCTAAGCCATGGCAACAGGATGTAGATAAATACCCACACTAAAATCTTATCAAATAGTTTTGATAACTTCAACTCCAAATTATATCATGGAACATCAAATCCCAGTCCACATTCACTACACGGAGCTGCACCATGCTATACCTACGTTTGTCATATTTAGGGTTGCTTCCCCAGTGTCACATCGCTCCTTGGTAGAGAAAATGCTTCTTTGTCTAAACCTTAAGAATGTTGAGAAGATTCATTATAGTTTCCTTCATCCCAATAATTTTTCCCTCTTCATACTTCTCAGGAAATTTGAAAGTATTGTTACTCAACATCTATCTATCTTGTAAAATACATCTTTGCTCATCAAGATACTCCACGCACTCTAATGCATTCACCAATTCATTCATGTTTTGATAATCAAATATGGAATTTGAATAATCCCTAAAACTATAGAGCTATTGGTTTTACCTTTCCATATCTGCAAACAATATAAACTTGTGCACTTGATTTATTGATGCCTTTTCATAACCAAAGTGTCCTTAAATAGGCTATAATACAAAGCTTACAACCTAATAACTGGATAAAACATGTTGGGTCCCCATAGTATGTATTGTATTTTCCTTCACTGCAAGAAGGCACTGAACCAATCCTTTACCACCCCTTCGAGGTAATTTATCAAATGATTCATTCATCGTATTTTCATTGACATCTTCATACTTGTTATCCATTGTGGAATATCTTTTACCCCCTGATAATATGATGTTCAAACTCCACATTGAAAAAAGTGGATCTCACTTTGCAGTTTAAAACTTGTAGGCAATTATAATTATGTGCCCCTCCACTTACTAACCAATACAAATCAATTCACTTGATGGGATTGCAACATTGGAACCATTATAGGTTCATGACCATGCAAAGCATGTCGGGCCCCATGTGGGTCCGGCTAAAAAAAACTTCGTTTTCAATCATGTTTTACACTCAAACAATCTGACATTGCCTTTTGAATACTTCAGAAGTGAAAACATGAACTGGGTTTCCATTAAAACCTGCTTTCAGTCATATTTCAAGAATGAGAAAAACTAGCCCATTTGGCTCTAGAATCAATCTGGAATACTAGTTAAACGACCTCCTAGAGCAATGAAAACTTGTAGAAATATAGTCATTTGAATCAAGAATGCAGTTCCAAAAATGGCTCAGAAAAACATGTCACGAGGTGAATAATATTAATCGGCAAAGTTTCCCAATTGAACTTTTTCAAAACAACAGTTGTTTTGAACCAATTGAAACTAATCCAATTGCCATTTTGCAAAAATAGCAAATCAACTCCTGGTGAGCTGGCACTCGACACAATAGATCATTTAGGTACCCTAAGAACATGTGAAAAATGGATTTGCTTGAATCATCACCCATCAAAAGATATTGACGCTCAAAGTTGGCCTCTCTGAAATGTTGTTAGGAATGCAGATGCAAAACTGAACAAACTGCATTTGGTTTTGATCTGTTAAAAATAGTAAGTGAGGTCATGAGACTTTGAAAATAGACATACAAGCTCATATAGGTATGGATAATATGGAACAACATTCTTTCTCTCATGACAGTCAACTGGTTGCAAAATGCAAGCTCAAACAGGATGCAACTTTGCAAAACCGAAAGTTTGCAAATGGTAGAAAAGTGTCAAAACCCTTCAGCTTTGCTTTTCAAAACTTTGACAAAACTCATCATGGGAAGCTAAAAATTGACATGCATGTTCACATATGTCAATTGAATATGTTTGAAAATGGGTTTTTCATGAAAATCATTTGGCTCTGAATTACGACCCTCCAAATTAGGTCACCTAAGCAGATTCTTCAGGTGCACTTCTGAAAGTGCAGAGGCAAAATTTTGAAATGGGCATCTCAAATTTTGTAAAATTTGAGAGTGCCATCGGTCCCCATGCAAGGTGTAATGCATGAAGTCCCCATAACAATAAGAGTATGGATTGTCTAGAGAATGATCCTGAATCCCGTCTAAATGAGTCAGTGCCATATGCTCCCATTTTCCCAAACATGCAAGAGTGACAAACTTGCATACAACAACTTCCTTCCTTGATACACCACCTCGTGCATATCTCGATAAATATGGGAAAGAAAAAAGGTACCTGAAGAATATCTCGTACCATGCTCTAGCATACTCTCAATGCATGTACCCCAACCCATTGCAAACTGTCGACCTCATCTATTAGGAACAACCAATCCTGGTACCAAACTACAAAGGACAAGAACGATAGGATTTTCACTGTCAAAAAATTCAGATAAATCAACCTATGAATCATGAACATGAAAGTGTGCCACACCTAACATACACTGCATAGCGTAGGCACCTCGTCAAACCTGGTACATAACAAGCTCACTTTGAATAGGAATATGAAGAATCCTCCACACATCCTCAAGCGTAATAGTTGCCTCTCCTATAGGTAAATGAAAAATAGGATGTCTCAGAATGCCACCTCTCCACAAGAGCAGCCATCATCACTGTATGGGTCTTGATAGGAGACATGTAACAAATATAATGCAATCCCACAATATCAAGAAATTCCCACTCCAACACTCCAAAATGGGCAATCAGATCAAACAAATGACAGGGACATCTCTCTCTCATCACAAGTGGTTAGATACTCGCCTATAAATAATTTAAAACCATAATGTTAGGGTTTCACTCTAAAAACACAAAGAAACACAAAACGACATGAGCATGAGGACAAATGACATTCATGATGACAAACAAACACATACTAGGGTTTAGAACAAGTGCTAAGAGAAAATGATAGAAGGAGAAGTCAATTTCTAGGTTCTAGAACAAATGTTCAACAAACACCAAAAAAAGCGTTGTTTTAAGACAATAGCATAGTTTCTCAACAAAAGCATGAAACAATAGAACATTTTTAGAACAATAGTGTAGTTTCAGGACAATAACACAAAAACAATAGTGCAAGTTTAGAACAATAGCGTAGTTTTAGAATAATAGCACAATTTTCTATAATAGCAAAGTTTATAAACAAAAGCATGAATCAATAGTACAAGTTTAGGACAATAGCATAATTTTTAGACAAAAGAACAATTTTTCATAGTACAAAAGTGCCAAACTAATGCAACTACGCAGGAATCTCAAAAACAACACTATTATTTGATAGGACTTCGCACATGCATAACGAGAAGAAAAAAATGATAAAAGTGAAAGGTGAGAAGGTACATACCGGGCCACCGATGCTTGAAGGCCATCCATACTCCCGAACAAGCTTAGAACGATGTGGGGAAACCTCTAATCTTGGTATTCTTCCTCAAACAATTGACAGAATGTGGAATCCATAGACAAGAATTAGCAAGAGGAACAAAGCACAAATGGCCCAATTTGAAGACAAATTTCCTATCTAACACCTCAAGAAAACCCTAAGTTCATCTAGGAAACCCTAATTACACTTAGGGAATCTTCTTACTTTCAAATTCGAAGCTTTGGAAAACATTAAAACGGGGAACGATGCACATATCGATGCAACATTTCATCTAAAAATATTGAAACGATAGTACAATAGTGTCAAGAGCCTAACCTCAAAGCTTGAAATTTTTGGTCAACCTCTCGAAGGGGAAGCACAGAGTCCTACCACCATTTCATTGAATTCCGAGGCATAGTGGGGCATAATTTTTTTTTCAAAAGATTGATCTTAAAAACAAAATCTTTGAAACAAAGCAACTAGTACTTTGTATCAAAGAGGGGAAAAATGTAGACATGTAAAATTGACTTGAGACCTATCACACACCTCGAATAACATCAAACAACCTCAAACAACATCAAATAATATGGAACATCATCTTCGATCACCCCGTAACATCTCAAAATGACTCAGAATCATCCTGTAACATTTCATAATGACTCAAAATTATCTCGTAACATCTTGGAATGATTCATAATCATCATGTAACATCTCAGAATGACTTGAAATAATCTCATAACATATTGGAATGACTCATATTTATTCGAAACATATCATAATATCTCAATATCATCCCCTAATATCTCAAAACATCTCAAAATCACCCCAAAACAACTCAGAATCATCTTGTAATGTCTCAGATCATCTCGGATCATCTCATAATCATACTGCAACATTCCCACATCAAAACGACATCAAAAATCATAATTCCTCTATTAATTGAATAATACAACATTATTTAATTAATTCACTTTTTCATCATTTCAGACAAATTAAATAAATTTTTCTTGTTTAATAAAGTTTTGAAAACCCTAATTCCTCTATTGATTAAATAAAACAACATTATTTGATTAATTCATGTTTCATCATTTCGACTAATTAAATTAATCACATTTGTGTAATAAAGTCCTAACCCTAATTTATTTTGTCTTGATTAATTAAATAATGCCAATTATTTAATTACGTCACTAAATCACCTTATTCCCCTAAGTTGATTAAATTATTAAATAATAATTTAATTACAATACTTTCCCTCTAAAATTTGAATAATTAAATTAAACTATTAAAATCAATTATCAAAAATCAAATCAAACTAATGTAACTTTGTTTGCAAAAGTCAAACTTGATTTGCACATTCAACTCCAAAAAGGAATTAATTAACTAAATCATTTAATTCATATTCCTCATCCACTTTCTAATTGAGCAAATTACAATTGCTAACTAAACAATTTAATTTGTTAAGTGATCAATCCAAATTGTTAGATGAACAATCTATTTTGTTAACTGATCAATCACAATTCCTAACTAAGCCATCATATTCCTAACTAAGCCATCAAATTCCTAACTAAGCCATCTAGATCCTGACTAATCAATCTAAATCTGTTAACTGATGAATCACATCCCTGACTAGCCAATCTATTTCTCAATCACCCAAATTGTGCAATAAACTGCACAATTTTCTCATGTCTAATTCCTCTCAACACACTCCAACCGTTGATCTAGATATTCTTCAAAATGATCTTGATCATCCATTTCAAATCTCATTTTCTATATAATAAACCCATTTCGTCACAAATAAGGATCAAAGAATCAACATACATTGAGCAACGAAGTGTTGTAAAGAACACTATTGATAGAGCTTAACCTATTCTTTGATTAACCAACCAAAACAACCATTCATCAATCTTTTTCACACAAACTTTGGAGGCTTCATTGTGATAAGAACAACCCAACATCAAGTGAATACACTCCACTACGAGATGGTAATACTACGTTATTTTACACATTCATTTTTCAATCATAGATTCGTTTATGCATGTTAGGATAGCTTAGTTTCATTTCTTATGTGTAGGTTAGGATCTTATATTAATATGTTTATCTTAGCTTATATTATTAGATTTAACATGTTTGATCCATATTCTAGTCTAATGCTCTCCCCTCACACAGAGGCATATCAATAATTTCTTTAATATTTGTGGGGTCTACTTCAATACTTATATGAGACAAAATGCATCCTAATATATTTATAAAAGTGTCAAATATGTATTTATTTAGATTAAGCCTTGCTTGATACTTCTTTAGTTTGTTAAGTATATGTGCTAGCACCTCTAGATGTCCTTTTCTTGTACTGGTTTTTCTAGGATATCATCTACATATTCCTCCATAATGTTATGAAACATGTCATGAAATATTATATTCATAGATCATTGATACATTTCACTTGTGTTCTTAAGACCAAATGACATGACATTCCAGCAATATATACCCCAAGAGCTTGTAAAAGTTGTCTTATATTGGTCCTCTAGTACTATACAAATTTGGTTATATCCTAAAAAATCATCCATGAAGGAAGGAATCTCTTGTCCTACTGTCAAATCCACTATGATGTTTATGTTAGGTGATTGAAAGTCATCTTTATGTAAAGCTTTGTTGAGATCCCTAAAACCTATTGCATATGTGTATGACCCCAATGGGCTTGGAAAAAAGTACTAGATTGGATACCCATTCTAGATAATCAATTAGTCTTATGAAATGAATGTCTAAAAATTTATGTAGCTCAACTTTGACAAGTAGTGCAATTTGTGGATGCATCTTATGTAGCTTTTATCTAATTGGTTTTTCTTTTGGATATATTATTAAGTGATGGACCACTAATATTGTTTCTAATCCATGCATGTTGAATTAGGACCAATAAAATTTAATTTTACATTCATCTAGGAATGATACAACATTTTATTTCTCTTCAAGATCTAAATATGTTCCATAGAATGTAATCTTAGGAGTGTCGATGGTTTCAACATTGATTTTCTCTTAGTCTTCTATTAGTACTACTAATTTTTCTTGATTCTTAGCAGTACTAGGGAGGTCAAATCCTTCATCCTCAATCACCTCAAAAATGTTTTAACCTTTGGATACATCCTTTATTTTGACTTTTTCATAATTTGAAAGCACTAAATTGTGGTTTTCATGAGGGTATATATATATTTTTTATTTTCTCTTTTGTGACTAAATGATTTAAATATTTCCCCAAAATATTCCTTCACATCGAGATCTATATCAATTCTTTTGTGATCTCCAAGAGGTATGCCATCTCCAAGTCCCTAAAATTAGCAATAGCATCATCATTTTTTAATGTCTAAAATTGGTGCTTGTTATTGGTCCTAATCAATGAGTTGAAGGTAAATGAGTTCAAGGCTATTATCTTGTGAAGGTGATGTAAAAGATAAGGTCATAATGGTATTGAAGTATGTGTTCTAAAACAAGTTTGTGATGCACATGGGAGAACTGTCAATTATATCATCATTAGAAGGATTAATCACAAGAGAAAATCTATCTATTTCTTTAGGTATACTCTCAATTTTAGGAGTAGCATTATCTAATGCACTATATCCAAGGCCTTGATATTTTTGTTAATTCTCTAGAAAAATGGGTTCTCGTATTCCTTTCTTGTGTATTCCATGGGTGCCATGGCATATGAATCCCATTTTATTAATTATTTGGAAACTTTTGTTATTTTTATATGAAATGGTGAAAAAGGGAGACCATATCCCTTCTTAGGAAGTGGTTTGACACCTTTTCCTTGATTTTATTAAAGAGGGGGGATGATGTGATGTGATTTTGGATGGGAGTTTGATGGATTTGGAGAACATATATGATTGACTTACAACTTGAAAGGTGTGTCAACCTACCCTCGGCCAAATCTGAAATTAACTTAAGTATGAAATGCAATGATTCAACTAACCTAATGATGCAAATGACTATTCTGATATAAATATAGAAAATGTAAAAAAGTAATAGATAGAAATAGACTATAGAAATGGATTAAGCAGGACACTATGCACCTATGATATAAATTTGGGGTTTAAAATAATAAACTAAGTCACCTAGGGAACCTATGTATTTTTAGGGTTAATTCAGATATGATTTCGCAGTCCTCTAGTGCTAGATTAGAGCTTATGTTTTTCACTTGTCACACTGTTGGATCACTATAAAATTCTAAAATAATCGAGTTTCCACCAATTTTCAAGGTGTAGAGTTTGACTACAATAATGAATAATTGATCTTCAAACTTCCTCCAATATCCTTTAGACCAAAAACCTACAAATTCAAAAAGAGGAAGGGTTTTTCTATTTAGGGGCTTGCCTTAGTCAAATCCCGTGTTGTTGTTTCCACTTCCACAATGGAAATTTCAATGATATAAAACCTATCTTTTTGAGGGATAGGGATAAATGATAATAAGGAATGATGAATCAATGAAGTTATACAACTCACCACCCTCCAATGGCTTGCTTGAAGGAATCAAGTCATACAAATCTCCTCAAGGCTTGAATGATGCTTGCTTGATTTTCTTGAAGACCTACAAGGGCTAGTCTTCACAAGAAATAAGATAACATAAACATGAACTCACATACACTTTGACATGATGCTTGTATCTTGAATTTCTGCAATAAATCTCTAAATTCTTTCTCTTGAATTGCTTGATAATGCTCTTAACAATAATCTTTTCTCTTAATATTCACTTGTTGCTAGATATATTTGAAATGATGCAATAAATAGCTATTTATATGAAATAATAATATCCCGCAGTAAATATTGATGGCCAACAATGGACATTTATAATTTAAATAATAAAAGGCCACCTCAAACTTATTTAAATCTGGAGCCAAAATAGGGGTACATAGACACCCTAGGTGCTAGTGTCCTAGACCTATTTTATGTGAAACCCTTAGTTAAGAAATTTTGAGCATTTTCCTCTAGTGCATGGGCCAACATTCCAATAGAGCAAAATAAGGCTATGAATCTTAGAGAGAAAGCCTTGTATATTTTTTGGATACCCAAATGATTTTAAAGGCTACAAGCTTCTCCATCATACAACACATGAGTTTTTCATTGAGAGGAGTGTTCATTTTAAGGATATCCCTTCTATTTTTTCTCTCACCACTTCTCCAACCACCATTATTTTGGATCCCTTACATCATGATAATCTTTAGAGGATAATAATACTTTTGATTTTGATCTTTAGAGGATTCTTCTTCCTCCACTTTAGGTGATGATAATGAAGATGAGGGTTTACGTACCCACCTTTAACTAATGTTGATTCTCCTCATGACTCTCCTCCTTCAGTCGTAGGGCCTCTTTGGGCTTGTCAAAAATTGCAGTTAATAAGGGATCCTTCAAATCATAGAATAACATTATCACAATTTTAGGATCCTCCACATCTCTTTCTTGCCATTACTTCTGATCTACAGTCCTTTTGAGAAGCTTTTGGTGTCTTTGAGTGGGATGTAGTGATGCAAGAAGAGTTTAATTCCTTGGAGAGGAACCACACTTGGGATCTTGTCTCAATTATTAAGGGAAGGAAACTTGTTTGATACAAGTGGGTCTACTAAACAAAATTTGAAGTAGTTGAGTTTGTTGACAAGCATAAAGCTCACTTGGCTGCCAAAGGATTCTCCTAGGTTCTTGTGATTGATTACTCTGACTTTTGTACTGATCACCAAAATTGATTTCGTTCAACTTGTCCTTACTATCGCTACAACACATAGATGGGAAGTTCATTGATGGATGTGAAGAGTGTTTTTCATCATGGTGATCTTTAGGAGGAGATATACATGGAGAAGCCACAAGGATTTTTTTAGGATCCTTCACTTGTATTTCATATTCAAAAGTCTCTTTATGGCCTCACATAGGCCCCTCAAGCTTGGTATGCCAAGATGGACTCCTTCCTTCTAAAATTTGGATTCACTCGATGCAATTCTAATCCTAGTGTCTATATTCTACACTAGGACAACAATCCCACCTTCCTAGTTCTCTATGTTGATAATTATTTTATCAAAGGAAGTCACTCCTCCATCATTTGGGTAGTGAAAACCACCCTTCATGATCAGTTTTTGATGTAAGAATTGGGCTTGTTGAATTAATTTTTGGGGATTTAGATCACTTGGTCTTCTTCAAGTATCTCTCTTGCTCAGCCTAAGTACACACTTGATATTCTCCACAAGTTTCACATGGTTGATTGTAAGCCTATTGATGAGAGCCAATCGTGTCCCATTTTATGCCACATTTTATCCTATTTCATATACCTTCATATCCACTTCCACATTCCATATCATACTATTTCGCTATTTCACGTTGCATATGATTAAAGATATATAAGTGGTATTTAATATAGTTTTTGGATAAAATATGGAAATTAATTATGGATTGTCTTTACTAATAAGCATTGTGATTTTAAGCCTTGGAAAATATATCTTGCAGCATGCAGATTTCCTACCATCAACATACAGACTTCATGTCATGTTCTTGATAGGACCCTACATAGCAGCAAATAATTTTAACAATTAATTTTATTTTAATAACTATTTACTGTGCTACTCTTATAGCACGAAATAGCATATATTATTTTTTGTTGTAACTAATAAAATTATGATGGACGAAGGAAAAACAAATGGCTATTTTGTTGGCACAACAAAATCCTATTTTTATGGCACAACAAATTCCTATTTTTATGGTTGGTTTTATTCCAACCCACAAGCCATAGATAGTGCCATAAAAGAGGACAAGAGAATAGGAGAAAATAGTGCAATAAAAGAAGACAAAAGAATAGGAGGAAATGCAACAAAATAGGTTGACACAAAAATATGATTGGTGGTGTAGAAAAGAATATGCATAATATTAGAAAAATAATGCAACAAATTTACACGTAGAAATAAAAGGAAGAGTGAAACAACTTGTAATTTTTTGCACGCCTTATAAGGCAATGTAATAAGCTATACAGGGGGTGAATTATCATTTTAGAAGGAGGCATATAGAATTTTTCAGCAAAGACTTTGTATCAAATTGTTGATGAATAAAATAATATTTCACATGATGAAGACAACAGTGTAAAAAGTATCTCATCCCATCTCACCTACAAACCATGGAGCAAGGGCCCACTCCTTGGTGAAGCATGGTGACATTTATTTATTTTTACTGTTAATATTTTTTTGTGTTATTTATTTTCATTCGATTTATTTTCAACAACTTTAGAACTGTAGTAGTTGTGTGATTTAAATTCCAGCATTTGTATTATAGTTTGGTATGATAAAAGACATCATATTTTAATTTTCATTTGTAATATATTATTGATATTCAATTTTAGTAGGTATGTTTCTCTTTTTATTAATAAACTGTTGTTGTAATAGCTCATGTTGCAGGAAGTGACAATTATGATAGGAAGACAAACAGGAATTAAATCAGATTTTTACTTAGGAAATTCACGTGTGTTTTAGCTGCATTCATTCTCCCTTAATTCACTGCTTTCCTCTCTTCAGGTATACTACCACAACACTTCTTGCAAGCTATGATCCCCAAGTTGACACTCTTAGACCAAGCTGAAATATTTCTTATTATTTACCCCAATTTTGGCCTATCACTTATGTTGACTCCATTTCTATCAAGTCAAACTTGAGGTTGTGTTCTTTACCCTTGGTGGATGAAAATTATATCATCAATTTTTTGGTAGTCTCATCTATCTGACTCACATGAGACTCAACATTCTATATGTTGTAGGCATATTCTCTCAATTCATGTGGGATCCATGTGATTTTCAATTGAAATCAGCTAAGCAAATTCTTCACTACATCAAGAGTACTCACAATTACGGGATTCATTCTATAATAGGCATGGATTTTGACTTGGTGAGACATAGATTTAGATTGGGTGAGTGATTCTTAGGATCAAACGTACACTTTAGGGTATTGCTTCTCCCTTGGTTTTGGTCTAGTTTGTTGGTCGAGCAACAAATAGTTTGTTATTTCTCTTTCATCTACAAAGGTTTAGTATCAAGGAGTGTTTAATGCTACTACTAATGCCATCTGGCTTCAAAACATTCTCATTGAGTTTGGCATTCCATTTTGGAAGATCATGGTAATCTTTTATGAAAACTAGATTGTGCTTTAGATCTCTCACATTTTGATCCATCATCAGTGGACCGAACACATAGAGATCCACATGCACTACATTTGAGAGTTGTTTCATGAATAGATCATCAATCTCAAGTAATGTACCACATTGTATCAAAATGCATACATCTTCACCAAACCCTTCACTGGGAGAAATTTTTTCATTTACGAGCTTTGCTTGGGGTGCAACGGGTGTCCTCTTAGATGGGGCTACTTAGTCCTTCTCTTCTTCTATGTCTAATATGGCAGATGTTTTCTCTCTATTTCTAGGGGGGCTTCTTCTTCTTTGTGGCAAATTTGGCATGTACATGGGTACCTAGTATGACCTCATTTTCTAGGATCCATAATATTTTACATCCTCCTAAGTTGTGCTTAAGGAGGGGTTTTGGTGTAGGTTTTTATTTTCTTAGTGAGAAATTTTATTTTCCCTTAGTTATAGTTTTTCCTACACTTTTATTAAGATTTCTTAGGATAATAAAGTGAGTTTATTATTTAATAACTAGGAGATAAAGTGATGTGTCTCTACTCTTTAATGGTGGATTATTTAACTTTTCATCACTTTATTTAATATTGGTGTTTAGTGGTTGTCAATTCCTATTGATTTATTTTCCACCTCCATCCTCTCCTTAGTTATATATAAAATCACTACCTATCTTGTATTTTTTCATTTTGGAAGCTCTTAATCTAGCTCTATCATCCTGAAATTGCATATCTCTCAGAGTTGCTAGTTTGCATTTTCTATGTTTTTCCATTTTATGTGCTTTTAATTTCTCTTTTTAAGTTCCTTGGGTTATTGAATATATTTCAGATTTCTAACAAATTGAATACTAAATTAGGGATGTGGGTCCCATAGGGCATTCCAAAATGTGAACAAGAATATATCAAACAATCAAAGGTTTAATAGAAAATGAAAATGAAATCAATAATAAATAATCCAATGATGAATAGACCTATAACTAATGAAGTGATGGAAATAATAAAATGAGAGAAATCAAATAACATGAACATAAATCAAACTAAGCTAATCTAACCTAGTTTACCTCACCCAAAAATTCGAAGTCATACTCCATTGTCAAAAGTATAAGATTATGCTTCTTGATATGATACATGGATTACTTATAAACTTATCCTAGCCTTCTTGTGTAAAAGAGAGATTGATGATGATGTGCTATAGGAGCTTGGATGACAATCTAAGGAGATTGAATGATCAAATGATGTTTGATTTAGAGGCTTTTGAGATGTGAGATACGAGATCAGATCAATAGATGAGGATGGATGAGAGATCAAAAATATGTGCATGGGATTGCATAGAAAGACGAAGTGAATTGAACTAAAGTTCACTCACTATTTTTAGGAATGATCTCTAAATTTATCCTAGTCTCTAAATTTAGTGTTTATAAGAATAAAGCTAGAACATGTTATTGTTAGTAAATAAATAAAATTATTTATTTTTGGAGGAATGTGCAGCTAAATAAATTATATAATTTATTTAATCTTGAATGAATAATTAGTTAATTAAATAATTCAGAAATTATTTAATTATGAGGATAAGAAAGAATGCATGAGCTTTAATTAAATATATAGATAAGAAGAATATTTGAAATTAATTAAATAATTAATAATTATTTAATTAAGGGGAATGAGGGAAAATTATTTAATTAATTAAATAATAAAAAAAGATAAAGGTAATGGAGGGAAAAATGATGAAATAATTAACTAATTTAAATATTTAAATCAGGGGAAAGTTTAATCAAATAATTTAAAATTATTTAACTAATAGAGATGAAAGGGGCAATTTTTGGCATGAATAAAAGTCTTGTACCTAGCTAATTCTTATTAGGGGACTTATTCACATGTTGAGTTTACTTAGCTCCTAAGATTCCTTCTAGAGGACTTTGTTGTCATGTTTTGATCTTATCTTTTTTACTTTTATGTCAAGTTAGTTGTCTCATGTCATAATATTAAGATACTTTTCATGATCTTGTCTAATTCTATGTCTCACCTTGGCTATATAACCATGTGGTTCTCATTTGTAAATTAATTTCTAGAATATTCAATTCCACTACAATCTTGAGCATTGCATAGTGATCTCTTTCCACTTTTCATTTGGCATTTAGATCTTGGGTAGTTATTTTTATAGCCAATTCTAACATGGTACTCAAGTAAGTTGGGTGCCATTATATAGTCCTTTTGGAGAGATCTTGGTAGATCTTGAAAAGTTGAGTATTCTCTTCTCTTGCATCATATGATGATATGAAGAATAAAAAACTTGATAGAAATACCAAATTCTAGGGGGTTACTCTTTGTACATTAGTATTGTAGGTTCATTTTAGAGCTTGTTGATGCAAATATGAGCTCACGATATTTGAGAAAGTCATTTTTGCCTTTTATTTCATCCAAATCGACCTTATGAGGCCAAATCTATGAGGTTTTTAAGTTGAAGAGTGGTTGTTAGATCTAGGAGGTAGCTACAATTTTGGACCATTTTGGGTCAAATATATCCTTGCTATCACATCCATAAGGCCCTAAAATCTCAAGATTAATTGTCAATTCACCAAAATTGGACACTTTTCTTAGGTCCTCTAGAAAAAAATCCCCCTCCTCACCCATCTATACGACTGTACCTTCACCATAATTGCAGGTTGATTGTCATGGTATAGTTGCATAATCGGTTGTAGGGATCAATATGTTTTTTTCTAAATTATTAAAAAATATATTCACTATAGATTTGTTGTTTTACAAAAAAAATTGAGGGTACCCGACAAGTACAGTCCTTGTTGAGTCTTGTACTATAGATTCAAAACTTAAAAAGTGGTGGCCCACATTTAAGGTTGCAACTACCTCTAAAGGGGCTATGAGCCCTCTCCTTGGGTTGCAACCCTTTTAAGAGGGATTGAACCCCTTTAAGTTGGCATGGGAGTGCCTATGTGGCACCACTACCATATCATTTTTTTTTAAGTTTTAAATGTTAATTTAAAAAATCAATAATATATAGACTCGCTAGATTTGGAGATAATTTTGGTGCTTTTTCCAATCTTGATAGATTTTCTACATTTATTTGGCGTGGTTAAAATTACCAAAGGTCTAAATTAGTTGGATGATTTTTTATATTTGGAAGATCACTAAATTTGGTGGAATTCCTGCTAAATTTGATGGGAAGTGCTCTTTGAAAATTTTGGCCCCCTCATGAATGGAGTTTATTTTTTATAGTCCAAATTCAAATGGACATAACTCAATCATATGACCTCCTTTTTGTGAGAATTTTTATTTGATTTGGGGAAGAATTTCATCCTCTTCATAGTGGTGTTAACAATTTTTTATTTTGGTGTAGATGGTTTTCCAAAAATTATAGATTCTCACAAGTGTTGTTGATTGGTTCTCCTTTTGGGAACTTTTAGAGCTCCATTCCCACTCCTACAGTAACATTTTGTGGTGATTTTTTAAAAGTGAATATTTTTTTGTGTACTTTGTAGTGGTATGATCAAATTGACCTCATTCTATGTAAAAAAATTACTTTGAGCTTGTTGAAAATTTTGGCATTTGTAAGCACTAAAATCAAGTCCACTTTGTTTTTTTGGAAAGTGGCATTGGTAAATACACTAAACATAAAGTTCCAAATGATATATTGATGAGTGGATTCTCAGTTGAGTGATTTGGGAGGCTCTCTTGGTGCATTCTTTTGATTTTTTTTCTTGTGCCATGGATCATTCTCAGGTTCCTTTGCTAACATCATATAACTATTCAAATTGGCATCAACATGAATAGAGTTCTCTAATGACTTAAGTTTACTCTATATTTTGAGAATAAGGTACCCAAACCTAAAGATGGTGGAAAAAGATAAAATGGATTATTGAACATACTAAAGCTCTTGGATGTCTTCAGCTTAGTTTCTCAATATCTATTTTTTCAAACTGAATCATGTACGAATTCTCATGAAGTTTGGAATAAATTAAAAACATTGTATGTTACTACAAATGAATTAAGATGCCATCAAATTGATAATGAACTAATGAGCCTTGATCCTAGGATCTTTAAAAACATCCAAGGCTACATTACTAAGGTTAATTAATCTAAGAGAGAAATGTAAAGCATGTCAAATTGATAAGAAGGGTATTCAATTTCCCTATAATACATTGAACAAACTTGGTATTGATTATGCTACTTTCCTTTCTAGATTTTATACTCATATGTTTACTATGGGGTTTGCATATACTACACCTTCATTTGCTTCATTTTTTGAGATTTTAATATATGATAGATAAAAGCTTATAATGATGGGTCTCAACAAGTCATCTAAATCTCGGGAATTGTTGGCTAGTTAGGTGAAAGAATCAAAGCATATTGATCAGAAACAAAAGAAATCAAAGAATAATCTACATTTAGATCAACTAAAGAATATATCCTCTTCCATAGATAAATCGTCTAAGAAGGAGAAGCCTACTTGTTCATATAGAAATAATCTTGGACATGATGAATATTCTTGTTATAGAAGGATATCAAGGAATTAAAACATCTTCTTAAGAAGAATAATATTGATATATACCTTCTAAAATATCTGAGTCAACTTCTTCTTCTTCTTCAAAAAGTCTAATAAGGAAAAATTTCATGTTGGTTTGGTTACTACATCGGGTAATAATGAGAAAGCTCTTTGTGCTTCTACAGGTCTTGGATCAGAGAGATGGCATCTAGATTTAGGAGCATCTCATCATATGACATCTTCATAGTATATATTCTCTTCTTTTGACCCTTGTAATATGTCTCCGATTTTGATGGGAAACAATGCATACATGAGTGTAATTAGGATGGGATTTATTGATATTGGGGAGGGAACTTTCAATTAGGTTTTGTGTGTACCTCTTTTGTCAAAAATAATTATTTATATCTATTATATTACACATGGTGCAGACAAGAGGAATGCGGAATTCACTCTCGATTCAATATCATTTGAGGCTTAGAGAGTAGAGAGATTCTTGCTACTAGGTTTGTTTACCATTCATCTTGGTTGTATACCTTTGCATATTTCTCTTTTGATGATGGCATTGTTCCTTGAACCATTGATCACACTTATAGTGTGAACCATGATTCAGAGGAGACATTTGGCTTCTTGAACCTGGGGGTTCTCACATCGGGTCCTATTATTGAGCCTTGAATTTCATCTTCTCCATAGTTTGTTATATTTGATGATGATCATGTTGCTATAGATATGGCCTCTTGTGATTCAATTTAGCAGGATCTCCATCATCTTTCATCTACATATACTTTGGATGACTTCTTGACAAGCATATTAGACTTGTTTGTGGAGTCACATATTTTAGACTTGTTTGTGGAGTCAGAATTTCATGATTTTGACTCCATACAGACATATGGTGAAATGAAAGAACCTTGGCAACATGTTTCCCAAAAATCTAGGCTCTGGACGCTTGTGCGACATGTGAACGTCCATGTGGCCTGCTAGCATCCTAACAGTTTTTTGAGTTTGAAACGATGAATCTTGAATCTTAACCCTTGCAACACATGTCTTGGTGGTTAGGTCTCAGATGTAATGGCTCTATGCTTCCCTTGAATGCATGAAAACCCCCTTTTGGCTCTCATTTTGTGGTTGGAAGCCATCAGTTGAAGTACTCCTACCACTTGGCTCTAGTCTTGGGTAATCTTCATCCTTGATAGCAACACTTCTACTGGTGAAGCCATGCTAGACTGATGTCCCTCCAACAGCTACAAATATCAAGAAAGCACTTAGTGGTGTGCCCATGTGCTACGAAGAGGGTCTTGACCCGTAGGTAATACTCTCTCTCACACACTCTTTCCTACTAGTTCATTTACTACTTTGTGGTGCGGGCTCTACTCCGAAGCGGGTTTTTCTTTCACCACACACTTTGTTTACTTCATTTACAGTCTTTTCCAAACCTGGTTATTTGTGGAGGTGGGAACACCAAAATGGGGGTCTGACTAAGGTAGAACCCTATACAACCCCAACCTTTTCCCCTTGATATTCTATGTGCAGGTTGTGAAGTGAGGCTTGGAGAAAAGATCTGAAAGCACGGTAAAAGGTAATCTTCCTTCAAGATCCTTTGTGTTTTTCCTTAGATTCTAGCTTTCTACCTAATTATTTTGTCTAAGACACCTTTGACCTGAGTTTAGAGACAAATCTTAGTTTCACCCACTTGAGTTATTGAGCTCCTCACAACTTAGGACACCAGCACGTCTTTTAGACGATAGCGCGTCGCGATGGCATCCTAAAACTACGTTTTGTCCTTTGGATGAGAGCTCTCTCACCTGAGGTAGAAATCTTAGAGTTTTTCTCTCTTAGGGTCTAAGACAAATTCTCTACATTTTCTTTGTAGTTTTATCAATCTATTCAAGTTGAGGTGTATAAGGACAGTTCGTTCCCTGGTGATCTCTTAAGAATAAAGAGACTTGTGTGTAGAGAATCCCTCTTATATCACATTTTGGTGAACCTGACATGAACCGTCAGATCCGTCTTCATAATGTTGCTTGTTTATGATAATCTTTTTTCTGAAAAATATTTTGATATGTTGGAAGATGCTCTAGATGATTTCCTAGAAGCACTCTCCCCTATCCATAAATCTTCTAGACAAATTCTCTCCTCGCCATCTAAGGAGTTGGTAAATGTGGTTGTAGTTTATGTGGCTCCTCCAAGCCCTAAGAAACCCTATCATTTATATGACCTCGACTGAACCATCATCTAGAGAGGAATATTTTGTTTATGGGATTTCATGTCATAGTGATCCATCGAACTTATATTCAAGGTTTCTAAAAGCTGCTGACTCTACTTCCTACAATTTTGTCGGGCATACATATAATACAAGGAGAAATAAACAAAACTTAGGACAACAAGCTTCCATTCCTAAATCACAACCAACTCAAGTTCCTACTTCTTTACCACTTTCTCAACCTAGCCTTCCTCTAGCCCCTAAGCCTGTAGTCAAAGCACCAGGTGACTATGATCTTGTCGAGCAACTTCATGTTACTCTGACCAAGATCTCACTTTGGGACTTGCTTCAGACTACTCCAGTTTATTAGGAGATGTTGTAGGAATCCCTCTTGCCTACCTCCTCTAGGCCTATAGATGTTAATGCATTTTTGGCACATATTCGAGTGAATTCTCCAAATATTACATTCCACCCACAAGAACTCCCACCTCTGGATGTGCAGAAGCAAGCAAATCCCTTGATGATTATAATTAACATTAATAAAATTGGTATTAGGAATACTCTCGTTGACATTGGTTCAGTTCTCAATGTTTGTAGTTTGGACCTGTTACCTAAAATCAAATTTGATTCATCTTCTTTAGCAACTTCTTCCTTGTATATTCATGGGTTTGATAACACTAGCCGCCAAGCTCTAGGTACAGTAATACTAAATTTGTAGCTAGGCCCCGTTACCTTTCCCACGTTGGTTTATGTGATTCCCGGTCCGTTACCATATAATATTCTCTTAGGAGACCTTGTATTCATGCTATGGGTGTAGTGACTTCTACTTTACATCATTCTTTGAAGTTTATCGCTAACAATCAGGTGGTTATGGTTAAAGTAGATCCAGAGGCTATGCACCTTTGTTTGTTGGCCATTATTGGTCGTGCTTCAACTACATCCACTCTCAATAATTTTATTCCTTCCTTAACCACTAATGCTATGGCAGGTTCTTCATCGATACCCTTTATGGAAGTTGTTCCCCGAGTGAGTATCGACAAAGAGGAACTGCCTAAAGTAGAGGATTCTAAGTCTCCCCTATCCTCCCATTCGTCTTCTTAGTTGAATGCTTTCCTAGGTGATGATTGGGTTTCCTTGAATTTCTTCAAATTCTTCATAGAGGAGTATAAGTCAGACCCCTCTAGTATAGAATTTCCAGGTTCTACTAACGAAAAGGCAGGCGATGATCCTGTTGAAGAAGAGAAGTATGATCCTATTCAAGGAGCCACTCCCCTTACTTAGGAGAGTTTCCCTACTCCCATAAAGGAGGTTAATGTTTGCAAACTAAGTAAAGAAGGTGTGAGCGCTCCCATAGACACTTTCAACATCCACTAGTGGAATGAAGCACTATATGTTGAGTTGTCACCTCCTGAAGTTCTAAAAACTCGTTACAAGTTTGGATATGAACTCACTTATCGATATGGTTATGCAAAGAAATCATCGAGGCGTATCAAACAAGGAATCCAAGTCCCTATCATGTTTAAGCAACATAAATGCTATTTGGGTTTGGGATGCTCTATTGAACAATCTAAGCAAAAACCTTGGTGGAGTGTTAATATGATTTCAGTTGAGCAATTGAACTTGGTCCATCCCGAGTTAATAGAAGAAAGGAGATAGGCCTAGAAAGTTCCTTTGGATTTTATCTCTTCAGATGAAGCGCTAGGGGAATTTCTAGGTGCTTATTCTTCGTTGCCTCCTTATCACCACAAGAAATGATTCTCATATCGCTTGTATAAACAAGCATACTTTGGAGAATTTGTTTTGAGTATCGATGAGGAAGACCCTCTACCCAACGTTGGCAATGATGTTATGATATCCCATCTTAAAGACCATAGTCCTCTCCTTCAAGGAGATACTATCAAAGTTCTAGTGGATCCTAAATCTTTAGAAAAGGTAATCAAGATTGGGAAGTGTCTCTCTTCTGAAGAAGCAAATGAACATTTTGATCTCTTGTGTACTCACTATGATATCTTCACTTGGACCTATGAGGATATTCTCGGTATTGATGAGTCCATAGTGGTCCACAATATCATCCTATGTCCCAACGCCAATCTGGTTAAGCAGAAAATTTGAAATATAAATCCTAGGGTAGCTTTGATGGTCAAGACTTAGATAGAAAAGTTGTTGAAAGCAGGCTTTATCCATCTAATTGACTACTCTCCTTGGATTTCTAACATAGTTTTCATTAGCAAGCTTGATGATCATATTCACATATGCATTGACTTTCAAGACCTTAATAAGGATTCTCTTAAATATGATTTCCCACTACCTAATATAGATATGATTGTAGACTCGACAACAAGCCATACATTGTTATCTTTTAAGGATGGCTTATTGGGTTATAATCATATCCGCATTAGCCCAGATGATCAATACAAGATAGCCTTCACTACCCCTTGGGGTACTTTCTGCTACGTGGCCATGCCCTTCGGTTTAAATAACGTAGGAGTGACTTACCAACAAGTGATGACCTTGATATTTCATGATTTTATTCTTAAGATCTTAGAGGATTATGTTGATGAAATCTTGACGAAGTCAGTAAATCATCAAGACCATGTGAAGAACCTTCATCTTATCTTTGAAAGGCTTCGACTCTACAAGATGAGGCTCAATCCCCATAAGTGTGTCTTCGGTGTGGATGCCGACAAGCTTCTGGGGTTTATAGTTTCTTATCGTGGAATCGAGGTTGACACGAATAAAATTGATGCTATTGTTAACATGCCTCCACTAAGGAATATTATTGAGTTGCAAAGTTTACAAGGAAAGATTCAAGTGATTCATATATTTATATCTCAATTGGCTGATCGTACCCTCCCTTTCACTCACTTATTGAAAAAGGATGTTTGCTTCATATGGGATGAAGAGTGTCAAAAATCCTTTGAATCAGTCAAATCTTATTTGGAAAATCCTCCCATATTGATGTCGGTTATGCAAGATAGGCCTTTCTTGCTTTACCTTGTTGCGTCACCATATGCTTTGGCAGCTCTGTTAGCTCAATATGATGATGCATGAAGAGAGAGTGGTCTACTACATTAGCCATGTCCTTGTCAATTATGAAACCCGTTATTCCTCCATGGAGAAGCAATGCCTCGCTCTTGTATTTTCCACACAAAATTTGAGGCACTATCTTCTCCATGTTGAAACAAACGTCATGGTAAAAATAGATCTTTTAAAACACTTGTTCTCTAGCACTGACCTTGCTGGGAGATTAGTGAAGTGGGTTATGTTGCTTTATGAGTTTGATATAAAATTCGGCACTCAAAAATTAATAAAGGGTCAAGTATTTTATGATCAATTAATAGACACTTCCTCATCTGGCTCCTTCCCTGGGTTGGATTTGTTTTCTGATGAGAATATCTTCACAATTAACTATGATCTCGAATGGAAAATGTACTTCAACGGATCAAGGTGTCAAACTAGTTTTGGAGTGGGTGTGGTCCTGATATCCCTCAAAGGAAAACCAATCCCTTTCTCCTTTTGATTAGATTTTCCTTGTACCAATAAAATCACTGAGTATGAAGCTCTTATTGTGGATTACATGTTGTGATTGCACTTAAAGTTAAACATATTCATATACTAGGTGATTCTAAGCTTGTTGTGAATCAGATTACGGGAACTTATCAAGCTAAACAAAGTAGATTGTCTCGATATCGAGACCTTTCTTTGTCTTTGCTCAATCAATTTTCCTCTTTAACAATAGACAGTGTACTTAGGAGAGAAAATAGACATGTCGATGCCATGGCAAGCACTACTTCCTTGGTACCTTTAGAAGAGGATACAAAAGAATATCACTTCATGGTTCAGGTTTTGTGAACCCCAGTGGTCTCTGATCAACCTGAACCCGAGTCTCTTGTATGTTTTCATGCAGAGTTGAGAGAGTGGTTGTCTAGTATCTACAGTTACTTAAAGACTAGAAACTTTCCCAATGATGCGATGAAAAACAATCGCACTCGTATACAAAAGCTTTCAGCGTGTTGTCATTTTATCTGACGTTCTTTATTGAAAATCCTATAACGACTTGTTGCTAAGGTGTTTCACTAAAACAGAAATACCCCTTTCCCTTAAGGAAGCCCATTCGGGCTCTGTGGGTGGACATTTAAGTGGTAAATCCTTAGCGAGAAAACTAATACACATGGGGTACTATTGGCCAATGATGGAACAAGATTCCTTTGATTTTCTTAGAAAGTGCCTTCAATGTCAACAACATAGTCATATTATTCATGCTGCTGCTCAGGAGTTGCAAAATCAAACCTCTCCTTGGCCCTTTGCGTAATGGGGGTTGGATATCATTGGGAAAATATCACCTCCTTCCTCTAAGGGACATACCTCTATCATTACCACTACGGATTATTTCACAAAATGGGTCGAAGCCATTCCACTCTGATCCATGAATGCTAAAACTATCTATAGTTTTCTCATGAAAAACATTATTTCTTGTTTTGGATTGCCTGCTACCAACAAAAAATTTAGTGGTGAATCTTCACCAATTGGCGAATTCTAGGAATCGAGCAAGTCAAAATTGGTGAATTAATCATACCCAATAGGGTGTCCAAATCGCCTGGATTTTATTAACTATCGGTCCAATGCATGTCCATTCACCAACGATTTTTTTATGAGGCATGTTTAAGCAATAAATTCCCCATAAAAAATTACACGTTTCCAATGGATCGATTAATATTTTTCACCTAGAATCCTGGGAGCATGTAATAAAAAACTACATATTCGCTAATACTATTAAAACAACATTATATGAGGACCCATTTCACCAATTTAAAATTAAAAATAGTTTCTTGTGAAGACCCATTTCACCAATTAAAATTTATAAATAGTTGCTTATGAGGACCTATTTCACCAATAACATTTAAAAATAATTACATTTGAGGACACATTTCGCCTTGAAAATTACAATGTATCATTGTATAAGCATGCGAGATTCACCAAATTTTTAATATACCATTTAAAAATCCCACGGAATTCACCATATATGGATTGATATAAATATAATCAAATCTATCATTTATTATTACACATTTTGTTCAGTTCTGAGGTTCTACTTCTCGATTCGGAAGTCAGCGAAAGCCGAAAACGTAGACTTAAAGGTGAGTGATCATTTCTTCATAATATTATTAGTTATAATAATAAGATTTCTTTATCTCTTTTATATTCTTTCTTTAGTCTTAAAGATGAGTTTGAATAGGGAATGGGATCTATATTCTATGTCCTTGTTAAATAAGAAGATATTTTTTCCATCTTTTATTCGAAGTGAGAGATCAATATGTCAAGCAGCAAGGGTAAGACTCCTCAGGGTAATGAAGAGAAGGGGAGGCTATCAAAACTCCCAAAACATAGAGGTAACATATAGTCTTTGGAATTGGCAAAGCTTCTGATCCATCATATCAAGATGGAGCTACATCATCAACTCTTCCACCAAATATTAATGAAGAAGGCATTCACAATACCTCACTGCCACAGGAAGGTCAAGGTGAGATTTTCATTGAGTTAAATCAAAATGTATCAAATGAGGATGGCAATACCGCAGAAGATGTTCCAAGGGATACCCTGGTTAGCTAGAATGAGATAATTGACTTGGATGAGGTTGATGTTTGTAGCAAGAAAAGAAAAGGCAAATCAAAATTGGGGCACGAGTGGGAAATGACAAGGATTTTTCAACTTACTTGATTATCAAAGTGCCCATTCATTGTACTAGTGGGGGTGGCAAATGAAAACAATATTGAAAAAGAAATACTAAGCAAGTGTATGATTTGTAGTTGGAAATGTGGAAGAGACAAGATGTTGTAGCTAAAGCTTGACACTATAGAAAATCATATTAGTAAAGTTTATGAAAAATAAACCATAGACATAAAGGAACAATCAGTCATACTATGGAAATCAAAGGAAGAATGTCTTGATGTTAAGTATGTCGCATAATATGAAGAGCATAACCATAGAATGTTGAAGCTTGATGAATGTCAAGGTACACTTGAGGCTCATTTTGGAAAAGCAATGGCAGCAGAAAATCTATCAAAAATTGTTCAAATGAGTGTTGTTTTTCATATTTTGTCTAGAGGGTGTCCTATGATAGACTACCTAGAATATTCTAGTGTATTATCTTATTTGAGTGTTCCTCACTTTCCCTTCTCACATTGGTCAGTAAATATTGGATGGTAATGGGAAAACTGTCTTGCTACAATGGAAAAGGGAGATTTAAAGGAGAAAGTAAAAGAGTCAAATTTCATTGCATTATCTTTAAATGAAGTTACTATGGTAGACAATACTTCTTGGGTATGTATGCATTTGTATATTGGAGAACAACATGTTCACCAATCTCATCTTCTCTGTGCTCATAAAATGAAGGACAATTCACATCGCAAAATCTATTTGAACTCGTCAAGAAATATTTGAATGAAATTGTAGGTATGGATGAGTTGACAATTTCCAAAAAGTTGGTGTGTGTAGGAGCTGATGGAGCTGAACTGATGCAAGGTCAAAGGAGTGGTGTTTGCATAAAGTTACAAACTACTTGTGCACCATACATGCTTTGCATTGACTGCATGGCCCACATAATGAATTTAGCATTCAAAATTGTAAGCAAGTTTCCTACAGTATCAAAAGTTGAAAATCTAGTTAGCAAGATCCACGCATACTTCTACCGAAGTCCCAAATGTTTCCAAGAATTTCAACATTTTGTTGAGGGAATAACACCAGGAAACAAGATTCTCAAGGATTTTGATACTAAATGGATCTCCCTACATGGACCAGTGCAACGAGTTCTTTCAGAATATAAATCCTTGATTGGAGTGATGTACGAGCATCGCAACACAGTAGACAAAGCTCTTGGCTTGTTACATAGGTTAAGCAATATAGAGACACTCTTGACTTTAGCTAGTCTTCTCCCCATGCTAGATGCAATGAACAATCTTGTGAAGAAAGTCCAAGATAGAACTATGTATATTTATGAATATGCCAATCTACGTAAACTTACATGCTTGGCCCTCGATCATCTATATCTAGATACAACACAAGAAGATGCAAATTATTTCATGTGGCGAAAATTACTGATTTGAATAATCTTGATAATTATTTATAGTTTAATGCAAGAGGGAACTTATGTATCTATGTACGTGGATATGAGATACCAATGTACCATTGTAAGACATCCAGGCGCTCTAGTAGAGAGGTAGTTGTTAACGAGGAAGATTTTAACAACATTGTTAAATCTATTAGTGATAATTTGAATGAAATTGCAAAATATCTTTCCTTAGAGATTCATGAAAGATTCCCTCGACATGAAATACTTGAAGCCATGGGTATTGTGTATCCTTAATTTTGGGTAAACTGAGATAACCCAAAATATTTTCATGATCAAGTAGAAATCTTGATCGAACAATTTTTGAAAAAGGTAACATACAATGAGAAAACAAGAGAAGTAATTTTAAATGAAAATAAGCTTAGATAAAAATGTAGGAGTTTTGAAACAACTATGAAGGACCAATATAAATCCATGGGAAAGGATAAGGCCTTTGAACTGGGATCAATAAAAAGGTTTGGACAAGCTTAGGTCAGAGTGAAATATTGCATGGTTCGATATCAAAATATTTCAAACTTGTTGATTTATGTCAAAAAATGATATTGGGGTCAGTGGAGGATGAGAGAGTTTTCAATACATTGGGGTTTTTGAAATCAAAGTTAAGAAACAAACTAGACAAGAATTTGGAAAATTGCTTGAGGATGAAAGGAACTACGTATAATGTCAAAAAAAATCATTTTCAAAGGGCACTCACAATCTGGAGGTCCACATGTGAAAGAAGAGGGACCAGGTTGTGCAACATAGACACACCAATTCCAAACGTTGGTAGTAGTGGAACTGGCAGTGGCAGTGGGACTGGGACAGATGGCAATGACATTGAATTTGACACAAATCACACAATGAATGTTGAATTTGAGAGACACGCTGAAGAAAATGAAGAGCAGACTCAGAATCAAGATGAATCTTTTACTTTATCCTAAGATGAGCGTCATTTTGAGGACCGTGGATTTGTTTGGGAAATGGAAGAGAATTAGCAAGTTTTAGGTATTTTTACTGCACTTCATGGGTCAATTTCCATTGTTCCAAAGTCCAAACTGTAGTTGATGATATTTTATATTATACTCAATAAGCATTGAAATTATGAATCATTGCACTTCATGATATCTTATTTTATATTGTACTTCATGAATCATCTTCCAAATTTTAGTTGATGATATTTTATATTGTATTCAAATAAATTGTGAAACATTGCACTTCATGATATTTTATTTTATATTGCACTTCATGAATCATATTCTAAACTGTAGTTGATGATATTTTATATTGTATTCCATCATCCATGAAATTATGATATTAACTTTGATCTCTTAAAAGGAATTTTAATTCTTCTTTATAAAGAAACTAGCCTCCACCCCACTTATCTTCCACATATCAATAATCACAAAAATATACCACACTTTGATTTGATGATCAATGCAAATTGTAAAGATTTGTGTGACAAGATCCATATTATAGCCTACATTACATCCATAAAAAATTTTGAAATCCCATAGTCCTTCCCCCATTCCTAACAAAATTCAATACCATCAGCCTAATAATGCTTCATTGGCGAAACCCCCATCACAACCCCACCGATGGCCTAATGAAAATAGCTCACAACCTAGTATTGGTGTAACAATACTCTATTGGGATGACTCCTAAGGTGCTCTCCATGATATACTGATAGAGTCAATAAAATTAAGCACATTGTTGTAACACATAAACATCAATGGAACGAATGATTGCACTCCCCCGATGGCCCGATATAACCATGAATTATCAAATGCATAAAGTATATTCGGGGAACTAGGGTGCATCGGGGAAACATTATCTGGCGTCCCACCGATAGACCAAAGGAAAGGTGTTCATTGGTGGAGAGGGTGGCTAACGGTGACATCCCAGGGCATCATCGACTTCAAGATATTTGAAATAAATGTTCTTCTCCGATGACAAGAATGAAAGATAGATGGTGTATTTATGAACCAGAATTGAAGTGAATTATATCACAAGTTGATCGCATATTTTTTACAAAATCTGGAAGATTTTGCTAAGGGCAGAAGAAGAAAGGAAAAATTTGGAGTTGTTACGTAGTAAAGACCAATGGAGGCAACTCATCGAGACTCAAGTAAGTACTTTAGAACCATATGAGAAGCTATTTTCTTCAAAAGCTTAAGATTTAAATAATGGAAGAGAGTACAGACAAACCCAAAGCTAAAAAAATAGAAAATCGAAAAGACTAAGAGACTCCTAAATCAAGACCTGATAGATCAATGCCCTGGGTCAGGGCCGAGACCAAAGAGGAGTGCTCAAATGAATCCTTCAATGGATTGACTATGGGAAAAACATAAGGGCTTAGGAGATATTTGGACACTAGAATGAGGGTACAAGCTCTTCATGTACCATTACAAAAAACAATTTAGGTTTCAACCAGTCTGCAATCCATGGAGGTTGAACCTTGGAAGACTTGTGGTGCCCAATGTGTTTTTGAATGCAGAGCTAATTAAAGATCTTGCTATCAGATATGACCCCAAGAAAATAACTATTCAGTCACATGGCGGGGGTGACATGCTTGTTATTTCTAGGGATCTCATTTCTAATGTATTTTAGTTAGAGTGTTCACTGAATTTATCATTCACGGTCAAAGACCTCTTGAAAGAGTATCGCCACATGGATACCAGCTATAAGAGATGGAAATTACCTTCGCAAAGGCCCAAGGATGAAGGAGACCAACTCAGGAGGTTCTCTAGCAATGAAAACCCTCCTTTCCATGAAGATTTGTTTGAAGAGTATTTTTGATACACTTATTATTTAGCTGGTCAGGTTTTGGGAGTAGAGGTTTTTCCTCTCATGTTGATTGCCCCAATGGTATTAGCTAAAGACATACAACACAAGGATGTAATGCCATCTAATTATGCTAGCTACTTGGCCAATTCCCTAAATCGAGGGCTTGAAAAGATTAAAAATAATAGTGATAATATTAATTTTGAAAACTATTCTTTGCTTATGCATTTTATTTTGTACAAAGGACAAGTCAGAGGGGTCTAGAGTGAAGAATTAAGGATAAAAGATACGAATGAAAATAGAGATTTCAAACCTTTACAAATGTGGAATTCATTGTGGGACAGTTGTTTTGGTAGGTCTCATTACCTTTATTTTGAAGATTTTTTTGTAAAACCATTGATGAAGTTGTTGGGATATCCATGCAATTATAACCTATCCCCATAAGTAAAAATATTTCTAAGACCAAAGGAAAATGACCCGAGAAATAAAGTGAATCATAACTAGGGAGACTGGTATGCTTTCTCTGATTTTACAGTGATAAGGGTTTATGGGTTCGAAGGAGCTCCAAACTTGATGCCATGAGTAGTTCCTGAATGAATTTCTTATTTATAAATTGTGAGGCAATTAGAAAAATTTGATGCCAAACACCTTAAAGGACATAGCAAACAATCAATTATTCCCAACACCTTATATTTTGGAGACTTTACAGTGGTTGCCAATGAACGATATGAGGAAATTGATGGTAAATTAGCATAGTACAACCTACCTCTAGGTGATGTAAGGAAATAATTTGATGCAAAAGGGTATATTCACAAGGCGAGATTATTGCAAGGGCTATCAGGGTATGAAAATTTGTTCTCAGTCGAAGATGTGATAAAAAACCATGATGAGGCTTCCTCCAAGGAAAGAATGGTTGCCTCTAATAGGATTATGCTTATAGAGGAATGGAAGAGAAAAAATGTCCCATCTTATTCAAAGGCATTTGATGAAATACAATATCCTTTAATAAGAATTGAGCAACTCAACACTCATGTCAATGAACTGGTAAAGGATGTACCCCCAATTTGTTTTGATGCACCTCATGAAACCTATTCAAGAGTACAAGCTGAAAACATAGATCCCTTGGATTACATACCTTCACAACCTAATCTTGAGGTTTTTTTTTCTTCTGTAGATACTGATATAAGTGAAGAAGAGGAGAGTGATGAAGAGGGTGCTCAGGTCAAACAAATAAGTTCTCTTGTGATTACACAGTATGAGCCCCCTCAAGAGAAGAATAGTGTAAGATTTGAGGCATCAAATGAACTATCTGATGATGTGAGGTTCAGGGATAGACAAGAGTTTATTTATGATTGTGATTTTGTTAAATCTTATGAATTTAAATAATTTGTATATGAATATAAAGGGAAAAAAATGAGACAAAAGATACAGGATATCACTCTTGAATATGAGGCAACCTCTATGGAGGAATTGAAAAGGGAGGTAGATAAGGAAATGGAGTCCATCACTCGTGAAAGAGGAAGGGAATTACTTCAAGAAGCTAGAGTGTTTCTCCTACCAAGGTGGGATATTATCTCTTCAATTGTATTTGATAGATTCAAAAAAAGAGGGGATAAGACAATGAACTTAACATAAGAAGCAAGGGACAAAATGTATTCAAAATCTGGGTACAACCCAGATGAAGCCACCTATATATTTGGTCATTGTATCCCGATGATAAAAGACCTACTATAATTAGTAATCCAAACCAAGTGTTTGGAAATCTCTTGGTTCAATGAGTAGGGGATACCAACCCTATGGAGACAACATAATTGAACATAAATGGAAAAATTTACCAAAGCATAGATCAAAAAAATGATTAAGGAAAATGAAAAACTGAAGAAGGAGCTAGCAAATCAGAGAGAAATAACATCTTCCTCCTCCACATCAGATTTTTACTCCCCATGGCTTGAAAATGATAAGAGAGTGCTTGATTCATTGGATGATGAAGCCTATTGGAAGAATTTACATATGAAATCCCAGGGGAAATGCAAAGAATTCAAGAAAGAAGTGAAAACCATCAAATATAACACTATATCTGAAATTATCAAAGAAAGATTCAACAAAATGATGAAGTGTGTTGATGAATATTGGAAACTATTCAGACAGACACACCGTGCATTAGTGGAGAATGAACGATTGCAGGGGAGAATGATCGAGAAAAGAAAGGAGCTCCTAGATACGAAAATCATGAAAGAAAAAATGTTGCTGACATATAACAAGTTGGTAGAATCACATAATGGATATCATAACAGGATTAGGGAAGATTTCGATTGCTTTGATTCAGTCCTGACACTTCATAATGACATTGGAAATCTGGGAGACTATGATGATTGGAAGGAAGAGCTTGTTGGGCTTCTAACTGTTGTGTTGTAAGAAATCAATGATGAGGATATGGTTTTACAAAACACTCATAAGAAGCTCGAAAAAATAATGTATATGGAATATCATATGAAAGAGGCGATCTCCAACGTGGACATCTATGCTAAATAGGAGTACATCCATCACCTCTTTGCAATCAATCTATTTATTAGCCAAATTGTAGATGTGTCAGATGCAACAGTACAACCATTAGAGTAAGAATACCAGCTAACAACATGATGAGTTCCCTGTCATGGAGTAGAAGCTTTGAACATATCTTAGGTGGTCATGGGATTCTGCTTGGAGATTAACAGATTGGTGCATTCACCTGTGGCATTGTTTTATTTGAGTTATGTTTAGTTATCAAACATCGTGACTTTTTCTAATGGGTTTGTAGCTTGTTGCCTCCCATATATAAGAGAGATCAAGACCTTAATAGAATATCATCACATCATTTTTAATTAGAGTAGAAAATAGCAAGAAGATAGATTGCACCAATTCGCTCATCCATCTCATATCATAAACTATTGTTATAATGCATATCATTTGAAGATCAATACAATGGAGAAGGTTACACATAATTACTGGTTTTCTTTCGAGTGTTCAACTATTGTGGATTCATATGCTTATATGTTATTTGGTTGTCTCCAAAGTGGCTGTTTATTTTTTTTCAAATTGAGTGTGTGGAAGTACATTTAATTTGTCAATACACATTTTTTGTAGTTGTGTGGTGTTGTTGACTGGTTTCTTTGTGCTTTAGTGAACTTTGCCACATTTATATTTAACTCAGTTGTTTCAATGGGGTTAGTATCCCCTACTCTATGAACAAAGACTAAGAGATGTCCAAACACTTGATTTGGATTACTAATTACAACAAGCCTTTTGTCTTGAGGGTATAATGACCAAATCAACAAGGTGGCTTCATCTGGGTTGTACCCAGATCCTGAATACATCTTATCACTTGCCTCTTTTGTTAGGTGTCTGATAGGATATTGTTATGTTGATATTGAGTTGCGGGTCACTTTCATTGGTTGATTGGTGTAGCAGTGAGGGGAGTACCCCCGATGCAAATATTGTCAGGCCGATAGTATTGAATTCTTCAGGAATAGGGGTTGTGACCATGGGAATCTAGATTTATTTATGGATATGATCAACTGGTGATGTGGGCCACAAAATGGATCTGGTCACACAAATCTCTGTAATTTGTGTTAATCATAAAATCAAATGTAGTGTATTTTTACAGTATGTGGGATGTAGATGAGGTGTAATTTGGTGGATACTGAGAAATATTTTTAGTCCCAACAGAACATAAGCTAACAGTTCAACATCCATAACTTAGAATCTCTACCAAGAAGTAAATATAATGAGCTAACAATTCATCACCTTATATTTCATGTTTTAACTATGTTAAAAGTAAAACTTGAACACGTACTCAATGATTCATCACTCATCTCAATGCTTAATAAAATTTTAACAATATTATTAGTAGCATATACAACAATGAAAATCATCAATCATTTAATGTGTATCTAGTATTTGAAACCATAGATTTTTTCTAAAAATGATAAAATAAATAACATAGATAATTGAACATCATCACATTACTGAAGTATGAATTTGAGATTTTTTATTGATTTTCACATGAAGGAGTACATAGAGGCATTGGCAATGCAAAATATTTCCAATTCCCAAAGACAACTTTGCACAAAGTTGAGTTGGAACTTGAAAACTCATATTGTCAAAGATTGAAAAATCAAGTCACTATATCACCTTTTCTATTAACTTCCACTCTTCAGGCGGTGGAATTTCCATTTGTTCTAACTAATGTCGTTTGACTTGAAGTTTTGTTAACATTTCATTATTGTTATTATAAGTGGAACCTATCTTGAATTCTTCAGTCAATTTTGCATTCAAGGTTATTAGTGTTTTGATGGAATCCAAATAGTTCACCACATCTGGGTTCTGAGGAAACTAGTCCAAATCAATCTTCCTTGCACCCTCCATCTTCTTTCTGAAATCATCCTTTCCAATGAATCACTCATTTGTGTCAAAAGCCTCTAAAAACCAAGCTCTGTGAAGTTCCTTACCTTTTCATCCACCACCTTCATCTTTTCTGCAACCAAATGCAAATATTCCTTTGTTTCACACATTCTCAAACACTTTTCAATGATAGATGACAACTTCATTGAGGTAGAAATCCAATTAGTAATCCCTTTTGATTTCAAATCATTGTCACTGGATTTGTAGACTATTTTTAGAACTTGATTTGCATATTTCTCTAATGCTAACACATTTTTGTTGTCCACTAAATATTTGTTGAGCTTCTTATAATGTTGTCTGATAGAATCAATCAATTGAAACATATCACACAAATGATCAAACCTCTGAATTATTTCATCTCAAATATTTTTTTTCATATGCCTCATTATATCTCTACAAAATGAAGATAACTTATTTTGACAAGAGTTAATTTCTTCTTTTGCTTCCATCAACCTTGCCTCTAATCTTTCATTTATTTTTCTCTGTTTCTCCAATTTTTGTTCCCACTATGCATTTCCATTCGTGATGCTTAGTCTTAATTTTTCTGAAGTGGATTTTTTCTCATCATATTTCTTGTTGCTCTCATCTAGCCTTTGCTTTAGGTCATTCACTTCTCTCTCATTTTTTTATACTCTTTGCTTGTTGATGTAGAGGTAGATTTTTTTATTCTTTTTTCTAATTCATTACTCTTGTTATCTGTTTCTTTCCTCTTTGCTTTCTCATTTTCTAGGTCTTCCTATAAATTTTATATTTGAGTTTGTAACCTTTTCTTCTCTCTATATTGCTTTAGCAATTATGTGTACACCAATTCATTTTTCTTCTTTGATACATTAATTTTTTCTTTATTTTTTAGTCTAGAAAAATCCAATTGAAAATTGGTCACCTGGTATTCAAATTGATCCATCTGATTTGCTAGTTTGTTTTGAACTATGGGAACAATAATTGTGTACTCCATTATTTATTTATTTGTGTCAAATGTGGGTAATACCATGGTTGTTTTAGGCTCTGAAGTTACAGAAGATGCACTCTTCATCAGTTGCTTCTTTTCTTTCTTATACAAGTCTGATTTCTTTTTAAAATCTTCAATGAAATCAAAACCTGGGGACATAGGAACAATAAAATTATTGAATGGCGAAGGAATAGGTGTAATTTTAGTTTCTAATGATGTCACAACCACACTAACTGGCAGTGGGAGAGTACCTATAAATAACTCCTTTGTGGTGGATGCACTGATAGTGTGACTTGGACCTGTCAAAATTCTTCGCCTATTTTGTATGCCTTGATCACCTAGTGTTTCTGTTGTATCTTGCACTGTTGTCCTCTTGTGTGTAATTTTTTTTTGTAGTACATGTTGACCACTACTAGTACTAATACCCATACAATCTCCACCAGAGGCAGTTCCAGTTGCACTAAGCTCTCCACCATGAGCATGTCCTAGTTGTGATTGTATCTAACCATGAGGATGAGGATCTGAAGCTCTAACAAATTGAATTATTTCATCTCTACTTGTATGCCCTTAGTCTACTGTATTAGATCCAAGGCCAGATTTATCAACTGGTTTTCTATGTTGTACTGTAGGAATTCCTTGTCCTTGGGACCCCAAACCACCACCTTCATAACCCATTTTTTCAGCTATGGTTGCTCAAGAAGTATATGCTTATTTTGTGGCCTCACGTAAACCAGGTCTATAATTGACATGGATTTGTTCTTCCCTGTCACCATTAGATTCATCATCAAATTATTTATTTTCCCATTCATTAGGATGCTTTATATTCCATAATTTTCTAAACTCTTTATCTTCTTCATTATCTCCATACTATGCAAGAGCTCTTGGATCACCTATCTCCTTCCTCATAGACAAAAAGGCAGCAATTTTTTATCAGTAACTTCCTTCTCTAGAGAACCTAGTATTTTTACTCTACTAGATGGTTTATCACCTTTTTCATAAAAAATGTTGTATGTCTTGATTGTCTTTCAGTGCAATGCCATAATTTTTGTTGACAATTGTTCAAAATAAATACCATTCTCAGCAACACTTTTCTCCATTGCTATTTTGACCTCATCCCAAGAATCCTTGTTTCTCAAGTTTTCAAGGAAGGGTTTACTTTGATGTTGAATTCTACTTGCAACATTCTTATTGGCCACAACCATTGATTTAATGATGTCATGTGGATCATACTTCCAGTGATAGATAGCATCCAAATAAAAAAAAATCAAAAGATTATGTGCCACACTAAATGATTTTCTCTCAAATGTGAACCCTCCACATGAAAAAGGTAAAGAAGGAAATAAGGTCTTCTTTTGCTAACTGAGAAAGTTTAGTTCATCAAAAATTTACATCTACCTTACATATTCCAATGCAAAAACCATTTATGTCACATGTATTGAAAGTTTGTATGGTTGTACTCTCGATCCATAAAATCTTAGCACAATATATTCTTTCATTAAGTACCAATCAACCAACTGTATTTCTTTTCCTAGTTGAATGCAGTTTCTACATGACATAGGCAATCTAGGAATTGGAGTGTTTGTAATTGCTTGATACAATGGAGCCAAAATTAGTCTACAAAATGACTGTAGTTCCTTCGAGAATCATGCATCCTTATCTCAATGGTCCATTCATATACTGGAGCCATTTTATTTTCCTTAGCATTACTATAGGGCTGAATCTAAAGCTAGTTGGTCTGAAACATTCCTCTAAATTTGAATAGAAAAAGATAGCACAAGTAGGTTGTGAACCTAAATGTCTTGGTGGAATTGGAACCTCTTTTAATAATTAAAAAATGTTTATGCATGGATTCTACAATGTGCTGAATAAAATTATATTTGACATGTGGAACACCATAATGGATATTATATACCATTTCAAGGAGGCTTGCACCCACTTCCAAATTTATTTCCAAACCCAGGCAAAATGCTAGCATGGAAATAGTATCTCGAACCCATGGTTTAAAAATATCCAAATCATAAGGAGGATTATGATCACCTTTCAATTTGTTTCTATCCTAAACTATTTTATTTAAGAAAGCATTTTTCTCCCTTTCTTACACTGCTTCATAATCACGAGCAAGCTTTTCTAGGTCAATGTGGAAGTTTCCAAATTCTTTGGTTGTAAACCCCAACACTTTTCCAAGTTCTTTTGCATTAATGGATAACAATTCTTCTTTGCTACCTTTATTAACAATTGCTCTTTTTTTATCATCATAATTTTGGGCGTAGACCATGATAAATTTTGGGTAAGGGAAAACCTCATGTAACATCATGCACCCTAATCCAGTTACCCACACTGCACTGATACTATTATCTTGAAATTTCTTTGCAACCTTATTTTGAGATGAAAATATAAGTTATGAGGTACACCTACCATATATTTCAAGATCATAAATATCATGGTACCCATTAGTGAAACCTGGGGTTTTAAGCAATTCTGCATAATGTATTTTTTATCGAACATTGCTCTAGTGGTACTGGTGGTAGACACGCTTATACAATGTGAATTGTGAAGCTGTGAATTCCCTAATACCTATTAGTCCTCCTTAATTTTTCTTAATTCTTAAGTCTCTAAACACAAACTTCAAAGTTTGACAAAATAATATTTTAAGAAACATCAAACAATGAAACGTAGCTGCAGGAATTCTTTCACTTACCTAGATTCTGACTCTTGAAAAATGAAAAGATTAATGATGGCAGTCATGGAAACTGGATAGCTTTGTTGGAAGTGGAACTGTGGAAGCCAAAATAGGGTGGTGCACTACAATGAGCAATCTAAAGACTAAAATATCCTTGTGTGTTGACCCTCTCACTTAAAAAGAAATCACTTGACACTCAGCAGTACATAGTGTTTTTTTCTCAAAATTGGAACATTAAAGTGAATGAAACGTCTTAGGTCTACATGTTGCAAATTCTAAACCGTTGATTTTTCTAAATCTAATGATTATAAGGTGATTCCTGAGGTTTAAGTTTGCGAGCCTATCACTCTGTGCATTCCATTCTGGAATGCAAATACAACCATATATCAAATGTTCATCTAACGGTTGAAACTTGAGTAATTTATGATATTAAATTTAAACAATAGACATGTGTTTTAAAGTTGTTTTAAAATTTAGTGCGCTAGTATTAAAATCAAGGCCAAGGGGTTGATAAATTAACGTTGAAAAGGACTTAAAAAGATGAATAATGATATCAGGAACCAAGGGAGAAGGTCAAAAACAAATTAGAAATCAATAAAGACAACTTTTAGTGTTTATAATGTTTTTTGTCAATTTGATGGCAACTTTCTTTTTTCATTTGTATTACTTTATGTTTTACTTTTAAATCTGCATGCAATTATTTCTTAAATAGATATTAGTAAGCACATCACTATAACACATAAAAATCGGTGGAAAGAATGATTGCACTCCCTCGATGGCCCGATATAACCATGAATTAAATTATAAACTATTGATCTTTCTAAATCTAACAGTTATAGGGTGATTCCAGAGGTTTAAGTTGGCAAGCCTATCACTCTGTGCATTTCATTATGGAATGAAACTACAACCATACATCAAAAGTTCATCGAATAGTTGAAACTTGAGTAATTTAAGATATGAATGTGTGCAATGAAAATACCCTAGTCTGAAGTGAAAAATGAAAATGAAATGCAAGACAAAGGAAACAAAACAACACCTCAAGATTGGTCTAGTTGAACATGAACAAAATGCAAGAAAATGAGTGATATTACCTTGTCCAAGTTGATCGGTTGATTGGCCTTGTTGATCGTTTGATTTGTGTGCTCCTAGATCAATTTCAGCAACATAGCGGCTTGTAAATGCTTGATTTGAATGCAAAAGATGGTGGATTGAGTGCAAGATGATGGCTGAAAATTGAAGACTTGAAATGGGTGGAATGTGATAGATGCTTGAATGTATCTCTGGTTAGTGTTGTGAAAATGGCTAAGTGTTAGTCATTAGCCAAGGAGAGATGAATGAATGGACAAGATTCATTCTTGGGAGAAGATCAAGGGCTCACAAAAATGGTTGACCAAAGGAGTTAAAAATTCCTTTTTAATGTGTAGGGGAAAGTTAAAAGGAATAAAATATTCCTTGGGAAACCTTGGGTGAATAAGTAGAATTTAAAATTCCATTGGAAAGTACATGGGGATTGTAAATGGAATTAAAAATTCCATTAAGGGTCTTGGAAGAATAAAATAGAATTAAAAATTCCATTGGGATGTGGGAAGATTTGACTAAAGGGGGATGATTCAACTAGTTGATGAAGGATTAGAGGAAATTTAGGTGGCTAATGATGATTAGGAGCCAACTTGAAAAATTTGGAGGATGTGACATATTCTAATCATGGATTAGGGATGTGTCACATCCCTAATGATGGTATTAGAAGATGAATTAGGATTAAATAAGTGGGTTATTTATTTAATTTTGTGGAAGAAAGGGATAAAGTGGTAAGGTATTTAATTGTTTAACTAAATACCTTAAGGATTTAGAGGAATTTAAGGATGTTAATTAAATAATAGTAATATTACTTAATTAATGTGGATAAGAAGATATTTAGATGAAAAAGGAAAAATTTGACAAAATACAAGTGGTGAAATTTAGATGTCTACATTTTTCCCCTCTTTGAGATGGTGTTATGAAGTAGCATCATTTCAAAGAAGATTTAAAGATAGCACCAAGAAGAAGATGGTTAGATTGGGGAAAATACCCCAGTCATTCAAATGAGTGACTAGGAGGAAAGATGATGAGAGTGAAGATGAATATTAGAGAGTGAGGATGCCCCCTCGAAAGGACATGTAGGTTCAAGAGAACACAAATGTTCTCTCGAAATGGATGAGATGATGAAAGATTAGATGGGGAAGATGAGATAAAATGATGGATAAGAGAGGATGATAAGTGATAAGAGATTGGGAAAAGAAGATGAGAAGAAAGAGATCACAAATAGATTCAAGGACAAATATGATGTTTCCCCAGTCAAGCTACAAGCCAGGATGGACTGATGATGGATGAAGTGTTGTTGATGAGGAAATAATATATCCTGAAACATCACAAGGATAAGGGAAGGATACATCTCGATGATGACGATGAAAGTGTTTTTGATGAGGGAAGGATACATCCCAATGATGATGATGAGAGTATTGTTGATGAGGGAAGGATACGTCCCAAAACAACACAAAAGGATAGGGAAGGATACATCTTGATGATGATGATGATTGGGTCAAGGCTTGTAGCAAGGTTGAGAACAATACCAAGGATGTGATTAGATGATTTGTGCTAGATTGAATGGATTAGGATTGGATGGAGATGTGAGATTGTTAAAATGAATGAAGATGAGGGAGGGAAAGATGCTTAGAATAACAAATCTATATTATCCTAAGAAGATGGATGAAAATATGGTTAGAATAACAAATCTCTATTTTCCTAAGTAGATTGGATGAAATGATGATTAGAATAACAAATCTCTATTATCCTAAGAAGATTGAAGAGATGATGAAAGCAGATAGGATGGATATATGAGGGAGAGTGATGAAGAATGAATGGATAGTGACCAAATCAATCAAGTTAATTGTGATGTGTTATGCTGCCATGTAATGAGCACTTAATTTGATATAGCATGAGATACTATGCACCAGGGTACAATGAACCAAGGTGATGTTGTATCACATGCATTGGACTAACACAACAAACAAAAGGTTATTCCAACATCCCAAAGTAACAAGGGCTTTGGTTGGGCCTGATGTTGAGATAACCAAAAATATAAAGGATGTCCCAATGTAACACAAAACCACAGGGATCTTGGTGGGTACTACGTGGGACAACCAAGAAGATAGAAGCAGAAAAAAGATCAAGATACACCCCTATGTTTACCTAGTCAAAGAATACCATGATATGATGGATAGTGGTGACCCTAACAAGGTATGATAAGAATCTCAAATAATAATAATAATTTTAAAAGAATCAAAAGATCACAATCAAATTTAAAATGTTCTTTATAGGATCAAAAGGGTGGAAGGGATTGATATGATATGTTAGGAAGGATGCATCTTGTTGAGACCAAAGATGAAAATTAAACTAAATTATTGACATGACTCAAGATACTCGAAACTGATTAGATCTTGTGATACTAGTGAACTTTGTTTTGGAAGCATCAGCTAGGATAGGGACATACTTGATGATACAACAAGACAACAAGACAAAAGGACAGGAGATAAACACACCCTAAAGACCTAGGGGACACAAGACCGACACACCCTAAATACCTAGGGGACACAAGACTAACACACCCTAAAGACCTAGGGGAAACAAGACTGACACACCCTAAAGACCTAGGGGACACAAGAATGACACACCTTAAAGACCTAGGGGCTCAGGGGTTGATCAAAGATCAGCCTTGCCTACGTGAAAGTGCAAAGCCCTCATAGTTTGAAAAAATACCATGAATAAAATTGGAAAGAGGATGATGGAGACCATGATGGAGGACAAATAAGGATGGAAAAATGTCCAAGGGGAAGAATGAATGATCAACCTTGCCTACATGAAAGCACAAGGGCAATGTAGTTTAACACAAGGCCAAAGACAAACAATAGATAAGGGATGATGAGATGACCAAGATAAGAAAACACAATGATGGAACTAATATGAGGATACAAGATAGACATGGTGGATAGGATAATGGATATGTATAGGATGTGGGCTAATGTGAAGCTCAAGGATGGGATATCCAAATCATCAAAAGATGAATGAGGAGGATGATACAATGGATAGATGAGTGATGAAGAGTGATAGGAGATGAGATAGATGTGAGAAATAGGTAGAAGTGATGATAGTGAGATGAATAATATTGGATTGCATGGGTGTAGCCTATAGCTAGATACCAATGACAAGGGATTATGATATGGAATGAAAAATAGAGGTAAATGGATGGATTGATAAAGATGGGGAGATAGAAAGATGTGAGGATGGATGGATAGAGGGATAAGGATTTGGAAAGACAAAATGGATTATTGGATGGATAAATGGATAGGGAGATAAGGATGAAAAGATGGAAAAGGACTAGTGGATGGGTGGATAGGGAGATAAGGATTTGGAAGATGGAAGGGATTATTTGGAGGGATGGATGGATGATGTCGCCAAGGACTATGTCACAAAGAAGGAGATTCCCCACTCTATATATGTCATGTGTGATGAGGAAAGAGGGATGGTAGATAGTAGGAGGGGTAAATAAGGAATGGAGATGGATCGTAGTAGGATGGATGGAAAATGGAAGATAAATGGATGTGGATAGGATGCATGCATAAGGAAGGTGAATGGGGGGGATAAGGGATATGGTGGCACATGGATGAGGGGAATGTATTCCAAGAGATGTCCAAAGCATATATATATGTGCCCATGTCTTGATCAAGATCACAAAGAAGATGGAGGGACTAGATACAAATGGGATATGATGGATAGGATGTAGAAGATAGGTGGATGTAGGAGATGGAGGAAGGGTATGCATAGATGGAAGTTTCCCCCAATTGTGGAAGTAAATCGAATGGGGGATTTACATAATGATGCCTGTTTGCTAGGTTTTCATCATGGTACTTATCCAAGGTGCTTGTTTGCTAAGTTTTCACCATTGGACGAATTATTTATCTACTATTTTTTGGAATTTTGACTTTTTTTGGATTTTTTGGCTAGGAAGTGGGTGATATGGATGAAAAGAGGGATACGGATAAATGGATTCAAAAGAAATGTGATAAGGAAATGGATGAAGGATTCAAGCATCAAGTTCCATATGAGGTAATAAGAGCCCATGTCTAAAGTGACTATTGGATGTTGGTACAACCTTATTAGAATGGAAGGATTATGCAAGAGGATGGATTAAAGGGATTTGATGGGGGAGATATGGGGGATAGTGGATGGGATGTTGAAAAGGATATGGATGGAATGATGGAGTGGATGTGTGATGGGGAATTTTTTTAGGACCAACATTGGCACATGTGGTGGTGGATGTGAAAGGATAGGGGGATGAATGGATGGAGAGTGTGGGGATAATGGAGAAGTTGGGATGGTGAATTTTGGGATATAGGGACCCAAAATAGATTTAGGAGATGGAGGATGTGAATTATTTTTTGGTGGATTATCAACTTTGGATGTCATTATGGATTTTTCATTTGAAGGCATTGTATCTTTTTTCTTCAGGATCCACATGGTTTTGATTTTTTATTTGACGGGCCTTTGTGGCCTTTTGGATGGATTTGGATTTTGGATTGTATTTTTATTTTTGTCAACATGTCTTTTTAAGGGGGCATGAGGAGCTTTTGATGCATGTGGATGTTTGGATTTATGCATTTTTACTTTGGCATCCAAAGTGCTTTTAATAGCAATGGGATGGGTATGAGGTGATGGACGATGTGGAGGAGACATAAATGGAGTGATGGAGGTAGGCTTTTGACGATGATGTGTGGGTGGAGGATGTGAGATAGCATGCATGGAGGGGTTCCTTTGTTGATCCTGATTAGGAGTTATGAATTTAGGATTCTTATGATGCGTGCTAGAGACAGGTAATGGATGGATAAGAGGATGAAGAGGATTAGATGGAGGAGGTGATTTTGGGATATAAGGGCCCAAAATGGACATTGTATATGGAGGATGTATTATGGTGGATGGAGGTATGTAATGACACAAAATAGATCTAGTAGATGGAGGATGAGCGATGGTGGATGGAGGGACATAAAGAACCAAAATAGACTTAGAAGATGAAGGAGGAAGATGGACGGTTGTTTTGAGGTAATATAATGGAGGAGGGTGGATGGCGACAAATGGTTTGGTAGAGCGATGGGAAGTGCCTCTCATTCCTTTGGAAGAGGCTCACTTAGGATGTATGGAGGTTGTACCATCATTTTTGGATTGTGATTCTTGGGAGATATATCCAAGGCCTTGTGTGCTTGGATGTTCTTTGACCTAGATGGGATCTAAAGTACCTTGCTCATGAAGGCCTAAACCTTTTTCTTAATATTTCATGTTCTTGAGAATGTGATCTATGGTAGGGTTTCTATTCTTTTGGAAGCATGATGTGAGTCTATCAGCAAGTGGAGGAGGAAGGGTGGTGCACATACTTTGTTTTTCTTTTGCGAGAAGACCACCATGGATGAGTGTAATTTTACCAAGGTGATATAAAAGTGGTGTTGGGGTGAAAGGGCTAGGTGACGATGGAGGATTGTGCGATCGAGATGAGGGGATAGCAACATCTTGATTTGGAGGAGGAGGTGATAATGGACCATGGGGTGAAGTGAATGGATTTTGAGTGCAAAGGGGGTTAAGGGATGGAGCGGATGAGATGGTGTGATCTTGATATGGGATAGATAGGATGGTAGGATCTTGATTTGGAGGAGGGGATATGCTTGTATGCTTCGGATCAAGTTCTTAGCATGACTCATCTTGTGTGGGAGGCATGGCAAGGGAGGAGTATTGGAGGGAATCCTCAAGAGAGGGAGATAGGAGGATGGAGGATTCATGAAGGTCATGGGATTGAAGTTCGATAATACTATGACTAGGAGGAGTGGATTGGATGTCTCCAATGGATTGGGTGGATCTAGGAGTAGGAGATGGGGATTCAATGGATTCATTGGGTTTGATGGTTTCAAAAATTTGGATGGTGTTAGGAGTAGTAATAGGGGTGATAGGTATGAGATGGGGAAGGGCCTCATCACTAGTGATCATACATGATAGAGTAGGAGGGCATGGTTCCACAACATCAAGATGTGGATTTGGGGATGTCTCTTCTATCATGAGTCCTTGGATGAAATTTGGAAGGAGATCTTTGGGAATTGTAGGTTCAAGTGGGGTGATGGGAATGGATGAAGGATTATGGATGGGTGGAGGACTAGGATTAGGGATTGGTGGATTAGGATTAGATGAGTGGATGGGATTGGATGGAGGACTAAGAGTAGATGGAGGATTAAGCTCGGTGGGTGGATCAAGATTAGACGGAGGATTGAGGTAGGGTGAATTGGGAGGAGGATTAAAATATAATATAATGGAGGGTGGATGCTACATTAGGTTAGGAATATTGGGATGGTGGATTAGGATACGAGGACATGGATGGAGGATTAGGATAGCAAAATGTGGATGTTGGATTAAGGTAGGAAGATGTAGATCTAGAATTAAGGTAGATATATTGGGATGGTTGATGATAAGGATAGGAGTATGAGGATGGTGGATTAATATATGAGGATTTGGATGTTGGATAGGAGGGAGATTTAGAGGGAGGATATGATGGATATGTGTATGGTGAGGATATTGGATATCCCTTGTCAAGGGTAGCATAAGGACTATTATTAGATTTGGATGAAGGCATGGGGGAATATTTTGGAGGATTGGTTGGATTTTGGGAGGTGTTTGGAAGGAGCTTGCTAGTAATGACAACATCAAGGGGATCTATATTATACTCATCTTGATCAACAAAACTTTAGTTATTGTCATCAAAAGAGTTGGGATTCCCCTTGACTACTATTTTTGGTGGCACTGATGAAGGATAGGGATTCATGATGTTAGATGGGATGGATATGGATTGAAAAGATGAGAATAATTGATTAGTAGGAAAGAGTAGATGATGAAAGATAAATAGGATGGATTGGAAGAATATGAGAGAAGAGATATTAATATTTGTTTCAATATCAAAAGATCTTGGATGCAGATGGATTAAAGCTCAAACTAGGATTTAGGTTAAGCTCAAATTAGGATTGGATTAAAGCTCATACTTGGATTGGGATGAAGCTCATATTCAAATGGGATTAAAGCTCAAATTCGGATGGGATTAAACCTCAGATTAGGATGATTGAGGGATGTGATGGGATGTGATAGGGTTGATGAGATAGGATAGAATGATTGATCAAATAGGAAGATGAAATAGATTCTAAACCTAGTTCAAAGATTCAATTTAAATGATGTAAGGTGTTGACGATCAGATTGGATTACAAATGAGATGGTTACAACACCGAATCTACCTTAATATGGAAGTAGATTTATTGGGTCATAATGATGATTAACTAACTCAAAACAGATGACAATCTTGAGCAGGTGCAAATGATAATGATAGGGATCGGACGCCTAAGCCAACTTGGATAACAACCTCAAAAAAAAAGTATAGGGGATTAGAATTGATGAAAAGATGATGGATATGCGATCTAAGGATGACCTAAGACACTCCTAGATGATTTGATTGATGAAATGATGAGATTTGAAAGATGTAGACAAACAAAAAGGATGATTATGAGAAGATAGATGGTGATAAAAATATTTTAATTGCAATGAATGACTCAAAGAACGATAGGCTTTCAATGGCCAAAAGGAGTCAAATTCTGAAATTTATATGGAAAGAAAGGTCACATCTATATAATACAAGGTCACCTATCCGGGGAAGCAAATTCACCCAAGCAGCTATCAAATTTTCCTAAACAACTATCAAATTTGCCTAAACAGCTGCAAATTCACCTAAAACAGCTACAAATTTGACTATGTAAGTGAAAATTCACCTATGTAAGTGCCCAAACATAAATCAAATTCACCCAAACAAATGAAAATTCATCCAAAGAGCCATCAGGTTCACCCAAACAGCCAGAAGGTTTGCCCAAACAGCTAAAGGAACTGAAGAACAGGTGGGGGTAATTGAAGAATAGGTAGGGGTGACCTTGAGGATTTACTAATGGGATGAAAAATGCACCTAAATGGATTTGAAAAGAGACTTGAATGAAGAACGAGATGAGAATAGAGGAAACAGACACCTAAACGGACCCGAATGGGGCCCTAAACGGAGAACGGGATAGCCAACAGAAATAATAGATTCACCTATACAGATCTAGATGGGGACTCAGATGGAGGACAGGACCACCAAAAGAAAAATGGATTCACCTAAAGGGATCTAAATGGGGACTCAGACGGAGAACGGGACAAAAAATGACCAAATGGACACCAAAATGGGGTCTCGAACGGATGAAAAGGGACTTAATGGGAGGAAAATTCACCGCTCTGTTAAGGTAGATTTACCCCTGTACTAAGAACATTTTCTCAATAAGGTGGAAATTTTTCCTATGACAAGGGGATGGGAAAATTTGATGAGCATGATGAAGAATGGATGCTAGAACGAACCTGAATAAGAACTCGAACAAAGAATGGGATAGCAAGAAAGATGAACGGATTCAATTAAATAGATATGAATGGAGACTGAAATGGAGGATAGGACCACCAAAAGATAAATTGATATGCCTAAAGGGATTTAATGAGAAATAGGATGAAGAACGGGACAAAAAACAACCAAACAGACACCAAAATAGACCCAAATGAGGTCCTGAATGGGGAACAAGAGGAAAATTCGCCCCTTTGTTAAGGAAGGTTTACCCCTGTACTAAGAAATTTTGCCCATGTACTAAGAAAGTTCACCGAAGAAGGTGGAAAACTCGCCCAAGTACAAGGAATAGGCGATTTTGCTAAGGGGGATGTCGAACAGGATTGGAACGAGGACTCAAAATCACCTTTGAAGGCAAGGGGGACTACAACAAATGAAAACAAGCACAAAAAATAGTAGACAGAAGGATGGATTGACTCAAACGAAAAGAAAAAAATTGGTATCGCACAAAGAAGACACTCCAGGCAACACAATCCTACAAGTAGTGATAAGGGTGTCTATCTAGGCTGAACAAGGCTATCTCGTGAGTCCCCGATATATGCATGGTACATGGGGCACAACCATGAACACCAACCTATCACAAGCATGAGTTAGGAGCCCCAATGAGGTACTGGAAAATTAGACCAACTCTTCATGCCTTATCTAGGTATCACCCTAGCTTTGATGCTCCACCAAACATGACTATTGGATTGAGGTACAACTTTCGCTCTCCCCCCCTTTATATACCCCGTTTGTAACATGTGGTTGGGATTGTCCCCCGAGTGATGAAATCCCAGGTAGGTCCCACTAAAGGAAGAAGATACTAAACGTTTCGGCTGGTCCCCAGGCTCGCATGTAGTGCAAGGGGAGAGCTTAGATGCATTAGCACCTCCTAGGAATACTTAGTTGAACTAGAGAAAGTTGTGATTTCTCGTCACCCAAGATCACCTAAAGGTGCAAGGGGAGTGGATACGTCAACAACCTAATCTCAAACACAACAAACTAGTGTAAATTGACCCTTTAATTAAAGTTGCGTGTGCCTAGCTAGTACAAAAAATGACAAACAGACTAACTAAGGGTCTCAGACCGATCCTTCTACAAAAGATGCATTAGTAGTTTTATACCACTGATCTTGGATGAACAAGGGACAACTGCACAGATTGTTAGGTGGAAGCAAGGACACTCACAAATAGGTAAGTTAGCGGGTTAGTACACGAAAAGAAAACCAAACGAGGTCAAAAATTGTAAAAAATAAGTCTTAGATTTACCTTAGATTCACCTCTGTGTGAGGCAAGTTCGCCCCTTTAGAAATTCAACTTTTCTTGTCTATTAAATTAGGTTAGTCTGTTCATTGAGGTAGGTTCATCTGTCCGTTAAAGCAGGTTCACCTGTTCTCCAAGGCAGGCTCGCTTGTTCCCCAAGGAAGGTTTGCATGCTCCCCAAGGCAGGTTTTCCTATTCTCCAAGGCAGGTTTGCCTATTCTCAAGAGGTCAAGTAGGTTCGCCCCTATAGGGAGGCAGGTTCACCCCTCTGAGAGTCAGGTTTGCCCATGTGCAAAGTCAGGTTTGTCCCTCAGGGCAGTTTCACCTCTATAACTGCAAACTGGACCTGCAAAAAGTCAAACAACAGAGAACATGAAAGAGAAGACCCATGATGTGGGTCCCACCATGCATGCCAGAAATATGTGAAATGAAAATCCCCTAGCCTGAAGTGCAAAACAAAAAATGAAATTCAAGACAAAGGAAACACAACAACACCTCAAGATTCGCCTAGTTGAACTTGAACAAAATACAAGAAAAGGAGTGATATTACCTTGTCTAAGTTGATCGTTCAATTTGTGTGCTCCTAGATCAATTTCAGTAGCATAACGACTTCTAAATGCTTGATTTGGATGCAAAAGATGGTGGATTGAGTGCAAAATGATGGCTGAAAATTGAAGACTTGAGATGGGTGGAATGTGATAGATTGCTTGAATGTATCTCTGGTTAGGGTTCTAAAAATGGCTAAGTGTTAGTCATTATCCAAGGAGAGATGAATTAATGTCCATGATTCATTCTTGGGAAAATATCAAGGGTTCACATAAATGGTTGACCAAAGGAATTAAAAATTCCTTTTTAATGTGCAGGGGAAAGATAAAAGGAATAAAATATTTCTTGCGAAACCTTGGGTGAATAAATGGAATTTAAAATTCCATTGGAAAGTGCATGGGGATTGTAAATGGAATTAAAAATTCCATTAAGGGTGTTGGAAGAATAAAATGGAATTAAAAATTCCATTGGGATGTGGGAAGATTTGACTAAAGGGGGCTAATTAGACTAGTTGATGAAGGATTAGAGGAAAGTTAGGTGGCTAATGATGATTAAGAGCCAACTTGCAAAAGTTGGAGGATGTCACATCCTAATCATGGATGCGTCGCATCCCTAATGATGGGATTATGAGATGAATTGGGACTAAGTGTTGATGGGACATAAAGGGAATTAAATAAGAGGGTTATTTATTTAATTCTTTGGAAGAAAGGGATAAAGTAGTAAGGTATTTAATTATTTAACTAAATACTTTAAGGATTTAGAGGAATTTAAGGATGTTAATTAAATAATAGTAACATTACTTAATTCATGTGGATAAGAAGATATTTAGACAAAAAATGATAGATTTGACTAAATATAAGTGGTCAATTTTAGATGTCTACAATTGACTTTAAACAATAAACATGTTTTTTAAAGTTGTTTTAAACTTTAGTGTGCTAGATTGACATCAAGGCCAATGGGCCGGTAACTTAACATTGTAAAGGACTTAAAAAATTGAATAATGATATCGAGAATCGGGGGAGAAGGTCAACGAAAAATTAGAAATCAATAACGGCAACTTTTAGTGTTTATAATGAATTTTGTCAATTTGATGGAAACTTTCTTTTTTCATTTTTATTGCTTTATGTTTTACTTTTAAATCTGCATGCAATTATTTCTTAAATAGATATTAGTAAGCACATCGATGTAACACATAAAAACCAGTGGAACGAATGATTGCATTCCCCCGATGACCTGATATAACCATGAATTATCAAGTACATAAAGTATATTACTTAATTTCTTATAGGAAAAAAATTGATTTGAATAGATAATTAGATTCATAGACACTAAAGTTTTGAACTTAGAAAATAACTCTTTATTGTAAGTGTAAATGAATAACTTTACATAGACACAATTTATTCCAAGTTGTTGCTCATGACAATGGATTACAAATTGATTCCAATTTCCAAGTTTCTACTGGTGACAACTTAATACAAATGTAATTCTAAAATAAATGCATGATTACAAGCTTCTGTTGGTGACAACGTAATACAAATGTGGCTTTGAAAATAAATGCAAGGGATTTTCCAACCATGCTGGGGGAAAGGCGGTTCCAATGATTTACTTATCCCCTTTGAGAATCAGCATCATGCAAAAGATGTAATACAAATGTGTCTCTGAAAATAAATGCATGGGGCTTGCTAGGCGAACTATGTTGGGGAATAGGGAGTGGTGAAGATACAAGAGGAGTAGTAAATCTGCTCCCATATTTTGCACATAACTTCCATGCACTAGTATAACACCTATCTCCATCAGAGCTCCTCATCCTGGTTCAAAACTTGTCTGAGAAGTCAGGTTAATCAAATCAACTTCTTTCCAATTCCACCCATTCTAAACTTGAAGGAAATTAGTCTTTTACAGATTAATCTATAACTACATAACTGTAGGTAGGAGAATTTATAGTATCCCTAATAATACCACATCATCTTCTTCCCAAATCCTTATTAAACCTAGAAAATGAAAACCCTTATGACACTATCCACTATTCACTATCCCTATTAATGGGCCACCAGTGCCGCTACCTGCCTGGGTATAATGATAATCATCATTCGTGTACTGTTAAAATGTTTAATTCGATTGATGTCTGGCTACATGCAAACTATACCTCAAGCTGACAAACTATCAAAATCACCAGTGCCACTCAAATGATATGCAATAATTACAAATTTTGTTTCATTAAAGCTATGGGTTGTCCAACAAATTGCTTCGAATGTTTATATCACATATGGCATTAATCGCCGCCACTACCAACAATACAGAAACCACACTTTCTTCAAAAAGATTGAGAATTACAATTAAATGAAATGTAGAATGTTGAGGCACTGAAAAGACATAATGAGTGATGAGTGATAAGCCTTGATCTTTCCACATGCCTATATCTAACGGTTCTAGTGTTATTCCAGAGGTTTCAATTCACAAGTCTAGTGCTTCAAAGATTTACTTCCAGAATGCAACTACAGGTGTCCATCGAAAATTCATTGAACGGATGTAGTTAGATTGATTTGCACTAAAATTTGGCTACAAAGATGGAATATCCTTTGCACTATTATAAATTATTTTATAAGGTTGATAATTTAGCCTTGTTTGGCCTATACATAATTTGTGTAAAATGTTCTTCCTAGGCGGTCCCTCTTTTAAAACAAACATTTATTCACTACTTGAATCTTGGTACGGTCTCCATAAGGCTGCGGGAGATTTTGCTACAAATAGGGGTTGTTATTCTCATTTTTCTCAAATTGGTTTAGCGCTCTCGAGAAACACCAAGGGGAAATGGAGACTCCTTTGTTTCTGAATTCCATGAAGCAACAAAACACTTTCCATGGTGAAATCATTGAGAAATGACTGAAAGGGATAATGGTGTCCAAGCACCCACTAGTGCTCCAGGTAGTGAAGGGTGTTTTGGGCCCAAAATTTTTGTTGCCTACCCACAAGCTCAGGGGGAATTCAGAAATACATGCCATGTTTCTAGCAATGCTCGTGTACATGGGTATCTCAAAATATCGAGGGAAGAAGCTATACCAAATGATTTTTCAACACTCTATGTTGGAAAATATTGATGTGGCAAGTGGACAACATCGATGTAAATTTCATGACCCCTTTATCGTTGCACTACTAGAAGGCTCATGGGAATTAATTCTCAGTACCAAAGTTTCCCCTAGTGTGCCTCCTGGACCATGCAGCTCTCAAAAACTGGTGGGGGAAGATTGACAGGTGTATTGAATTTCTTCTACATGTGGTTGACATTCTCAAAGACTGGATGAAGGGTTGGGTGAAGGCATTTGCGATGGCCGAAGCTCTCGATGGGGAAAGGTGGTCTTCAAATGAGGAGGATTGTGAGCAAGGCACTAGTAAAGAATGGGTAGAAAATGACACCAGGATTTGGGAGGAACAAGCAAACCATCTCGTCCATAGTGCCTGCAGTGGTGATTTTCTAGTGATTTTGAATGCAATCAAAGCCAAGAAGACCAACGAGGCTAGTTGCAACAATGCATAATCTAGTGTCTATGGAAGGTCATTTTGGTTTGTAATGGTTTGTTTATAGTCTATAATCTATATAAGTGTCCATGTTAGTCCATTAAATATTTGATTCTTTAATGTTTTTTGGAAATGAAGAAATGTACAAACTCTTTTTGATTAATACGGGGTGCTACCCCATATAACAAATATTTAACTATAAAAAAACATGTGCTTAAGAGGCTCCTTTAGTATTTCCTTAATATTTTGCACCTTGCTATAGTTCCTTTGATGGTTTTGATCGTTCCTTAATATTTTTTGGTTGTTATAACTAAGTGATTTAATAAGTAATAAAATCTCAACCATTGATTTCTGAAAATCTAACGATAATAGTGTAATTTCAGAGGTTTCAATTCACAAGCCTAGTGCTTCAGAGATTTACTTATGAAATGTAACTACAACCGTCCATCAAAAATTCATCGAACGATCATGGATTATATTAATTTGCATTGACATCTGGCTTCAAAAATAATGAATATGTTGACACTTATTCGCATTCGAGACTCTTTAGGAAGGAATTTGAATGTACATAAAATATGTCCCAGAATTTGATATTTTTTCCAACCACACTGATTTTTTATTGGCATATTCGTTTATTTCGCCACTGAATTTTTTTATTAGTTTGAGATTATGTTTAATTCGCCAATGAAAATATTTTTTTTGTTTTAAAAAAAGGTTTTATTTGCCAACATTTTTTTTTGTTTTGAAAATAGGGTTAATTCACCAACGAATTTTTTTTTTTTGTTTGAAAAAAGGTTTTAATCACTAATGAAAATATTTTATTTGTTTAAAAAAATTGTAATTCGCCACGATTTTCCATAGAATTCTAGTGATTATAAAATATTCACCAATTGGGATTATTTTTTTTCCTCAAAAACGAAAAAATTCACCAATAAAATTAATATTTTTATTGGGAAGTATACAAGATTCACCAGGATTTTACACCTTCACCGAGGGGGGGGTTTCTTAAAGTTTCCCTTGCCTACTACACTTGTTTCTAATAATGGTACACCATTCAAGAACAAGGAAGTAAAGTAGGGTATGTGCAGGATCTTGATGGGCCAAAAAGTGACGATGTGTAGGTGATATGATGACCCATGTGGCTGACGACTTTTTTTTACCCAAAATTGATGAAACAAAAAGGGTTTTTAAAGGAGATTCTCATATTTCCACCAATATAAATTATGCTTTACTTTGAATTTAATAAATAATTATTATTCATTTTCTAATTGAATTACGAATAAAGTCCTGATTGATAGGTTAATTGAAAAAAATCTATAGCTTTCAAACAATATCACATTTTTTTAATCCAAAACATGTATCACATTCTATGCTTCACATACTATAGGATTGAAAAAATAAATTGAATTGCATTAATTTTTGACAAAGTTAAGGTGGTCAAACATATGAGTTTTAATATTTTTTAAAAGTTGTAATAAAAAAATCATAATTAATTATTTACTTGAAAAAAAATTACAAAAAAATATGCATCACATTGGGACATGAGTCCTCTACTTATATCTAAAATATTATCATTTTTATGTGGTTAGGGTGGTTAGACAAAAACCTACTTCTTATTTTTTCCCTGAAATTTAAGTACTACTGCATTGAAATTTCAAATTTTCACCAAATAGATTTGTTATTTTTAAATAAACCTAGTAGTTTAGAAACTATATCAATTTTCTACAGATTTTATTCTTACATATTTTTGAAATAATATAGATAACTTATTCAAATTTTTACGTCAAGTTGCCTAACTCTAATTTTTTTGAATTTATTGCCACTTAAGGGCTTGTTTTTTCCATGATGATCTTGCACATACCTAGTAATTCTTAGAGAAATTTCATATTCAAAATATAGGTTTCTACATTGTACTATCCACAATCCAATGGTCAAGCAAAAGCCTTTAATAAAACTCTTGAACTCATTCTTTGTAAAACAGTTAATAAGCATGGTAAGGATTGGGATATTCAATTAACATACGCTTTGTGTGCTTATCGCATGAGTTTTTGTACGGCAATAGGAACAACACCTTATAACCTCATGTATGGCACTGAAGCTATCATGCCTCTGGAGTTGGAATTTTTTTCCTTATGAGTTTCCCTTAGAGGGTTAATTGATGATGAAACCTACCGAATTGACCATTTACATCAGCTAGAGATGCTCGATGAATATCGTTTACAAGACCTCGATCATCTTAAAGCTTATCAGTGGTCAATATCAAGACAATATAATCAAAATGTGTTTCCTAGAAATTTTAAGCTAGGAGACCTAGTTCTATATGAAAACCAATGAAATGTAAATGTATCGCCTGATCAAAAAGGGAAATTTAGTCCTAACTGGTTAGGTCCTTACATTGTAATTTTTTTGTATGGTTCAGGTGCCTATGGATTGTCTTCTATGGATGGAACACCTTTAAAAGAGCCTATTAATGCGATGCATCTTCATCGATACTATGTGTAACACTCTAATGTGTCACATGTGTGGTGTTCTCCCTAAAAGGCAATAGTACTACATATGCTGACATTGCTCATTCTCACATTATAAAAAATTCTTGCGTTTATGATGTGACCATGTGTGTGTGTGTGAAATAAAACATGCATACATGTGTCTGACTATGCTATGTATCCATACATCACATTACATATTATAAAGCAATTATATCACCATTGTATTTAATTAACATGCAACAAAGTGTGTTTATTAAATCATGTTAGCATATAATGTAAGCATACATCCATATAAGAATATAACACCCATAGCATGAACATACATGAAAATGGAAAACATGCACATAAACAAAGCCATGATACTAAAACCAATATATATATATCCATGTATGAATCAAATGTCATATACATGTATCGAGCCACTATTATAAAAAATGACGGGTTGTTGAATATATGTCTATACAAAAGATCTACAAATATATGTGTATATGTATCTAGCTACAAAAATGATGTACAAAATGATGGGCTCCTATCCCTGTGGTGCATGACTCCCAAAGCCCTCTAGCTCTGGTGGCTGCTCTGGTACCCTCAGGATAGGATGCACAGTGGTCATCGAGTGGGATCAGTGTGAGCGTGATACAAACATAACTACCCGCATCCCTCTGAGCTCCCCCTACAGTGAGCATATGTCCATCTTCGCCTGAATTAGCTCCTACTACAACCGTTGGACATCTAGCAAGATCATAGTTGCTGACTATGCATCAAGGTCATTGATGCAGTTTTGAAGGGTGTCATGCGCCTGCTCAATGGCCTCATACCTCATCACTATCGCATCTCGCTCGGTGAGCACCATCTGTAGCTCCCTCGACAACTGGTCACACTGTCCCTAGAGAGTTTTCAGCTTTGTAGTCAGTTGTACAATCTCTGTGCCCCACTCCTTGTAGGCGGTCCTCAAGCATGCTACTAGCTCAAAAGTGGGGGCATGCCTCCTTGTTGATACTGGTCGGTAGGCCTCAAGAACTTTCCCCTGGATTGGCAAGGTAGGGGCCACCTCTGGAATACACTGAGTGTTGGATGTTGTGGTTGTGTTTCTGATATGTGTTTGTCATTTATGTCAACACTATTATCATTAATGTCTTCAAGATTGTATATGTCGAGGATATTGAGAAAATTATAATAAAATATGTTACAGGTTGTCTGTGAAGCAGTGAAGATCAATATGATGGAGATTTCAGTATGTTGATAGTAAGAAGTTGTGGTTTAAAGGGTTTGTTGAAAATCCTATCTCGTTTATTCTTTGAAATTTTCAGAGGTGCACATGAATATTTGAGCAAGTTATAAGTTTTTGTGTTTCAATAGTTATTTTGCTACTGTAACTGGTGTTCATGGAAGGAGATAATGTGATTTTGGTAATCTGAGTTGTTGCCTATGTTCTTGTGATGTTTTTGGATGTTTCTAGATCATGATCTATCTTTATTGCACATCCACATTGATCATTGTGCTCGCGATCCGTGATTTTCTCTTGCGTGTTCATGTTTTTCATGTTCATGGCCAACAAGGTGATTGTAGCATGTTGTGGATCTTTGTGGAAGAATATTTGAAGGTGTTTTGTGTTCAAGGACATTGTTTTGGGTCTCTACTATGTTGTGGCCAACCTTGGTTGATTCACATTAATAATATTTATTATTTTGGGTTGATAGCTTGTATTCATTCTATTATTTTGTTGAAGTCGACATGAAGCGATGTAATTCATTGTTGCAGATATATATAAGTGATCGTTTCCTCATTTGAAAGAGTGAGAGTGTGAAGTGTGTGAGTTCTATGTGTGAATAAGTTTCAGATCATTTGAAGGTAGAGCAGAGTGTGAAGAAGAGTGAAGAAGTGTTCATGTGCTTAACCGAAACTGTAATCAGGCATTAGCAGATGCTACATTCTCAATTCAAATTCTTCAGATGGATTTAATCTGAATTTCTCTGCAAGATAGTGAGTCTTCCTTTGTATTTGAGCAGTGAGATCTAGGCAGTGTGCCTAAATGCATGTGCATTCCCCATTTATTCTTGTACTTTTAATAGGGTATAAACTTGTGGACTGATCTCCACCATGGTTTTTCCCCTAACAAGGTTTCCACATAAAAAAATCTTGGTGTTATGTGTGTTTCTAATGTGTTGTTGATTCATGATTTCATGTTTATTAATCAGATATGAGAATAAGGGTTAATAAGGTTAATAAATTTGAAAATTTGTAGCAACTGATTCACCCCTCCCCCCCCCTCTCAGTTTTTTTCCCTTGTGTTTCCAACAATTGGTATTAGAGAAGGTTCCTTGGAAGAAGCTTAACAACTTGAGGTGATTTGGGATGGTGAAATATAAGAAGGATAGTCCAAGATTTGATGGAAAAAATTATTCTCTATGGAAGACTCGAATGGAGTGTCATCTGAGATGCATTGGTGAATCCTACTAGAACATTACAAGTAATAGGTATTTTATTCCTCAGAATGGTCCTACTACTACTACTACTGAGATTAGGGATGTTGAATATAATATCATGGCTAAGGAAGCATTGTTAAATGATTTGACTAATTCTGAGATGACAAATGTTATGGATTTGAAGACTGCTTATGAGATCTGGAAAAGGTTGGAAACCTTGTATGAAGGTGATGCTAATGTGAAGATTGCTAAGCTACAAAGTTTGAAAGGGAAATATGAAATGTTGAAAATGGGTGATGATGAGAACATTAATAATTTCATGCAAAGATTAAATGAGCTTGTGTGTGATATCAGATGTGTTGGTGGATAGCTAGATAAATCAGAGATTGTTGCTAAAGTGCTTAGATCCTTGCCTACTATAAAAAAAGTCAAAGCTACAACTATTGATGAGCTTCAGACTGTGCCAAATGTAACTAGAGATAAGTTGATTGGTAAACTTACTAATTTTGAGTTGAGTGAATTCGGTGATGCCCTTCCTAAGATAGAATCTTCATTTAAAGCTACTACTTATGGGAGAGACAAGTAGAGATATGATCCGGGTGAAAGTTATTCTAGAAAGGTATTCAAATATGAGGAAGAAATGAGACAGATTGAAGAAGAAGAAGAAAGAGAATTGAATGAGCTTGAAGAACTCATTATCAAAAGGGAAGGTAGAGGAGAAGGTAAGTACAAAGGAAAGTTGCATATTAAATTTTTTTCTTGCAATAAGATAGGTCATTTTGCATCAAGGTGTCCAGAAAGAGTTCCTAAGCCAAGACATAACAAGCCTGGATTTCGAAAGAAGTGTTATTATGTTGCTGATGAAGGTGTGACAAATGATGAATCTGACAAAGGGAATGTAAGTGAAGATGAGTTTGTGTTTATTGCTATCAAGGAAAATAATCTTGTGTCTACTGAATCTGCTAGTTGTACAAATGTGGAGAAAGCCCTAGGTGCTCGAGTTGAAGAGAAGGATGAATGGGTAATTGACAGTGGATGTTCACATCACATGATAGGTGATAAAATCAAATTTGTAAGCTTGGAAAAGTATGATGGTGGTGTTGTAAGATTTGATGATAACAATTGTGGTATAATCCATGGCAGAGGATGTAATTCTTTTGATGGTAAGAATAATCCTGATGATGTTCTTTATGTTGAAGTTTTGAAGCATAATCTTTTGAGTGTTGGATAGATGGTTGACAAGGGATATAATCTTCCATTTAAGGATACAAAGTGTAGAATATTGGGGAGTTTTGGAAATGTGATTTCTTTAGGTACAAAAACAAAAGGTAACATCTTTCATCTGAATGCTGCTAGTAAAAGTTGTATGATTGCTCAAGTTGATGAAAGTTGGTTGTGACATAGAAGAATGTGTCATGAAAAATTTGACAACATTATCAAGATAAGTTCTTCTCAGGTAGTGAGAGATCTTCCTAAGTTGGTAAAGCCTACTAATGTCATATGTAAGGAATTTCAATTAGGAAAGGAAACTAGAATTTCATTTCACAACAAACAACATTGTTCAAATGAATTGTTGGAGCTTGTGCATACTGACTTTTGTGGTCCTGCTAGAATCAGAAGTTTACAAGGCTACACGAATTTCATGTTGCTTATTGATGATTACTCTAGGATGATTTGGATTACTTTCTTAAGGGAAAAATATGAAGCTCTAGAGAAGTTCAAGATCTTTAAGGTTATGGTTGAGACAGAGATAGGTCTGAATATTAAGTGTTTGAGATCAGATAGAGGTGGTGAATTCACTTCTAGTGAGTTTAATTCTTTTTGTGAAGAACATGGGATAAAGAGATAATTATCTGCACTGCGGACCCCTCAACAAAATGCAGTTTTGGAAAGGAAGAACATAATAGTTCTAGATGCTTCTAGGACTATGATGATGGAATGAAATGTCCCTCATATCTATTGGAGAGAAGTTGTGAATACTGCTATTTATATCCTCAAACAAGTAAAAATCAAAGGTAATACAGGTAAGACTCCTTTTGAGCTATGGTTTGGACATAAGCCTATAGTTAGATATTCCAAAATCTTTGGGAGTAAATTCTATATCAGAAGAGATGAAGATATAGGAAAGTTTGATGCTAGAAGTGATGAAGGAATCTTTCATGGTTATTCTACTAAGAGTAAGGCCTAGCGGTGCTACAACAAGAGATTGAATAAAATGGTTGAAAGTGAAAATGTTAAGGTTGAGGAAGACATTGCTAGACCATCCAGAGCATGTGGATATGATTCTGATGATCAGAATGACAATACAAACAAGAGTTGGACTTCAAATCAAGTTCAAATCATTATGGTGAATCAAGAAGAAGGAGAGACTAGTGAAAGAATAGAAGAAAGATCACAAGAGCCTGAAATTCAAGAGAATTCTAAGACTCCAAGGTATGTGAGATTAAATCATTCAAAAAATCAGATTATAGGTGATAAGAACAAAGGTGTCCAAACTAGGAGAATAATTGTAGAAGAATACTATTTGATTTCAAAGACTGAACCAAGTAATGTCAATGAAGTATGCAAAGATGAACATTTGATTGAAGCAATGAAAGAAGAAATACAACAAATTCAAAAGAATAATGCATGGACTCTTGTTCCTAGACCTCAGGACAAAAATGTAATTGGAACTAAATGGGTCTTTAGAAACAAAGCAAGATTGGTGTGTAAAGGATACTCTTAGATGGAGGGAATTGAATTTGAAGAAACCTTTGCCCATGTTGCTAGAATTGAAGTTGTGAGACTGTTTCTTTCTTATGCTTCTTACAAAAACTAAAAAGTTTATCAAATGGATTTCAAGTCAACATTTCTAAATGGCGAATTAGAAGAAGAGGTGTATATTTAGCAACTTGATGAATTTCAATTGACTAATGAGGGAGATATGGTTTATCAGTTGAAGAAAGCATTATATAGACTCAAGCAAGCCCCTAGAGCTTGGTATGCCAAATTGGACAAGTATTTGTTGAAGCTTGGATTTAACAAAGGTACTACTGATAGTAATCTGTATTTTAAGATTGATGATTATAAAGATTTTTTGTGGAAGTCTTTGTTGATGATATCATTTTTGGAGGAGATGATGGTTTGTGCATGAAGTTTTCTAATGAGATGCAGAATGAGTTTGAGATGTCAATGATTGGAGAGTTGAAATTATTTTTGGGATTGCAAATCACTCAGTTAGTTAAAGGGATCTTTATATCTCAGTCCAAGTATGTGAGAGAATTTCTAAAGAAATTTGGTATGAAAGATTCAAAACCAGTCAATACACCCATGGTGACCGGATATAAGTTGACACAAGGTGATGATTCTCGAAAGGCAAATCAGACTAGATAAAAATCAATGATTGGTGGATTGTTTTATTTGACTCAAACTAGACCTGATATCATGAATTTTGTGTGCATTATTGGAATATTTCAAGCCAATCCTAAGGAATCTCATGTGACTGTTGTGAAGAGAATTTTTAGATACTTGAAAGGAATAGTTGATTTTGGCCTATGGTATCCTAAAGATGATGATCTTACTTTGAGTGCCTTTGCTGATGCTGATTGGGCAGGAGATGTGAATGATAGGAAAATTACTAGTGGTGGTGCATTTTTCTTAGGAAAGAAGTTGATTTCATGGTTAAGTAAAAAGAAAAATGTTGTTTCTTTGTCTACTGCAGAGGAAGAATACATTGTTGTTGCTAATAATTGTACTCAAGTATTGTGGATGAAGAAAATGTTGAAAGATATCAGAGTTTTGTATGATGAACCTATTGCTATATTTTGTGACAATTCAAGTGCAATTAAAATTTATAAGAATCTAGTGCTACATTCAAAGACCAAGCATATATCTATCAAGTTTCACTTCTTGATAGAAAAAGTGAGTGATAAGGAGGTCAAACTAGAGTATGTGCCTAATAAGAAATAGATTGCAGACATATTTACTAAGCCTTTTCCTAAGGATACTTTTGAGTATCTCAGAGGGAAGTTATGGGTGATTACCCCTCCTAATCAGAACTAAGATGCAAGATATTGCATCAATCTGTGCATTTCACAGTCATATCTTGATTCAGATTGATGTTGTGGTGGCTGCTACTCAAGGGGAGTAATTATATGATTTAGATATGTGGTTCAGAGCTTGTGTATATATTTGTCATTGATGTCAAAGGGGTAGAAGAGTAATGTGAAAAACTCTTGAAGAACTAAGTGAGAGAAGTGCAATGAGAAAGAAGGAGATTGTTGGGAGAAGAGTTAGTTGCGTTGATGGTTTTTTTCACATCATGTGTTGCCATCAATTCCCAAGGGGGAGATTGTTGGATGTTTTGGTTGCATTGTTGATATGTGGTTGTCATTTATTTCAACACTATTAGCATTAATGTCTTTAAGATTGTATATGTCGAGGATATTGAGAAAATTGTAATAAAATATGTTACAAGTTGTCTGTGAAGTAGTGAAGATCACTATGATGGAAAGTTCAGTATGTTGATAGTAATAAGTTTCAGTTTAAAGGGTTTGTTGACAAGACTATCTATTTTATTCTCTGAATTTTTTAGAGGTACCCATGAAGATTTGAGAAAGTTATAAGTTTTTATGTTCTGACAGTTATTCTGCTACTGTAACTGGTGTTCATGGAAGGAGATAATGTGATTCTAGTAATATGAGTTTTTGTGTATGTTCCTATGATTTTTTTGGATATTTCTAAATTTTTTTATATCTTTTTTGCATGTCTACATTGATCATTGTGCTCGCGATCCATGATTTTCTCTTGCGTGTTCATGTTTTTCATGTTCATGGCCGACACGGTGATTGTAGCATGTTGTGGATCTTCATGGAAGAATCTTTGAAGGTGTTTTGTGTTTGAGGACATTGTTCTAGGTCTCTACTATGTTGTGTCCTACCTTGGTTGATTCACATTAATAATCTTTATTTTTTTGGGCCAACATCTTGTATTCATTCTATTATTTTGTTGAAGCTGACATGAAGCGATGTAATTCCTTGTTGTAAATATATATAAGTGATTGTTTCCTCATTTGAAAGAGTGAGAGTGTGAAGTGTGCAAGTGCTATGTACAAATAAGGTTCAGATCATTTGAAGGCATAACAGAGTGTGAAGAAGAGTGAAGAAGTGTTCATGTGCTTAAATGGAACTGTAATCAGGCATTAGCAGATGCTACTTTCTCAATTCAAATTATTCAGATGGATTTAATCTGAATGTTTATGTAAGACAGTGAGTCTTCCTTTGTATTTGAGCAGTGAGCTCTAGGCAGTTTTCTTGAATGCATGTGCATTCCCCATTTATTCTTCTTATACTTTTAACAAGGTATAAACTTGTGGACTGATCTCCACCATGGTTTTTCCCCTAATAGCGTTTCCACATAAAAAAATCTTGGTGTTATGTGTTTTTCTGATGTGTCGTTGATTCATGCTTTCATGGTTATTAATCAGATCTAAGAATAAGGGTTAAAAAGGTTAATAAGTTTGAAAATCTGTAACAATTGATTCACCCCCCCTCTCAATTGTTTGCCCTTGTGTTTCCAACACTGAGCCATAAGCCCAACCCATCCTTGTGTGTCCTTTGCAACCATAGAGAAAGAAACAAAATTCAATATCACATGGAATATGTGCATATATCATAAATACAAAACTCAAAAGCATGGAAATATAAACAATGTACTATGTATACCTAGATCCCCTGGCTTCCATGTGGGATTGGGGTGTAGTTCAGTGTTGGGTCCCGCACCACTAGCATCGGCGGTAGACCTCAGTGATGCTAGAGTTACTACTACTAGGGTAGCTGGAATACGTGGTGTTGATGAGATGGGGGTGGCTACAGAGGGATCTGATCTCCTTCGTCACCTCGGTCTCGCGGGTGCCGCCTCCTCCTCCTATGCCTGCTCCTCCTTTGTGCCACCCTTTTGGTGAGGAAATTCCACCTATGGACTAGGGTCCCCTCTCGAGGCACTCTCGCTGAACACTGGGGTTGGATGGTTCCTCTCCCACCATTGCAAAAAATTTGCAGCTACCTCAACATTATCTACTCCTTCTATGACCGATAGATCATGGTCGATCTCATCATCATTAGAAGGAGCAATATCTGTAATGGTGGGGTGAGGGAGATCTCCTACCCTCGTTGCTCTCTTGTGTGCCCTGGTGTAGGTGGGCATATCTAGTGGGATAGTCTAGGGATGACCATGTTGCCACATGACCTAAATCCAATAGTAAGGTATTATAACAAAATCACGGTGACCTATCAAAAAATGGTTCCACTACAGGTTCCTCAGGTACCTTCCATTGTCAACCCACCAAAATATTGGTAGGGTCTCCACCTAACCTCATCTGTGAAAATAGTGTCAAAATGTAGCTGCCAAAACTGTAGATCTTTGAATCTCCACTAGCCTTTCATGTCATACCAGTAGGCCATGGGGATATGATATAGACGTCACTGGGAAAAACCGATTGGCCAAGTGTAGATGATGTGAGTGAAGGCCCACACCTACAAAAGTGTGCATTTTGTAAGACTGTGGTACTCATAATGTATGTACCACCCTAACTCCTGGTATAGGTGTGCTAGCATGATGTGCCCCCAAGAAAAAATAGTATGATGCTCTACGATCTCTCTAATAGTATGGATGAGGCCCCCATGTAGCTGCAAGCCTCGCCCATCTATGGTAATCTGGAATAAAATAGTGACAACCATGACTCAGCATAGCAATGATGTCGTGGTCATTGCGAGATCATACCAGTGCATGTAGATATAACATGTGTCGTCACCATTGATTGTCCTCCCCATGCAGTAGAGGAAGCCCTCACTCCACTCCCATGCTGATTGGGTGCCGTCTAGGGCCACTTTTCATCCGCAGATGGGTAGCTCGAGGATCCAATAGATGTCCTCTAGCGTGATATTCATCTCTCTATAGGGTGGATGAAAAGATGACATTGTGGCATCCCACCGCTCCATCAGGGCTATGAAAATCCTCTCATGGTATTGCATCTCTTGCATAGTAAATACATGCCAGAGATCGCCTTGCTCAAGATGTGTGATCTTGCCTTTTGTGAGGTGGTCCCTCTACTCATGTATAAGTCAAAATGCTCACCCTCTTCGATGCTCCTAGATCTCCAGGTACTACAAAAAATTAAAAAATTCTATCAGAAACATCCAAATTCATCATAAAAATAAGAAATAGTTGCTTAAAGACATATCTGCGATGTGCAGAAGTCTGCACATCACGTATGCGTCTTTGGACCACCATGGTTGCTTGAGGATGCCAGCACATCCTAGAGACAACAGTACATACTTGGGACCTCAACACGTATCATAGATGACAATGCATATATTGGATGCGAGCACAAAAATGAAATGCTTACGCACCCTGCTGAGTGAAAACATACAAAAATTTAACTAAATTACAGAAAAACCGAGGCTTATAGGCCTACCTTGTCCACCTCATGACCCTCAACAATGTCCTCGCATAGTTGCTCCAATCTTGGCGCCTCGTACTCTCTCCTGCTTGACATTTTGCTGACTTTTCTCTCACAAAATTTAACAATTTTCTCACAGTGAATAGTGAAAATGACCCTTCTAGGGGCCCACCTAGGTATATATAGGCTCCCCGGGGCCCATTTTTCCTAAAGTTTGTGGCTCCCTGATTTCTCCTGACTTTACCCCACCATGTTGGAGGAAAAGTTAGGAGGGCACATATAGTCACCTATTGATCATATTTTTTCCTCTAAATCAACAACACTTTTCTTAATCATTCTTCTCTCTGTAGTAGCTTCTTCTGATTTTTCAAAGCTAACTCAAAATCTTAAGTTTTACAGGTTCAATTTTTGAACAATCTTTTGTGATCGTTTCGTTGCTATTTGTTGAGCTCAGATGTTGGGGGCATCCTCAATACCAGTTATCTCGACCTCGGTGACCTCTACAATCCCCTTTTCTTAGCATGCACTTTCGTAAAATTAAGAATTCGAGTGAATTTTTTCTTCTCTACTTTAGTGAGGCTGATTTTTTCCAAAATCGAGCCCACTAAAGTGGGGGCAAAATGTAATGTCACAGAATTGCACCTAGGGACAATTCCACATTTTTGCATCTTGCCTAGCATTTATGACACCTTAGAAACATTAATGATAAAATCCCATGAGTCAGAATTTCACGATTCCAATTCCATGTAGACATATGGAAAAATGATAGAACCCTGACAACACGTTTCCTAACAATCTAGGCTTTGGATGCCTGTGTGGCATGCAGACATACATGTGGTGTGCTAGTATCCTAGTGGTTTTTCGAGTTTGAAATGACGAATCTAGAATCTTGACCCTTTTGAAACGTGTCCTAGCGGTTAGGTCTTGGATGTAATGACTCTGTGCCACCCTTGCATGCATGAAAACCACTTTTTGGCTCTCATTTTGGGGTTGGAAGCCGCCAGTTGAAGCACTCCTACCACTTGGCTCTAGTCTTGGGTAATCTTCATCCTTGATAGCAACACTTCTACTGGTGAAGCCATGCTAGACTGAGGTCCCTCCAGTAGCTACAACTCTTAAGCAAGCACTCAATAGTGCACCTGTGTGCTTCTGAGAGGTTCTTGACCTATAGGTAAAAATCTCTCTCTCACTCTTTCCTACTAATTCATTTACTACTTTGTGGTGTGGGCTCTACTTCGAAGTGGGTTTTTCTTTCACCATGCGTTTTGTTTACTTTGTTTACACTCTTTTCCAAACCTGGCTATCCATGGAGGTGGAAACACCAAAATGGGGGTTTGACTGAGGTAGACCCCTATACAACCCCAACCTTTTCCCCTTGATCTTCTGTGTGCAGGTTTTGAAGTGAGACTTGGAGAAAAGATCTAAACGCATAGTAAAAGGTAATCTTCCTTCAATTTCCTTTGTGTTTTTCCTTAGATTCTAGCTTTCTGCTTGATTATTTGGTCTAAGACACCTTTGACCTGAGTTTAGAGACAAAATTTAGTTTCACCTGCTTGAGTTCCCAAGCTCCTCGCAGCTTAGGACACCAACACACTGCACTGATGTCCTGAAACCACACTATTGTCCTTTGACCGAGAGCTCTCTCACCTAAGGTAGAAATCTTATATTTTTTCTCTCTCGAGGTCTAAGACAACTTCTCTACATTTTCTTTGTAGTTTTATCAATCTATTCAAGTTGAGGTGTATAAGGTAAGTTCGTTCCCTAGTGATCTCTTGAGAATAAAGAGACCTGTATGCAACGAATCCCTCTTATATCACAAGTGGTAATTAATGAAAATGATGAATTAGAAGAATGTGTTAGAAATTTTTAGGTGTCTATAATTATAATCCTCAAAATAAGCTTTCTAAAAAGCATAATTTATAAAATATTTTATTCAATTATTATATTTATTTTCTATTTTCTAGTGAACATAGATCTTTATCCAAACATGAAGGTTTTTGGATGCATGTAGAGAGGTAAAAAATACATGGACAATCACAAATGATGTTCTTGTTTCAAAATATATATATATATATATAATATGCATTTAACATATTATTCTAAATTATAAAAATATAAATTAACAATTAATTATAAATAAAATTATGAATTTATATTATTTCTAAATATATATATATAATGATATAATATCACTCATTGAAAATACTATAATGTGTAAAAAATTAAGTTATTAAAAATTATTTAAAATTTAGAAATCACTTTTTATAAATTTAAAATGTATATTTAAAATCTACACAAAAAATTTTAAAATCACTTGTTCATATCATCTTTAAATTCTTAATTGTTTGTTATTGAAAATAGATAGAGTAAAAATATGATTTAAAATACTAATTTTATTGTCTTAGACAAAAAATTAGAACACACTATTGTGAAATCAATTGGGGAGGCATTCTCTCATAAACCTCAAAGAAAAAAACCTAGACTAGCTCAGAAAAAAAAATACTATTCCAAAATGACTAGAAATCAACACATACTTTGCATTGATGAATTTTAATTGAAGTGAAACAAAAACCTTTAAAAAATCTAACATACAAAGATGAATAAAATGCAGTTAAGCATATGATGCTCTAATAAGAAACAAAGCTTAATATCTAGTCCTTACATCCTCAAAAAGTTATTGTCCACTATTGTTGGTTGTATATAAATAAATATAAACTCAAAAGATGAAATAGATAAATAGATAAATACAAAGAAAATTTGAAATGGTTTAAGATGTGTTTTTTTCCCTATTACAACAATGAGTATTGTTTAAATTTTGTTGCCTTAGAAATCCAAAATAGTTGGGAGATACATAATTATATGTGAAAATGCATTTTTAATGGTGAGTCTATGAAGAACTTGTATGACTCAATCAATAAAATTCAACATCCAAAGCAAAAATCCTATATTTGTTTACTTAGAAAATTCCTAGTATATAAAGATCAATATCTTCTTCAAATCTCTTAGATTCTTTATTTGCTACACTATAATGACCTTTGTTAAAATTCAACACTTAGATAATTGTCCTAGTATACAAAAATCAATATCTTCTCCAAATATCTTAGATTCTTTATTTGCTACATTGTAATAGCCTCTTCATTAAAATTCAAGATACTTAGATAATTATCCAAGGATCAATATCTTCTTTTTAATCTCTTAGATTCTTTATTTGCTACACCATGATGAACTCTTTCTTAAAACTCAAGACACTTAGATTATTATATTCATATTAAATGTATATGGCATTCGTTGTGAGTAGTCTCAATTCTTTAATCCACTAGTATAAGAATAAATTAAATCAAACACTTGAATGAATGATATAGCCTTTTACATCATTTTCTACTAATGACTATTTTTCAAATTTATTTCTATTATTATATCACAAACAAGATGTGTATACAATTTTCTTTAAAATTTTAATATCATTTGACTACAAAACTACTACTATTCTTATTGACGTAGATATTAAACTTGAATCTAAACCTCCGGGTGAAAAACTAATCACACTTCATGTACACAATTAGTAGGAAACCTAATCTATCTTAATATATCTATACTAAATATTACGTACGCAATAAGTACTGCATCTAGATTCGTGCAAGATCCATATATGGATAACTTAAAAATGGTTAAAAAAATGCTAAAGTATATTAAAGAAAATTTTAATTAATGATATTTATTATGCTTACACCAAAATTATTAATTTATGTAGTTATTTCATGAAAATGGATCGTGAAATAAAAGCAATAATGACCAAACACAATCAAAATTTAAAAATTGTCAATAAAACACAAGGAAAATGAAACAAATAAACCAATGAAATCCTACATGATGACCTTGTTGATCTCCATTGTTCTTCAATTTTACCTTGAAGAATGGTGTGTGTGGTTGCTCTCAAATTTTAATACAAAACACTTTTAGAATGCTATGTGTATAGATATCTTGTAATGAGTGTGAGAGAGAGCCATAATAGATGAATGATAGTTGCATTTATAGATTTTAGGTGATACCGATCAATGGTTGAGATTAAATGTGAGACTTAAAATTTCAATAAATGAGAATGTTTGCGAGGAATTGATGAGGATTTAATTGATTGCATGATTTGAGTTAAATGGTTGTATGGATCGGTTAAGAGGATTGATTGAAGAGATACATATGAGTGATTGTTAGTGAAATAGAATAAATTGGATAAAAGATTGAATTAACTAAAGAGTGAACTCAAAGTGAGTTGAGTTTGACTAGTGAGGTGGAAATACAAGAGTAATTAATAAAATTAAATCAATTATTTATTTATTTCGCGTGCAAAGGGGAGAATAAATAAAATAAATAATTTTATTTATTTTAGAAAAGAATAATGTTGAGAAAAAAATAAGTCTAATTAAATAATTATAATAACTATGATTTAGGAAAAGATTAATGTTGAGATAAATTAATGAGATAATTGTAAATTATTTAATCAATTCGGAAGAGGTGAATAAAACTAACAAATCAATTGATAGAAGAAAATGGTGAAATAGATAATTTAATTAAATAATTTGAAATTATTTAATTAAAGTGGAAATGGATAGATTATTTAAAATTTAAATAATTAAAATTATTTAATTGTCTATAATGAAGGGAAAATAACATAATGTGAAAGATAAATTGAGTAGTAAAGATGATGAAAATTGATGGTGTTTTAGAAGAAACGAGTTAGTCAAATTTAGATGTCTACATTTTGCCCATCTTTGAGACAGTGCATTTTTATAGCATTATTTCAAAGAAAGCATGAAGTATTTTGCAACAAATTTTCCTAGTTTCCCCAACGAATGAAGAAATTGAGGAAGGATGCCCCCTTGAGATGTTAATGAAAATATTAAAAAATAAAGTCAAACTTGTGAAAAGTTGTGATCAAGTTGATAATTGGACACAAAATGAAAAAGTAGGAGAAAAAAAGTCAAGTGGATGAAATGACAGATTTGAGGATGAATGTTGGGAGGGAGGAGGGTGAAGATACATATGTGATTGTGGGTTAGTATGGTAGAAGAAAATAAAATATCATGATGTTCATTGATCAATATCATGTAACAAAACATGTAATGGATGAGAGGAAAGAGATAGATATGAGATGGATTGATATAGATGGATATGATATTGATAGATACTATGTTTTTTGTTTATGTAATTTTTATTATCATAAAGTGTTTTATTGTGGAGAATGGATATATGTACACCAAGGTATAACAAACCAAGGTGACTTTGGTATCCTTTACATGAACTATGACTCTGCAAACAAGGAGTATTTTCCTTATTCAGATAGGACATAATAGAACCTTGTCAAAATATGTAAGGGAAATTATTTTAAATCATAAAATACCTAATGAAAAAAGGCATTAAATGACCTTATATGAAAAAGGAATTTTTTCAATGCTAGAAGCCATTCCAACACACATAAGGAACATACACACCCCATTAATACAAAAAGAACATTCCAGTAACATGAAATATGAAAACAATGATCTTTCCCCATTCATGCTCCTCTAATTATTTTAAGATATTCTCAAGTAGCGTGGGAATGGGGTAGTATGGTAAGTCAAGCAATAATATAACTATTAGCAATCAGATATGCACCCTGTCAAATTTACAAAAATCCTGACTATCTGTTGCAACATTGAAACTTTTTCCAGACGTGGGTGGTCTATGAGGAAAAAGAATCTCCAGAGCGAGCTAGTTCTCTGTATAATAATCCTATTCTAAAATCTTCTGGGAAAAGAGATAGAGAGAAACATAACTTAAAATTTTATGATTTTGAAATGACCTTTTAAAAATTAAATGATGAAAACTGATTGTTCTGGACTTTCCTCACAAACAATGCTCAGAAAAACTAACTATGATATCACAACCTCTCAAAAAAAGGCAAAATTACATAAATATTTTACATGAAGGTTTATCCAAACACAACATGCAACCTGTATTTTTGCACTTTCCTGCATCAAACCATAGCCTAGGACATAACAAGGATCTCAAACTAAAATTCACAAGTATAACATCAACTGAACTGTAAATGGATACAAGATATGATAGATAGGAATGTTGTTTTTTCTATTCACTGTAGGAGTATGCCAAAAAAACAATCTCTCTGAGTAGAAAAATAGTTTCAGCTCAAAAATGTGTAAGAGCCAAAATAGAACTGAACTGCCTAACCCTAAAAATCTCCAAAGATATATGCTTCAAACCCTGATCTGAGCTCACAAAAAAAAGCTCAATGAAAAGGCTCTAAAACAATGCAACAAGTTGGCACTAAAGTGGAAAGTCACCCTTTTGCATGCATCAACTGTCAAGCCTCTGAAAAAAAGCAAAAAAACTGCTTTAAAATCAAGAAAACAACCTTATTTCTCCAACTGAAGATCCAAATCCAACCAAGGAGAAAGTCAACCTTAACTGCTCAAAATAGCAAGAAAACAACGCAATTTATAAAGCATTGATTTGCTTCTTCTTTACAAGATGCAGTTTGTCTATCATTCCAATTACAAATACAGATTTTTTAAAAGAAAAACTCCTCCATGTAACTCTTTTAACTCCTTTACAAAGCTTTGATTTTTTCCAAAAAAAAATCATAAAAAATAATTATTATTTCTTTACAAATTCAAATTGTTTTCTCCAAAAACAATTAAAATAAATAAACCTAGGCCCTACCCTTATCAATATTAATCGATTTCTTCCAACATCATTAATCACTAAGGACTTAGGAAAAAATTAAAACCTCCCCACAAGGCTCGACCTAGTAAACAAACCCAGCCATGTTAAGTATTACAATCAAGCTTAATACATTACAAACTATGCAAAATACAACAAGGGTCGAATTAGGGAAACACCATCAAAACAAGAGGAAACCTTAAAAGAAAGTTCATTTTTTCATTTGACATTTTGGAAGGGCATCTGCTATGAAGAAAACGCACCGCCATGACCATGGTCGACCCAAGCAAGTGAGCCCCCTAGAAACTTCAGCTCTCTTCTGGCTTGGCTATGTTCGGCCTCCATGAAATAGTAAGAAGTGACCCTAAGACTCCTGATAGCTCCTAAATGCTTTGAAAAGAATGACAGGCCATAAGGCCATGGCTTTTCCTCCATATTTTCTTGATCTTCTTTGTGTTTTCCGCTGTGCTTTGTTTATGTATTAACTTGGGCGCCATGAGAGAGCTCGAACTTAGTTTGTGAGAGCTCTTAAGAGCTTGGCCGTGCCACCTCTACTCCTCTACAGGCAACACAAGGTAACCGACTCCTCCATGTTTTCCCTCTCACACTAAAGCTTAAGAGCTTTACTTCTACAGATAATGGTTTCTATCTTTTGAAAAATTGCAGTCCTATTGACTAGCCACACCATGTTCATTCCTTTGCTAGCTTTTAGAAAATGAAATTTCTGTTCATTCTCTCCTTGACAGGTCGTGGCATATGTAGTTGATTGATGGCTTTTGGAATAAGGAAACTCACATTCTATAGATTTTCATGACTCTGCTCTCCCATGCAAAACTCAAAAACCTCTTCTTATTTCTTGTAACTTGCAGTTTGTCATACTGCTACGCCATGTTCTTATGTCTTTTGAAATAAAAATTTATGTTGTTCTCCATTTTGTATAGAAATCTCACCTGGGTATTCTGGAAAATACGTTGCTTTGACTTGTTTACAAAACCCCCATCTGGGTGAACTCCAAAATGATAATAAATTTTAAGTTCTGTTGAAAACCCCATGTGGGTATCTCTGCATTTGAGTAAAATTCATTTCAAGCAAACAAATGTATGTGGGTTTTTGCTAAACTTTGAAAAGAACTTCCTCCATTTCTATTTTTGACGAAACCCCAAATCAAGAATGAACTGTTTTGAAAGGAATGGTTAAAATCTGAACATGGGTATTTGCTACTTGTGAGAAAAATGCATTTTTTAATAAAACCCCAATGTGGGTATTTATGTATTTGAAGAAAACTATGCTTTAAACTGCATTTACTGTCTTTGAAACTTGAATTGTGGGAACACTGTATGAATCCCTGCATTTTGACAAAACCCCATTTGGGTGTATAGCACTTTGAGTATAACAACCTGCTATTTCATAAACAGAAATATGTGAGTAACTTAAATCTTTGTAAACTCTCCCTCACTTTCTAATGAAAGCTTGAAACTCTTTACATATCTCCATGCATTTCAGGCTCCCTCTTTTTTTTTAATTCTGGCAACAAACTCTTCAAAAATTTCACTGTTCTTGAGATAAACTCCATAATTTGCACTGTTTACTGTTGTTATGAAAAGATAAGACACTGTTGTTCCAAAATAGAAAGTATGAAACAACATCTCAAGGCAAACAGTTAAAAAACAGCAAAAACCGCATTCAAAACAGCAGCTTGATAGCATGGCAGAATGATAACTTTACTAGAACAAACTGCCTGATTGGCGTTCCTTTGCATTTTCTATACTTCTAGACGTTGATCCGATTAAGTAGATTAAACCCACTGTTCACCTATAATTTTCATAAACTCATTTACCTGATTGTTATGAATGTACAATTGGTTTAATGATTTGATGGACAACTTGCTTTACCTTCTCAGTTGTACTTACTTCTTTGGTGACTTATGATGACTGTAATCTCTCTCTCGCCCTTCTGATGACATGAAAGGGCAACATGTCGGACTCTACCCTTGTGGGAGCCCATTTTTTCCCCACATGCTTGTCTTTGAAGATAAACAGCTACATGGCTTTTCCTATACTTGCACAAGAAACAAACAACATTAGCATAAAAACAAATAAATCATGTTTGTATTGATGACTCTCTTTCAGCTCATATCTTTGTTCTCTCTTTGATTGTTTCAATGCATGATTAGTAGTAGGTTATATTATCGTTGATGGTTCATATAGGTGTATTCATAGTCAGAGCCTCTGACATCTCTCTCTTCCTTCCTACAGGTCAACGAAGTTCGAAGAAAGACAAATGGTGCACCAATTCTGCGTCGGTCGTCAACCAATCAGGCAATGATGATTATGCTTATACTTATGTGATTTCTCCCTTATGCATCTTCCATAGTATAGTGTGTTGCTTGTGATGCACTGTTACAATCACATCCATGACTTGTGTGGATACTTATTTCTATTCTTTCTACTTTTCATTTGGAAAAGAAAAAATGCATTTTATGCAAATTTGTATCAGCATTTCTATTCTCGCAATCAAATGAAAAATTGTAAACATGAATCACTTTATGAAAATAAATGGAAGTATTTGAAAAGCTTCATTGTTTACTCAATTGAATATGAAGTATTAAAATAAACAGCTCTGAAATTCTGATTCCTCCTTCCAAAGCATAACTGTTACTTAATGGACTAAACGAAGTGCCAAACAACACTCAAGCACATTCATAAATAACTGTATTTTCCTTCTAGATATAACAATATTTAGATCAGCTCCATTATTTGAGCTGTAGCAAAAATATTGGTAACATTTTGGTGATTTCCGCTAGATGCTTGCCAGCTAAGCATAGATCAGTTTCCTTTTAAAACTCCATTGGGTACAGAGTCAAAACTGCCCCTCTCTCATGAACTCAGAAAACTGAAACAACAACTCGCAAACGGAAGCAAAACAAAACAAACAATATTGAAAGTAAACTAACAGGCCCAGATGGCCAACAGAGCAATGCACGGCAGCGCTTAGGGAAAGAAAAACTACTAAAACAAAATGTGTGTAACACACTTATTCGCAATGACTACTTTAACTATTTACAAGATAGAACTTATCTCAGAGGCAATGCTTGAGGTGGATCCCGTTAACTGGGATAGACAACACCTCTCCAGTCAGTTTTGAAAGCTGGAAAGCATTGTGCTCCTTGCACTCTGTGATTACATAAGACCCGTCCCAAATCACATCGAACTTGGAATGTCATCCAGGTCTGCTCTTGTATTCATTCCACTTGAAGACCGGATCACCAATGATAAACTCCCATGGTCTCATCTTCTTATCAAAAGAACTCTTCATCTAGGATTGATGTATTTCAAGCTGTTTTAAAGCTTCCCTCCTAGTTTCCTCAAGCTCTACTAGCTGTGCAAAACGCACTTCAAGAGGCTGCTCATTCAGTAATTCCAGCTCTTTCACATAACTTAAGGTCAGCAACTCAATAGAAATAGGTAACTTAGCTTCTTTACCATAAGCAAGTACATAAGGAGAAAAACCAATGGCCCTTTTAGGTGTCACTCTGTTAGCCCAAAGGGATAATTTAAGCTTTTCGTGCCATGTTTGTTGATTGTCTTTAACAGTCTTCTTGATTATCTAGATCAGATTCTTGTTTGTAGATTCTGCCTATCCGTTTCCCTGCGGATAATAGTTAGAAGATGTATTTAAATAAATGTTGTTTGTAACTGACCAATCAGAAATTCTTAAACCGATGAAGGCTAAACCATTATCAGAAATTATAGAATCTGGAGTATCAAATCTTGACACTAAATCTTGATAAAAATTAAGCACAGAAGTCTCATTTGCTTCCTTTAAAGCAACCGCCTCGGTCCAATTAGTAAAATAATTTATGGTGTTCAGTATCCACTTATGACCTATGCTTGAAGGCAGATTGATTGGCCCTATAAAATCTAAGCCCCACTTAGCAAAGGGCTGCTCCACTTCAATCGGATGCAGTGGTAAAGCTGCAAGCTTCTGTTTTCCTGAAAATAGAGCACATTTTTCACATTTTCAGACCCAAGCAATGGCATCCTTGAACAAACTTGGCCAGTAATAACCAGCCCGCATAATTTTCAAGGCTATTGTTTTGGCAGCAAAGTGGCCCCCCGAAGGCCCATCATGAAATTCTGCTAAAAGCTTGTCAACTCGGTTAGGTTCAATGCATCGTAACAAAATGCCTTGAAAATCTCTTCTATACAGAATGCCATCAATAATTGCAAAAGGAATAGACTGTAATCTGTAATACCTCCTTTTTGCTCTGTCTAGACCTTCGGGACACTCGCCAATTTGCAAATAAAGCATCATTTGTTGTACCCAGGTAGCAACAGGAACTAGAACAACAGCTGTATCATCATTGTTTAATACTGCGCCAACCTTTTCGATCTCTTCTAGGCTGCTCCCTGCTATATTTTCTGCAATCTATTCACACAAACCCTTACCTATGATGAGCTTGGTAATCTTAATATCTATGTCAAACTCCATGACCTTAGTTATCTAACCAGCATGCTTATCATTAATTTCACAATTTAGCAAGAAATCTTTAACAGTTGAATGTGCAACCAACAAGTGAATCTTGTTGTTCGACAGCATATGTCTGAATTTTTTTAAACTTCTTACAACAACAAACACATGCTTCTCCACAAAGGAATACTTTTCCTCATAATCATGAAGTACCTGGCTGAAAAAGGCCACCGGTTGCTCCAAACCTTCATCGTTCTGCTGGAAAAGCATTGCAGAAACAATATCAACTCCTCCAAATGCGTAAAGGATGAAATTTTTGTTGTACTTTGGATTAATGAGGGTAGGGGTAGTTGCGAGAGCTTCTTTAATTTGATCAAAGCTCCTCTTACCTTCCTTAGTCCAGGCGAAAGGTATATTCTTTTTTAGCATAAGAGTGAGGGGTTGCAGCAAAGCTGCTATATTTGGTATGAACCTTCTCACAAAATTTATTCTTCCAAGAAAGCTTTGTAAGCCTTTCTTGTGAGTTGGCAATGGCAATTCAAGAATTGCAAAAATCCTTTCAGAATATATGGAAATGCCCTACTTTGAAACAATATATCCAAGGAGTTTACCTTCGTGTACAGAAAAAATACACTTCTTCAGATTGAGAGATACTCCAAACTCCCTGCATCTCTGAAAAATCTATTCTAAATGATCAAGATGTTCATTAGCGTTTTTGGAAAAAATAGTAATATCATCTAAATAAACCAAAACTATCTTGTTCATGAGGTCATGAAAGGCCATATCCATCACTCGCTAAAAGGTTGCTCCAGTGTTGGATAAGTCGAAAGGCATCCTTTTGTAGGCCATTGTGCCCCACTTAGTCATGAATGCTATTTTAAACTGATCTTGCTGCTTAACCAGAATTTGGTTGTAACCTGAATAACCATCTAGCAAAGAAAATCTATCAGAACCCGAAACCACCTATAAAATTTGCTCCATAGAAGGGAGTGGGTAGTGGTCTTTTAATGACGCTCTATTTAAATCTCAGAAATTGATGCATAATCTGATCTCCCCACTTTTCTTCCTAACTGGAACTAGGTTTGAGACCCAAGAGGTATGCTTGATGGGAAAAATGATACCACTTTCAACTAATTTATTCAGTTTGGCTTTCATAAGGTGCTCTAATTTGGGATTGAGAGGCCTCTATTTCTGCCTGACTGGTTTTATAGTAGGCTTTAATTCAATAGTATGCTGGGCTAATTCTAGGTCAAACCCCTTCAAATCCTTATACTCCCAAGCAAAGATATCACTAAATTTCTGACATAACAAAATAAACTCTTGTTGTTCCTCCTTATTACATACCTTTCCCAGCTTGAGAAGCTTACCCTTGAAGATTTCGATTGATTCATAGTGCTCCTCTTTAACAGTCAGGCTGCACTTGTCTCTCCTCATTTGGTCATCCAAATTGAATGTAGATTCCAAAGTCACCAATCCCCGTGGCAGCTTGTTAGTCCTCAATTGCACAATCTGATTGTCATACTATTGCTGCCATTTCTGTTGGTTTCCATCTACAAACTCAGCTTCAGCAATTAAAAAATTCACAATTTGTTCATCGCTGTCAAAAACCTGCCAACTTACATTATTATCAAGAATAGAAGGTCTGACGACTATCTTTACATATTGACATGCTTCTACTTTGTGAATTTCATTTGGAATATCAAACTGAGCCCCTATAGCAGCAAGCCTATCTGCATGTTTATTTTCATTTCTGGGGACTGAACAAATATTAAAAGCATCAAGATCTTCTATTAAATCCCATACACGATGCTTATATTTCTTAAGTAAATCATTCTTTGTGGCATTTAGATTTTTGACCTGATTTACGATTAACTCAGAATCACCATAAACATGCAAATATTTAATACCTCTTTTTCGGGCCCATTCAAGGCCGTGTACAAGTGCCTCATATTCAGCTATATTATTTGTATAGCTGAACGCAAATCTGAAAGCAGAGTAATAATTTTCTCCTTCTGGTGAAATCAGCATGGCCCTGCCACCAGCACCTACACTGCTTCTCGAACCATCAAAATAGAGTCTCCAAAGTTCACTTTCCTTACCCACAAGTTGTACTTCCCTTTTGATCAGGTTAGGCATATCAGAATCAGGTTCGTGAATCATGTAAACCCCTAATCCTACCTCATCTGTATGTTGGAAGGGATCAAGCTCATGATCTTCGGCTGCCCATTCATCTAGATTTATATTGTCTACATGGGTGTCATGACCTGATGTCATGGTCTATTCCTCCAGTATAGGGGTGACGCAGAGGCTAGCATTTATAGGACTCATAACATATGGTTCGATGTGGTCTTTGGCTAAAGGTTCAGATTTTATGGTTACCTTCGTACCATACCTTGTTCTAAAAAATAGGTGAGACCAGTTAGATGACAAGAAACCCCCCAACTTGGTTGTAAAATCCCTTGATATGAAAATGGCAAAGTGTGGTGGCAAATCAATTACATGTATATCCTGATGGATCACAAAACTGGGAGAGGCATGCAAGGTAAGGGCTAAATTCTTTACTATACCAGTAGTTCTAACAACAAACCCATCTAACTGAACTACATCCTTTTATGGGTTGGGCTCATAGACAAGACCTAAAGCATTAGCTAGTTTTTTAGGCATGACTGAGCTACTTGCTCCAGAATCGACCATGCAATTATGTACTAATTTATCCCCAATGATCAGAGTTAGATAAAATGGAGGAGGATTTACCTCTTTACCTTTCGGTTCACTTTTACCTTCCAAACTGTTAGTGAACACTGCTTTAGTAGCACTTTGATTAGCATCATCAGAAATAGACAACTCAGCTAAATCATCTTGCAGCAAAACTTTCTGACCTGGTATGTGCAAAGCATCTAATATAGACATGCTGACAGTAGTCTTCCTGAGATGCTCGATAATATTAAAAGAAGTGGTAATTACCTTCTGCTGGTTTTTTGAAACAGCAGCATCATTCTGCTTCGGCAAGGGCTACAAATGTGTCTTTAACTGCTCCTTAATAGGTATCTCTTGCCCCTTTTGTAAAAATTGTACTTTGGATTGTGTTGCAGCGTTAGTGTCGGGTGTAGAAACTGGTTGTTTATCTTTTGTAGATTGCTGCTATCAACTTTCAGCTTGATTTCCTAGGTCCATTGCTCTCTTTTTTGATCTCTTGTTCACTGCGACAGAAGAAACTTGTTGATCCTGGCCATTCACGCCATAGAACTCGGAACTCTGCCAATTTGGCAAAGCGACCTCAAAACCTTCTTGTTGTTCCACGCTCTAATTTGAAACGCTTTTTGAACCTGCATAACTATTCTGAACCATCAAAGCCTAGTTTCTCATGCCATTATCACACGCTGATTGGTTATGGGGTTGGTTGCATGGATAACACCAATCACACTCTTGGGCGATATTATTTTGAGGTACAAGCTCCTTGGACGAACTGGCTATGTTTGGGTTGTATGTCTAGAAGGGTCTCGGATTAAAGTTTCTCTTCTGGCCCTGGTAATCATTTTGAAAAGTAGGCCTACTAGGCCGGTTCTACTGATAGGTGACTTGATAGGGCTTATATTCATGACCTACTTGCTTCTTAATGCTCACTAGATCATTCCTGAAAGTCTTAAGTATACTCTTAATTTCCTGGATTTCTTGGTTTTGGGCTGGAGTAGCAATTTGCTATGCTGCGGTATGATAGCCTATTGCTGTGGCAGTGGGAACATTAGCTAAGGGAGGTAAAGCAGTAGGGGCAAGTGGTTGTATCTCAGGAAACAACGACATAGGAGGTCTAGGGGTTATATCTCCATCCTGAATAAGACAATTCTCAGCTCTAATAGCAATGTCATAAGCATCAAGCAGTGTATGCCCGCCCATAGATTGGGTCATAACTGAAATTTTACAGTTTAAAGCATTCAAAAAAAATAGAAAGGCGTGAGCTGGTAAAGGCCTTACCTTTACAGGGATTCTAGCCCAAGTCCTTTGAAAATGATGATTGAAATCCGCCAAATGTTTGTGCGGTGCTCTCTGAATTGTGCTCAATTGTTCTAACAAGGACAAATTGTTAGACTTATCAATGAAAAAATGATATAGACCATTACCTAGTGCATCCCATGTTGCAATAGAGTTGGCTGCAAGGCCTCTAAACCACTATAATGCTTTACCCTTGAGAGATGTAGCCAAGAGCCTCAAGGCAACGTTCTCCTGCATGATGTTATGAACTGAGCATAGGGTAGACACGTCACGAATGTGTTCTACTAGTGTTGTGTGATCTTCTTCGGTGAAGAATGGCAGGCTTCTAAGGGCTGCAACTGGGATGTCGTCATGTTGAGCAATGTCTAATGGACTGCCTCCATTAAATGGTGCAAACAGATGTTGCCTTGGCACTGCCATTGGTGGTATCTGGGATATAGGAATGGGTACTCTTGGTGATAAAACTAGAGAGTTAAAAACCGAAGGTGTTGACTTTGACCTCACTGGTGCTTCAAATAGCCTTCTTGTTGTTCTGCCAACTCTTCATGGTGGGGACATCTGTCAGTATCAGAAAGGAGTAGCGCTTGATCTGGTTTGTACCTTTCTCATGTGCAGGTTGCACTAGATCTGCATGCAAACAATCAGAAGTCGAAGTCACTAGGTATATTTGAACAAGCCTCCAAAAGGCTGAGAAATCTATTGTATACACCAAACAACAAACTTTTAAAAAACTAAACTCTCTGAAAAATGATTTTCAGACTATCCCATCAGGCGTGCCAAAAACTGTTAGCAATCAGATATGCACCATGTCAGATTTACAAAAATCCTGACTATCTATTGCAACATTGAAACTTTTTCCAGACATGGGTGGTCTATGAGGAAAAAGAATCTCCAGAGCGAGCTAGTTCTCTGTATAATAATCCTATTCTAAAATCTTCTGGGAAAAGAGATAGAGAGAAACATAACTTAAAATTTTATGATTTTGAAATGACCTTTTAAAAATTAAATGATGAAAACTGATTGTTCTGGACTTTCCTCACAAACACTGCTCAGAAAAACTAACTATGATATCACAACCTCTCAAAAAAAGGCAAAATTACATAAATATTTTACATGAAGGTTTATCCAAACACAACATGCAACCTGTATTTTTGCACTTTCCTGCATCAAACCATAGCCTAGGACATAACAAGGATCTCAAACTAAAAATCACAAGTATAACATCAACTGAACTGTAAATGGATACAAGATATGATAGATAGGAATGTTGTTTTTTCTATTCACTGTAGGAGTATGCCAAAAAAACAATCTCTCTGAGTAGAAAAATAGTTTCAGCTCAAAAATGTGTAAGAGCCAAAACAGAACTGAACTGCCTAACCCTAAAAATCTCCAAAGATATATGCTTCAAACCCTGATCTGAGCTCACAAAAAAAATCTCAAGGAAAAGGCTCTAAAACAATGCAACAAGTTGGCACTAAAGTGGAAAGTCACCCTTTTGCATGCATCAACTGTCAAGCCTCTGAAAAAAAGCAAAAAAACTGCTTTAAAAGCAAGAAAAAAACCTTATTTCTCCAACTGAAGATCCAAATCCAACCAAGGAGAAAGTCAACCTTAACTGCTCAAAATAGCAAGAAAACAACGCAATTTATAAAGCATTGCTTTGCTTCTTCTTTACAAGATGCAGTTTGTCTATCATTCCAATTACAAATACAGATTTTTTAAAAGAAAAACTCCTCCATGTAACTCCTTATAACTCCTTTACAAAGCTTTGATTTTTTCAAAAAAAAAATCATAAAAAATAATTATTATTTCTTTACAAATTCAAATTGTTTTCTCCAAAAACAATTAAAATAAAATAAACCTAGGCCCTCCTCTTATCAATATTAATTGATTTCTTCCAACATCATTAAACACTAAGGACTTAGGCAAAAATTAAAACCTCCCCACAAGGCTTGACCTAGTAAACAAACCCAACCATGTTAAGTATTACAATCAAGCTTAATACTTTACAAACTATGCAAAATACAACAAGGGTCGAATTAGGGCGACACCATCAAAACAAGAGGAAACCCTAAAAGAAAGTTCATTTTTTCATTTGACATTTTGGAAGGGCATCTGCTGTGAAGAAAATGTGCCGCCATGACCATGGTCAACCCAAGCAAGTGAGCCCCCTAGAAACTTCAGCTCTCTTCTGGCTTGGCTATGTTTGACCTCCATGAAATGGTAAGATGTGACCCTAAGACTCCTGATAGCTCTTGATTGCTTTGAAAAGAATGACAAGCCATAACGCCATGGCTTTTCCTCCATATTTTCTTGATCTTCTTTGTGTTTTCCATTGTGCTTTGTTTATGTATTAACCTGGGCGCCATGAGAGAGCTCGAACTTAGTTTGTGAGAGCTCTTAAGAGCTTGGCCGCGCCACCTCTACTCCTCTACAGGCAACACAAGGTAAGCTACTCCTCCATGTTTTCCCTCTCACACTAAAGCTAAGAGCTTTACTTCTGCAGATAATGGTTTCTATCTTTTGAAAAATTGCAGTCCTATTGACTGGTTGCGCCATGTTCATTCCTTTGTTGGCTTTAAGAAAATGAAATTTTTTTTCATTCTCTCCTTGACAGGTCGCAGCATATGTAGTTGATTGATGGCTTTTGGAATAAGGAAACTCGCATTCTATAGATTTTCATGACTCTGCTCTCCCATGCAAAACACGAAAACCTCTTCTTATTTCTTGTAACTTGCAGTTTGTCATACTGCTGCGCCATGTTCTTATGTCTTTTGAAATAAAAATTTATGTTGTTCTCCATTTTGTATAGAAACCCCAGCTGGGTATTCTGGAAAATACGTTGCTTTGACTTGTTTACAAAACCCCCATCTGGGTGAACTCCAAAATGATAATAAATTTCAAGTTTTGTTGAAAACCCCATGTGGGTATATTTGCATTTGAGTAAAATTCATTTCAAGCAAACAAATGTATGTGGGTTTTTGCTAAACTTTGAAAATAACTTCCTCCATTTCTGTTTTTGATGAAACCCCAAATCAAGAATGAACTGTTTTGAAAGGAATGGTTAAAACATAAACATGGGTATTTTTTACTTGTGAGAAAAATGCATTTTTTAATAAAACCCCAATGTGGGTATTTCTGTATTTGAAGAAAACTATGCTTAAAACTACATTTACTATCTTTGAAACTCGAATTGTGGGAACACTGTATGAATCCCTGCATTCTAACAAAACCCCATATGGGTGTATAGCATTTTGAGTATAACAACCTGTTGTTTCATAAATAGAAATATGTGAGTAACTTAAATCTTTGTAAACTCTCCCTCACTTTCTGATGAAAGCTTGAAACTCTTTACATATCTCCATGCATTTCAGGTTCCCTCTTTTATTTTTAATTATGGCAACAAACTCTTCAGAAATTTCACTGTTCTTGAGATAAACTCCATAATTTGCACTGTTTACTATTGTTATTAAAAGATAAGACACTGTTGTTCCAAAACAAAAAGTATGAAACAACATCTCAAGGCAAACAATTAAAAAACAACAAAAAAGGTATTCAAACCAGCAGCTTGACAGCATGGCAGAATGATAACTTTACTAGAACAAACTGCCTGATTGATGTTCCTTTGCATTTTCTATACTTCTAGACGTTGATCCGATTAAGTAGATTAAACCCACTATTCACCTGTAGCTTTCAGAAACTCATTTACCTGATTGTTATGAATGCACAGTTGGTTTAATGATTTGATGGACAACTTGCTTTACCTTCTCAGTTGTACTTACTTCTTTGGTGACTTATGATGACTGTAATCTCTCTCTCGCCCTTCTAATGACATGAAAGGGCAGCATGCCGGGCTCTACCCTTGTGGGAGCCCATTTTTTCCCCACATGCTTGGTCTTCGAAGATAAACAGCTACATGGCTTTTCCTATACCTGCACAAGAAACAAACAACATTAGCATAAAAACAAATAAATCATGTTTGTATTGATGACTCTCTTTCAGCTCATATCTTTGTTCTCTCTTTGATTGTTTCAATGCATGATTAGTAGCAGGTTATATTATCGTTGATGGTTCATATAGGTGTATTCATAGTTGGAGCCTCTGACATCTCTCTCTTCCTTCCTACAGGTCAACGAAGTTCAAAGAAAGACAAATGGTGCACCACTTCTGCATCGGTCGTCAGCCAATCAGGCAATGATGATTATGCTTATACCTATGTGATTTCTCCCTTATGCATCTTCCATAGTATAGTGTGTTGCTTGTGATGCATTGTTACAGTCACATCCATGGCTTGTGTGGATACTTATTTCTATTCTTTCTGCTTTTCATTTGGAAAAGAAAAAATGCATTTTATGCAAATTTGTATCAGCATTTGTATTCTCGCAATCAAATGAAAAGTTGTAAACATGAATCACTTTATGAAAATAAATGGAAGTATTTGAAAAGCTTCATTGTTTACTCAATTGACTATGAAGTATTGAAATAGACAGCTCTAAAATTCTAATTCCTCCTTCCAAAGCATAATTGTTACTTAATGGACTAAACGAAGTGCCAAACAACACTCGAGCACATTCAGAAATAACTGTATTTCACTTCTAGATATAACAGTATTTAGATCAACTCCATTATTTGAGTTGTAGCAAAAATATTTGTAACAAATACTGCTACCAAATTTTCACCTATAGCTCAATTTGGTAGAGCTCAAGCAGTTCATTTACATTTTAAAGGTGAAAGGTATTCCATACATTTATGTTATTCTTAACCATTTCATATTTTAAGGTGCTTAAAAAAGATAGATTTCAGTTTTGTTATTCAGTGTTTTGCAACATAAAGGAAAGTACATAAAAACACAAGACATTTCTTTCATTCAGTTTGCAATGAAATATACACAAGACTACATAAGTGTTTCTTTTATATTCATTGTAAAGAAAGGAGTAATCAAATGTCCCACACTAGTCGTGGGAGTAGCTTAATTAAAACAACATAGAAATACACTATACATATGAAGATGAAATTAATAAAAGGAGCACATAAGAAAAGACATATCCATCATTGTCTACTAAAGTTTTGTGTTGGTCTTCATTATTGACCGCTCCTCCTCGCTCTTGATCTTCAAATGGGACTACATCATGATAAGAAATATTGTTAGAGCTCTGGATGTGAGTCTCATCATATGCCCCATCAATGGAAATATAGCACATTTTTATGATGCATTAGATCGGTTGAGAAAATATCAGATGTATGCAAGAGAGCTTAAAAATTCAAACATCATAGGAGCATTGAGCTTCACAATTTTTTATCTAACATGCTTGTTCACTATGCAGGTATAGGTGAAATCATGTTGTTGATTCATTTCTGAAGACATTATAGCATGTGGTGCAAAAAAGGGCTCCCACAGGGTTGAGCCCAACATGCTGCCCCTGAGTTTCGAAAGGGGAATGAGGTTAGAATGCACATTCATATTGCTCAAGTAAAAGAACATTTCAGTTGAAGGAGTGATTCACAAAGTGGCTTTAGGAGTCAAAGTCACATCGATCATTCATGACAATTAATCCAAGAGTGCAATGAAGTGAAAATCATAGATGAACAATGACACATTTGAGTGCTTAATAAATATGTAGAGCTAAATACAAAAATGCACTCTTTTATTGAAGGATTTATGTTTGCATATAAATATTTCATGTTGTCCTTTTTTAGTTTCATAGAATGGTGATGTCATCATGTTTTATGTCTCATTGCTGCCATACATTAAGTTTTCTACTCGTTATGTGGTTATAGGTGCATACCATGAAGGTAAAGTTATCAAGAGGCAAGAAGGGTTGAAAAACAAAGTTTACTTTGAAGGGACAACAATCATGTGTTTTCTTGTGAGGTCGAGCCAAAGTTTTCTTTTGTTTTCCATGAAATAAAAGCTACAACCAAGGGTTTTAAACCTATTTTCTTGAAAATGTAAATGAAGGAGACACAAAAATGCAGAGATATGAGTTGCGGCCTCCCATGGAGGAATAGAGAAAAATCTTTTAGTTTCTTTAATACCAAGGCCAAGGTTTTTGAACCCATCTCTTCTAAAATATAAATGGAGATGTATAAATACAGAAACAAAGAAAGCCTTGAGTTTGTCTAAATATTACAAATACCCAAAAACTCAAGAGGCCGCAGCCTAAAAGTGCAAGAGATTTTCTCATTTTTTTCTAAACCAATGAATCCCATGAAGTTTTATGCTTAAAATATGCTAAGAAGGAAGGGATGTAAAGATCAAATGGTGGAGAGCTTTCCTTAGTTATATTTTGTGGAGAAGTTCATCCAAAACCTGCATGCAATTATTCCAAGAGCTCAAAATAAAGGCATCCATGGTGGCCCCAAGTGAAAGGAGACATCAATAGGATGAAACGAAGAGAAAATGCATCAAAAATATAATCATGGCCACAACTAAAAATCCTTAGAAGTGCATTCAAAATATAGATAATGAAAGGATTTTTACATATTTTTTAAAAAGATATATAGTACAATTTCTTGTGAGAAATTCCTCCATGAAAGCTTCAAAAAGATTGAAAGATTAAACCCTAATGGCGACAGTATGCAGAGCAAAGTTTTTCCAAAATAAAACATTGCAAAATGAATGAGAGAAAAGTGGAGCATGATGGTTTTGTTTTAGGGTTTTCCTCATTTCCCTAATTCAACTTGTGATTTTTATCACATTGATTTAAAATTAAAATGCCTTCACTAATACTTCAGTCCTTCATTCCTAGGCCGAGCTTCATGCCTTAGGTTTTTTGTTTATTTTTGGAGAAAATCATATAGTCTATGCCTTTGAGATTTTTTATGATTTTTATAGAAAATGAAATATCAAAGAGGGAAATTATATACTTTGCAAAAATTGATTCTAAACCATGTCTGTGCCTTCTAAGTGATTTTTTGTAAAGTTGTCAAAAATCAAGTCGGAGTCCCTTTTCTTTTTTGAAAATTGAAACTGTAAGAATTATAAAACAATATTAAGGAAATATTCTATAAATTGTCTTAATACTTGTTATTTTAAAATGCAGTTAAATGAAAGCAAGTTTTGATAGAAACTTTCCCATTTCATTTTGAGACATTTTGTGTAGAATAGAAAAATAGGCAAACTAAAGTTTCTATTTCAATTTTTTGTCAGTTCTGGTGATTTTTTGAGTCCTTTTTGGGTCGACCTCCTTGGGGTAGAAAATTTCTACATTTTTCATTCAGTTCTGAGGTAGTTTGGGCACTATTTTGAGGCTTTTCTCGAGAGCTCAAAAATGGGATTGAGGTTTCTATTTTGGAGAGCTTTTCACTCATATTTTTCCCTCTCGCTCTTGGAGACAATTTGCAGCCATATATTGGAGAAAATCTTATTTTTTTCTCCTTAGTTAGCATTTAGAGTAGATTTCATATATTGCTTCTTAATCTCTTAACTACTTGTAGAGAGCTTTGTAAGCCATTATTTTTACTCAATTTTTCATATTTGCATACTCCTTCAATTCGATAAAAAACAACAGAGCATTCCTGTCTCATATTTTTGTCTCATTTCTGAATTTAATGGTTTGATGTTAAATTGTGATTCAACTTTTGAATCCTTTTGCATGTCCCATTACTGCAAGTGTGTGTGCAATTTTTTTATTGTAATATAGGTTGAATATTGTGTTTATTTTCAAACCTTCATGAAAATTACTTATGTGTTGCATTGTATCATTTGAGATTGTGAAAGTTGGTGTTTTGAGAGCTGATTATGAGTTAGTTTAGAAAATAAGTTAAATTTCTGGTGCATCACCCATTAGGTTTTAGGATTTTCATTTCAAATTTATCCTTTTATCATTTTTCTTAGACAAATCTTTAGTTTAGGTGATCTACCAAGGGAACCAACCCTCTCTGGAGATTCATTCTCATCATAAGTTACCCACAGATTGAGAATGTTTCCATGTTTCAACATAATCTTAGCTAGGGTGCAATCCTGATTGACAACAGTTTTGGCATGCCTGGTGGGACTCTGAAGCTCATTTCAAATAATTTTTTTCAAGTTTCAAGTTGTTATTTTGGTATATGCAGCAATGTTTCTAGCCTTTATAGGTTTTAAGTTTATACCTAGTGACTCCATTCTTTGGTTTGCATGTGGATCTAGTGTAACTAGTTATGAGGAGTACAGACTAGTACAAGTACCAATGATGGAAAGGCAGTTTTCATTTAAACCTTTTAATGGGTGTAGCCCATTATACATTGCTTAGCATGATGATGTTCCTGTTGCAGCCCTCAAAAGTCTACCATATTTCATTAGAGAAGATCATACCACCCCTATTGAGCACATTCAAGATGTGGAAACATTGTTTTTGGTTCATAATATCACCGAAGAGAATGTAGCACTTAGGATTTTGGCCACGTCATTGAAATGAAAAGCCTTGTAGTGGTTTAGAGGTCTTCCATTAAATTCAATAAGAACATGGGATCGCTTGGGTGATGTATTGCATTGACAATTTGAAGACAAATCAGATCATTTGTCTTTGTTGGAGCAATTAAGTACCGTTAAGAGAGATCCACATGAGCACATGACTAATTTTAATTACCATTTCTAGAAGACTTGGGATAGGATTCCCTTGATGGTAAAGCCTTCACCTCAACATGCATTTCTTTATTTTTTAAAGGCTTTAAATGGTGAAATGTTTGTGATGATTCAGTATATGGGTGGATTTACAATTCCTAAAGCTTATAATATAGATATTAGAGTAGAAAAATGTCTTATACGAGCTAGTAGAATAGACCTAAGGCCTCTTATGCCAAATTTTCTTGAATTTCAACCACCTATTCCTATTTCATTGTACCCCCTTTAGCTTCTATTCCGCTGCTCCCATAATAGCATATCAAGCTACAACCCAAGATTTTGTTGTTCTAGCTCATTCTCAAGAGCTTCAAGAGATTATAAATATGCTTAGAACTATTGGGAATGATTTAGTGAGTATTAAGAAGTAAGTTGTCCAAGACCATAGGCACTACCAAGTTGCATATCAGCCTAATCAGTCAAATAGGCCACCTTTTCAAGCTAATTCTCAAGGTCAAAGAATAAATTTCAATCTTGGACCCTTTTAGCCTTATAAACCTAATTTTGTTGTTCCACAGGATGCAACACAAGAAGATCCAGAACAATAGAGTTCTCATCCTAAATATGGCCAGCATGATGTAGCACTAATGAACTAGCAAGGTGAGGATTTGTGTAGGGTTAATCATATACAACAAGAGGATGAAAATGATTTAGTATTTATCTCAGAGGATCACCAAATGTAGTAGGATATAAGCCAAGAATTTGTTGCTTATTATACCTTCTTCTCAACCGAATATAATAATGTGCATGTGTAGAGAAGCAAGCAAACATTATGGATCATGATGTGCTATAGGTTTATAAAGAGGAGGATGGGGATCAGTGTGAACAGTGGAATATTGACAACTATTTTGAGGTGTCTAGTTGGTATAGTGATGAAGAAGATCTAGAAAGCTTGTCAAAAGAAGATATCCCTACATGCAAAAAAGATCATGCTCTCCATGAATGTGAAACATCGAATTTGTTTTCAAAACTTCCTTTTTGCTACATTGAAGAGGCCAAAAAGGAATAGATTGAGGCCTCAATTCAGCTAGAAGAGAAAAAGGACAATTATGTTTTGGAGGCTAACCAATATATTTTGCATAAATATAAGGCTAACTACCGAGTTGAGCAAGTAACCAAAATAGAACCTATGCCTCAAACTAAAGGTCTTGGTGTTCCTACAAGAATTTAGGGGAGCTGTCATAAAGATGAGGTAAGTACTCCTATATAGAAAAATAAAGAAAATTTTAAGGATGATTCTTTTTGGGATGATTTGGAATATTTTTGGGCAAGTTTTGGTGAAAAATCAGCTCTTATAAATGTAAAATTATGAGCTAGTGGAGTGCAAGGAGGAGGTCATTTTTCTAAAGGAGATAGAGCAGGTGTTAGATTAGCCTAAGTAGTTGGTTGTTGAAAAGTAAAATCATGAAGTGTTTAAGGTAACTTGTTTTGATTCCCTATCAAGAGGTTGTCCTATTAGATTCTCTAGTTGGATAGAGCCCCAGGTTCAAGATAACCAACCAAGGCATTCCCTTCCACTTATCCACCATGTATTAGATGTACGGGATGAAGTGTATGTTTTAGTTTTTGAAGAAGGGGAGCTTACAAATATGCAAATAGTTCTTATTTCTTTCTTATACCTTCTTGTTACTACCATGCGGGGAAAATGCCAAAAAATCATGAGAAAAGGTAGCTATTTTTCCCAAAAAATTAATAGTTTTGTCTAGGAAACCTTTTCCTCGGTTAGTAGGTTAGATTAGTTTTTTCTAATAATAAGTGATCAAGGCACATTTATTTCAGTTGTTTTCTTTCCCTAAGTGTTGTTGCACATTTTTGTGGGCCACTGGGGCTTTTTAGTTTGATTTGAGGCTAAACAATCTATTTTGCATAAAGATAAGGCTAACTACTGGGTTGAGCAAGTAACCAAAACAAAACCTATGCCTCAAACTAAAGGTCTTGGTGTTCCTAGAATAATTTAGGGGAGTTGTCATAAATATGAGGTAAGTACTCCTATATAGAAAAATAAAGAAAATTTTGAGGATGATTCTTTTTGGGATGATTTGGAATATTTTTGGGCAAGTTTTGGTGAAAAAAAAGCTCTTATAAATGAATAAAATTATGAGCTAGTGGAGTGCAAGGAGGAGGTCATTTTTCCAAAGGAGATAGAGTAGGCATTAGATTAGCCTAAGCAATTGGTTTTTGAAGAGGAAAATCATGAAGTGTTTAAGGTAGCTTGGTTTGATTCCTTGTCAAGAGGTTGTCCTATTAGATTCTCTAGTTGGATAGAGCCTCAGGTTCAAGATAACCAACCAAGGCATTTCCTTCCACTTATCCACCATGTATCAGATGTACAGGATGAAGTGTATGTTTTGATTTTTGAAGAAGAAGGGGAGCTTACAAATATGCAAATAGTTATTATTTCTTGCTTATACCTTCTTTTTACTACCATGCAAGGAAAATTCCAAAAAGTCATGAGAAAAGGTAGCTTTTTTTCCCAAAAAATTAATAGTTTTGTCTAGGAAACCTTTTCCTTGGTTAGTAGGTTAGATTAGTGTTTTCTAATAATAAGTTCTCAAGGAACATTTCTTTCAGTTGTTTTCTTTCCCTAAGTGTTGTTGCACATGTTTGTGGGCCACCAGGGCCTTTTAGTTTGCTTTTAGTTTTTAGTTTTGTTGTTGTTTGGAGTATTTGCATATTGGGTTTCAATGGTTTTCTGAGTTTGAGAAGGGGAATATTTGACTCCATGCCTAATGAATCATTTAAATCAATTGGTCTATATGCTTAGTAGGCAAGCATTCAACAGAAATCACTAGAAATGTTACCAAATTTTCTCCTATAGCTCAATTTGGTAGAGTTGAAGCAATTCATTTACATTTTAAAGGTGAAAGGTATTCCATACATTTCTACTATGCTTAATCATTGCATATTTTAACATTCTTAAAAAAGAGATTTTAGTTTTTTTATTCAGTGTTGCAATGAAAAGGAAAGTACATAAAAACATAAGACATTGCTTTCATTCATTTCTGTAATATTTCATTCATTTTGCAATGAAATATACACAAGACTTCATAAGTGTTTCTTTTCTATTCATTGGAAAGAAAGGATTAATCAAATTTCCCACACAAGCCGTGGGAGTAGTTGAAGTAAAGCAACATAGAAATACACTATACATCTGAATATGAAAGTAAGAAAAGGAGCACATAAGAAAAGACATCCATCATTGCATGTTGAAGTTTTGTGTTGGTCTTCATTGTTGTTTGCGCCTCCTCACTCCTGATCTTCAAATGGGCCTACATCATGATAAGAGAGATTTTGATAGCTCTAAATATGAGTCTCATCATATTCCCATCAACAAAAATATAGCAAATGTTTATGATGCATTAGATCAGTTGAGAAAATATCAGATGTATGCAAGAGAGCCTAAAATATTCAAACATCATAGGAGAATTGAGCTTCACTATTTTTTATCTAACATGTTTTTTCACTATGCATGTATAGGTGAAATCATGTTGTTGATTCATTTCTGAAGACATTATACCATGTGGTATAAAAACTGGGCTCCCACAAGTGTTGAGCCTGACATGCTGCCCCTAAGTTTCAAAAGGGGAATGAAGTAGGAATGCACATTCATATTGCTCAAGTAAAAGAACTTTTAAGCTGAAGGAGTGATTCACAAAGTGGCTTCAGGATTCAAAGGAACATTGATCATTCATGACAATCAATCCAAGAGTGTAATGAAGTGAAAATTATAGATGAACAGTGGCTCACTTGAGTGCTTAATAAATATGCAGAGCTGAATTAAAAAAAATGCACTATCTTTTATTGAAGGATTTTTGTTTGCATATAAATATTTCATGTTGTCCTTGTTTAGTTTCATATAACGGTGTTTTCATCATGTTTTGTGTCTCATTGCTTCCATACATTAAGTTTTATGTTGGCTATGCGGTTAGAAGTGCATACCATGAAGGTACAATTATCAAGAGGAAAGAAGGGTTGTCAAACAAAGTTTACTTTGAAGGGACAACATTCATGTGTTTTCTCAAGAATGGAAAGGAGTGAAAAGGTATGGGAGGCACACATATACAAGAAAAAAAAGAAAAAAATAAAGAGAAACTGATAAAGTCATAATGAGGAAGACAAAGAACATTCATTTCCTCATTACAAATATAAGGAGTTGTAAGTACTCAATGTTGAATACCCAAGATATTGCGAGGGGGGTGAATCAATATCTTCTTAAACTTATTGAAAAAATACCATCAAATTATTCCAATGCATATAATAGTTAAGATAAGTAGAAGCATTAACAGAACATGAAAACACACAACACATGAACACCAAGATTTTTATGTGGAAAACACAGAATGGGAAAAACCACGGTGAGGGTTAACTCACAATATAGTATAACCAGTTATAATATATTACAAAGGGTGGCTCACTTCTAGGATTCACTATCCAAAAGAGAGGCTCACTTCTTACAAAATATATAGTAACAAAATGGCTTACAACCATAATATGAGCTAATGAAGATACACCTCAAAAGTGCAGATTTAGTTCATTTGAAAGTCAAATAATTCGCATGTCAGCAAACCAATATTCACTCTTTTCACATTTGCATCCGATATACACAATCCACACTTATATTCACTTCATTCTCCAAACTACCCAATATATATATCTGACTTGACCGCAGTCATCAATTAGGTCGGCTTCAAGCATATACAAAATCTTCCCAAGACAATTCAAGCATGTATCATTCTATATCATGTTAGCATGGATCACACATACAATATTTAATCCATTACAACTTCAAATATTTATTAGGTCGGCCAGAGATAGACCTAATGACAAAATGAAAACAACAGAATGATGCCAACTACCATTTGAGCACCTGTACACATGAGGTTCTAAACTTGCATGCTTGCAACAACCAAAAACCACTTCCCAAAACTGTGAGCAATGAAGATGACTAGAGGGGAATTATGGACCAAAATACTAGAGGACATTTCTACATACCGGTTTAGAATATTAGATCAACTTTGACTTTGAACTTGCAGTTGCAACTCATATATCGTGGTGACATCAATAACAACACAAAACTGCATTAAGATATATTTTCTTCTTCATTCTTCCAACAATCTCCCCCTTTGTCATTGATGGAAACATGTGCCAAAAGAATTTACAAACTTCCTATGTATAGAACTCTCCCCTTTTCTCTCCTTTTCTCTTTTCTCTCTCCCCCTTTGACATCAAGGACAAAGGGCGACCAAAAAAATATGACTATATATATACAAAATGGTTTGGAGTAATGTACAACTAAAAGAATCAAAATACTTAACTCCCCCTTAGGAGTTTGACCCAATCAATGTGTAAAAGTAAAAAACTTTACCCGAAGGAGGGTGAGCTTTGAAGCTCCTAAAGAATACCTTGCCAAGTTGTCTTACCATTCTCCCAACTCTACTTAGCAAATATCAGCATTTTATTCAAAGACTCCAATGCAATCAAGCTCTCTTCAACATCATCCAGAGTATCCAGGGTCAGATTGATCTTATCCAATTTTTCTGCATTATCCAAAGCATTGGCTACCAGAGTGTACGTCATTCTTACACTATCACTGTAGTGCCTCTCATATTACTAATGCATTATGATACTGTTTGGTGTGTGCTTTGATTCTATTTGGTTTTTGGTTATGTTCTGATGCATACTTGATACTTTGATAGACATCTATTTTGTCATGTTGCTTGGTTTCTGCTTCTTTGCTTATGATATGTGGACACATGTGTTCGATATTTATACTTATGATGTTGTTACTGATTTCTTTATGATGATGATGTTGTTTAGATTTTGATTACTATCTATTATTTGGGTGAGAGAGACAGTGTTGCATTGCTCATCCATGAGCACCCTGCCTCACTACAATTCTCTTTCATGGTGAGTTTTGGTTATGAGACTATATGTATATGCATATGTTGTTCAACATTTGGTGTTATGCAGGACTACAGGTACTGGGTGTCGACTCCACCCGCATTTTTGGGTATGAGCGCACCCTACATACCCAATGGTTTGATGTGGTTTGGGAGTTGATAAGAAATTACCCCCGTTTGTGTATGTGGTTTAGTCATTGTTTGTTCATGTCATCTATCCGTATTTTGTTCATGTGGGTAATGTTTTATTTTGAGTTATGTATTTCCATGGTTTTAGTAATGTTTGTTAAAGGTTTTGAATATGGTTATGTAGATGTCGTTAAATAATTGTTTTAATTAAATGATATTCTTTGATGAGGATAGTTAAATAATTAAATTATAATTGAAGTGAATGGCATTAATTCTCTTAGAAAATAAAATGTTCTAGTTAGTGTTATTTGTTTTAAGTAAACATTAATTGCTTTATTAATATTTCATAGTTTAAATTATTTTGGGAATACCATTTAATTTAAATAAATGTAAATTAATAAATTGTTTTATTAGATATTTAAATTAAGATATTTGAAATTATTATTATTATAATTAATTCTAACATTGAGTAATTAATTTAATATTAAATTTTAAATTTAAATGTTGCATGGTTTATAATGTTTATTTATTTATTTTGGATAATGATTATTGTCTTTAAGTTAATTATATTTTAAGAATGAAATTATATTGCTTAATTTTTTGAAGAAATATATAAAATTGGAAATTTGGGAGAAATGCTTATTTGAAATTGGTAAAAAATGAAATTTAATGCAAGTGGCTATTTTCCATGTGGAGTAAAATTCGGAAATTTTTAGTAACTTTCTGATTTTTACCTTTTTTGGATTTTATATCCAATCTAGTGTTTTTTTCAAAAAAGGAGAGAGAAGGAAAGCAATTTTCTTTGCAATTTGCATTTTTGAGTTTTCTGGAAATTGTAATCTCTGTTTTTCTTTCGAAAATAATTTAAAAAAAAAATCAGAATATTAGTTTGCTCTCAATATTTCTTCTTCGAAATTGGTTTTGTCAGCGGTGGGTTTCAGAAAATTGGTGGAAGAGTGTAGTTGTCTGGAAGGGCTCGCCTTGGCATTTTGTCTAGAAGGACTCCAAGTAGCAACAATAAACTTAAATATATTTGTTCTTTCCTGTTAAAAAGAAAAACAAAATTTTGAAATTGTATTATGCTTTCTTGTCGAAAATTTTGTGTAATGAATAATGCATTTTGGTGAGCATTGAATTGTTGTTATTGTGAAATCATTGTTGTTTAAATGTCATCTGCAACCTTTGGGTTTCTCCTTCCTCTTTGTTCTTGTCTGTCATCATCTCATTTATTATTTTAGATGTATGGATTTGGCTGGAAAATCCTCTGGAAGTTCATTTCATTTTTGGTGTATTTGTCTCTGTTTTAATCCGTTTCATTTATGGATTTATTTCCCAGCCAATTACATTGTAATTTCTCTTTACCAGAGATCTTCCTCTTTTTATTTTGGTTGTATTTCATGTCTGGCTATCGTATTCCACCATTCTTTTTCTTATGCATCTTCTTCATATATATATTTATATACATATATATACATCTACAGGTATTTATATATATATATATATATATATATATATATATATATTCATATATAATTATGGTCTGCAAATTTCCTATGTGGGAATTTCGTAGTTCTCTTGGCTTATTTTTAAAATATTTGGGGGGCTACATTGCTATGCCATTGGCATCCTCATTCATCCCTTACCCCTTTGGCATGGCATTGACCATCCTCCTTGAGGATGACTGCGCAACAACTTATGGTTGTTGTGTGCAGTCATCCAAGGAGGGGTCGTTCCCTTACTCTTCTCGTGTCGTTTGAACATGATTTCATATTATTTCATTTTATATTATATATATATATATATATATATATATATATATATATATATATATATATATATAATGTATTCTTTATGAGGGATTTCAATAATATTGATGCTTTGTTCTTATGATTACAACAAATATTTTCTCTGATTTTGATTGGAGTTTTAAAATTATAAAATATGTGTGTTGTGTGTGTGTACATATATATATATATATATATGTATGTATCAATTTTGTTATAAAAGAAAAGAAAAAGATTTATTCAATCTATTGTCTAACTGTATATTTTGTATCAACAACACAACAAAATGATTTAAATTTTAATGTCTAGTATATATACATATATTTATATATATAAATATATATATGTTTTTGTGTGTGTATATATATAATTAGATATATATTGTTGATGTGCAAATGTAATTTTATTTTTCAAATTAATTGAGCAGAAATACATTTTTTTGTAAAACTCAGATTTAGAAAAATCTGATATAGAAACAAATATGTAAACTTAGATTTTCTGATTTGGTAGAATAAATATGATGAGATAATTAATGTTGTGTAAGATTAGTTTCTTAAAATATACACAAATTAATTAAAATTACTTTAATCGTCTAAGTTAAAATACTTTATTTCCACAATGAATATTGTGAGTTGGAATGAATTTTATTTATAGTAGTTTAATCATATTAAATGATTTTAAAATGTTGGAATTGTTATTTGTTATTCAATATGTCTATTATGTCAATTTTATATTATTTGGAAACATGATTTTAATTGGAATAATGTATCGTTTAAGAGAGTTTTGTTTATAAATGAGAAAATGGGTTGTTGATTTATTTATTTGAGAGAGCTATTTGTGGTACATCTAGGAACTTTGATTTAATTTGTTTCATGAATTCAGGGAAACATGTGTCATTTTAGTTCTTGGGTATATTTTTACTTACCTCCAGAGGCTAGGGGAAGTTGTGCGCTTGCACATTTGTTGTTGTACTTTTATATCTATCTTTTTACCTTGAGAATGTGTGTATGGGTGGTACCTCCTTGTTTCAGGGTTTTGATACTTTATGTAGTCACGATATGGGCATGCCTCATGTGTTTTTCTTTAAATAATGTCCTTTACGTTTTTGAGTATTGAGGTACACCCTTTTCTTGAATTTGGTTTTGGGTAACCATAGGGGAGAGTGGATCTTCATGGGGGCTGGTGCACAAGTGGTCATCCATGGAAGAGTTCTCTTAAATAAGTGATAACCTAATTAAAGTATCTAGTGGGTTGGGTTATTTAAACACATACCAAGACTAAATCATGCACCTCACCCCTACTATTAGTTCTCTCAAAGGCTAAGGACGGGTTGGAAGACCTGGTTGGTAAGGTCATTGCCTTGTCTCGTAAGTGGCTCTGCATGAGTCATCCTATGGGGAAGCACCTTGAGATAGGTTTTCAGGTTAACCATAGATGGAGGCGGCTCCTAGTGTTAGGTATTCTGGTGAATCCATGTAAAGCCATGCGATGACACTCTCTTGCTATGTCTGTTGTTTTCCCTTGCTCTTGTTGCCTCTGGAGTATTATTGTTGTCGTTCATGTTTTTATGTGGTTTTGTGTTGTGTGGTGTTAGTCCTTTATGTTTTTGACCTTGTTGGATGAGGGTTCTTTCTTATCGACTCCTTGCACGGGGGGTGGACCTTTGGGTTCACAATGTGGGGTGGAACGTGCAAAGCACACATTGGGTCCCCAAGTGATGATCGTGATGTGGAAGCGGATGCAGTGGTCTTAGAGCTTCACATGGATGAAGATTGTACTATATTATGTACTCAATTCTTCATTATTGTATTCTTCTAGATTATGATATACACTTCCCATTATTATAAGGGAAGCAAATTTGTAATGTAATACTAGTTTCTTAATGTTTTGTATCTATGGAAATATGTTCCACGAATGTAATTATGAACTTGGAACTTGTAATGCAATAATATGATATTCATATTTTTTTTATCTATCTTATTTATGTATGGATGTATGTTATCTTGATGTCATTTCTTATTCATGCTTCTATGGTTTATTTAATTTGGTTTTGTTTAACGATGTTGTGGTTGGGTTCGTTTTGAGTAGCATAAAATGTAACCCCATGGGACTAGGTTGATGTTATATGGTTTATATTAATTTTGGCTAATTAGTTAATTATGGTTAATGTTATTGTTGTTTTAAAAAAAGAAATTGTTTCATTTATTGTTAGTTTTTGTGTCATATGGGGTTTGTGTGGCGGGGTGTTACAATCACCAAGTAGACCAAATTTCTTAATAATATCTTCCTTCTTCTTTTGTAACATGAATAATTTATCTCTATGAGCGTATATGGCATTCCAAGTTAGCCTATCTCTATCCTTAGATTTGTTGTATGTATTGGAAATAGTTGTCAACTGAGACTCAATGGAGTCCATAAGATCTTTAATTCTCTGTGTGGCATTTGGCCACCTTATGTAGTAAGAAAACACGGTGTTTTCTTTGAACTCACAAGCCTTTATAGATTCTAGGCTCTTTCTACATTGGTGTGTGCCAGAGCACACTTGTCATGAAGTACCAATAGCCTTTTCTTAGCCAATTTCTCTTCAACTTCTTGCCTTGACTTCTCACCAAATCTGGTTGCATACTCCTTTAAGGAGTCTAATAGAAGTTTCAAGCTTTCTACCAGAGTGAGAGATGTGTCCATTGATATACCAGGTGTGGTCTCCTATAGAGATTTGATGGCATCATCAATAATCTTAGTTCCATTTTGATGTATTTCTAGGATTTCTCTTCTACCGGATGTGTGCAATGAATCCCCTAAGCCCATTTTATGCATAGGAGAAATCTTGTCTAGATCCACATAGCCTTGAGTCATGGGAAGTTGTAGAACCTCTAGAGGAATCATCAACTAGAATATGATCTGCTTAGATAACAGGCATTTCAAAAAATCATCACCAGGGGAGGATTCTCTAGAGGACCTTTATGATTCCACTACCTGTCTTGTTCCTTCTTCATTCTTTCCAACATCTCCACCAGATTCCTCATCTCTTTCTTCTTCCTCAACTTTCTCCTCTTCTGCCTTCTTTTCTTCTTCCTTTTCTTCTTATTCTTTTTCTTCTTCCCTGTCACTTTCTCCTTGTCCTTTTCTTCTTCAACTTTATCTTCTTCCTCTGTAATATGTACCGGAGGAGCAACATCATGCATTTATGCTTTAATATTTTCTTCACTCTACTTCTCAATCTCTAGAGGCTCATCAATAGCATTTGTTTCCAGAAGGACATCCTTACCATCTGTTTTTGGGGTGTTGCATATGGTTATATTTTCTATCATGTAATTTGTAATCCCTACTTTTGTAGTCTTTGTTTTCTCATATTTTGCCTAAGTCTAAGTTTTCATCACTATATTTTCCTTTTTTGCAAATTCTTTGCATTTTCTAACTCCTTGTCATGGGTTACTTAAGTTCTAAAAATCATATGGTTGGTGCCCATGTTCTTTAGTCCTTTGTCATCAGGTTCTTGTGTGGTCTAACTATCTGACTATTTTACTTGTTCCTCCTTGTTGGCATCAGGCATGTCGGTCCTTTGTATTGTCATTGAGTCAGAGGTTTCTCAAACTCATAACTCCCAAATTTGAGTTGTGAAGTTTCAATTGTTCGCGACAAGGTGATGTTTTGTTCATTCACGCATTTTGAGCGCCGCCTATATATTTATTGAGGCATATAATACAACCTAGAGATATCTTATCAAGAATTTTTGTGAAACGCGCCAGCCTCGAGGGTTGCTTTATCGAGAATTAAAATAAGGCGTTGCATTTATTCAATACCAAACACACGTCTTACCATTATCTCATGAACAAGGGTGGTGAACATTTATTGATTTTGGTTCTAATTTGTACATCATTTCTCTACAATCTTTTTTAAAGTGAGCGGGTTTTCCTTTGTTCACTGTGGGCTCATGTAGTCCGAAATTGGAAATCATTGGCTAGGAGTGAGGGACACGGACTTGGGATCTTTCAGGTTGGATGAATTCTGGGCTCGATTGGAAAGCGATAGAAAACCTGTTGTCGATGTGAAGATATTATAAAGTGGGTTAGCTCATGTTGGAGGTTTCCCTGAAGCCATCTTAAGTGTGGACTTGGTTAGCGCCTGCGTGAGGAGATATAGTCCAAGAACGAGAGAAATTAAAGCCATAGACGAAACCATTGTTGCTAGAATTTCTCCAGAAACTATTTCTAATGCTTTGGGAATTCTTGAGAAGGCACTTATAAGAGAAATTTTTGTCATTGCAGCCAATGAATTTTTCAAAACTAGGGAAGACTAGTGGAATAATTCCATTGCCAAGGGTTGGTTGAAGTCCAAAAAGAGAGGTAAGTCCCAATTACCAACCAAACTCAAAAGAACCCATTTTAAAGAAGAATTTGCACATGCTATTGCTTTGTTGCATCAGTTGTTTGGGAATGTGCATGTTGAGACTTTTCAATATTGGATGTGTCAATTCATTTTGGTTATTTGTGATGAAAATGTGTTTATAGACTAGGCTAGAATAATTTTTTTCCATTTAAATGAGCAACTAGTCAATTTATAGTGAACAACAACCTTCCATCTGTGCTCCTATTTGACATATGTTGTATCCAGTCAAAGATATATTTGGCCAGGGCTAAAACCTGTGACACCTCCAATTCCTGGCATGCCTGTGTACAACTATTTTCCGTAATTCACTAAACAAGTCGAGATGGGAGAGTACTGTTTGGTTAACGATGCCTTTTTAATGGAGGTTATGAGGAAGATAGACGAAAACCCTGAAATGCGTTTCTCTCCTGAATCCATGTCCTTGATAAAAAAAATTGGAAGCTTCTATATTCAGTTTGAAATATTTTCATATTTGAGAATTGAAGGCTATGAGAAGGCTCTATTGAAACTGCCTAGGTATTTAGAAGATTTGTTGGTATTTTTGGAAGTCTGTAGATAGATGGCCTTGGTCAATGTGAAATATATGAACATGGGGAAGTGAGGTTATGCTTTCCCACTAGATACTCCCTCCTTTACATGCAAGAATAATCAAGTAGCAAAATGTGTTGAGAAAGTCCTTAAAGAATGCAACCTCCAATATTTGTTCATGAGGGCGGGTTTTAATAGTAAGGGTTGTGTGAAGCAAAATCTATATTGGTAAACTTTGTATCAACACCAACCCTCTATTGAGGATTTTTGGGAGGATTGTGTAGATGAAAACGAGGTTTTGAGAAGAGATTATATGAGGTTAACCCTCCGACAGATTCAGCTGTATGATCTTTCAATCCAAGTTCCTGAGAATACCATTGAAGATTCAGTAATTATCGAGCTTGAATATGATGCTCTAATGGATAAAGCTCATCCTAAAATATACTAGAGTAAGAATGAAGCTTTTAACATGAATGTACGAGCCACTCCAGTGTTAAATAGAACTCAAGATTGGTTGAGAGGAAAATGGAGGTGAGTTGCAGGCTCTACTTAGGAGCCAAGATCTTCTCAAAGGAATGAACAAAAGTCTGCTCCAACTGTTACAATAACTGCATCATCAGAAAAATTGGCTATTAGGTCTTCCAGTGCTAATTCACAATCTAGAGGGGATGGTGAAAAACCTGAAGAGACAACTAAGTTGAAATCAATATGTGAGCAAGATAGTGTATCCACTTCAATTCCTAAAAATAAGACCAACCAAGTGAAGCTTGCGTCAAAGGATTCTAATGCCATCTTCCAACATATTGTTGAGGACAATACCTTCCCTCCTTTGTCAAAATTACCTTTTTCCACGGGAGATAATACATCCATCCTCCCTGCTGAATCAAAATAAATTGTACATGGAAACAAGGATGTTTCTTTGGTAGAAGCTTCCCCTATGTGGCTGAAAAAGGTTGTGGAGAAAAAAAGGAAATACACCCGTATGACAACGGTTGGAGTTGACACAGTTGCAAATTTATTCTAGTCCTCCTCAAGACCAAAGAAAGATCAGAAAATGTCAAGGGTGATGACAGATCTAGCCTCTGAGAATCAAATATTGGAAATTGTGGACCCCATCAGGGACTTGAATGACAACGAGATACTTGAAGAAGATTATAAGACTACACACATGGACATGGGGCCTCAAACATTGGAGGATGATGTATATCATGCTAACTATTATGGCAATGCTTTGATTGAACGTGTGAAGGAAGAAAGGAAAGAGAAAGTGAATTTGTAGTCACAAGTCCTTGATTTGAAGAACTTCATCTCTTCTCTGATTCCTTCTACCATATCCAATGAAGCTTCAGGTTCTCAAGGAGTGGATATAGATGCATCTTCTATGCAGTCAATCAAGTGAAACCTTGGTTATTCTAGAGCTTCTAGTGAGTGGATTGATGAAATGTCTCAAGAAATTTCCCTTTTTATAAGAAATTTCATGCTTTTTTACATTCAGGTTGTAGAGAGGAGAAAGGAATTAATAACAGAATTAAGACAAATTCAAAAAGATCAAACCACTCTTTATGTTCTCTCTCAAGAGATAAAAGAGTTGATTGCCATGGATTGAATGAAGTTGGTCAGTGAACAGATTGTAAATGATCCTAAGGAATTAGACCCTTCTTTATCCAATTCAGTTAATTGGAAATTGGATGTGTATGATAGACCGGTAAATGAAGTCTTTGAAGTCCTCGAGAGATTTTTGGATCTGTTAGTTTAAATTAAAGGCAATTTTCATGACTTGAAGGTTAATATCATGGATGAGTTTGATGAGAATATTTTGGATACTCGGGAGGTGTGCTAGAAGTTTAAGGAGTTGTTTAACAAGGAGATTGCAAATCCCGCTATTTCAACTAAAGAGTCCTTTTCAAGACTTGGGATATTACAGGTCTAGCTCTAGTCCTTCAAAATTGAGACGAATAGGAGATCTTAAACTGTGGTTGAATCTGAAGCGGATTTATCTAGGATGAGAACCGGAATACAAATCACCGTGACTCTAAGAAGTAAGGAGATACTTGCAATTGCTACCAAGTATAGAGTTTATAAGTCTAGGATGAAAGCACAAGAGGAAACCCTGCAGAAAGAGGCAGTCCTGTCTATTGAAGATGAAGTGACTTAGGCAGAAGAATTGGAAGCAGTTTATTTTTAAATATTTCATGATACTTTAATTTTTTTTGGCTCTTTTCTAAGTTAAAGACTTATTTTTATTTGGTATGGTTACTTTCAAGAAACCATTACCTTAAACTATTGATGATTCTTTAAATAGGGGATTAGCTAATGGTTCTAATTTTTGGGCAAACATTTTTTTCTCATTAGAACAAAAAACTTTATTATCTAGATTTGTTATTTTTTGATATTCTGATATAGAAAACTATGGTGGATTTTGTGCATTCATGATCTTTGAATTATGGTGTATGAATTATTTCTGCTTATGTTGAACTTTTTGTTGTGAGTGATCTATCATTGGAATGTTTGTTATTTAAAAGCTATTGCATCACTATAGTATGATTTATCTGTGAATAAATATGTTGTGGCGGTTTTGATTCTATATTTAGTCATGGTTTATTTCAGTTTTGTGACATGTTTTTTGTTGATACCTTTAAAGATTTCTGGTTAAAAGCCTCTTCCTTTGCTTGCTTTCTGGTAGAATTCCTACTTAAAAATTTATTCATTGGATATCAAACGAAGGTAGTTGCCACCTTTTGAAAAAAAGCAGAGAATCAGTTAGAAAGTTATATCATTATTGGTTCAACTATGGTTACATTTGTCACCTCTATTGGGCATGAGAAAATAGAGTTAGGTGATAACTTTGTCAACCAATAGATTTTTGGCAACTCCGCTAGGGATAACTCAGAATAAATATTGTTGTTTTGGCAAGATGAGTTGCTCGACAGTTTGTAGTGATGGTTCTTCAAAAGCGTTTTGCTCTTGTTCTTCAGCCTAACGTAGATTGGATGGTTGGAAATCAAGAAGATATAGTGACTGGTCTTAGACTACTTACTTTGAAACAAAGATGAAATAACCATCAATATTATAGAGTTAATGAAGTGTTGGAAGAAGAAGAACTCTGAGATATCATCAGAGAAAATGCTATGTTTTGAGCATGCTCAAGAGATTGTGTTTGTAGAAGACATCCCACCTCCAGTTGGAAGAGTAAGAGCCTCACCTGCATGAGCCCCAAGAAACCAGGTAAATAATAGGCAAAACCCTCCTTGAAATCAATAATAATCAAGTTGGTGACTTTGCAATTCTATCTGTGTCTTTTTAAACCTAGCTTCCAAAAGATATACTAGAAGCGATAAGAAAAAAGGGATTTTGGATAAGGATTTTGAGTTCTTGGAAACCGTTGATTTTTCATATTTTCCTCCCACTCGAAAGGTTAGGTCCATTAGCAGACCATCTTCTCCTCCTCCCCCTAAATCTATTGTGTCTGGGATTTCAAAGATATCTTTCCAAAGTCTTATTTTTTGTGGCACAACCCTTCCTACGCAGATAAACTTCCCTTTGATTATGGCACAACCAGTCCCATGGGGAGCCGTTATAGGTCCTCTTACTTTTGGAGCAAATGCACAACTTCATGATTTACCTAGAGGCTCAAGGGAGATCATACCTAAATTTAGTGGGGATGGAAAAGTTTCCCCTAATGAACATATAAAGGTTTTCTTTGCTACCTCATCCATTCTTCCAATTCAACATGAAGATGTTGCTATGAGGCTTTTTGCAGAGTCTTTTATAGATTTTGTTGTTGATTGGTTTTATTCTCTTCCTAATGGTTCTATCAATAATTGGGCTACCTTAAGGATAAGCTTTGAGGACAGATTTAAGTCTGCATAAAATGATCAAGTTCTGGTTGCCCAATTGGGTTCTATGAAGAAAGAAGTCCACGATTCAATGAGAGATTTTGTGGCCAAATTTAACAAGTTGTACAATAAGATTTATGCTAACATGAGACCTAGGGCTAAATTATTGAAAGCTATTTTCATTAATACCCTCCCACCAGATGTGAGTTTCATTATTTAAAGGGAATGAGCTACCGATACAACTGTCGTATAGATCAGGACGGTATCTATAGAAGATGATTTAATAGTCTCTGAGAAATGGAAAAAAGAGTTGCAAACTGGTAACCATCGCCGGCAAATTACACTAACCCGATCATTCAAATATTGGCTAATGACTTAATTACTCTTAAAATACAAATTCCAAAGACTTCTTCACAAACACCCTATCAGGACATTCCCAGGAATTATCAAGGAGCTCCTAATAAGACACTTTCACTGCCAGCTCCAAATCAAAGATTGGCAATTGAAGGTCCTTCTTCCAGTAAGATGAACCATTGTAACTTCCATTTAAATTCATATCATGATGGAACTACCTATCCAGAGATGATTAGATTTATAAAGATTCTCACAACAAATGAGCATGCAGTAGAGCCATATGTAGAGGAGCCTAGTTCATCTCAAGATGCCGGCATGAATTTCTTTGAATTTGTAGTAGACGCAGGATCAGGAGAGGAGGTATATGTCAGACTTGACAATCCCAATTGTGTTGTCTTTACCAGGGCACAACATGCCAAAGATGACCAAGACACTTCATCGGCAACCCCAAAATACATCCTAAAAAGACAAAAGAAGCAAGAATCAACTGCCCCCAATAGTGTACAAGTTGAGGTACCACCTTCTTCATCATCTGTTTCTTTTAATATAGTTGAGTCTTGTAAAAATACTAAAGTTCAAATTTCACAAGCTGAATACTTGAGACTCAATCCCTCGGAGTTAGATAGATTGGTGAACTATGTTAAACAAGAACCCTCCTCGTCTCATTGCAATGCTCAAGTTTCCAATGATACTGAAACCAATCTCGAGAATCAAATTTTTTCTAATACTATAGATAAACCCTTGAGTTCCCAAAACCCACTCATGAAGCTATAACCTTTCTTTATATCATTATACATTGTTTGTTTTAGGCTAAGTAATTGCATTATAGACTCTGGAGCTTCAGAAAATGTGATGCCTGCTCAAATAGCTAAAGCCTTAGGTCTATCCTATACTTCCTCCTAGGGTAAATGTTACTCCATGGATGGGTCTCTAGTTCCTATTATAGGACAAATTAAAGATGCTCAAGTAGCTCTAGCTGCTTTTCCCAAAAATAGATTAAAATTGACCATATTGGTTGTTGACATTCTTGTAAGTTATGGTATGTTGTTGAGTAGGGGTTTCTATAAATATTTGGGAGGAGAAATTCAGATGGATTGGTCTCATGCCTTGATACCCTTGGATGGAAAGAAGATATTCCTGAACCCTAAACCTAAGGAAAAGTTTACGGTATTAAAATATGGAGATCCAAGGGTAGATATTATGTTTGTTGAAATAGGACCAGGAACATATATGTGTAATTTTGATCATGAGCAAGACTTGAACCTTATCAACCCTGATTTAGTAAATGAATTGTGGATGTTGGAATTTGATGGAAGTTGTGCTAATGTTCGGTCAGGTGCTGGAAAAGTTTTGATTTCACCTGATGGTTACAAGTTTCCTTTTGCTTTCAAATTATAATTTTCTAATACCAATAATACAACCGAGAATGAAGCACTACTACTTGATCTGAGTGTAGCCAAAGAAAAAGGTATTAAGTGATTGAGGGTTGTAGGAGATGCTGAATTGGTGATAAAAAAGGTGAGGAAGATTTACACTTTCAAAAATAGTCGCGTCAAACACTATAGGAATAGAGTGTGGGACTATATAGAGGACTTTGATGCTTTTTCTATAGAATCAGTTCTCGAGGAATGAAATACTAGGGCAAATTCTCTGGCAGTCTTGACATCTTTACTCTTACCTCATCCAAATTTCAAAGATGAGTCTTATAGAGTTGAAATCGTGTATAGACCTAGTGTTCTTGATAACGTGAATCATTGGAAGGTCTTCAATAATGATCGACAGATTATTGATTTTTTTGAAAAAGATGAAGCCTTTTGCTCACATCTATTTTGAAGGTAGTGACGACATAAGCAATGTTGCTTTAGAAGGTGATGTTGTGGTCCCAGATAAAAAGGAGATAAAAGTTATTCAATTGAAGGGTAATAACATTCCAAAAGGTTTGGTCTCTCTGCAACATTTGTTTAATAGGCATGATCAGTACTTAAAGCAAAGGGGTAAATTCTCTATTGAATCATTTGTTGAGTATGATAAAGTGAAGATTGGTACGGAAGAAGACCACTAGATGGTTTGCATTGGGAAGTGTTGTTCCAAGGAAGAGAGAGAGAGAAGTCGGTCTCTCTATTGACATGTTATAGGGATGTTTTTGCATGGTGTCATGTTGACCCGAGAAATTTTAGAAATGGAGAATTCCAACATCAGATTTCGTTGAAGCCCGGTGCCACATATTTTAGACAAAAACAATGGGACTATAATCCAAAAGTTGTCGAGGCCATTTTCAATGAGATCGACAAGATGCTTAAAAATAAAATCATTTACCCCATACATCACTCAACCTGGGTAGCTAATATATTTCCTGTGAGAAAGAAGAATGGAGAAATAAGGATATGTGTTGACTTCAGGAATTTAAATCAGGCATCTTTGAAGGACAATTATCCACTTCTTGTGATGGATCATATTCTGCAGATGGTTGTTGGCTCTGAGATGATTTCTATGCTTGATGGTTTCTCAGGTTGTAATCAGGTTGAGGTAGTTGTAGAAGACCAGCATAAGACAAAATTCAGTACTCCCATTGGTGTCTTTGCCTACAACAGGATGCCATTTGGTCTTATCAATGCGAGTGCTACTTTTTAGAGGGAAATGGATTTATCTTTTGGTGATCTCAAAAATAAAATCATAGTGATTTATCTAGATGATCTAACAATTTTCTCCTAGAAAAGGGCTAACCATTTGCATGATTTGGAAATAGTATTGCAGTGTTGCAGGAAAGAAGGTATCTCTTTGAATCCTAAGAAATCTATCTTTGTTGTAACCGAGGGAAAACTCTTAGGTCACATTGTTTCGAAAGATGGAATTAAGATTGATCCAGAGAGAGTGAAAGAAATCATGCAGCTAGGACTATTAGCTAACAAAGATGGTACCGTATCTTTTTTTGGTCAAGTAAATTTTATGAGGAGGTTCATTCCTGATTTCACTGAGTTGACAAAACCCATCTCAGATATGATGAAAGATTGTCTGGTTTTTAAGTGGAGTAATGAAGGAAAATAAGCTTTTACAGATATTAAGACTACTATTGCAAGTGCCCCAACTTTGGTCAATCCCGAGTTTAATAAATATTTCATTATATATAGTGATGCCTCTGAACACACTTTGTCAGCTATATTACTATAGAAAAATGAGCAGGGTATTGAAG